>CM069310.1:36295000-36977500 GCA_035609425.1 Epinephelus awoara | reverse complement strand
GAAAAGTATTTTAAGATACGTGTCAGACTCAGTTAGTCTACATACAGACGGCTGTCATTTGAGCTTATAAGTAACAAATCACTCTCAGCCGAACTAGCGTGCTGTCTGAATCAGTGTGTAAAACATAAAGTTAGTGACGCGGATGAGAGACTGTGGACGCAGCATATTGAATATCACTGTCTGCATGTTTACATGTTCATGCTTGCTGAACACATGTATTGATAAAGTGACCTCCAGTAATGAGTGTAGTTGCTGTTAACTTGTATTATGGAGTTATCTTCACTTCGTTTCCACTGGGGCTGCTCGGCTGTTCACCAGTTACCGTGTTTTGTAGGTGTGTGTGTGTGTGTGTGTGTGTGTGTGTATTTAGAGGAGTTCAGTGCCGGCACAGAAGAACAGATAACATTGGCGCTTATCAATACTCGTCTTTGATAATTTAGTACCGGGTTTCACTACAAAACACAAACGAAGTGAAGCGTGTAGAAATGAAATAAAGTTTGCAGCAGCTGCCCGTTCCATGACGTACATTTATTCTGCTGTTCAGTTATTCATTGTATGTGCATTCTGGGCACACAGAGAGTAAAAGTGAAAATAAAACTTAACAGTTCATTGCTCTGTGTCTAAAAGTTTGCATTCACTTTTGTGTTGCACTCAGGGACCTGCCATGACTTGAGAGGGAACACAGAATTATACAAAAGGACATGACAGACAGACAGACAGACAGACAGACAGACAGACAGACAGACAGACAGAAACCTGAACAGTTTGCAACTTTAGAATTGCACTTGATGAGAGTGTGGAAGACATACCATGTTTGGCGGGCCTAGCAGGATGCTATGAATTGACTGTAAGCGAGGAGCTCTGCTGCTCAAAATCAGTGCCTCACACAACAAAAGGTGATGACATGGTTTTAAAAGTATTTTGAGGAGCGATGGATTGGCATTGTATTGATATGGCACACTGATTAACAGGAAAATTTAAGTACAGCACTTCATATCAAACAGGTTGCTGACCCCTGTTACAAATGTTGCATTTGCACCAAGAACACAGTAGGCAGAACAACAGAGAAAAATAAAACTTAAACCTTTTAGACTGCAAGATACAGGTCCACATCAGGCCAAAATTGCGCCCCTACCCCCAGAAAATATAATTTTAATTAAAAACATATAACATATGGGAAAAAGTATCCAAAGATCTAATGCTAATAGCTGGTTTGTAGAATGGGTTCTACCTATGGGTATGGTGGAGTGGAGAGCATCACAGTAAGAGACAACGCACTGTCCCATACATTAAAGGCAAAAGCCCAAAAAATATCTAAAAAGAAAAAAAAGGCGCAAGCTATCTGAGGCACAGTATAAAAAATTAGACCACATTTGGAAATTTGCAAATACTGTGTTTTTTATTATTGTTTGTCATATAAATTGTCCATAGCTTTTTCTTTCTAATTAGCTGTTGTTCTCAATTGTATTAAAAAAAATAATAACGAAAGATGATATTTAGGGGGGGCTTTCCAAGGGCACCAGATGTGCTCGGGGCCTTGGCTTTCTCTCACCTGATGCTGAAGCTGTTGGGGGGTCGGGGACCCTGGCTGTACTTATCCTAATGTTGAGGCCCAGGCAATACAGTGATGAGCACCCTGTGTAATTGTAATTTCTTTAAAAAAAAACAAAAAAAAAAAAAACTTTAAAATTCTCATCATAATAGTTGTTGGCAAATGGGGGTGCGGGATTGTTTGGCCTGCAGGGCACCTTGTGCCTCGTAGGGTAGGTTTACTAGATAGGGGTACAGTTTACTAGATACACTAGGAGAGATGTCGCAGTGCCAGAGGGGTATGAGACTTTTTTTGTACCATTGTGATTTCTCCCTCTGTAACTGAGTGTCAAAGTTTTTCATTCATAACCAATGTAATTTTCATAAGTTTAAATCATTTCCTCACCTTGTAAATGAGGCTCTCTTCATCCATGTTGTGTGCTGATTGAAGGTTTGCTCATGTATAGTGCATGTAAGGACATCTTCAGTGGGAAAAACTGAAACAATCTGATGTTTGTTGGTTGGCATTGCATCCAGTCAGGTAGAGACATTTGAAGACATACTTGAATACTGTCTGAAAAACATGGCTGTATGAGCTCCTTGCTGCAGTGGTTCAGTATTAGAAACCCAGACACTGAATCGGCCTGACTGAACTCAGCTGACAGCTCTCATATACTTTGTTAGGGACCAAGCAGTAAAGACAGGGACACAAGCTCATTTTAGAATTTAAAGGCTTTATTTAGCCAAATCAATCCATACAGCAACAAAATCTTAATGTTTAAAATACATACAGTAAGCAAAGGGAATGTATCTACAAAAATATTATTTAGGGCCCTTTAACTAAATTGAGGTCAACAAAATAACATGGCAACAGAAATCTAAAAAAACTAAATATTAGCAACTCAAAATCTTTGCAAAGAAAACAATAATCACTAAATGTTAACCAAAATGCGTACACTCAATACAATAAACAATAAAAATGTTTATCCAAAAACAAGTGTCTCGTGATTTATTTAAAATGAAATGGAACATCACTAACACTGCATGGTGTTGATGGTTGATGGAACCGTCACATACTCTATGTACATGCCAAACTGCTGCCTGTATGCAAAAAAACACTGAAACACCACTTGGGAACACATTTATTGATGTGGTTGCAAGTGTCAGGTATGGTGGTACTCATAACCTTCTTTCAAGATTGGCAGGTCTGTGCTAACAGTTGTTTTGCACAGTAATACAGATGCTATTATTGTGTCCAGGTCATTTTTCCGCTACTATCCTGATTCAACAGAAGTATGAGTTGGTAAAAAATTATACACAGGTAGCATCAAGATAATATCATAGTAGGTAAAGTAAAATGTGTTGGCTTTATGTAGCCACAGCTTAATGTGTTGGGATGATATTAAAGCATCAAATTCGTCTTGATACCTGCACATCCAGTTAGTGTGTCCTGGAAAGTGAGCAACACAACACTTGAACATACTGGCACTATTTATTGCATGAAAATACAAAGATGATAAGAAACTCTAAACTACCAGTGTGCTGGCTCTGTTTGAAATAATTGTCAGAAAGGGCAGATCTGATGAACTGGTCTACATTACTAATTAATTTCAGTTGTATGATAATGCACTATAGTGATAGATAGAGACAGTACATTCCAGATTCTGTATGACAAAGAAAGTATATGAAACGTGACAGCAGCAGAATGATCGGTTAACAGCAGCCAAGCAGTCTGATAGGTTAACGGTCCGTGTACTTTGCGGCCATTCGTTTTTCAATTAGAAATAACAAATTGGAACACGGAAAACCAATATTTATCTGTTTCTTGTTTTGAAATGACCAAACGCAAAAGGAAAAAAACGATCCGTCTCCCGTTTTTTTATTTGATAATAAAGAAAAGAAAAACGAATCGTTATCCATTATCCGTTATCCGATTTAATTTGGGAAATTAAAAAAAACAAAACCTGTGGGAAACTCCTTTCTCTATTTTCACCGCCTGAAACTCTCTGTTGACACACATTTCTTGACGGGTCGTTCGTGGAGCACATAAGAGCTATGAAATGTACATACAGAGCATGTGCATTTCCTATAACTACTAGAGTATTGTTTTATCTGACATGTTATGCTAATAAATAACTTTTCTAACTAATCTAGTTCACTCTACATGGACAGCAACTAACGTCATACCACATTACATGTCCGCAAAAATTTATATGCAATACGTGAATTAAATAAAAAGTTTTATTACCATGGACCAAACATTCCTTTTCGTCCGTCAGTTTTCTGTTAAAGTGACATCAATTTCAGTCAAGTCGACATGAGCGGGCATTCATGTGTATTTTCCCAGTCGGAAATGCATTTTTCCGATTATTCCGACACCACATGAATGCAGCTTACTGGTCACAGAGAAATGAGTTTCCAACAGGGTTTTTTTTAATTCCCAAATTAAATCGGATAATTGATAATGGATAATGATTCGTTTTCCGTTTTTCTTTTCTTTATTATCAAATAAAAAACGGGAGACAGATTGTTTTTTTTTCCTTTTTCATTAGGTCACTTTTAAAAACAAAAAACGGATAATGGTTGGTTTTCCGTGTTTCAATGTGTTATTTTGAAATGAAAAATGAATAGCCGCGACGTATATGGACCGTTAACTTGGTAAGTGAAAGAGATAGCTGACAGAGGTCTCGGTTGTTGCCTTGTTCTCTTTTCTTACCTATTCCTTTATTGTTGCTTTCCTTTATATGGCAACAAGCCACTACCCACAGCCAGGTACATATGGTCCACCAGTAGTGAATAAAAATTTAAACCATATGGTCTGTTGTGTTTACTCATATAGCAGACCAAGGACATACAGAATCATTTTATCTGGAATTATATTTTATAATATAAAAATTTAATGTGACATTTTTAATGTTCAGTGGCAATGTTTTTTTTTTTTTAAATGGTTTAAATGGTTGGTTTTTTAAATTTGTTCTTAGGACGGCTTAGGAAAAGTCTATGCTAGATTCATGACATGCTTTTAAACCTCAGAATTGTTCACACCCGTACTCTTATAATGACGAATCCTCTTGTCCTTGTAAGTTGACAGCACATGCCAGTGAAAGCTATTTAGCATAGCTAAACAGCTGCAAATCCCCATAAAGGGACATTAGACTGCAGGGCTGTGTGAACACAGAAACTTAAGAAGAAGAGAAAGAAAAGTTAAGAGGATCACCAACACATTCTCATCCAACATGACTCCAAACATTAAAAAGATCAAAATAAATACTAACAATAGTTTTGAAGTGGAGGTGTTTCTGCCTTATACAGAAAGTGAACATCAAACAAGCTGTCATATTCAGCAGCCTCAGGATTGGATATAAAATGACACAAAGAAGATGCATGGGATGCTAGAAATGTGTGTTAATCAACCACCTGACCTGCAAACTGCAAACTTTATGCTTTACAACAGACAGGACTGAAGGCAGGGATGAGCACTGCAGTGAGCGTTTTGTGTTTGTGAGACAGAGAAAGGTGGAGAGAAACAGAGAGAGGGGGAGAGAAAGTGGAAAATGGACAATTTAAAACAAAGTTTCTTTAAACGTGCAATATGTAATTTTCTGCCGCTCAAACAAAGAACAATAACAGAAGACGGAGTTTGATGATGTCACGAAGTAGCGTGGGATCATGGGAGTTGTAGTTATATAACAGATACAGATCTAACGTTCCTCACTCTGTGTAACTAAAACCAACCGTGGCAGTTTTTTTGGCAGAGCGAGCTTCAGCAGCAGAGAAATGCTCATGGACGAGATATATTACTGAAGTTATATTCACTTTGTGTTTCACTTTATGCAAATGGGGTCTGTCGGCCGGTATAGCAGCCCGAGCCGATCTGGTAATTACACCGGATCGTCAAACTCTGATCTAACTATCAGTAGTTACGGCTGACCAAACGTCCTCTTTTGCCCGGACATGTCCACTTTTGACGTCCCGTCCAGGCTCTCTTCTTATCCCAAATTCTTCTGGGATTGCTTGGTTGACCCGTGCGTTTCCGTTTTACCGGGTTGTTTACCGGGACAGCTTCGGTGTCAGAAGGTGCAGTAACCGTCAATGCATAACCATGATCCATGACGAGTTAGCTTAGCCTAGCAACAGTAACGTTCATTCTCTGACGTCACATCCGGTCTGCTTCTTCTTCTTCTCCTTCATTTAATGTCTATGGTAACTGGAGTTACACCGCCATTGCGACCTAATGACACGGTCCGTAACTGTTATTAATATTTCATATTTATCTGGGTTTGAAAAATTGTTGGAAACATTTCTGATAATCAAAGTACACAACTAAACAAAATATATGATATTGGTTTAGTCGTTTTTAGACATTTTTATGTGGAAAAACTACATATTATACCTTTAAGTTATCAACAACTTACTTGAAATGATGCCTTGTCATTTTTTTTCCCACCCGCCTGACTAACCTGTGATATTTTCTGGTGTGATTAATCACTAATTACAAGATGGCATGGTTTCTTTACCGATGTAAGCTGAAGTGTTAGTGTAGCCTAGTGTTTATTATAAAAAACCACAATGCTTTGTAAAGTAATTAAAATAATTAATCAAAAACATTATGAAATGTAAAAATATTATTACAATTTTAATCTTAATCTAATATTACACTACTATTCTGTTTTTTCCTTATAACAAATCCCAAGTAAGAGAACTGTATAAGTGGGTTTTTAGGAAGAAATTTTTCCTTAAAAATAATTTGTGAATGAGGCCCACTACTTCCTGGATTGGTTCTTAATGTTGGCAGTAAAATGTAATAAAGTATTTCAGTAAATTATGGGCTGCTGATTTATCCAGTATGAACACATTTCCTGGGGATACTGAGCTTGGTTTTCATAACCCATCATCAACTAGAAGTTCTTGTATGGCTGCTTGTATTAAACATTCACCATGTGAGAAATTCAGTTTGTAAAAACATTTTGTAAAAAACATATTCATATTTGTAAAAGTAATTTATCAAAAAAAAATATTGTTTTTGTGTCACTGCCAAAAATTGAGTACAGCGTTAGTTCACATCCCAACTACATCAGCTGATCTCAAGAGGCCCAGTCAACTAATGGATCAGCCGATTCACGAAAAGGAGTCAGCTGATAGATCACATGATTCCTTACTATGTAACCAGTTGGCAAATCTCATTCTATATATCTATATATATTCAGGGCACCCTGTTTTCACTTCATTGGCCTGCCAACTATTGCTGCTTCCTCTGTAAGCCGATTTGCAACCCGTCTCCACCCCAGCTCCTCCTATTTATGTTGTGTCTGACTTATCAATGTCATATCGGTTTTATTTCATATCAGGTCAACACACCATGGTATGGGTCACTCTCCAAGGGTGAGCTGTTTCAGGAGACAGTTGGCAAATTAACACCTCCGCCCTTTGGGCGCAATCAGAGCCTACTAATACAGCTGTGAGGTTATCAGCCCACTCTCTTTTTCTCCTCCTGGAGAGCGTCAGTATCCGTTTCAGATTGTGTGATCTGATTGATTTGGACGAACTTATCTGCCTTCTTCCTACAGGAACTGCTTGTTTCTGGCAGTATGAGTGCACGGATCATTTTGGATTTTGGATCGTCCTTTTTGGGTTAGCTTGGCGCTGCGGGGACCCTCTTTTCCTGTGAGGGAGAAAGCTGCTTCATGTGGCTGAATTGTTTGTTGTGATCTTCGACCAGGTGGGTAGTGTGCATTACCTGTTGTTTCAAGCTGAGAGGGGCCGCTGCGTCCGGAAGGTCGTACACTACCTGAGGCTTCGTTCCACATGTTTGTTTGTTCACTTTAAGTCCGAGAGGCGGTCTTGGCTTGTCAGACCATGGCAGAGGAAGCATCCGGAGGGAGAGATTGGACGGCTGCAGTGGCAGGTGCAGACTATCACAATACCCTGCAGGAGCTTATGCATGCTCAACGTCCTTTAGGGCTGCATGATGTGACCAGGCCAGCTCCTGAGGTCTGGGATAAGGATCCAGATGTACTTTCTGTCACAGCCGCTGACAGTTTGGAAGGTTTGCACAACCCCCAGTCCAAGGAGGATGTCCAGTCGCTCTCTGATTTGGGTGATGCTTCTTCACAGGCTTCGGAGCCTGAGCAGATGGACCCTTCTGATAGGGCTGTGATTGCGAGGACAGCAGCACGCGCATAGCAGGTCTGCCAAGCTCCACTTCCAGCTGCTTCAGTGTTTGAGAGGGGCTCATGGTGGCGCAGGTCAGGTCCTGTCCTTCTTGATTTTATATCTGAGCTGCAGTTATCATGGAGTGCTCCTAGCTCTACAGCCCTTCTAAGGTCCCAGCTGGACAACCTTGCACGGGCGGAAACACATGGGGTGGCCACGACCACCCGAGTGGGCCCCTCCTTTGCTATGTTAGCAGGAGCTTTATTTGGAGGGCCTGCTGCAGGATTTCGCTTCAGCAGCTCCAAGTGATGAGATGGCTTGCACTGGAGTCATGGGTCCTTTCCAGCCAGCTCTACAACCTCCAGGGCACCGCAACCTGCCACCCAGGGGTTCCCGGCCAGGGGCGGCCAGGCTCGCCAATGTTCCTTTCACAATGACCGCAGTGGAACCGCTCATCTTGGGGCCACCAGACCTCAGTCGGCTGGTGGTCGGCCCCGTCGCTGACGGTTGTCAGCCTACGGCCTCACGCTTCACTCCTCAGCACCTTGTTCACTGGCGCTAGTGTATTCGGTGCCCTTGGCTATACTGGAGTCAGGGTACGGACTCCAATTCAGAACCAGACCCCCACAGTTTTCAGGAAGCATTCCTACTCTCCTACACAACAGGGCAGGTTGTCAGTCCCTTGTGGCAGAGGTCGTGGCCCTTCTACAGCAGGGGGCAATAACACTCGTCCCCAGCGGTGAGGCACACCAAGGGTTTTATTTAACCTACTTCTTGGTTCCAAGAAAGGATGGTGGCCTCCGTCCTATCTTGAACCTGAAAGGGTTCAACCATTTCCTGAAATGCCTGCCCTTCCATATACTTCATCTGTCACGCCTTCTGTCATCTATGAGGCGCGGGGAGTGGTTCACTATGGTGGACCTGTGCGACGTGTACTTCCACATTCCTACACACAGAGACCACAGGAAGTACCTCCGTTTTTTCTTTCAAGGCAATGCATACGAGTACACCGTCCTCCCGTTCGGCCTGTCCTTGTCCCCTCGCACCTCCGTCGCCAGGGCATTCATATTTTGGATTACCTGGACGATTGGTTGATTTGCTCCCCAACAGAACAACAGTGAAGGTGTTGAGCCACCTCAAGAACCTGGGGCTGGCTTTGAACAGGGAGAAGAGTTGCCTTGTTCCATCGTGGCGGGTGGAATATTTAGGTTTGGTTCTGGATTCGACTTTAATGAGAGCTGTCTTGACCTTAAAAAGGACAGCAGTGCTGATGGACATCTTGTTAACTGTGGGCAAGCACATCACAGTGAAATGTGGCCGGAGGCTGTTAGGCCTCATGGCAACAGCACCCAAAGTGGTGCCCCTAGGGTTGCTTCACATGCGGCCTCTGCGAACGTTGGCTTGCCAGGCACAAGGTGAGCCCCCACGAGGATGGCCTTAGGGCTATCCCGATGTCATCTGTGTGTCTTCCAGCACTTGCATGGTGCCTCAGGGAAGGAGTTCCACTGGGCCCAGTGTGCTCAAGGGTGACCTTAACTACTGGCACCTCAGAGGCAGGCTGGGGGGCCCTATGGGAGAACCACCCAGCCCGGGGCCGGTGGGGTATCTTTTGGGGAGGGACTCACATCCACCTGCTCGAACTGGAGGCAGTGTATCGGGCCTTGGTGTATTTCCTTTCAATTCAGGGGAAGTATGTGTTGGTCCGGACCGACAATTCAGCCATGGTCCCTTAAATCAACCACCAATGGGGTCCACGGTCATGGACCCTGCATGACTTGGCACACAAAATCCTCCTCTGGGCTCATGCTCAGGGTATGTCCCTGTAAGCCACTTGCCGGAGGTAGTGAATGTAGTGGCAGATCTCCTGTCCAGGGGCGGCTCCCGGCTAGGGGAGTGGCGGCTTCATGCACAGATTGTGGACATCATTTGGGCTTGGTTCGGAGACCTGTTTGCCTGACAGGATTTATTTACCTTTATTTAACCAGGTGTGTCAGTTGAGAACAGTTTCTCATTTACAATGAAGACCTGGACAAGAGGCAGCACAGAGAGTCAGACACATTCAATCACAGTGAAACAATCAATCGGACACAGTATATGAAAAACACACAACACATAACAAAAGTATGGGCTGAAAGTGGTAGCGCTGGTCCAGAGAAGTTAAAAACGTGCAATGATCACAGATTATCATTGGGAGTGTGTTTTGGAAAGAGGAGAATGGGATGAATGTGTTAAGTTTAAGCTTTTGCTGCAGATGATTCCAGTCACTAGCAGCAGCAAATTGAAATGAGAGATCTGAGGGGGTGTTTCCAGTGATGGTCTTGTAGATACCGTGGTAGCAGTGGATCAGTCTACTGGAGTTAAGTGATGGCCAGTTGACAAGTGAGTACAGGTTACAGTGATTGGTGTTAAAAGAAGCACCTGTAACAAAGCGGATGGCGATGTGGTAGATGACGTCCAGTTTAGACAGAATGTCCCACCATCATGGTTCTTATATTGCCAGATTCCAGAGAGTCTCCCCTCTTCATATATGGCAGAAAATGTCAACTTCCAACTTGCTATGGTGAGATACATGTAAAAATGTTGTTTTAGTAACACAAATTTGTTTTTTTCATTGATATAAAAATTGATATAAAAAACAGGCACATTGAAGGACATGTAATGATGGCAAATCTGGTTAGCCCAGATTGTCCTAAAAAACCCCAAAATATAGCATGTGTATGTAGCCTTTATAATGACTGTGATATGAGCTTAAAAGTAAAGGCAGTAAAAATACCCCAAAAACGCCTAGGGCCCATAGGGTTAAAGGAATCATGGTGTTCATGTGTTTCTTTTAAATACAGCAGTCCATATAACAACTGAATAATTATTTGAACTGTACGTACACTGAGCTAAACATCAGAACATTTCTTCTTTACCATCTTCCACCCTGGGAGTGTTTAAAAAACAGAAATATTTTAAATTAAATTAGCATTTTAAATCTTGTGTGTGATTCATCCTTCAGGGATTCATGCTAAGGGATTAATCCAGGTTTCATATGAGAAGAGGAAATCGCCTCGTGTCGCTAGGCTAATTTATAAAATGTAAAATGCCATAAACTGGTGCTAATAACATTAGCATTTTGTATTTGTAGGGGAAATGTGTCCGGATTAACACAAGTGTTTGTCTTTGAAAGCTGCGAGTTATAGTGAAGCCAATTTGTGTACTTGTGTTTGAAATTGTCTCTATTAAGCCATATCAATGTGTGTTTTCGGTGTGTTTAGAATCAACTTAACTTTACAGCACTTCACAGAAACCCCCCGCGCCGACTAGTGCTTTGGAGGTGACACAGACACACTAGCACACAAGTAAAAATGGCCAGAACAGCGTAGGCGATGTGCTTAGGCTACACGCATAGGGTCTGCGCACAACTATAAATTCCGCTTTAGGCTTTCTGCATAGGCCCTAGAAAAGGCAGAGAGGCCCAAAACAGAGCCATTCCACCAAATATAATACTGCAAGAAATAAGGTTTTCTTTGACTGAAATGGCCCTGACTGAACTGTGGTTATTGTACAGGCACTGGTCTTACAAAAATGAAAATGATACCTAGTCCTGCTTACAGTAGCGGATCTCTTGGCTGTGTTTTCACAGGCACCCCTTACATATTGATCCAGGCATTGGCTAGTTTGACAAGCAGATTTTCTGAACTCACATGACAGATGCTGTACGATACCACAATTCTCATTCTGCCAATAGAAGCTATATGTCAATTGTTATTCAGTGTGAAAAGTTGTATATTTAGCTCTATATCAGGTCTGTGTAGGTGCCCAAGGCAAGGCAAGGCAATGCAAGTTTATTTGTATAGCACAATTCAACACAAGGTAATTCAAAGTGCTTTATAGAGACATTAAAAGCAACAAGACACAATTTAAAACAAACAGTGCCCCTTAAAGAGTAAGCACTGGGTAAAATCTTTGTCTACAGGGTTACAGTACAGTGTGTTTGTTGTTTATGTACACTGTATGTTTATGCAAGTATGGTTTACTAAAATGGGTATTGTCATCAAAGTGGACAATGTCATCTTTCATTTTATCCAGGGCCGTCGCTGTGCTGGAATTTCCCCTGCGGTGATTAAGGAGGACTCAACAGTGCGATATGCAGTATATTTTTTGTTATTTTTATGAAAATTAGCCACCTTAATTTCTCCTGATTTTGGTGCTTTGTGAATGACCTTTATTGTGAGGCGATTATTAGGTATAGTGTTGCTTTTTGAATGACAAAGATGACACCGTTTAAAAACAAATTAATCAGTGTTTACTGTTAAATAATGCACAACACAGATGGGGCACAATGAGGGACGCAGATTTTTTCAACTGAGATGCCTTGGTTGAATCTGGTTCTATGATACAAAATATCTGTACAAGTAAGAGCAAGTAGGGAGAAAAAGGACCCGTGAGTGGACGGCTGAGTAGAAGTGACTTTGACAAGCATCTGCAGCGCATTAGCCAAAATCTGAATATTTTTCTGCTCACGGCAACCAAAGAAAAACATGTAGCGCTCTGTGGCTCATAGTGTAAATCGCAGCTGTCCCATGAAAATAAAGACAAAACATGAATGTAGCGGTTGTGATGGTTTCTTGCCATCCACTGTGGATGGCTTGTCTGAAGCACGATGTTGCAATATTTCTGTTAACGTGACAGCCCTGATTTTGTCTCCTGGTCATTTTACTGCTGTGTGACTCAATTCACTATTCATTATTTGCTATGGAATCACTATTTCAAGGCTCACAACATCATATTTATTAGTTTCCTGAGAAATGTTTCAGGTTTTGTTTTTAAAGATGTATTATTATCATACATGAAGTAATTTGGAGTCCACTGACATAAGTTGTCTTTACTTTA
The DNA here is from genome assembly GCA_035609425.1 of Epinephelus awoara. Classification (NCBI taxonomy): domain Eukaryota; kingdom Metazoa; phylum Chordata; class Actinopteri; order Perciformes; family Serranidae; genus Epinephelus; species Epinephelus awoara. The sequence continues at coordinate 36,964,939 of CM069310.1, read as the reverse complement.
TTTGTATCACTAAACCATCGTCTAAGAAATCATAATCATATATCATGGATTCAAGTTTTAGAAATGATGTATCCACTGTATGGATTATGCTCAAGGCCTTTCGAATGATGACAGGAAATGACAACGTATGACTGGATCCAAATGAACTCTGGGAAAGTCTATTGTTTATCCTTTTAAATCTTGGTGGGACTAATAATACAAGCTGTAATGTGTATTTCCTACTTATAGAACATTGCTGTTTAACTAAATATATCCATAAAATACAATGCATGCTCAGTAAATATACTAAGCCCATTGGTGGGTTTGTGGAAATCTCTTTGACCTGCTAATGATTCAGTGTCATTGGATTTTTTGATGTACTTTTTCATTGTGATACTAAAGAGACATTTAGAATGTTTTTCATTGACTACTGGTGGACTTTATTTTATTCAGCCAATGGATTGATCTTATCTTTCTTGATATATTGTGACTTTTCCATTATTAACTTAATTATTATTTATTTAAAGCTACAGTAAAATTGTTAGGTATTAAAATAATAAATGCATCAAAGATGACCTGTACATTTGAATATGTATAGTATAATTGTGGTCTTGTGTACAGTTAATCTATAAGTTCTTTCTTGGCTTGCATGTCTTTGATGATGGTTCCAGTCCAGAGGGTATGCAAATGATACCAACCAGTCTGTAAGTCACCACTGCCATCCATGTGGTGTACATCTGATACAACATCTACTAAATGCTACAGGTTTCTCTGTCTTCCAACTCTAATCTCATCATGTATGCAAATAGAGCAGCATTATGTTAAAGGACAATTAGAGCAGCCGATAGAATCGGGGAAGACCAAGGGCAGAGGTGTCAACAGCCACTGATGATCAAAATCTTATCTTGTGAAGATAAAAATGCCATCCTTATCATGTCCCGAGGAAGTTTACATCAGCTGTTCTCACAGCAATTTACATTTCACCATATGCCAACACGAACCAAGCCCCGGAGGAGTTGACTGGAGTTATTGTTGGGAGCAAGTCTTTAGGGCTGGAGGCTGGTTTTATTGTGGCTGAGAATTTTACCAGTGCCAACCTGAGGAAAGCCCTGCAGAGATGTCATCAACACACCGGCTATCCTAAGAGCAGTGGTAACAGACCACTTCTGAGTTTGGCTTCTGCCTGCCTAAAGGCAAAAACTCAAACAAGACATGATGACATGGACCATTCAGTGCTGGTCCAACCAGTCACCCTTGGCCCTACGTCATTGCTTTAGCCCGATGGAGTGGTATGTGTTAGGGGTCAACAACAGTGTCAAATACATTGACATGGTCATTGGCTGGTTTGGTAAATGCTGTTGGTAACCGAGGACTATTGTACAGACATTCCCAAATCCGAAACAGGGTTAACAGGGAAGTCTGTGCCAAACTTGACGCATAATTTGACGCTTACAACTGGGGCAATCTAAAGGAATACAGGAAATTCAGGTAAATGCTCCCAAGAGATATTAGCAGTGACAAGAATCAATGCAGAGACACAGGCTGTGTTCTGAATCATTTATAGTATATAGTATAGTATAGTATAGTATATTTCAGTACATACTGCACCTGCCCTTACAAAGTACGTATGGTTGCATGGAGTATCCATACAACTGGGGCATACTACTTCCTAATAACATTGTGCCTTGCACTTTTACCTTATTGCTGTTGCAGTGTAGCATAAATTTGAAGTAAGAAGAGAAAGTAGTCACCTTTAGCTTGTGCCTCTTGAGGCGGTCCACTGTGGATTTCGAGGTGTGATTAGGGTCATTGTCCTGTTGTAGAAGCCATCCTCTCTTCATCTTCAGCTTTTTTTTGTGATGTTTCTTCCAGAATTTGCTGGAACCGAATCCATTCCGCCCTCTACCCATGAAATGTTCCCTGTGCCAGTGGCTGCAACACAAGCCCAAAGCATGATAGATCCACCCCCATGTTTAACAATTGGACAGATGTTCTTTTCATGAAACTCTCCGTCCAAAAAGGTATATTATAATTTCATCACTCCACAGGACTTTTGGGCATCGGATTTTGTGGTGAGGATGCAGGAAAGTTTTTCTTCTAATGACTCTTGGATGAAGGTGTACAGGTGTCACTGCACAGTAGAACAGTGCACTCCAGAGTCTGATAAATCTTCCTGCAGGTCTTTTGCAGTCAAGCAAGTTTTCTTGGTCTTCCAGACCTCAACTTGACCTCCACAGTTCCTGTCAAGTGCCATTTCTTAATTACATTACAAATTGAGGAAACCGCTCCCTGAAAATACTTTGCTGTCTTCTTATAGTTTCTCCTGCTTTGTTGGCATCACTTATTTTAGTTTTTAGAGTGCTAGGCAGCTGTTTAGATGAGCCCAGGGCTGCTGATTGTTGGGACAAGGTTTCAGGAGTCAGGGTATTTATAAAGTTTTGAAATTTGCATCACCTGGCCTTTCCTAGCAATGACTGTGAACAAGCCATAGTTCTAACAAGCTAACTAAGGTCTGAGACCCTGTCATCTGAGAGCTTGAATGTTTTGAGATGCCCAAACGTTTGGATGCCACTGTATAACCTAATGATACCTACATGTAATTTAAGTCTTCGCTGATTGTGAATTTTTGGATAGTCTTTTTAGTATTTCTGTATTTCAGTTTAAAGATTACAGAGTATCATTTACATCCCACGTCAATGACAATTAACAATCTTGTAGTTGCACACACTTGTGGTACTGTTCCATATCATATGAAGCAGCCTGCTTCATTCATGTCGATGTTGCTCGCGGCTGTATAGGAAAACCCAGAGTTGACTCAGCTAGTTGATTATCAGCTTTGTTGTACCATTTATCCAGACAGCCAATGTGACGGGTTAGTCAAGCCAGTAGCCAGTAGCCAGTAGCCAGTAACAATATGGTGCGGCAGTAGCTCAGTCCATAGGGACTTGGGTTGGGAACCAGAGGGTCGCCGGTTCGAGTCCCCGTCCGGACCAAATATGGAGTGTGGACTGGTGGCTGGAGAGGTGCCAGTTCACCTCCTGGGCACTGCCGGACCAAACCCCAACCGCTCGGGAGGAGGATCAACAAAAAAGAAAGGGTAACTTTACCGATATTGAAATTAGAAAATCTGTAAAAAATGTACAGCTGACACAGAGATGTGTAGACTGCCAAGCAGTCAAACATCATCACTAATAAGAAAAAGTAGTCAGTCAGTATGGGCATAGATAAAGGGGCACATCAGTATGTGTTCAGACTCTGGCTGCCTTCGTACAGAGGCTGACATTAGGAAGAAGTGGCTGTGGCTCAGAGGTAAAGCGGGTCGTCCACCAATCGAAAGATCAGCGGTTCGATCCCAGGCTCCTCCAGGCTGCATGTATCCTTGAGCAAGATACTGAACCCCAAATTGCTCCCGGTAAAACTGAGTAGCAGGTGGCACCTCTATGGCAGTCTCGGCCACCAGTGTATGAATGTGTGTGTGAATGGGTGAATGTGACTCGTAGTGTAAAAAGCGCTTTGAGTGGTCACTAGATGACTAGAAAGGTTATAGACTATAGGTAGACTATACAATATATCCTCCAAAAAAAAATCATCCAGCTGGCCGGGGTCATCCCCTGAAAACCTCAATTTACAGTGACATCTTTGTGGACGTATTTACTGCCTTTACCGGTTTGGATGGAGTCGAAAGTGGCAAGAATCCAGCAATCAATCCACCATCACTGGACAAGCCAGAGGCAGAGCCAGAGGATGTTCACCTTCATGAGGAGAGCAGCATTTGCAAAGGTGTGGATTCTACGTAAAACTATCGCTATCTATTTAGTAAGGGTGCTTGTTTATATTTTTATTGTTTTTACCAAAGTTAGAAAAAAGCAGTGTTATAGGCCTAATAAAAAAATGTTGAAAAAGGAGTAGGAGTCAGACTTAGGCTATATATTCCTGCCCCTTTGTCACTTTTCCTCTATTAACTTAAATTTATAGAGGAAAATACTTATAATGCATTCCTAAATTATTTACAATTATTTACAGTCCAAAAATGTACCTTGTGAAACTAAATAAATGTGATTTTCCCTAAGACAGCTTTTCCTCTTCCCAGTAGCCCACATGTCAAGGGTTTTTAAAAAATTTAATTTCAGACTCAAGCGATGCTAGTGCCACTAATGCCAGTAGCCAGGCACCACCACCAAAGAAAACTAGCAGGTGGGATGACCTTCAACAGGTGCTGCTGGAGAAAGAAATAATCAGAGTGGAGATGGAGACCAAAAAATTACAGACAGAGCAGGAGAACTTAGAGCTAGAAAAAGAAAAAAGAAAATTAGAAATTCAGTTGCTCCAGCAACAACTTAACGGATAACTTCGGTATTTTTCAACCTGGGCCCTATTTCCCCATGTATATGTGTGCGTATGATTCATGGGTACAACTCATTCTAAGATTGGTTCAGTATTGAGGGAGGTGCATGCAGCCGGCAGCCGCGAAACGAGCTAAAACTGTAACAGGGGCAAATGCATCCCGTATAAGTTTGCACATTAAAAGTGCTTTTTTTTTCGCCACTGACCGGTTCAGATCGCCAGTGCTATCTCTGTAAATAGCATACTAAGTGTTTCCCTTACCCTTCACTTCCTCTGGGCTGTGACGTCATCTCGCGAGAGCTTTGCTTGTTGCCGGAAGAAAACAGAGGAGCCATGCTGAGCGCCGCTCAGAGTGGCACTGGTTGTCCCGGAGTACAGCTTACAACAACATTAATGAAAGTAATGACATTATAATAATATTCTAATTATAATTCTGGTTATTGTGGTACAATATGTTGAAAGTATATATGAATGTCTGATAGTATACATATGTGACAATAATCATATGTGTATGATAACAGTATAAGTATGACTAATGATAACAGCAGGAGGCATCTGGCAGGATCAAGGCAGCAGCACAACCACACACGTTACACTATCCAGGCACTGCTGTGATAGAAGTTAACCTGCGAGCAGAGCATGTGAGCGGAGGGGAGCGGGAGCGGAGCGGGGAGCGGGAGGATTTCGCGTTGAGCGAGGAGCTGCTATTTTTATTAAAAGGTGGAGCGGAGCCTTATCTCTCGCTCCAATTTCGCTCCAGTCGCTCGTGACCCACCCAGAATGCATCTTTGCACCTGCGCACACCCACACTATCTTCTTTCAAAACTATGGGGTTTACTGTGTACTTCAGAGAAGAAACTGAGAAGAGAAGCAGCGGTACCTTGGAGAACGGTCCCTAACTGCGGGGAGAGGCGAGAGGGCTTCCCCAGAGGTCGGCCGCTTAACCTGGTCCGTCTCCTCCACACTTTGACTTATTTCCACCCTGCCAGCGGTACCGTGTAGAACGGTCCCTAATTGTGGGGAGAGGGCTCCCCCGGAGAATCTACGAAGCTCATGTTCATTGTTCCAACCTCTCATTGTTCCGACCTTTCATTAGTCCGACGTCCCGTTGTTCCGATATGTGATTATTACTGTATTTGTGTGCCATAGAGGATCAGCAACGCAACAAAAGTAGGCTACTGGTCGAGATACAAGTGTCATAGAAAGGAGAGAATGAAAAACCATAACCTCCTGTTATTAACTCTGGGGTCCGGGTTGTGTGGGGAGCTCTCCACAGTGCTGAATGGCTCCGGGCGTGCATATTTCTGCCTTGATGGTGCGCTGTGACTGGCTCTGGGTCAGCTGGGAAAGGCTTGAGGTGGAGCAGGCTCACGGCTTATATGTTTGCCACTTTCTTTTTCATTGTAACCCACACCATGATCTTTTCCTGACCCTAACCAAGTGGTTTTTGTGCCTAAACCTAACCAGACTTTAACCACAGGGCATCATGATGATTTCGGAACAACAGGACTTTGGAACAATGGGTTTAATATGGTCGGAACAATGGGATGCCAGACCAATGGGCTGTCGGAAAAATGGGCAGACCCCGTTTTATTTGTGAATAGAAGATTACAGGTTAGGGTAGTTCGATGCAGATTTTTTGAGCGGAGTGGTGAGCAAGTGGAGCGGGATAAAATTTATGATGGAGCGGAGCGAAGAATGCGCAGAACCGAGCGGACGAGCGGTGCAAAGTGACAGGTCTGTGAGCAAGGAGCGGAAATTTTCACCTGCTCTGCTCACATGCTCTGCCTGAGAGACAGTGGAGCACAAAGGCTCCGGAGAAGAACCCAAGTTAGTGACATCCAGTACGGCTGAGTTAGCAAGATGTAGAAACAGTATATGAGAGAGAGAACGAGAGAAGGCGTCCAGTGTATTATAGGTGGTCCTTGGGCAGACTAGGCCTAAGTCAGCCTAACTAGGGGCTGGTACAAGGCAAGCCTGAGCCAGCCCTAACTATAAGCTTTATCAAAGAGGAAAGTCTTAAGTCTAGTCTTAAATGTGGAGACGGTGTCTGCCTCCCGGACCACAACAGGAAGATGATTCCACAGGAGAGGAGCCTGATAGCTGAAGGCCCTGGCTCCTCATCTACTTGTGACTTTAGGGACCACGAGTAACCCTGCATTCTCAGAGCGCAGTGTTCTGGTGGGATAATATGGCACTATGAGCTCTTTAAGATATGACGGAGCCTGACCATTTAGAGCTTTATAAGTTCACAGTAGGATTTAAATTCAATTCTGGAGTTACAGTAATCCAGCCTAGAGGTAACAAAAGCGTGGACCAATTTTTTTTTTGCATCTTTTCGGGTCAGGATAGGCCTAATTTTCGCAATATTACGCAGATGAAAAAATGCAGTCTGTGAGGTTTGTTTTAAATAAGAATTAAAAGACAAATTTTGATCAAATATTACTCAGAGGTTTCTTACAGTAGTGCTAGAGGCCAGAGCAATGCCATCTAGAGAAACTATGTCATCAGATAAAGGGTCTCTGAGTTGTTTGGGGCCAAGAACAATAACTTCAGTTTTGTCTGAATTTAACATAAGGAAATTTGTGCTCATCCAGGTTTTTATATCTTTAAGGCAGTTATGAAGTTTAGTTAATTGATTACTTTCTTCTGGCTTCATAGATAAATACAACTGTGTATCATCTGCATAACAATGGAAATTTACAGAGTGATTCTAATGATGTAACCTTAAGGAAGCATATATAGAGTAAATAGGATTGGTCCGAGCACAGAACCTTGCGGAACTCCAAAACAAACTTTAGTATATAAGGATGATTCATTATGAACATGAACAAACTGAAACACGATCAGATAAGTAAGATTTAAATCACTAGCAGCAAGACTCCACACACTTGTGCTTTGGCCCCCTCATAAATAAAAAAAAAGATTAACACCACAAGACATTGTTGAAATTTAACAAACAATGCAGTCTTTCCTTTTCGGTTATTTCTGTAGTGTCAGTGCCAGCCCAGGCACACAATATTGTCCAACTGTTTAAACAAGCAATAGTCCATCCATGGCTCCAATTTCACTAATTGAGCCCAAAACAATGCCATCAGTGCTCTTTACTTAAACAGTAAGAGTATAAACCAAATAAAAATATCACTCTCAAAAAACAAGAGCAGCAGCCCTCTGTGAAAAACTGGATCGGAGTTCTTGGATCGGCATTTTTCCATGCAGTCCGATCCGATGCCGATGCGCGTTTTTTGCTTATATTGGCAGCCGATACCAATCTGAATTTTGGATTAGGACATCCCTAGTTTGCTGTGGCATTGCGGAGGCCCCTCTTATACATTTTTAGACTGTCTGCCCACATTAAATGCGATTCTTCCAGTTTGATTAATCGCCAATTCCTTTCAAATTTTCGCGATATTTGTTTTAACTTACGGGTTTGAGAATTATACCAAGGAGCGAACTTTCTTTGCTTTGTTAACTTCTTTTTAAGAGGTGCTACGGAGTCAAGTGTTGTTCACAGCAAGCCTACGGCGCTATTGACAAGATGATCAATTCGGGAGAGGTTAAAGTCGGTACGGGAAACCCAGGGGAATTTCACCCCCAGGAAATTTAATTTCATATTATACAAATTGTATTACACATTATCAACAATTGTTAAGGCACACAGGTTTGATATCACCAGGGTGGGAGATGTGTTCCAATAAAAAAAATATATTTTACTTAACTGCAAAAAGGAAAAAGAAACCAAGTAACAATAACCAATTGCTAAAATGTTGATCTGTTCTGTACGACATCTGTTGCATGTCTGTCTGTCCTGGAAGAGGGATCCCTCCTCAGTTGCTCTTCCTGAGGTTTCTACCGTCCCCCCCCGTTAAAGGGTGTTTGTGGGGGAGTTTTTCCTTATCCGCTGTGAGGGTCCAAAGGACAGAGGGATGTCGTATGCTGTAAAGCCCAGTGAGGCAAATTGTGATTTGTGATATTGGGCTTTATAAATAAAATTGATTGATTGATATATATACAGTATACCTATATCTATCTATGTCGCTATCGCTATTACTATCTCTGTCTCTCTATCTCTCAAGCCGAGGCTGAAGCACGTTCAGTTACTCAGGAGGCAGTGTTCATGTTTCTGGACTCTCTGTCACAGAGTGTGGAGGTGGCTTTCAGAGTAAGGCACAGTGATGGATCATACACGGTTTATGCCAGTTCGGGGGAAGTTGAAGTGCTTTGAGTGTGGCGATGTCGGCCATAAGCGCTTTGCACAGACAGCAGGCGGAGGCTGGCAGTGCAGACACAGACACCCTGCTCTCTGCTTTAAACCGTGGGCTGGGGAGCAGGGAACAGACTTGGAGGAGCAGTCAGATGCAGAAACAGCCATCCAGCCACCTCAGACCCAGGGGTGGAGCCCACAGGGGCCCCCGGCAGCAGAGCAGGCTGTTCCCAGTGGCTTGACAAGGACTGACGAGGTGGGCTGTGAGGAGGGGCACAGTACGGATAGGCCCATTGAGTCAAATACTGGGAGTGCAGGGGGGATTCCCTATAGCCAGGTGACAGGAGGAGGGTATGGAGTACCATTCAGAGTCAGATAATGTGTCGGTTCACTCAGTTGGTGATACTTCATACCAGGGCACAGATCTGTACTCACTGGAGCAAATTAATGATTTTCTGGATGAAACTTACGGACAGTCAAATTTCAAGTCTATTTTGAGGACCTGGATAAGTTCATAAAGTCTGTAAGTTTCTTGCAAAAGGTGGTCGGTTTTGAGCTTCTTGATGAGAAAAAGTGCTGTTGCCTTAAAAAGCACGTCACAGCATTAAGAAAGGCTGCAAGAGGGAAGGAAGTTTTAAATTTTAAATAAATAATTATTATGCATGACAGGGTGTTTCTTTCTAACTGTTAGTTTATGTGGGGCTTTTTCTGTGTTATTTTCTATACCCTTCTCATGCAGGGACTTAAGGTTGGTTCCCTCAATATGAATGGTGGGAGAGATTGATGTAAAAGGGCTTTAGTGGCAGATATTGTACAGCAGAAGAAGTTATATGTAATTCTGCTGCAGGAAACTCATGGCGACCAGGCAAATGAAGTAGACTGGGTGACTGTGGTGGGATGGGCTGCATGCACTCAGCCATGACTCAGACTCAGACTGAGACAACTTTATTAATCCTACAAGGGGCAACTGGTTTGAGCAGCCAAGCACAACAAAATGTGAACACAATACATACAATAAACACATAGAATAATAATAATATATATATTATATTATATATATATATATATATATATATATATATATATATATATATAATAAAAAATACAAAGATTCTAGGAATACAGTGGAATCTGGAATCAGTAAATAGAAAAAGTGGCAAGATTAATAACTATAATAAATATCGGCCCATAAAATGTCAATAAAGTGCATTATGAAGAATTTAAAAGATGAATGGCCGAAGCAATAAAAGATTTTGATCGGCGGTTAGTTTTGCAGGCGGGCAAGGCATACCGATGACCTGAGGGCAACAGAGCAAATTCACCTGCCAGTACATGGCCAGGAGATGCCAAAATGCAAGTGGCTTTTCTATGCATTTACTGGTAACAAAAGCCGGCCAGATCCCTGAGTTTCACTCCTTTGATTTTAGAGCACGTTTTAATGATGCTGTACAGGCTGTTTTTATCCTGCAGCGTGAGGTTAGGGAACCAACAAATAAAAGAGAAAAACAGGAGACTTTCAATAAAAGACTGATAAAAATGACAAAGAATGATGGGACTTGCAGAAAAGGAGTCAAGTTTGCGTAGAAGATGAATTCTCTGTTGCCCACGCTTTACAATATCTGCAGTGTTCACATCAAATTTGAGGTTGCCATCAAAAAAGGTGCCTAAGTATTTGTATGAGGACACTCTTTCCACAATCTCATTGTGTATGATGCTGTCTACAACTGCCACTCTGTTCCTTCTAAAATCTATCACAAGCCCTTTTGTTTTCGACACATTCAGGTCTAGGTGGTTTTCATCACACCATGAAACAAAGTCCTCAAGAGCCTCCTTATGGCCTGATTCGGGTCCCTGAAGAAGGGACAGCAGTGCAGTGTCATCCGAAAATTTAATTAAGTAGCTTCCTGCCATGGCACTCCTGCATTCATCTGTGTACAGGATGAAGAGTATAGGGGAAAGGACACATCCTTGAGGTGAACCTGTGGATAGGACACAAGAGTCTGATACACAGCCATTTGCAGAAACCCTCTGCTTCCTGTTAGTCAGGAAATCTGACAACCATAAAACAAGCTGGTGGGGCAGATTAAAAACACTGATGAGCCTCTTAATTAAAAGATGCAGATGCATCGTATTAAAAGCTGAGGAAAAATGAGCAAATAAGAGCCTAGAATGGGCTTGGGGCTTCTCCAAGTGCTTGTAGAGGCAGTTCTGGATAAAAAGCTTGGTGTCCTCCACACTTTTACCTGCCTGATAGGCAAACTGAAGAGGATCAATTTCCCCCTCCACATGAGAAAGAATGATATTCCTCACTATTTTCTCAAAGGCCTTCATACAGAGCGAAGTAAGTGCTACCCCAGGAAGAGCAACTGAGGGATCCCTCTTCCAAGACGGACAGGACAGGCATGCAATAGATGTTGTACAGAACACTTCAACATGATAAATTAACAGTAATCCGTATGACAAAATGATACAGAAAGAGAAAGAGAGAGAGTAAGAGAGAGATGTAGGACAGACAGCTTACAACAACATTAATTTAAGTAATAATATTACAATGATAATTATGCCTATTGCGGTACAATATGTTGTAGGTATATATTAATGTATGATAGTATATGTATCTGACAATAATCATAATAAAAAAATGTGTAGAATGACAGTAGAAGTATGGCTAATGATAACAGCAGCAGTAGGAGGCATCAGGCAGGACCATGGCAGCAGCACAACCACACACGTCACACTATCTAGGCACCGCTGTGATACGAGGTAACCTGCCAGACAGTGGAGCACAAAGGCTCCGGAGAAGAAGCCAAGTTAGTGACATGTAGTAATAGGACGTTAATGTTAGCAAAGGAGAGAGAGAGAGAAGGAGAGAAGGTGCCCAGTGAATTATAGGTGGTGTATTATAGGAGGTCCCCCGGCAGACTAGGCCTATGTAAACCCAACTAGGGGCTGGTCCAAAACAAGCCTGAGCCAGCCCTAACTATAAGCTTTATCAAAGAGGAAAGTCTTAAATGTGGAGACGGTGTCTGCCTCCCGGATCGAAACTGGAAGATGATTCCACAGAAGAGGAGCCTGATAGCTGAAGGCTCTGGCTCCTAATTGACTTTTGGAGACTTTAGAGACCACTAGTAATCCTGCATTCTCACAGCGCAGTTTTCTAGTGGCATAATATGGCACTATGAGCTCTCTAAGACAGGGGCGATTCTAGGATCAGAGGTTTAAGGGTGCTGAGCACCCAGAGAGCTGCCCAGCCAGGCAAGATAAATTTCACTGTTTTGTACATTTTAACGCAATTTCATTCCCACATTTGTGAAAGAAAAGCACAACACTTTTTGGGAAAGTCTGTAACTAAGCCATCAAATCTGTTAAAGGTTATTTAAATGCTGAGCCACAGCAAAAGAGGAATGGATTAGAATCATAAAAGAAACATATCGTAACCCTAATTTCTGGGGGAAGACAACTCATTTTGACACAGCAGCTCCTCAACATACACACAAACAGTATGTATGTTTCTGGAGTAAACCTGCCCCCTATAGTGAGTACCAAACATACTAATAAGAATACTAATACATAAAGTCCTCTCTCTGCTCCTCTCTCTCTCTTTGTACTGTCAACCAAAAGGCAAATAACCAAACAATGTGTTTTATATCTAATAAGAGATATAAACTGATACATTGATCCAACTTACAACATTTCGAAAAAACAATCTTATATCCATTATGAGGCTGTCTGTCTGTACACACACACATACGCACACACACACACAATAGGAGTTATAATGTTAATGGGCATCCAGTCAGTTAGCTAGTCAGTAGCACCTTGGCTTTAATATTAACACATGCACATAACACAACAGCTAGCTTCTCTCATTCCAATTCAAACAGAGGACAGTGGTACTGACCACCTGTAACGTTTCCTAGCTAGAAAAAATGTCAGCTAACTCCTACCTAATAACATAAACAGTGACCTACAATTAAATGCAGCAAAAATGAGGACTGGTAATGGTAATAATGTGTTGGTATTGAGTGGTAGAAGTTAAGAAATGTGCCACATATCACCCACTCTGGAAGGCAGCACATTGCTCTGTGGCAAAAGGACATACAGTAATGATAATTTAAAAAAAAACAAACTCAAATTTTAGGGGTGCTGCTTCAGCACCCCCAAAAATGGGCTAGAAACGCCAATGCTCTAAGATATGACAGAGCCTGACCATTGAAAGCTTTGTAAATTAGGACTAGGATTTTAAATTCATTTCTGGATTTTACAGGTAGCCAGTGCAGAGAAGCTGAAACAGGAGAAGTGTGATCTTGTTTCTTAGTTCCTGTCAGTACACGTGCTGCTACGTTCTGAATCAGCTGGAGAGTTTTTAAAGATTATTAGAGCTCCCTGATAATAGGGAATTACAGTAATCCAGCCTAGAGGTAACAAAAGAGTTTAAAGACAAATCTTGGTCAAATATTACTCTTAGTTTTCTTACTTTAGTGCTAGAGGCCAAAGCAATGCCATCCAGAGAAACTATATATACGGGAAGCATTTATAAGGTGAACAGAATTGGTCCAAGCACAGAATCATGTGGAACTCCAAAACAAACTTTAGTAGGTAGAGATGATTAATCATGAACATGAATAAACAGAAACGATCAGATAAATAAGATTTGAACCAGCTTAGTGCAGAACCTTTTAGGCCAATTAAATGTTCCAGTCTCTGTCGCAGATGGTCAGTTGTGTCAAACGCCGCACTAAGATCTAATAAAACAAGTACAGAGACAAGTCCTTTGTCTGAAGCAATCAGCAGATCATTTGTAATTTGAACTAGTGCTGTCTCGGTGCTATGATGCACTCTAAATCCTGACTTATCCTCAAATAAATGATTATCGCAGAGAAAGCCACATAGCTGGTCTGCGACTACTTTCTCAAGGCTCTTTAAAGTATAAACAGCTATAGAAACTTTTAATGGAGTTTGTTACTGCACACACATAATGTTATATATGTTGTATAATGATAAACATAGAGATACAGTATATAAAGATACGGATACAGTTATCAATAACAAATTAGCAGTGTTTTTTCTCTAACAATCACCTGCACATGAACAACAACCTGCGTTCTGTATTTTATAATCTGTGCTGTGTCCTGATCAGAGTCACACGATGTGTTCATATGATTTATTCATTATTTGCCTCTGTATTTATTGAAATTCTGATTGTGAGTTCATTGTTGAATAACCCAGAATATGATCACGATGTCTTTGAACACTGGAAATAATTTATTAGGTCAACTGTTTCAGGGAAAATTAAAATTCTGTAACTCATCAACCTGATGCTCAGGAATTATATTGAGACTTCCCACAAGATGGCAAGTCTCAATCGATTTCTGGGTCAAGTGAGCGAGGATAGAGGAGTCGAGGAATGATATTGGGATGAACCCATAGATAGCCAAAGTGCTGGTAAACCTGGCACAGTGCCATTCAGTGGCCAGGAGGGAGAAGCCATCTGGCTACACCAATATATTTTTGGCTGAAATGCTCGCAACAGTTCAAAATTAGGTGCGGGAATCAGGACTGAATCAGTTCTGTGTTGGTGGAAAAGGGGTATCAGACACTAAACCTGATGGGTTCATGCAGTACTTGCAGATATGCAGACATGCAGATAGTTTCCTTTTTTAGTGGTACAGTCCAACAACATATCAGGATGTAATAATTTTTGACATTCAGTTTTGCATGACGTTGCTGTCAGTATCTTGCCACACATTTATCTTATCATCATCATACCCTCTCATCTTCATCTTGAATGAAAAACACTTTGCTGGCATTTAACCGACATTGCTTAAGATTCCCTCCAGACATATTATAACAAGATTTTTTGTGGCTGCTTTGGTTCTGCCACAAAAACATTCAGTTGTCTGATTAAAAATGATTTAACTCCTCCATGATTGACAGATCAAACATCTATGAACATGCAGACATTTTCAATTTCATAAAAGCTTTAAGTTTCCACATCACACTTGTGTAATGCCGGGTTCATACTACACGATAGCAGCCTGATTATAGCCTGGTGCAGCGTCATACGCTGTTGGCTGGGATTGTGAACGACAATGATAATACATCATTTCCTCTTGTGTAGTGTGTCATAGTAGACCACAGCCAACACTACATCTGGGAGGCCTCACAACATCCCGACAGAAAGTCTAGCGTGTTTGATTTTCTTTTTGTCGTTCAGGATTTCTCCTGTCACAGCTGTCACTTTGACCAATAGAAACAAAAAGTAATCTGCTGCTGTAGACAACTGTGTGACAACCCCACCCCAGCCTTTTTGATATTTCCTCAAGGGACATTACCACGTCAGAGTAAAAAGGGAAAAATGATGGCGTGAAACAGCAAAGGCACATTAGCAACTAGGTGAGTACTGCCATTAGCATCAAGCTAGCAAAGAATGTTATTTCTACATAATGGAGAAGATGTAAAGGAATAAAAGTAACAAATAGTGGTGGGGCTTTTGTTGACCAAAAATGAAGAGGATACCAGCTTCATTTGAAACAGACTACATTAGAATAGGCTGTTATTTCTCTTTAGCTCTGTATTTTTTCTTATTTTTCTATTTTTACTTTTCATCTGCTTCCGTTTGCCCTGTTAAAATGCATTGCGCTGTCATTTCAAATGCAACACTTCCTGTTGCTGCTTTAAATTATACTGAACAAAAATATAAACGCAACACTTTTGTTTTTTCATGAGCTGAACTCAAAGATCTAAAACATTTTCTATACACACAAGACCATTTCTCACAAATATTGTTCACAAATCTGTCTAAATCTGTGTTAGTGAGCACTTCTCCTTTGCCGAGATTATCCATCCCACCTCACAGGTGTGGCATATCAAGATGCTGATTAGAGAGCATGATTATTGCACAGGTGTGCCTTAGGCTGGCCACAATAAAAGGCCACTCTGAAATGTGCAGTTTTGCTTTATTGGGGGGGGGTCAGAAAACCAGTCAGTATCTGGTGTGACCACCATTTGCCTCACGCAGTGCAACACATCTCCTTCACATATAGTTGATCAGGTTGTTGATTGTGGCCTGTGGAATGTTGGTCCACTCCTCTTCAATGGCTGTGCGAAGTTGCTGGATATTGGCAGGAACTGGAACACACTGTTGTATAGGCCGATCCAGAGCATCCCAAACATGCTCAATGGGTGACATGTCCGGTGAGTATGCTGGCCATGCAAGAACTGGGATGTTTTCAGCTTCCAGGAATTGTGTAGAGATCCTTGCAACATGGGGCCGTGCATTATCATGCTGCAACATGAGGTGATAGTCGTGGATGAATGGCACAACAATGGGCCTCAGGATCTTGTCATGGTATCTCTGTGCATTTAAAATGCCATCAATAAAATGCACCTGTGTTCGTTGTCCATAACATACGCCTGCCCATACCATAATCAATCAATCAATCAATCAATCAATTTTATTTATAAAGCCCAATATCACAAAATCACAATTTGCCTCAGGGGCTTTACAGCATACTACATCCATATGAGTAGGGAGTAATCCGTATGACACAATGAGACAGAAAGAGAGAGAGACAGAGAGAGATACAGGACAGACGGTAATGACAGTAGATTACAACAACATTAATGAAAGTAATAATATTATAATTAATAATAATAATATATTAATATCTGATAGTATACATGTGTGATAATAATCATATGTGTATAATAACAGTAGAAGTATGACTAATGATAACAGCAGCAGCAGGAGGCATCTGGTAGGACCACGGCAGCAGCACAACCACACATGGCACACTATCCAGGCACCAGAGAGAGAGAGAGAGAGAGAGAGGGAGAGAGGGAGAGAGGGAGGAGAGAGAGAGAGAGAGAGAGAGAGAGAGAGAGAGAGAGAGAGAGAGAGAGAGAGAGAGAGAGAGAGGGAGAGAGGGAGGGAGGGAGAGAGGGAGAGAGAGAGAGAGAGAGAGAGAGAGAGAGAGAGAGGGTGCCCGGTGTATTATAGGGGACAGACTAGGCCTAAGTCAGCCAACTAGGGGCTGGTACAAGGCAAGCCTGAGCCAGCCCTAACTATAAGCTTTATCAAAGAGGAAAGTCTTAAGTCTAGTCTTAAATGTGGAGACGGTGTCTGCCTCCCGGACCGCAACAGGAAGATGATTCCACAGGAGAGGAGCCTGATAGCTGAAGGCTCTGGCTCCTCATCTACTTTTGGAGACTTTAGGGACCACGAGTAACCCTGCATTCTCAGAGCGCAGAGTTCTGGTGGGTTAATATGGCACTATGAGCTCTCTAAGATATGGCGGAGCTTGACCATTTAGAGCTTTGTGAGTTAAGACTAGGATTTTAAACTCAATTCTGGATTTTACAGGGAGCCAGTGCAGAGAAGCTAAAACAGGAGAAATATGATCTCGTTTGTTAGTTCCTGTTAGTACACGTGCTGCTGCATTCTGAATTAGCTGGAGAGATTTAAAGGACTTATTAGAGCTACCTGATAATAGAGAGTTACAGTAATCCAGCCTTGAGGTAACAAAAGCATGGACCAATTTTTCTGCATCTTTTTGGGTCAGGATAGGCCTAATTTTCGCAATATTACGCAGATGAAAAAATGCAGTCCGTGAGGTTTGTTTTAAATGAGAATTAAAAGACAGATCTTGATCAAATGTTACTCCGAGGTTTCTTACGGTAGTGCTAGAGGCCAGAGCAATGCCATCAAGAGAAACTCATCAGATAAAGAGTCTCTGAGTTGTTTGGGGCCAAGAACAATAACTTCATTTTTGTCTGAATTTAACATCAGGAAGTTGGTGCTCATCCAGGTTTTTATGTCTTTAAGGCAGTTATGAAGTTTAGTTAATTGATTACTTTCTTCTGGCTTCATAGATAAATACAACTGTGTATCATCCGCATAACAATGGAAATTTACAGAGTCATTTCTAATGATGTTACCTAAAGAAGGCATATATAGAGTAAATAGGATTGGTCCGAGCGAAGAACCTTGTGGAACTCCAAAACAAACTTTAGTACATAAGGATGATTCATTATGAACGTGAACAAACTGAAAACGAACTGAAATAAGATTTAAACCAGCTTAGTGCAGAACCTTTTAGGCCAATTAAGTGTTCTAGTCTCTGTAGAACTTGATGGTCAATTGTGTCAAACGCCGCACTAAGATCTAATAAAACAAGTACAGAGACGAGTCCTTTGTCTGAAGCAATCAGAAGATCATTTGTAATTTTAAATAGTCCTGTCTCAGTGCTATGATGCACTCTAAAACCTGACTGAAATTCCTCATAAATTATTATTATGGAGAAAATCACATTGCTGGTCTGTGAATACTTTCTCAAGGATCTTTGAAAGAAAGGGAAGATTAGATATTCTATAGGTCTATAGTTGGCTAACACCTCTGGATCCAGGGTGGGCTTTTTTAGGAGAGGTTTAATTATAGCTACCTTAAAAGACTGTGGTACATAGCCTGATAATAAAGATAAATTGATCATGTCTAATAAATGAGTGTTAACTAAAGGTAAGACTTCCTTAATTAGCCTAGTTGGGATGGGGTCTAAGAGACACGTTGATGATTTAGATGAAGAAATCACTGCGGTCAGTTCTTGAAGAGAAATTGGGGAGAAGCAATCTAAATATATATTAGGTCTTACAGCTGTGTTTGAGGTTAGACAGGTACTATCTGAGGACAGAAGGTCATGAATTTTGCCTCTAATAGTTAGAATTTTGTCATTAAAAAAGCTCATAAAATCATTACTGCTAAGGGCTAAAGGAATACAAGGCTTAATAGAGCTTTGACTTTCAGTCAGCCTGGCTACAGTGCTGAAAAGAAACCTGGGGTTATTCTTGTTTTCTTGTATTAATGCTGAGTAATAGTTTGCTCTGGCATTGTGGAGGCCCCTCTATATGTTTTGAGACTGTCTGCCCAGATTAAACGAGATTCTTCCAGTTTGGTTAATCGACAATTCCTTTCAAATTTTCACGATATTTGTCTTAACTTATGGGTTTCAGAGTTATACCAAGGAGCGAACTTTCTTTGCTTTGTTAACTTCTTTTTAAGAGGAGCTACAGAGTCGAATGTTGTTCGCAGCAAGCCTACAGCGCTATCGACAGGAGAGGTTCGGGAGAGGTTAATGTCTGTACGGGGAAACTTTTGTTACTGAAGGACTTGGTATTGAATTTAACGACGGAATAATCATTTCCTTAAATTTTGCGACAGCACTATCTGATAAACATCTAGTATTGTAACTGTTGCCAAGTGGCGTGTAATTGAGTAAAAAGAAATCAAAAGTAATCAAATAATGATCCGATAGCAAGGGATTCTGTGGAAAGACTGTTAGGTTGTCAATTTCAATTCCATACGTCAGAACTAAATCGAGGGTATGGTTAAAACAGTGAGTGGGTTCATGTACACCCTGACTGAAGCCAATGGAGTCTAATAATGAGATAAACGCAGTAGCCAAGGAGTCATTATCAGCGTCGACATGAATGTTAAAATCGCCTACAATAATAACTTTGTCTGATTTAATAACTAAACTGGAAAAAACCTTTGAGAATTCAGAAACAAATTAGTACGAGCCATGAGCACGGTACACTATAACAAATAAAAGTGGCTGCGAGGTTTTCCAGGTCAGATGTAAAAGACTAAGAACGAGGCTTTCAAAAGAATTATAGTCTAGTTTCGGTTTAGGGCTGATTAACAGACTAGAGTTAAAAATGGCTGCAACTCCCCCTCCTCGGCCGCTGTCTCGAGGAATGTGGGTATTATTATGACTGGGAGGAGTGGATTCATTTAGACTAACATATTCATCTTGACACAGCTAGGTTTCGGTGAGACTGAGTAAATAAATATGAGAACACCTCTCCAACATGCCAGACGCCATTGAATGTGAGCATTTGCCCACCCAAGTCGGTTACGACGACAAACTGCAGTCAGGTCGAGACCCCGATGAGGATGACGAGCATGCAGATGAGCTTCCCTGAGACGGTTTCTGACAGTTTGTGCAGAAATTCATTGGTTATGCAAACCGATTGTTGCAGCAGCTGTCTGGGTGGCTGGTCTCAGATGATCTTGGAGGTGAACATGCTGGATGTGGAGGTCCTGGGCTGGTGTGGTTGCACATGGTCTGCGGTTGTGAGGCTGGTTGGATGTACTGCCAAATTGTCTGAAACGCCTTTGGAGACGGCTTATGGTAGAGAAATGAACATTCAATTCACGGGCAACAGATCTGGTGGACATTCCTGCAGTCAGCATGCCAATTGCACGCTCCCTCAAAACTTGCGACATCTATGGCATTGTGCTGTGTGATAAAACTGAACATTTTAGAGTGGCCTTTTATTGTGGCCAGTCTAAGGCACACCGGTGCAATAATCATGCTGTCTAGTCAGCATCTTGATATGCCACACCTATGAGGTGGGATGGATTATCTCGGCAAAGGAGAAGTGCTCACTAAAACAGATTTAGACAGATTTGTGAACAATATTTGTGGGAAATGTTCTTTTGTATGTATAGAAATGTTTTAGATCTTTGTGTTCAGCTCATGAAAAATGGGAGCAAAAACAAAAGTGTTGCGTTTATATTTTTGTTCAGTGTAGAAGCCCCTTATAATTTTGGTTCATAAAATTCGTTCATTTTCCAAACGGGCCTTCATTGTGAAATATTTATAGAAACTTGTTGTGGATGCTTAAGTGACTTGTGTATTTTTCATGTGGCACTTCAAATGTAGCTCCTCCCATCTGGTTGCACTTTTTACATTACTACAATAACAATTTGGCAGGAACATAAACAGCCACAGTGACTGAAATAATAATAATATTGATAATAATAATAACAATAGGACAAGAATTACTCAATGACATCATGCATATCATGAAAGACAGCCAACGATGAATGGTTGTGGACCAACGTGTAGTCTTTCATGTCTGTTGGCCAAGTCACGGCACAATTTTATGACCCCGCAATCGCCTAGTCTGACATGGTGACTGTCGGAACAGACAAAAATGTCGTGTAGTCTGAACCCGGCATAAGATGCAAAGTGGACTATGATCCAAACTGGTTGTGATGTCA
Organism: Epinephelus awoara; assembly: GCA_035609425.1. NCBI lineage: Eukaryota > Metazoa > Chordata > Actinopteri > Perciformes > Serranidae > Epinephelus > Epinephelus awoara. Next base: position 36,944,348 of record CM069310.1, on the reverse strand, counting down.
CAAAATCATCTCATAAATACATGCCTGTAAAGGGGAGCACAGAGGAGCTTTCCCTCTTTGACAGGTGAATGTAAATCAGCCTTGTACACTGTAAAATATTTGACTGTACATTTACAATAAATGACAGTTTACTAGTTGCATTACTTTCACAGTAAATTCATGTGACATTTTTACAGTAAATTGTTGTGAAATGACAGCTGTATACTGTGATCTCACAGTGGTTATGCCTGCATATTACTGTGATATAAGAGTATGTTCCTGTAAATTCCTTAATATAACTATAACTTAGTTTATGTACATCTGATTACTGTGATTTAGCAATATGCTCCAGTAGAATTACCGTATTTCACTGTAATCTCACAGTTAAATTCCATTTATTACTGTGATTTAGCAGTATGCCTCTGTAAAATTATACAATAAAATTTCGCAATACAATTCTGCATTTGGTTAAATATCACAGTAAAAGCCTGTGAGGTGATAATTATGTAATGAATTGTAAAATATTACAGTTACATATTGTAAGTACCTGGAAATAATTTGCAGTGTAGTGTCAAAGACAGTAGTCAAACTCAGTGTTAACACTTGGTTGGTCCTTGTTAATACAAGGATCTGTGTGAGAAATATATTCTTACTCATTAAATGTAGTCCATATAAGAAGTAGATTTACAATAGTAACTTCATAAGTAATCCAGGCTTCCTAACTTGCAATGTAATGCCTTCTCTCTTAAATACAAAACTACAGTGGTTGTTTTGTCTTGATGGTGCCTGCAGAGCGTGCTGACTTTCTATCTGATCCCTCCAGTCTCCCGTGCTTAAGACCCAGACAATCACCATCTCAGACATCACCAACTCCCTCAAAGGAAGTGTGACCTACAAGGACATCCCCTTGGTTCACACTGAGACCAAGACCATCACGTACGAGTCAGCACAGGTGAGGAGAATTCTGGGAATTGTTCACCTTGGTTAAATGCAAATAGGTGGTTTAAATTGTCTCAACTTGTATACAATGCAGTTATTTTGAATTAAAGCTGTGTTTGCACACGTGACCTCTGACGTGAACTCTTAATACCGTATTACATAGTGGTGGCATGCAATATATTCAATTACGTGATGGCGGCATGGTGGGGTTTGAGGCACTAAAACTACTTGGATAAAATAATGTTTGGGCACATATGGGATGTAGGTGTGTGGTAGTCATGTACAGTGGCATGCAAGTTTGTCCCCCCCTGGTCAAAATTCCGTTTACTGTGAATAGTAAAAGTACAAGATGATCTCCAAAAGGCATGTAGTTAAAAGAAACTTTTCAATATTTAAGCAATGTGCGTGTATTGTTTTTGTTTTGTACAAGTTCAGAGTGAAAAAATAGTTGTAATAAAAAATAAAAATAGTAGTAATAGTGGTAATAAAAATAGTAGTAATAGTGTAATAAAAATAGTAATATTTTTTTATGTATGAAAAGTGCTATATAAATAAAGTTTTGATTTGATTTTGATTTGGAGAAGGCTGTAAGAAGATAGCAAAGTGTTTTCAGGGAGCTGTTTCCTCAGTATGAAATGCAATTAAGAAATGGCAGTTAACAGGAACTGTGGAGGTCAAGTTGAGGTCTAAAAGACCAAGAAAACCTTCTGAGAGGGCTGCTCGTAGGATTGCTAGAAAGGCTTGTGACTGCAAAAGACCTGAAGGAAGGTTTAACAGACTCTGGGGTGGTGGTACACTGTTCTACTGTGCAGTGACACCTGCACAAATATGACCTTCATGGAAGAATCATCAGAAGAAAACCTTTCCTGTCTTCTCACTAATGTCAGAAGTTTGTAAAGGAACATCTAACTAAGCCTAATGCTTTTTGGAAGTCCCGTGAAAAGATGGAGTTAGAATAGAACTTTCCGCAATGAGCAAAAGTGTGTTTGGAGAAAAAATCATGCAAAATTTCATGAAAAGAACACCTGTCCAACTGTAAAACACAGGTGTGGATCTATCATGTTTTGGGCATGTGTTGCAGCCAGTGGTACAAGGAACATTTCACAGGTAGAGGGAAGAATGGATTCAGTTAAATTCCAGCAAATTCTGGAAGCAAACATCACAACATCACAAAAAAGCTGAAGATGAAGAGAGGATGGCTTCTACAGCAGGACAATGATCCTAAACATACCTCGAAATCCACAATGGACTACCTCAACAAGAAGCACAAGCTGAAGGTTTTGCCATGGCCCTCACAGTCCCCCAACCTAAACATCATTAAAAATCTGTGGATAGACCTCAAAAAAGCAGTGCATGTAAGATGGCCCAACAATCTCACACAACTAGAATCCTTTTGCAATCAAGAATGGGTGAAAAAACCCCAAACAAGAATTGAAAGACCCTTAGCTGGCAACAGAAAGTGTTTAGAAGCTGTGATACCTACCCTTTCCTTCAGGCTCTTTTTCTTATTTTTTACAATGGATCTGAGAATTAATTACACAAAAAAAGGTTTGCTGTTAAACACAGGTTACACAAGAAATTCATGCACAAGAACTTCAGAGTGAACCACAACAAAAATAACAAACAAAACCTACCTATTTCGCCCTGGAGTGCTGCCTAGGCCCTACAAACAAAAGAAGCAAACAAAAATACACTACTGGGCCTAACTCCCTAAACAAAACAAAAACAGAAGAAAAAATTTTATAACAAAAATGGCAGTCGACCGCTATGGTTTTGTGCTAATTCATCTAAAGTGCAGAACTATTTGCAATATACACTGCTCAAAAAAAAATAAAGGGAACACATAATAATCACAGTGTAACTCAAAGTCAATCAAACTCCTGGGATATCAACCTGTCCAGCTAGGAAGCAATACTGATTGTGAAACAGTTTTACCTGCTGTTGTGCAAAATGGACAGACAATAGGTGGAAATAAGAGGCAATTACCAAGACAACCCCTATTTAGGAATGGTTTTGCAGTGGTGGCCACAGACCATTTCCCTTTCTGTGTCCTTTCTGGTTGATTTTTGGCTAGTTTTGCATTTTTGCAGTGCCCTCACCACTAGTACTATCATGAGGCGGTATCTGCAGCCCACAGAAGTTGTTCAGGTATTGCAGCTACTCCAGCATGGCACATCTATACGCGCAGTGGCCAGAAGGTTTGCTGCATGGAGGAGATACCAGGAGACAAGCTAGTACACCAGGAGAGGTGGAGGGACCGTAGGAGGGCAACAACCCAGCAGTAGGACCGCTATCTGCTTCTTTGTGCAAGGAGGAACAGGAGGAACATTGCCAGAGCCCTCCAAAATGACCTCCAGCAGGTCACTCGTGTGCATGTTTCTGCCCAACCTGTCAGAAACAGACTCCATGAGGGTGGCATGAGGGCCCGACATCCACAAGTGGGGCCTGTGCTCACACCCCTGCACCGTGGAGCCCAAATGACATTTGCAAGAGAACATCAAAATTGTCAGATTCGCCACTGGCACCCTGTTCTCTTCACAGATGAGAGCAGGTTCACATTGAACACATGTGACAGACATGACAGAATCTGGAGACGCCATTGGGGAACGTTCTGCTGCCTGCAACATCCTCCAGCATGACCGGTTTGGTGGTGGGTCAGTGATGGTCTGGGAGGCATATATTTGGAGGGCCTCACGTGTTAGCCAGAGGTACTCTGACTGCTATTAGGTACCGGGATGAGATCCTCAGACCCATTGTCAGACCATATGCTGGTGCTGTGGGCCCGGGTTCCTTCTGATGCATGACCAGTGTTGGGAACGTTACTTTAAAAAAATTGATTAGTTATAGTTTCTAGTTACTTTCCCCAAAAAGTAACTGAGTTAGCAACTGAGTTACTGCACTGTTAAAGTAATTAATTAGCTGTAAAAGTAACTATAGCGTTACTTTTTAATAAAATGCTCAAATATGTCAAATTGCTTGGACACCCCCCTTAATGGAACTGTATGTAATGAAACTCAACACTAAATATGTCAAATGAATGAAATTGTCACTTAATAGAATAATCATTATTATAAAACATTGTGCACTTATCTACACTAGTTAAAGAATCTCCATTAATCGCGCAATTTAAATGTGAAAAGTCTCACTGACTGACTGAGTGTGTATACGGAAAAGGAGAGGGACGGAGGAGCGGAGCTGTGGAAACATCCTGCAGTCTGTCACACTATCATGCATTTAAATAACTTATTAGATGGATAGATATAGAGAAAGGCGACATTTAGAGAGCAAGCCCAAATAAGCAACTCCACTTTGGAAACAAGCCCAAAAATCTGCAACCCGCGACTACCGATATTTGTAAGTGACTTTACAAAGACACAAGCCCAAAGTCGCGGACCTGACAACCCTGCTTGTGTGCTTGTGAATATCCGCCCTACTCTGCCTCTGATTGGTTTATGATGAAATTTTACTCTCCCTATGCCAATCATCAGCACTTATGCTTCCCCCTCAGCTGCCCTTATCAGAGAAAAAACTTTACAGCTCCGCTGAGAAGGAGCTTGCTTGGGTGAAAGCCGCTTAAGTGAACCGAAGTAAAACCGAGTAACAACGCATTTCATTGTGAGTAACAGTAACAGCGTTATAATGGGGGAGACAGGAACTTTTGATTACTCGTTACTGAAAAAAGTAGCACTGTTTATTTGTAACGCTGTTATTCCCATCACTGTGCATGACAATGCCCAGCCTAATGTTGCTAGAATGTGTCAGCAGTTCCTGGATGATGAAGGCATTGATGCTATTGATTGGCCCGCCCGTTCCCCAGATCTGAATCCAATCGAGCACCTTTGGGACTTCACGTGTCGTAGCGTCCATCGCTGCCACATCGCATCACAGACTGTCCAGGAGCTGACTGATGCCCTGATCCAGGTCTGGGAGGAGATCCCCCAGGAGACCATCCCTCGTCTCATCAGGAACATGCCCAGACTTTGTAGGGAATGTATACAGGCACGTGGAGGCCATACACATTACTGAGCCACATTATAAGTTTTCCTGAGGAAATTCACAGAAGTTGGATCAGTCTGTGATCTGATTTTTCCACTTTGATTTTGGGTATGATTCTGAATCCAGTCCTAAATGAGTTAATGATTTTGGTTTTCATGGATGGTTCTTACATTATTTTGTTCTCAACGAATTACACTATGTAATCAATAAAGATTTTCATCTGGAATATTTCATTCATCGAGATCTGGGATGTGTGATTTAAGTGTTCTCCTTCCTTGTTCCTTTTTCTGAGCAGAGTATATACAAGTGTGGTTAGCTAGCATGAAGCTAAAACACACACACTAAAGACTAAACAACTAACAATACCACTGGAGGCTAACAGCGGCCCCACTGGCATTAAGCAGCGCAGTCAACAGTAATGAAATGGCTGACTGTACTGAGCACAAACAGAAACCAATAACACAGCGTTTCAATGTGCGGAAGGCTGCCGAGGAAAGCAACTGGCTGGCAGCATCGATCCGCTGTGTTACTGTGGCCGTCTCAGACAATAAGTAGGACAAGCCCCAGTATCGGCCAATCCACAGCAGCAATGGCACACCAAGCCCCCCAAGCTCAGCCAATCCGCAGCAGCGACGATTGAGATTCACCCAGTCGGCACTGGGCATCTGTACCTGTAACACAAAGACTCTCCTGAAACATCACTGCTCCATACTCAGTAACAAATACACAATGAATAATACGGCTGACCTTAAAACCCCCTTCCTAAAGAACAAACATCTTTCCTAGAAGGTTTGTTTTTGTTAAGGCTGGGCTGGCATGCGTGAGAGGGAACCTGCTAATACATTTTCTGTTCCGTTTTGTATGATGAATCTCTTGGTTGAAATCCTGAACCAGGAGGGACCATCTCATCAGTCTCTGATTTGAATTTCTCATCTGACTCAAAAACACCTGGGAGTTGGGATCAGTGTACACTGCAGCAGGTAGTGGGCTTGAACCAATGTACACTTTAAAATACTGTAGTGTGAGCAGTGGCGAAAGTGCCCCTTTTTCATTAATACTCTAATGGAGCTGGGCTACACTGACCTTTTTTGAAAAGTAGCAAATGGGATTGTCAATACCTTGCTTGTCTTCCTGGAGCAACACAGCACGGGCCCCTCTGTTACTTAGACTACCTCCAACTTGAATGGGCAGTCGAAATCTGGGGCTGCGAGGACAGGTGTGCTGCAGAGGAGGGCTTTACAGAACAACATTCTGACAGGCATGTGACCAGGAAAAAGTTTTCTTCACACTAGTGAGGCTAGTGAGAAGAACAAACACATCAGCAAAGTTTCTACAAAGAAACGTTTCTAGGATGGCTTACACTTTTGCATTCACTGGCCCACTTGCTTACTGAGGTATGCAACAGTGGCTCTGTCAAACTCACATTTGGCAAGGTTCAGAGTAAGGCTGGCCTTCCTCAACCTCTCAGAAATAACTTATAGGGTTCCTATGTGTTCAGGCCACATGTCTAAGTAGGCCACAACATCATCAAGATACACTTCACAATTTTCACTTCAGCTAAAACAATGTGCATTTTGTACTGACATGTGGCAGGTGCATTACATAGACCAAAGGGCATCACAAGGCATTGGAGGAAACGGTCAGGGGTGACAAAACTAGAAATTTCTGAAGCACGAGGGGTTAATGAGACTTGTCAGTAACTTTCAGAAGGTCCAGTTTTGTGACGAAAATGGCTGAACCAATTCTAGCAACACAGTAAGAATCAGCTTTAGTGACGTTGTTCACTTTTCTGAAATCAGTATAGAAACGTGGTGTTTTGTCCGATTTAGGCACAAGAAGACATCTAAATGCTGCAAATGAGCTGACAGATTTTTTAGGATTTCTGAATTTTGCAGCCGTGAACAGGAAACACTGTTGTTCACATATAAAATATCATTTTCAGAGGAGAGCGGAGAAAAAGCAACAGATGTGGCGGTGGCTGTCGTGGACGGCATGACAGATGGAGGCAACAAGGTCACAGCGTGTGAAATATGGTTTGAACGTATTCATAATCAGTTTCACTAAATTTTTTCTCAATCACATAAGGGCCACAAAACTTAGCCTGGAGGGCAGAGCACCAGCCTGGAAATCTCTCTTTACAGATCTCCTGTTAAACTTAATTTTCATCTCCCCCGAGATGCAGCCAGCACGTGGCTTCATCACAGGCCGTGTGCAACCTCTCTCTGAATTTACTCACATAAGCTAACACATTGGTACTAGGACTAGCAGTGTCGGACAGAAACTTTTCTCTCAACAAACAAAGGGGACCATACACAGTGTGCCCGAACACCAACTCTGCAGGGCTGAAACAAGTAGACTCCTACACACTTTCCCTTGCTGCTAACAGGAATAAAGGCAGGCCTTCATCCCAGTCTTTTCTGCTCTGGAGACAGTATTTTTTCATCATAGATTTCAGTGTTTGATGGAAATGTTCAAGCGCTCCCTGGGACTGAGGGTGATAAGCACAAGACTGATGATGCCTAATGGACAGTGAGGCTAACACCTGAGCAAAAAGTTTAGACATGACGTTTGTCCCCCTGATCTGTTTGGATGTATTTTGGCAAGGCAAAAGTGGAAAAGAAGTTAGTGAGCTCCTTAACGACAGCTTTGGCCTTTAATGTGCACAGTGGAATGGCTTGTGGATAACGAGTGGTGGCACACATCAAAGTCAACAGATACTGATGTCCATACTTTGTTTTGGGAAGTGGACTCACACAATCCATGATTATGTGTTCAAACAGCTATCACATCACTGGGATAGGCTGCAATGGCATGGGAGGATTAGTCTGATTTGGCTTCCCACTGAGTTGACACACGTGACAAGAATGGCAGAAACGGGCCACATCAGACTTAAAACCCGGCCAGAAGGGTGTAAATTTTCTTAATCCCCAGACGACCAGCAAAATGATCATGGGCAAGACTAAGGATTTAAGGACGAAAAAACTGGGGCACAACTGCCTGTTGGAAGGAATTCCACCCTAAATCACCAACAGTGGGAGGGTGCAAGTTACTTACCAAATGCCATTGATAACATCATGCACAAGAGATCTTTTAGATTAGCTGCTTTTACCAAACATGTGGAAAGGGTTGGGTCATTTTGCTGTGCTTTAATGAACGCACTCCTGTCCACCTCAACAGGCAACAAATTAGCAGTCACGTTGCTTTCTTGTCTAGTCACCGGAGGCTCAGTCTCCATAGGCTTGATGGCAGAGAACAAAGTTGTATCGGCCAAATCCATCACATCATCAAATTTACACGCCTGTGCACATGTTACAACACAAGCAGAAACCCAGACGGGTTTAAGTTGAGCAGAGGGTTCTCCACTATCTCAGGTGTTGGAAAAACTTTCTTTCCAGCCAAATCATTACCGAGGATGAAATGCACCCCTGGTGCTGGCAAGCGAGAGTGCATACCTATTTTCACCTGGCCAGAGACAAGGGGCGAACGCATCCACGCTCTTGAAGGGATCAACTCAACCCCCCAATACGAGAGCATCAGAACCACAAAATGAGCCGCTGGACAGAGGCAACATACTCTGCAACATAATGGACTGTGTGGCTCTTGTGTCAAGCAAAATTGTGATTGGTACCTGATCTTCAGTCTGCCCTTTAAAATGAACTTGTAACTTTCATCTATCTCATCCTTCTGGGTTCGTCTGTGTTGACAGGAGGCAGAACAGGAGCGGACTGGATTAAACTCACGGTTTTTGGCTTTCTGGGGTTTTGATTGCGCTCTTACTGCTGCAGAGCAGGGAAATTAGCAATGACATGGCCCATAGTCAGAGGAAGCCGTGTTAGGATGCAGTGAGTTTTGGGTGGAACTTTTGGATTTTTCCCAAAGCAACAGCCCTAATAGGTTCACGATGCACAGAGGGAAAAGTAACATGTTGAGTCCAAATTAATTCATATGCGAGCACATGTGCACATGCACACGTGTGACAAACTCATTACAAATTTATTTTTGCTCTACCCGGACTTTTAACTCTTCCACACAACTCTCAGGTGAAGATTGTGAAAGCTTTACTGGCACTGCATAAATAGCCACTATCATTTGCACTCAGTTGAGTGTCATTTACTTTAGTAAGGGTTGCTCGAAATATTCTCCACACTTCTCTTCCTAATAGTTCCCATTTGGAGCTAAGATTGCTGTGATTTTAAGTGGTTTTAAATCATTTTTACCACTTAACACTACCACTTTGTCCTCACAGTTTAGCTTGTAGATAAGTCTGGTCATATGTGCGCGCTACACTCATAAATGTGACAACGTAGCAGGCTGATAAAAAAATATCACAGGACAGGCAAAACTTATTTTAAATGACATTTCAGGGATCTCATAAGTATTTTCATTTGAAATGTTGTAGTATTTTGATAGCATTATATATATTTATGTCAAAGTATTTAACTTTTTTAAAAAAAAAGTCAGGCTGTGGCTCAGAAGGTAGAGCTGGCCATCTATTAATTTCAGAATGTGGTGGTTCGATCCCCAGCTCCTCCTGTCCATGTTTTAAACTGACCTTGGACAGTGAACTTCATATTACTACTGATGTCCAGACCAGCACCTTGCATGGTAGCTTGCTTCCACTGGTGTGTGAGTGTGAATGAGAGTTAAATTGTAAAGCATGTTGGATAAAAGTGCAATGTAAATGCAGCCATTTACATTGAGCCTGGAGCATTTGGGTGTCCAGATGGTCCCAGGGCAGTTGCCCCGTTTGTTCTGTTGGTAACACTGACACTATTGGTACTGAGTTTCAGTTGCATTAGACCGAATCACCATGACATTATACTAACAACAACAGTCACAACTTGATATTTATTTAAATTGTGTGGAGATATATTAATTGTTCAGCTGTAATGGTGATGTTTAAAAATATATAGTTAAACACGTTGGTCAGACCTATCTAACCTTTTTGCTGTGCTTATTTCATGTACTGTGTTGTTTTACTATGGTCTTTGATAAATCAACTGGCACAGATCTAAGCAATGTACTGCTTGGGCGGGGACAACAGCAAAATGTGTTTTAACCACCGAAAGAAATCTTTATCAGTTTAAGTGTATGCTATGTTTGGAGTACTTTCACCACTTTACCTTCCAGGCTAACTCAGGCGTGTCCAAACTTTTGAATGGGGGCCAAATTAGATAATGTGAAAATACCTGGGAGCCAGCTGCTTCTCACATCATATGGGTTTAAAAAAATCACATACAAATGAGACAAATAGAACTGTTTCCTCTTTCAGTGAGAACATATTCAACTTTCAGCCGCTCTGGAAGCAGTGGCCCTTGCTGTTGACTCTAGTTGCTTTGCTGTGGTCATGTCTGCTACCTAGCAGGAAATGTTTGTTGTTGATTAACCATTAGTTTATTTGTGCTTCCTCTGCTCATAAAATCTCATTCATTCAACCTGTGTAGTTCTTACTTGGTGCAAAAACTGTATGATACTCCTGCCATTGTGAGGTGAATGGAAGAAAATGCTTTGTGATCATGCTTGATTAACCAATATTGTTTGGCAGACATGGGTGGCATGGTGGTACAGTGGTTAGTATTGTCACCTCACAGCAAGAGGGTTCCTGGTTTAAACAGGGGTGGGGGAGCCCTTCATTGCGGAGTTTGCATGGTCTCCCTGTGTCAGCATGGGTTTTCTGCAGGTTTCTGCAGACATGCAGGTTAATTGGTGACTCTAAATTGGCCATAGATGTAAATGTGAGTGTGAATGTTTGTCTGTCTCTATGTGTCAGCCCTGTGATAGTCTGACGACCTGCACAGTGTGAACCCAACCTTTCACCCAATATCAGCTGGGATTGGCTTCAGTGCCCCCGTAACCCCTAACAGGATAGCCGGTTATGGAAAAAATGAATGAATGAATGTTTCACCGACTTCACACGGTATATTATAAAAGACAAGCGGGGTGCCATTCAAAAACGGTCCGCGGGCCAGACTTTGGACATACCTGCACTAAACTGATCAAGTCAGCAGTAGACCAGCAGCTCCTGTGTCCTGCAAAGTAAAATGACTGTTTTTGTGAATGGAGTGACAAAAGGGGTGGCTTTGATATAACAGCATCAGTTCCTCATTGGAAAGGGCTGTCTGACAGCAAGGTAAAGTGGTGAAAATATTCTAAATATAGCATACAGCTAAAGACAGTGTTTGCACAGTGCTGTTTCATTTATGTATGTGACAAAGGGCTGGGAATCACCAGAGGCTCCACGATACGATGTTGTCAAGATATTTAAGTCACAATACAATATCACTGCAATTTCAGATGTTTTGCGATATGCTGACACTTCAGTCATTTTATTTGCAGTGTATGTAAATGTATGTAGTGAACTACAAAAGAAATTGATTATGTTATTCTAGTAGGCTACCAAAAGTTTAATTTGTATTTGTAATATTAATCATTTATATAATAAAAAGTAATACTTGGCACTGTGTGACAAAACAATTTTGCTACACAAAAATATCGTGATACTTTGCTGTATCAATTTTTTCCCCCACCTGTAATGAAACGTGTGATGGTTTCTTGCTGAAGTCCCTGTAAATAAACATTGTAATTTAGTCTATACCAAAAAAAAAAAGAAATTACCTTACTCATAATCATGTTTTCCAACATTTTTTTTTATTCATTTCATTTCAAAAAGCCAAAGTTTCCAAATATTGAAGAACACAAGCAGTTATTCAATGTGAATAAAACAGCCTATTGTGCAAACTTTTGATTTGAATCAGAGAAGGTCGGAGTAAAGGATAAGTAGAAGAAAAACAATTTGACCACACATGCAATGCAAGCATATTTTTTGTTGGTAATAAAAGAGTTCTTAGGTTTAATCCCCAGCTCTTGTTCTGAGTAGGATAAGAATCTCTTTTAAAAAAAAATCAAAGTTACACAAATCACACATAGTAATATCTGTAAAAATGGATTCACTTGACATTCTTGTGTAACACTTAAAAGGTGTCTCTTCTGCAGCCAGTGGACAGCCTGGCAGAGAGGGAGTCAGGAGTGCTGCTGAGTGCCCAGACCATCACCTCAGAGACCATCAGCACCACCACCACCACCCAGATCACCAAGGTCTGCTCACTTCACTAACAGCCCCACAGTCAGTCAAAACATATTAATACAGCCATTTACCACCATGCTGTGATGGATCCCTATTTTTCCCTACTCAATCACTTGAGTCAGTGGTGTTGACCCTTCACAAACATATTGATTATGTAGCCACTGGAGGGTAACTCAGGAGACTGTTTCATCAACATCAGAAATATGAACGTGAATTTTTTATTCCCTGACACCAGTAGAAAGTTGTGCCCTGTGACCTGCCCAGCCCCTGGTCCACTCACCTCCGGTGTGTTTTTTATGTGAATTTCTTTTAGTGGTGTTATGGGTATGGGGTGCCATTTGTAAAGTTGCTCACACTGAAAATAACATCAACATTTTGCCACATTTTTTTTTTTAATTTTTTTTTATGTTACACCTTAATGTTAAATGTTAAATCTAAATATTAAATCATAATCTAAATATTAAATCTAAATCTAAATGCTAAATCATAATCTAAATATTAAATCTAAATATTAAATCTAAATCTAAATGTTAAATCTAAATACTAAATCTAAATCTAAATGTTAAATCTAAATACTAAATCTAAATCTAAATGTTAAATCTGAAGGCTAAATCTAAATCTAAATGTTAAATGTTATATCTAAATGTTTGGGGTGAAATTAAATATTTAGCTAATATGCAAATCCACACTGCCGGTCACCGGAAGTACCAAAATAAAAGCTGTCCACTGTCCATCAGCATGTCCGACGATGTGGTGGCTCGATGGCGGATACTTTCGCTGTCGCTGACGATGCACTGCTAAAATTCTGTATTGCCAGAACGGGCCTTCCGATGTGTATCACTCTAGAGGTGGGTGGGGGCGGGGGCAGGATAGTGCTGACCAAAGTGACGTCAAAACATCTCGATCGCCTCCTCGTGGCTGCCTGTAGTACAGGTCATAAGTCCCATACCCTCCATAGAAGGGACACTAAAAACTCAAATAACACGTCAAATAAAATTTCTCCAAACATGATTTTTGTTATTTTACGTAGTTATTATCACGCTAATCTATGTTCAAGTGTTTATTTCCCCCAATAAGTTGGTTCGTTTTTTTATTCTATAAACACAGTCTGACCATCTCAAGCTTTTATTTTGGTACTTCCGCTGACCGGCAGTGTGGATTTGCATATTAGCTAAATATTTAGCTTCACCCCATACATTTCGATTAAATATTTAGATTAAGATTTAGCATTTAGATTTAACATTTAGATTAAGATTTAGCATTTAGATTTAGATTTAGCATTTAGATTTAACATTTAGATTTAGTTTTAGATTTGATATTTAGATTCAACATTTAAATTTAGATTAAATATTTAGATTTAACATTTAAAATTTAGGTGTAACATTTAATATTTAGATTTAACTATTTAATATATTTCTAAGTCCACAAATATTGCTGTAAATGTGGTAAAAAGTGATGTTAAAAAATTCACACCATTTTTTTTAAACACTGTTTGAAGCTAAATGTAGCGAAATGTTGAAGTTATTTTCAGTGTGAGCAACTTTACAAACGGCACCCCATATATGGGAAGTGGGAACATTTAAAACATATCTCTGGGTTTTGTCAATATTAGCCAAATGGTTACAAGGCAGAGTTGGGGGACTTAGGTCTGAAGAATTCGCAAATTTGAGGACTTGGGACTTGCTTGACTAAGACTAATGAAAGACTCGACTTGACTTTGATTTGGTATTCATGACTTCAGACTTGAAGCAGATGACTTAAAAGGACTTGACTTTTTTATTAAATATTTGCATTTTTGGAGATACTGAAAAGTTACATTTTGTTTTTAAAATATGGTGACACATCATGAGCTTCACTGTATGCTTTTATTCAGTTCTATCTGGGTGAAACATGTGAGTTACGTTTTTAAAAGACGTATTCAGTACTGAACGTGCTTTGCACACACAGTCACACTGTCAGCTCTGGGCCATTATGCTCACACAGTCACTGTGAATGCTGGTACATGGGCCGCTAGCTTTCTATGCTCAGGCACTCTTCTTGTTTGTGCAAGGTTTTGGTACTGCCACAATGTGTAACTACTGTTCTTGCTTGCTGTCCCAACATAAGTTCACTATCTGTGAGTGTGTATGTGCGCCTGCTGTACACATCCGCACGCCATAAGATAGTTTCCCCAGTGACTTTTTTTTTTTTTAGCACTTTGAGATTTTTCGTGAATCAAAAGTGCTTTATGATTTAAATTTACTATTATTATTATTATTTTTATTTTTTTTGGGTCTCCTGTTTCTGCTCAGCTCGCGTTTGGGCATTTTAACACTGCGTAATTATCTCACCTGCTCTCTCACAGCAACAGTTATGTTATGTGAGTGGAGTCTTTCTCCCTGACCAGAGAGATTTGAGCAGGAGTAGTATTACTGTAGCAGTATTTAAATACTGAGAGGTAGCATTACACTCGCCCAGAGCCCAAAGTGACACCTTCATAATGTTTGTTTTGTCCAACCAACAGTTCAAACCTCAACATAAAAGTTATTAAATAATAAAACACAGCAAAAAAAAAAAAAAAAAAAAAAAACATGAAATGTTTTTGCATTAAAAACAACTTAGATGATTATCAAAATAGTGGCAAATTTATTTTCTGTCAGTTTAATAATTGACCCACAGTTCAAGTTGTGCTTGTACATTTTTATATGTTTTGAGTGCAAAATCTTAATTTGTAAAGTAACAAGTAACTAAAGCTGTCAAATAAATGTAGTGGAGCAGAGGTAGACGGTGAGGAGATAAAACTCAGATTTGTACTCACAGTACCTGAGTAAATGTGTTAAGGACCATTCCACCACAGTTTATGTTATATTATCTTTATGAGTTTGTGAGTATGACTTGACTTGTGACTTACTTGATTTACAGCAAGGACTCGACTTGCTTGATTTTCACCACAGTGACTTGGCACATGCTTATGACTTGAAGGTTATGACTTGAGACTTTTATATGACTTGCACATGTGTGACTTACTGGTATAGGGTCCTGAGAGAAACCACATTTTATTTCAGCTGTGTTTATTTTAGTTGGAAAGAGAAATATATTTGAACTTAAACCTACAATTTTAGACAGACATACTTAACAGGGTTAGTATGTATTGTCTAGTTGTTTGATACCAACAAAAATATGTTTTGTTTTCAATAAATTGGATGATGCAGAAATGTACAATGCTAAATACACAATTGGTTTTCAATACTGACAGAATAAGCTAGCAACATGTTGCAGCTTTTCAGAATATCAATGAAAGACACTCTTTATGCAAGACTACATTGTGCAACATGAGTTATTTTGAAAATTTGGGTTTATGACCAAAATACATGGGACACAGTTGCAGTGTGGCACATCTTCCACAGCTTGCCTGCAGCAGAGCGTATCCATTATAATCAGCTGAAGCTGGTAAACTGACCACAGAAGCTGTGCTTGCCCAGCCTGGTAAAGCCTCCTAAAGACAGTGAGATTTTAGCAATCTTCTAAGTTAGTGCACTGTGCAACATGGATCTAATAAACGTGGATATGACATCAAGTTTGATTTATGCAGACTCTACAATGACAATGTCTTCTGAATTGCAGGCTATGACGTATGCCCATCAGTGTCAATACGCAAGAGAAAACATCATCAGCATGTGTCATTCATCTATGCTACTATTGTTGTAAGAGAAAAATGATAACAAGTAGAAATTGCGCCCTTGCTATAGAGGCATTTATGTGTGTCAAAAACATGAAGAAAAGGAGGAGGAGAATGTGGATGCAGTCGTGGCTGGGGAAATGAGGCCAACTTGGCATGTCAATTTTGCCATGAGAGCTCAAAGTGTATTTACTGGCATCTAATAGCGTTTAGCATTCACGCTGATCAGTGCATCCTTTCGTGCTGCATTTCTGTTGGTTAGTAGATGTAAGTGGGATCAGCGGTCACACTGAGATGGTCACCTCAAATTTCTGACATTGTGAGAATTTTATCTCAGCCTGTCTTTAATCGCAAGACCATGACAAGGGCCATCCTTGAACCTCCCTCACTGTGCGACCTAGGACCACCATTTTAGAGCCACGACAAAAGATATCTCCACGTTTCTTTGACATTGGTCATCTTTCATCTAGGACAGACCAAAATCATACAGTGTATACTGGGCTTAAGACCATCCCCGATAATGTGAGCTCAATATTCAGTTTTGCTCTCTCTATCATTTTGGTCCCCCAGCTGCCCCAAACACTTTTCAGAAATGAAAATCTAATTGGGGCCAATCCGGGATCAGCACCGTAGTTGACAACCTAAACAGTTAATCAGGGACTGCACTGTAGTTGATGATGTAAAATGCAGGCCGCAACTTGCAGAACAGCAACGGCGACTCCCCAAGCAACAAGTGCTAAGTCTAACGTTAGCAGGGTAAACACAGCAATAAGTGAAGTTATTGCAGAAATAATCAATAACAACAACTAAACAAGAACAAGAGTATGCACTCAAAGCAAAATAGGTTTTCAACGTTCTTCTGACTGGATTTGGCAAATGTTTGATTTATCAACTGGCTCTGTTGGTGATGAAGATGTTCCGTGGTGCTTTGTTACATTGATTAGCTGAAGAAGTTTTGTCTGTTAAGGTGGGTACTCCTGACCACTAAAAATGTTTGAGGTGGTAGCGGGGCCAGACTGATACAGAGAGCCAAACAGAATGTTGAGCTCACGTCATTAGGATGGTTTTATCAGGCTAGCGCTCGCCCGCACAGACACTGTGCTGCTCAACGTTATTTTTACACAGTCTATTTTTCTTTATGCATGGCTTTGCAGCCCTCTGATAGTTGCAAACTACATAGAACTGACTCCCAGTGTCAGACACTGACCAAAAAGCTGTCCTTTCACATCAGCATGATATGCCACCAGTCACTATTATTGTTTTTTTTTATTATTGTATTACTGTGTCAGGGAGAAACAATAATGAAAGGTAAGGTAGCGCAAGTCTGAATAGGGCAGGTGGGAGGGATGATGGATGGGTCCAACAACCACCAACTTTTATCCAGGAGGCTGGTGGTCACTTCCTGTATGATTGTTAGCCAAACCCCGTTCTTTTTGCCTAAACCCAACCACGTATGTGTGTCGGCAAAATGTAACCACATACGATTGCTGTTGAAGGAAAAAAATGTCAATTTCCAGTGTTGTACCAATGTAGTGCTTTTATTTTAAAATATATTGTATGCAAACTGTTCATTTCCTGTGAAAACACTGGTGTATATAAAAAAAAACCAATACATGTAAAGCCCAATTCAGACCAAAGATTTGCAATGAGGCGAGCTGAAACAGGCAACTACTTGCAATGCGCCATTCTGCAAAGCTTTAAAAACAAAGTCAACGAGAGGAGACAGTGTATCATCTCTATGCAAAAACTCTCTGTGCTTCCGCTCTGATTTCCAGCTTTTCAGGCTGATTATAATTATAGTATAATTTGTATCTTCTTAAAATATGAATGAGGAAAGTGATAGTGAGATACTGGCTACAGTTGCATTTGAAGTAGTGATGAAAACAGATACAAAAGAGCACCAGATGGACTGTTTTCATCATCAATAAACCACAACAATATAAATAACCACCTCCAATTAATCAGTCAATGAGAATGTGTGTGCTGGGGGCATTAGCATATAGAGCTTGCAGCAGCAGTGACCTACCACCTGACACCGGCACACCATGAGGACGGGAACAGAGGGTTCGGAGCACCTGCCTTTAGCAAGTGAGCATGCTGTCTGTGATCGTTTTGACTTGACCAGCAGACTTTACCACATCAGTTAGCTTGAGTGAAGCTCAGACCGGCCAGTTCACACCACTGCAACTTTTCTCTGCAAAGTTATAAAATGGTTTCATCTTGTCAAGAATCAGTGGTCTGAACTGGGCTTAACAGGCAGAACTTGACACGGCATCCCAGAACGTCAACAACCAACGCACCCAGGGTACCTTGCACATTATACCTCTATGTGGAAACCCTATGACAAAACTTTTATATGTGACGAGGTTGGAGTGAGATTGTGTTTGCTGATGTTGCCACTTGAATCTGGTACAACCAATAGAGAAATACCATGTATCATCATGACATTCTGCTAATCCGGTTATTTGTTATTTAAATGCATGTACACGCTCATAATACTTACTTAAGACATTGCTTGACCTAAAGATTTTTTTTTTCATTTATCCATGTTCCTTTGTGTCATCCTTCAAAACCTCGCCTGGATCCATCTTATTTCTGACCCTCTATCAGGAAGGGACACTGCACTGCTCTTTCAGGGTGATCAGTCATGTCTGGTTTTTCTGCTAATGTGAATTCCTACAGATAATGAAGATGGATTCTGTTTTTCTATTTTTTCCGAGCTTATATTTTAGCTTGTGTCGTGTCTCTGTTGTAGACAGTGAAAGGAGGGATCTCTGAGACTCGCATTGAGAAGAGAATCGTCATCACTGGAGACACTGAAATTGATCACGACAAGGTAAGGAATGTAGAGGAAGAAGAAGATATACTTATTAACCCCAGAGAGAAAATGTATTGGGGGGATGTCAGGGCAGTTCCCTATGGACTGAGCTACTGCCGCCGTCCCATGTAAATGAATGCTTTACTGTTCACACTAAGTGATGTAATAATGTTAATTTCATCAGCAGGAAGCAGGTGCTTTTATTGTGTGTTGCCTCTTTCACTGACACAGAGTTCTACTGTAATGCTGATATGTGAAGCTGAAATTCTTTGTAGGCTTAATTTGCCTCACAGAGCAATCATGTTCATTTATCAAGTAAATCACGTCTGCATGCAAGTTTAATCAAACTCTTTTATCATGTTCTACTTAACAAGTCTGGATTATTGTCCTTCCTTCACTCAGGCTTTGGCTCAGGCCATTAAAGAGGCAAAAGAGCAGCACCCAGACATGTCTGTTACCAAAGTGGTTGTGCACCAGGAGACAGAGATCAGCCCAGAGTAAGACACAGTGATCATTTGGAAGGTGAGTGTCCACCCTGAACCCACCTTTACCCATCCTTAACCATGATGTTTCTGGACAGACTTTTGACATAACAAAAAATCATTTGCTGCTCATGCAGATAATATCAAGATCATATTCTCCTAGCATAAAAAAACAGGTGACAAAGCCAAGAAAAGAAAAGAGCATTACTTAGAGAATCGTAAGTACAAAAAGCAAAACTTAAAGAGTAACTAAACCCTAAAACCATTTTTTTCCAGCTGATAATCATTGTTTCTGGTAGTGAAGTAGTGTTACTGACTGATCCTGCTCAAAATCTTGACAGTTTAGTGCAAACTGTTGAAAATCTACATTTTATTTTAAAAATGTGGTGTGGAGTGCCCTCTACAGCTTGAAACCTGGTTACTACATTTGAATTTACATTACATTACATTGGAGGCGAATGACTCTTTTTCGAGGCGAATGACATCACTAACCGTCCACGCTAAAGCCTGCCCTCCTCCCTTTACTCCTCCCCTTACTATAAAACCATTCTGTCTGCAGTTATCAAACTGATAGTGAGGAGGTTGGATCAGAGCAGAGAGAGTAGTAGAGCAGAGAGAAAAGCTAGTAATTTGTCAATTGTATTGTTAGCATAGTGTATTTTAGTGTAGGTTTACAGTTAGTGGTGTGTTTATAGTATTTAGGTTAGTTGGTCAAGGAGAGGCACCGAGGCTCGGGAGTATATGTGTGGGGCGGCGAGGGAGGGATGCCCATGTGACACAGTTAGGGGTGGTTTTCCAAGCCACCATCGGCACAATGAAAATAAGTCCAAGTGTGGAGGAGAGGGACCGGGTAAAGAGGCTGACCTCTGGGGAAGCCCTCTCCCCTCTCCCCGCAGCGAGGGACCGCTTTCTGAGGTACCAGTGCTGGGCTGGGTGAAAATAAGCCAAAGTGTGGAGGAGAGGGACCGGGTAAAGAGGCCTGACCTCCGGGGAAGCTCTCTCTCCTTTCCCCGCAGTGAAGGACCATCTTCACTCTGCCCCCTTCCTCCGCCGCACAAGACAATGTTTGCTGATATAACAAAGTATGCCATGATATGATTTCAAGGATACATAACAGAAGGAGCTGCCACCTCATTCTTTTTTTTGCTTTTGATAGATAAAAACAACACAAATAAGTTTACTTTAAATGGATTCCACACACCTAATACAGTACATGGGGTAATTTAGCATTCAGGGCTGAAATAAGTCTTTTCATTTTAACCCAAACCATCATCTTTGTCCTACAACTTCAGGGCTATCTGGCTTTAAGCCCAGGAGGCACACTTCTCCCATCAGCCATAAAATATGGATGAACAACAAAATTAACTACACTGCTTCACTGGGAAAGTTTATTCCAGGTTGCTGGAAAGGAGGCTCCAGCTGATTGTTGAACCCAGGATTTAGGAGTAGCTATGCGGATTCCGTCCTGGTGGTGGAACAGTGGACCAGCTCTTTACCCTGGCAAGACTGCTGGAGGGGTCGTGGGATTTGCCCATCCAGTCCACATGTGCTTTGTGGGCTTGGAGAAGGCTTATGTCCACATCCCAAGGGGAGTTTTGTGGGGGGGTACTATGGGACGATGGGGTACCAAGGTTGCTACTATGAGTCATCCTGTCCTTGTAAACCAAAGGGTAAGGGGTCCAGATTGGCGACTTCAGAATTGCATCTCTGCTCTTTGCAATTGATGTGGCTCTGTTGGTTTCATCACACCATGACCTCCAGCATGCACTGGGGCGGTTTGCAGCCAAGTGTGAACCAGTCAGTATGAGAGTCAGCACCTCCAGATCTGAGGCCATGGTTCTCTGCCAGAAAATGGTGGATTGCTCCCTTTCACACTTAAAAAAGTTGGGTTAAAAACAACCCAATTTGGGTAGTTTCCCAACCCAACGCTGGTTAAATATTGGACAGAACACACGCTGGGTTAATTTAACCCAATAAAATGGGTTGGTTCCCTTAATACAAAAATTGGGTTGTTTATACAACCCAATTGGGTTGTTCATATAACCCAATTAAGGGTTCACATTGACTACACTGCTGGGTTCTTTAAACCCAGTAAGTTGGGTTGCTAATATATAATTATTACTTATTAATATTATAATTATAATTATTATTTATTATTATTATTTTCTGGATTAAATATATTCTCACACCAATAATGTAACAATAAATATTTATTAAAATTCAAAATAAAATACAGAACACATAAACATATAAAAACTCACACAAAATTTCCATAAAGTTCCCCATAACCTTTCTCCTCTTTCTAACAGCTACAAAACATTAGCTTACCATTTTTCTAACAAAATGTATAGAAGAATGACCTTTGGAGTTTAACACTTGGCAACCTTTATGTATGAACAAATGAGAGCAACAGTCTCTCCTGGGGGGGGGAACAGTTCCCTCGAGTTCAAAAACCACGTTCTGGAAAAATTGCCAAGTAGGCGTACACTCATTCGGATAGTGTAAGTCAAACACATAAAATCTTTTGAAACACGTATCCACAGCTGCGAGAGCCATCTCGGTTTCAATAGCCTTGCCTGAGATAACAGCAAAGGCTTGAGAGCACAGCATCCCATTTGCAAGCAGCAGCACAAACGGGTACGACCTGGATGATTCTGCTACATCGCCTCTATTTTAATCCAGTGATTGTAGAGATAACAATGCATGTGTAGCAGACAGTGCACGTTTATCTTTAAAAGAAGAGCCTGAGTCAGAGCGAGGAAAGTGCAAATAAGTTAACCAGAAGTTAATAAAAAAGTTCTATTCAGTGTTGTCCGTTTATTCATCATTTATGAGACTAACATTTCCTTAATGAAGATAAAGTGGTGAAATCTGACTGTGTATCAGGCTGTAGATACATTACATTATATTGATAATATATTTGTTCAGATTTAATCTGATGGTGAAAAACACAGGAGGCAGCAACTGAAAAATAGGAAGACTGTAAACTCACAGTCTGACCCAGTAATAATATGTTTGGTGATTTGCACTTGAAAAGGCGTTGCGATAAAAATACAGTAGATTTTAAAATGTTGGACATCTATTTGTATATTGACTCAGCAGCATTCAGTGACTTTATTTCAGCTATAAATGTAGTAAATTTAAAGATACTGAAATGCTGCACCATTGCTCACTCAGAAATATTAACATATAATCCCCAATATTAGGCTATAGGAATTATGTTCCATCAGCGTGACCAATGACATCAGTGATAGAGATCAGTAGTCATTGATACTACGTGTCTAAAGCTTCATAACAATTTACAATTTACAATTTAAATAATTAGACCTAAACATTTCGGAGCTGCTCTAACAGACTGACAGTCTGATCCTAAAAAATAATAACTATAAAAAGGACAGAGGTTTGATTCTGAGCTGAGGGTAAATTCTCGCTGTGTAATATTTGAATGTAAAGACAAAAACTGATGTCCAAAGAAATGACTGATGTGCATGAATTCAGTAACTTAAGACAGTCCTGAGTAACAAACTAATATCCAGCAGGATTTAGACTGTGACAGACAGTAAATCTCCGCTAATGAAAGCGCTTCTTTACAAGCTTTGACATGGACTGGAAACTACCCAAATTGGGTTGTTTTTAACCCAACTTTTTTAAGTGTGAAAGGGAGCATCAACATTTTCCTGACCAAAAAGTGATGAAATTTTAAATACAGGACAAATAAGATATTGACATAATTTGGGCAAGTTGACAAGACCTATGATGGCTGAGCTCCAATAATTGAAAAGATGCTAGGTTAATAAAAGGAAGGCTAGGATGCATGGCCAAGATTTAGCCTGTAGGAATCCAAACTCACGAGTAGTGACAATGCATAAGATAATGTGCACAAGAATTATATGCACTAACTCCACTATTTCGGAAAAGAAGTGGGCTTTATACAGCATGTCCTGTGTATACTTTTGGATTAAGCAATGAATGGCAGTTTCCATTCTCACAAAATGGCTAAACGCGTCCATTTACCAAACTGAATTGACTTGCAGTGACGTGACCCATAGACTTACAACAGTAGTTCAGTTTCTGCACATTTCTGCTCTAGCAAACAGGCGCCAGGCTACTATACATATATTTGAGTTTTGACATACCATGCCTGGAGTGGTAAGACGGGGGAACTCGGCCAGGACTTCGGGAATGGATTTTGAGTGGTCGGCCCGTATCCATCCTGCCCTGTACTGGCAGGTGTCAAGCATATATGCCTCCACCTGGGCGAGGGGCTGTGAGTTATTCTTTAACCATTCTGAACACTTGCACAGCTCGCTTTTCGGATATGGTGGCTGCTGTAAAATACAAAAGATCACACTGTTGTCAAATATAAATATTACATCAGACCAACACGTTCATTACAGTTAAATAATATAAAACAACTTCTCGCTTGTGAAACATCAGCAAACAATGTTGCTGTATATGAATTAATATTTTAAATTGATAATTATGAGAGGGTTGTTATTATTCAGAAATGCTTTCAAAAATCCTCATGATATAGTACATCATAGAGACATTAAATTTTCACCAATAATTGGAAGTTGTGTGCAAATGCTGCTCAAAAAAGATGACAATCACCCAGATGGTGGCGCTATAATTAATTAATTAATTAATAATTTTTTGTGAATGTCAAATTTACTTGAAATTCAACATATATTTCCAGCTTTTTGTGGTCTACAAAAAAGCCTAAGAACTATTAAGGTCTGCCTGAATAGATTCTCCACAATTTAGAATATTTGAAAATCACATTTTCCACATTTTCTTTTAAGTGGTATGTCCAATTTTACCAACGTTTCTGTGAATTATCATTGGATGACACTTATCAAAAGTTATCAAAAGCTATTCAAAGCTTGCCGATATCTCATTGCCTTTTTTATGATATTGACCAATGAACTTTAGAGGGGGCGTGGCTTAGCACATAAATAGACCTTACTCCTTGACCCATGAGCTAAACATCACAAAACTTGTAGGAAATGTCCATGAGTAAAAATACCTGTCATTTAGACCTACCACTAGGGAGTGCTACAAATGCAAAAAGTTTTTATCTCATAATCAGCTACAGATATTTGTACGAAGTTTGATTTGCATCATCACAAAACTTGGAAGCAATATCTTAAGAGTTGCCAGGAACATCCTGAAAGTTTCATTTAAATTGACCACTAGGGGGCACCACAAACATAAAAAAATAGGCGTGAGTTAGTAGAAATCAGACTATAAATCAGAAATCGATTGTCCAATCATTACAAAACTAGCAGGGTATGTTAAATAATAATGATGTGCCACGTGTGCTAAATTATTTTGAAATCAGTCAATAGGGAGCTCCATCAGGGGTGACAGTGATGTGATTCTTTTAATGGGTTGTTTGTATTAGTGCTGTGAAAATATCCATCATACTAAATTTACTGTGTGAACAACAGCACATGCTATTCCACTGCTGCTTAGGTTTTTTACCAGGCCTCTATTTGTGTGTTGACCACATCACCAGCAACTATTTGAGACTCACAATTAAGTAAATACCTGATTTTATTTTAGAAATGACTGCAACCATCCTTATCATCATTTACAGTACAGTTCAGTTTAGTACTGATGCACATACTTGAGAGGTGGTGGGACTAGTAGTGCCATCTTAGATGGATAGGTAAGTAGGAAAGATCAAAGGTTGGGGTTGACTTGCATTGGGGTTTGTCTTAAAATCCATTAAAATGTCTTTTTCTTCTTTCTTTTCTCTGTTCATCTCTCCATCTCTCTTTCCCTCAATCTATCAATTCTTCGCCTACACCTAAGACCCCTTAACCCCCCAAACCCCCACCCCACCCCACCCCACCATTGTGTCTCCATTACACCATTTTACAGCAACACCCCCAGCCATCACACTCAACTGACATGAACCACGAGACCACATCAGAGGGAACAAGCTTCAATGAACTTAAACCTCCATCATTTGGGCTTTGGCCTGAAGGAGACAGAGTTGTCAGAAACTTCCCAAGAACCCTCCCCGTATTCCCCACAATCCCCTCTCACTTAAGATCAACTGCTGGACTGATGAGAAAAAAAAACAAAAACCTTTTTTAAAGAGAAAATATAAAATCAAGTATAGTGTTTATGGATTTATTCCTCTCCAATTTGTCTGGAGGGTTGAAGAAAATTTCAAGGGCATTTGGTCTTTTAATCTGGAGATTACTGGTATTTTATTTTTCTACAGCTTTTCTTACCATCAGAATTGGTTATCAATAACTTGGAGGTCAAGTGTTTTTTAACAGTATGTTCCAAACAGCATTAACAAAGGGATTGTGGGTGATTTTTCCTGGGGTTGTATACATTATGACTTGATGGTCATGGTTGATGGTGTAAGTTTGTTGTCATTTCTTGTACAGTAAATATTTTATTTTCCCTCTCAATGTGAAAAAAAAAATATTTTTTCAATTCATGTATAAAAAGAAGATTGATTTTATCAAACCACTGAGGCAATTATTCCTCTCACCTTATTTAAAGTTGTGACTTAATGATTTGTTGGGTGATCTTTCCATCTTTTGATTGTTTTAGTTGTTCTTGTTGTTGTTCTTGTTGTCGTGCTTGTGTCACTAGAACAGGGCTTTATCAGGACCAAGGAAAGAGACAGTAATTTACTTAAATGACCTTTATTTTATTTATTCCCACCTCTGTCTTCTTTTTATGTGTTTATGTTTTAGATCCCCTCTGCACAGTTTGTCAGTTAGTTATTTCTATTGAGCATGACAATAGCATCCACAGTACTTCTGCATACGTTTCACATTTTGACTTTTCTACCAAATGGGCAGTGTGTACGCATCCAGAGAGAGGGAACTCAAATGAAAGTGATCACAAACAAGTGTATTGTCTGCCTAATTGCTATTGAAGCAGTTGAAAAGTGAATTCAAGCATAGGATGATAATTGCCTCATTAAACTGCAGAAGCTTTATTGGTATCTTGCTCCATCCAAGCATTTACATTCATGCTTGTTATTTGATTATTACCTGACCAAGTAATACTCCAATTTTTACAACTGTCACACCAACACAGTAACAGTGGTTTTCCTTTTTCTTGTTTGCTTTTGAAAATTTCTGAAATTTTTGAAAAGTCCTAGGAACTGAACTCAGGATTAAGCTCAGAAGTCAAAGTTAACACTCAGAGTGTGATTGTCATGAGTTACAACCTTTTGGCTGCTGTTTATTCGACACACTCTTGCTACGACGTTGTCATATATTGATGTTTGGTCATGGACTTTCCAAGTTGAGATATGACATGCAAGGTACCCTGGGTGCATGGGTTGGTAACGTTCTGGGATGCCGTGTCAAGTTCTGTTTCTTATATGCATTGTCTGTTTTCAAAATAGAGTTCTGTTTTCACAGGAAATGTACAGTTTGCGTACAGTCTCTTTCAAAATAAACACACTACGTCTGTACCACAAATTGACTTTTTTTCTCCTTCAACAGCACACACACACACGTAGTTGGGTTAGGTAACAAAAGCATGTTGTTTATTATTATTATTATTATTAAAGTTTATTAAGGATAAACCCCTTGAGATGCATCATCTCGTTTTCAAGGGGGTTCGATACAGCAATGAAAAACAAATGAAATTACAAAACAATACAAGAAACATTTCACAAAAATAAGCGCCCAAAACAGGCCAGTTACAACAAAGACAGGACAGCATGTGGCTGGGTTAAGGAAAAAAGAACAGGGTTTGGCTTTACAATCTTACAGGAAGCAAACACCTGCCTCCCGGGTAAATGTCAGTGGTTGTTGTACCCATCCACTATCTCTCCTGCCCGCCCCTTTCAGACTTCTGCCACCTTAACTTTAATTGTTGTCTTGCTGCGTTTTCCCCTGATGCAGCTGGGTGCTGTTAAACAATAATAGCGGCTGGCGGTGAATCACGCCAAAAGGAAAGGAAGGCTTTTTTTGTCAGTGTCTGACGCCGGAAGACACTTACCAAGCACCTGAGTGAGACCACGTTAATTTGTTCATTCACTTACAGTGTTGTGCAGTGATATGAATGAGTGTGTCCCAAAGTACAGAAAACCTCGCACCAGAAAAGTCATATATAATGGGCCTCATTCAAACGTGTGGAGAAATGTTTTTATTATGTTTATTTAACACAGCGATCCCCGCAGCAGCAGAAATGAGTGAGTCTCCTCATTAAGAGTGCCAATATGCGCCTTTACGCAC
Organism: Epinephelus awoara; assembly: GCA_035609425.1. NCBI lineage: Eukaryota > Metazoa > Chordata > Actinopteri > Perciformes > Serranidae > Epinephelus > Epinephelus awoara. The sequence continues at coordinate 36,917,170 of CM069310.1, read as the reverse complement.
GGAGTAACAGCGCCATTTTATTGATTATTTTAATGTCAGTCAGCTGACGGGATTGGCCAGGATCTAATCTCTCCTGATAATATAAACATGCGGGTGGATGCGGGTCTGTAATTATAGAAAATTAATTTGCTCGGATGGGTGGTGGATGGACGATTGATGGGTAGATGCGGATTCGGGTGCCGTCAGAGCCCATCCGGACATCACTAATGTGTACGTTAGTAAATCAGATTCATTTTAAAGGAAAGGGTGCGTGCCTGCTATCTGCAGTCAGCAAGCTACCACGCCCCCAGTTTCTCTATAAGTAAATACATTTGCTGAGAGGTGCTGGGTTATGGAGGACCGGAACTGCCAAAATTAAAAATAAATACATAAATTAAAGCTGTGAGCAGCGATGGGCGGGACTTTGGGCTCTCGCTGTTGGCATCCGGCTCACATAGACGGTGTGAATTAGCCTATTCAGTCGAAATGTCGATAAAACAAGCCATGTCAACAGAATGCAAGGTCATTTTTGACAATGAACCCATGACTTGGGAGTAGAAATTTGATGGCCTCTGAAAACCAAACTACTGACAAGGACATCAATCAATCAATCAATCAGTCAATCGATCAAGCAATCAATATCACAAATCACAATTTGCCTCACAGGGCTTTACAGCATACAACATCCCTCTGTTCTTAGGACCCAATGAGACAGAAGGGGAAACAATGAGAGATGCAGGACAGACGTTAATGACTGTAGTGTCATAGCCAGGAAACGGTGTTAATTTAATCAGTTTGTCTTGTGTCTATGTTGGCTCGTGATTTCCTGTTTTATTTTGAAAACTAACTCTCCTCTCGTTTCAGGCAACTTGCTCCTTCCCCTGTGTGTTTCCTGCCGGTCTGATTGTCTGCCCCGCCCCTGATTGTTTCCACCTGTGCCCTTACACTGTGTGTATATATTGTCTGTCTCTCCATTTGTCCTGTGCCAGTTCGTCTTGTCCTTCATGTCAGTGAACCAGCAGCGTCTCTGTGCCATTTTGCCTTGCCATTGTCAGGTCTTGTTACTTTGTCACTTTGTTCATGTTTGTTTTCTGTTTTTTTTTTTCATAGAGATAGTTTACCCTCAGTAGAGTGATTTTCCGTTTTGTTTTTTTTCATCCTCTTTGGAGTGATTTTTTGTTTGTTTTCTTAGTCAAGTGCTTTTTCTAGATCTCCTTTTTGTTCTTAGAATTAGTTTAGGTTTTTCCTCCCTCGTGAGTGATTTTCAGTTTGTGTTTAATAAACTTTGATTTTGTACTTTGCCTCCCGAGTCGTGCATTTGGGTTCAGGTCCTTGTTCGGTCATGACAGAATGAACTGGCCAGCATGAACCCAGCCGATTCAGACCACCTGACGGCAGCCGTTTGCTCTCAAGGCACCCGCCTCAATCAGCAGGAGGATCAGTTGTCTGCCCTGCAACGTGGAGTGAAAGAGCTGGCTAATTGTCAAGAGAATTTCAAGTCCGCCATGACGACCCAGGTGAATCTTCTGTCAAATCAGATTCATCAGATGCTCACTCACCTGACCAAAGACTCCTCAGCCACTCCCGCCCCGGCGACTGCCGAAGCACCACCTGTTCCTGCTTCTTACGCCCCGGCTCCTCGCCTTGCTCCACCCCAAAAATTCTCCGGTGAGTCTGGGGAATGCCGCTCCTTCATAGTGAACTGTGAAATGCATTATTAACAATTGCCCTCAGCCTTTCCCACACAAAGATCCAAGGTGGCGTTCATGATCTCCCATCTCACTGGGAGAGCGAGGATGTGGGCAACAGCTGAATGGTCCCGTGCATCTCCGGTCTGTCAATCACTGAACCAGTTCATAGAGACTTTGAAAAGGGTCTTCGATCCCACCACGTCAGGCAGAGGCAGAGGCAAGGTATGGACTCTGCCTCAGATTATGCCATCCGCTTCCGCACACTGGCCACTGATAGTGGATGGAATTCTACGGCTCTGTATGACGCTTTCATCAAAGGACTCTCTGATCCAATTCAAGATTTGTTGATTCCACTCGATTTGCCTGAGGATCTTAATGCTGTTATAGCATTAGCTGTCAGGACTGACCATCGCTTAAAGCAGCGAAGAAAGGACAAGTCACGAGCTACAGATCTCCACGACCAGACCAGAGGTCGCTCTTCACCTGCTTCACCTGGCTGGAGGGATTTTCTAAGCCCGTCATCGCCGGTCCAGCGCAGAACAGCACCCCCTGGCGGCTCGGAGGAACTGAACGAAACCGCCGCCTGCAGGAGGGGAGGTGTTTCTACTGTGGGGAACAAGGACATCTTCTAGCTGCATGTACAGCTAAAGAGAAGGGGACCCCTGGAGAGCCGCTTCTCCACCTCTGACAAGTTTTGCCCACAAGATGGGGATTAAGAATGAACTGTTGCCTCAGCCTCTTATGGGGTCAGGTGTTGACCCTAGCAGTGAAGTGAAGTTTGGAATTGTTGCTGACCTTAACTCTGTTCCTGTTCCTCCCCACACAGACTTAAAGGTCAACCTACCCGATTTGACCTCCATTCCCAGTTGCTACCATGATCTCAAGGAGGTGTTCAGCAAAAGTAAGGCCACTTCTCTGCTACCCCACGACCTTATGACTGCCCCATTGACCTTATCCCTGGAGCTCCTATTCCCAAGGGGAGACTTTACTCTATTTCTGGCCCTGAGAGGGTAGCTATGACTGAGTACATTGAGGCTTCCCTAAAAACGGGACTCATACGCTCCTCATCGTAGGGAGCAGGGTTCTTTTTAGTGGGGAAAAAAGATGGTTCCCTTAGGCCCTGTATATGGACCGTTAAATGACATTATCATTAAGAACCGGTACCCTCTGCCCCTCATGTCATCGGCTTTTGAACTACTACAACAGACCAAGATCTTCACCAAGTTAGATCTAAGAAATGCTTACCACCTGGTCCGCATTAGAGAGGGCGACGAGTGGAAGACTGGTTTCAACACCCCCTCCGGTCATTACGAGTACCTCATGATGCCGTTCGGCCTGACCAACACCCCAGCTGTGTTTCAGGCCCTGATTAACGACGTGTTGAGGGAGTTTCTTAATCAGTTTGTACTTGTCTATTTGGATGACATCCTGATTTTCTCCCCTGACAAAGACTCTCACGTTCACCATGTCCGCCAGGTCCTCCAGCGGCTGCTGGAGAACCAGCTCTATGTTAAGGCTGAAAAAAGTGAGTTTCATGCCGAGTGTGTGTCTTTTCTGGGCTTCATCATAGCCCCCGGAAAGATACAAATGGATCCGGCCAAAGTTTAACGCTGTGGCTCAGTGGCCTATGCCCGATAACAACAAGAAGGTTCAGCAATTTCTTGGTTTTGCTAACTTTTACAGGCGGTTCATCAGAAACTTAAGTGCCATTGCTTCTCCTCTTCATGCTCTCACCTCTCCTCAAGCTCCGTTCCAGTGGTCTCCTCAAGCTGAGGGGGCCTTCACCCGGCTCAAGGAGATGTTTACCACCGCCCCCATTCTCACGGTTCCTGACCCCAGCCGGCAGTTCATGGTGGAGGTGGATGCCTCAGACAAGGTGTGGGGGCAGTTCTCTCTCAGTGCTCTGCCAAAGACCACAAGCTGCATCCCTGTGCCTTCCTGTCCAGGAAGCTTTCTTCAGTGGAGCGGAACTATGATGTCGGTATCCGTGAGTTATTAGCTGTAAAGCTAGCATTAGAAGAGTGGAGACATTGGTTAGAGGGAGCTCAACACCCATTTATTGTCTGGACTGATCACAAGAACCTGGAGTGTATTTGCAAGGCCAAGTGTTTGAATTCCCGCCAAGCCTCTGTTCTTTAACCGCTTTGACTTTGTCTTGTCTTACAGGCCGGGGTCCCAGAACACCAAGTCAGATGCCCTGTCTCGTCTGTTTGACCCTGAGCCTGCTGCCAAAGAATCTGAGCCCATCCTGCCACTGCACCGTGTGGTAGGAGCGGTAACATGGCAGATAGAATCTGAGGTGAAGCGCGCTAATGGTGAGAACCCCACACCTAGCGGTTGTCCTGATAATCGTCTGTTTGTTCCTGTTGCCATGCACCGGCAGGTCATTCATTGGGCTCACACCTCTAAGCTCACCTGCCACCCGGGGATCAAGAGAACCATGGTTGTCATCAGACAAAGATTCTGGTGGCCGTCCATGGAACGTGAAGTCCGGGATTATGTGGAGGTGTGCCCCGTATGTGCTAGGAACAAGACCTCCTCCCGGGCACGGACAGGCCAGCTGCAACCACTCCCGGTGCCCAGCCGACCCTGGGCCGAGATCTCACTGGACTTCGTTACGGGGCTCCCGGTCTCCCGGTCTCCCAAGGTAACACCACTGTTCTCACAGTGATGGACAGATTCTCTAAAATGACTCATTTCATTGCCTTGCCTAAACTGCCATCTGCCAGAGAGACGGCAGAAGCCATGTTGAATAATATGTTTCGTATCCATGGTTTTCCTAAAGACATTGGGTCTCATTCATGAAACGTGAGCAGAAGGAATTTGTGTGTAAACTGTTCGCAGACGGAAATTTACTTGCGTGTCCGCATTCATCAATATTTTAGTAGCTCCGATCTTTTCGTAGCTACTAACAAAATCTACTCCTGCTCCTGACCACTCGTAGTGCTTGTGTAAATGTAGTAAAGCACATAAATATTGCTTTTCACCATTGGAAATTACAATTTTAATTCGTATTGCGCTCTGTTATGTACACAATACACAGATGCCTTTGAAACACGTCATCTAAACATGACAAAATATTAAAAAATATAACACATTTAGTTAAATTAGTTGGCAATTAGCAGGTTTAAGATCCAGATTAGGTTCATGATTGTGAATTATCTACGTAAATCGACTCAATAGATTACACGTTCTTTCTACATGTTGAATGATGATGATAATAAAAATATCCGTAAGGACAGCCGGATCACAACCTCTTCGGCCTCGGTGACTGGGTTCAGCAGGTGAAAGAATTATTTGAGACACCAGGTGTTTGTTTGTTGTCTTTTTGTGGCTTTTTGATTGTTTGAATTAATAAATCTGATTTGAAAATGATTAATTTACGTTGTATAAAACAGAGCTTTAGGCGATTAAGATTCAAATAATTTGAAGATGATGCATACAAACTGCTGTAGGCTATATGTTATTTGTCAAAATAAACGTTAAATAGCTCTACATTCCGAGAGCCATCACTGATTTAGAGTTTATCCATTACGCACAAAACATCTCTGGTTTCCCGTTCCCACTTCATTCAAAACCCCAGAAATGAATCTTCTGTTTGTTTGGTGACCACTACGCTATCAATGATGATTTTCAGAATGTATTATGATACAACACCTTACAGTCTGGGTTTGATGTTGACTCCAGTGGAGGCATGTCGCTGTCTCCGTCAGGAATAATTCCTGACAGAGAGGTCTCCACAATTATGGGGGGGGGGGGGGGGGGGGGGGGGTACTGTCATAGCCAGGAAACGGTGTTAATTTAATCAGTTTGTCTTGTGTCTATGTTGGCTCATGATTTCCTGTTTTATTTTGAAAACTAACTCTCCTCCTCCTTCCCCTGTGTGTTTCCCGCCGGTCTGATTGTCTGCCCCATCCCTGATTGTTTCCACCTGTGCCCTTACCCTGTGTGTTTACATTGTCAGTGAACCAGCAGCGTCTCTGTGCCATTTTGCCTTGTCATCGTCAGGTCTTGTTACTTTGTCACTTTGTTCATGTTTGTTTTCTGTTTGTTTTTTCATAGAGATAGTTTACCCTCAGTAGAGTGATTTTCAGTTGTTTTTTTTTCATAGTGATAGTTCAGCCTCTTTGGAGTGATTTTTTTTTTTTTTTCTTAGTCTAGTGCTTTTTCACACAAACAAACACACACACACACACACACACACACACACACACACACACACACACACACACACACACACACACACACACACGCACACACCAAGGTTGTATATAGTTAGAATTTGTGTGTTTGGTTTTGCTTTGCTACTTTATGAATAAATATAATTCTTTGGAAACATACCTGCTGTCTGTTTAATGTTGCACAAGGGTGAATGAAAAGTCAACCTCTGCTGCATCAAGAACTCTGAAATCCTTCAGGCTTTACAGTTAATTTTGGTTATGGTTATTAATTTAATTGTTATTCAAAAATACCAAATTAATAGTTAAGCATATTTTATGAGACTGATATCCTTAACTGGCTATCATTATTTCTCTTTACGGGAATGGTGCCCCATGAGGTAATTTAAGGTTAATTAAGTCACATTATTTAACATAATTATGAATTATTCTTAATTATTTGATGATTGAAACATTTACAAGCTCTGTCACATGCTGCCTCAGTGATAAATGTAAAAGCTATTTTGAAGTTGAACCGTTGTAAGAATTATTGTTAATCTCCACAGCTTGCTTGCCAGCAAGCAGCATTGCTAGAGGCTTGACGGCTCCCTGGGGCTCTGAAAGATGTATCTCATCATTATTATGACATATTATTACAATTACGTTATTCTGGATGATAGAATTCTGTTGCACATTTCACCAAGTCCAACTCTATCCAAGCTATTCTAATTACAAAATTGACAATATGTCAATGTTTTGGCTTTTTTTGCTCTGTGAATTTTGTAGGAGTGAAGGAATGGAACATGCCTTACAGCCAAAATAAAATGGCGAAGAACAGCACACGTAAAAAATATGCCCCTATTATTTTCAATGTACAACCCTATACTGGCGGCGGCTAGACGCGCATCGGTGCTCTCGGACGCCCTTCCCACGGCACTTCATGCCACTGTCCTACTTCCAGCCTCACCGCCCCTGGGATTAAATGCACTTTTCCCCCCACTTGCTTCCTGCTTGAACATCCAAGCTCCTGTAGCAGCTCTCTGCTCCTAAGGCAGTTCGCAAGTCATAGCTCTGGAGATTGGTTTTTAGGGTGAGAAATCAACTTTTATTAGAGGCAGAATTGGGTAAGGGTTACTTTAAAAGCAATCAAAGTACTTTACTGTGTTACTCCCTGAATAAAGCAACTCAAGTACTTTTAAAGTACTTCTAATGTTACTCCCTGAGAAAAGTAACTCAAGCACTTTTAAAGTACTTTTGAGTATTCTACATTTCCTTGGGCAAGCATACATTTTTTTGTCTCCAAAATTAAAGTTATGGACCACTTGCCCTTCACTAAGATCCTGTTCTCCCATCACAGCCGTCACTTCGACCAGTAGAAACACAGAACGATCTGCTGCCGTAAGACAACTGTATGACAACAGCACCCCAGCGTTTTTAATATTTCCTCTAGGGACGTGACCACACAGAGTAAAAGGAGGAAATGATGGTGTGAAACAGCAGAGGCACTTTGTCAACCCGGTGAGTTACTGTCATTAGCATCAACCTGGCAAACAATGTTACGTCCTCATAATGGAGACGGACATAAAGTAATAACATTAATAAACAGTGGTGGAGTTTTACTCACCACAACTGCAGAAGCTACCACCGTTTTTTATTAATCCCTCTGTATCTTTATATTCTTACTTTTTATCGGCGCCCATTGTCTTCATAAAGTTAACGCATTGCGTCGTCATTTAAAACTCAACACTGCTTGATCTTCCTTCAAATTAAAAGCCCCTTATAACCTCAGCTGAGAGAATCCCTCCATTTTCTAAATAGGCTTTTATTGTGAAACATTTGTAAGAACTTGGTTGTGGAGGATGCAGTAGCTTAAATGTTTACGTAAGGTGCTTCAAATGGAGCTCCTGCCATCTGTTGACGCTTTTAGGTGACTACAACAATATTTCGGCTGGCACATGAACAGACACAGTGACTCAAATAATAGTGAAAGTAATAAAAATAGGACAAGAATAACCCGATGACATCACACACGCCGTGAAAGACAACCAGGGATAATTGGTGAGTACCATCGTGTCAATCAATCAATCAATCAATCAAACTTTATTTGTGTAGTACTTTTCATACATTAAAATGCAGCACAAAGTGCTTCACAGAATAAAAAACAAACAAACAACAATAATACATACATATTGAAAACCCGCCCCTCCCACCCCCACATATAAACACATACACACACGCACACACACACACACACACACATACAGTCAATATAGTCAATGGCATGGCTGGGCACTGAGGAACCAGGTGAGGAAAGGACCACCTATGGTGAGCCATCCACACTGAGAGGCGCCACAGCCGACGGCCACAGGGAGCGCCGCCACAGAGACCACCCCGACCCAGACAGGCAGTGGTGGACTCCACACATGGTGCGGAGCCCCCAAGTCCTCTGGGCCTGATGGATCTCCAGGGCGACATCCCCGCAGGCAGACCGGACACACCTCTCAGTGTGGAGGCCCCCCATGAGGAAACACTGGAGCTAAAAACTAAAAGACTAAAAGGCTAAAGGCAATATGATACGATAAAACAAGTAAGAGATAAAATAGTGATAAAATGCATAAAAATGTAAGATTAGGAAAAATTAAAGTTTAACAATTAAAATAATGTTACTAATAAATAAATGAAGATTTAGAAACTAAAATGCATAAAGATTTAAAAATAAATCATTTAAAAGCATTAGAAAGTAAAAATAACATATTGGAGTTAAAAGAGTAAAAGAATTCAGTTAAAAGCTAACTTAAAAAGGTGAGTCTTGAGCCTCCTTTTAAAAACATCAACAGTCTCTGCAGTCCTGATGTTCTCCGGCAGGCTGTTCCATAAGTGAGGGCCATAATGGCTGAATGCAGCCTCCCCGTGGGTTTTTGTTCTAACTCTTGGAACAATTAAAAGGCCAGTGCCGGAGGACCTCAGGCTCCGCGAGGGTTGATATGATAAAAGCAGGTCAGATAAATAAGATGGCCCCAGACCGTTAAGACATTTAAAAACTAATAAAAGAACCTTAAAATTGATCCTGAAACACACGGGGAGCCAATGCAACGATTCTAAAACTGGTGTAATGTGCTCCCGCCCTCTAGTCCTCGTCAGCACCCGTGCGGCTGAGTTTTGGAGTAGCTGCATGTTATAGATGGTCTTTTTGGGAAGACCAGAGAGCAGGGCATTACAATAATCTAAATGACAGGAAATAAAAGCATGCATCAGCACCTCCGTGTTAGCCTGAGAGAGAAACGGGCGGACTCTGGCTATATTCTTAAGATGATAAAAACCTATCTTTGTTACATTTTTGATGTGTGGAATAAAACTAAACTCAGAGTCGAAAATGACGCCCAGGTTCTTCACACATTGTGAAAGTTTAAAATCTTGTAGTTTTGGTAAAAGTTTCTCTCTCTTGCCTTCAGGACCAATAATTAAAACCTCTGTTTTGTCCTGGTTGAGCTGTAGGAAATTCACTGCCATCCATGACTTGATATCTAAAATGCAGTTAAAAAGGGCATCAATTGGCCCTGTGTCATCAGGAGACACGGCGATGTACAGTTGTGTGTCATCTGTGTAGCTGTGGAAGCTAATGCCATGCCTCCTGATGACGTCCCCAAGGGGAAGCATGTATAGATTAAAAAGGATTGGACCTAAAATTGACCCCTGGGGTACCCCACACCTAATTTCATGTGTTCTGGAGGAACATGTATCCATACTTACAAAGAAACATTGATCTGTGAGATAAGAGCTGAACCAGTTAAAAACAGTACCAGAGAGGCCCACCAGGTTTCTCAGTCTGTTTAATAAAATGTGATGGTCGACTGTATCGAAGGCGGCGCTGAGATCCAGTAGTACCAAGACTGTGAGTTTTTGTGAATCAACATTCATCCTGATATCATTTAAAATCTTTAAAAGGGCTGTCTTGGTACTGTGGTTCATCCTAAAACCAGACTGATATTTCTCTAAAATACTGTTTCTTTTTAAAAAGTCATTAACTTGGTTAAAAACCAGTTTTTCTAAAATCTTACTTAAAAACGGTAAGTTGGATACAGGTCGGTAATTATTAAAAATGTTTGACTCTTTAAATGTTTGACTCTTTAAATTTTTTTTGGTAAGTTCAGGAATTATTAAACAATATATACTGTATATATATATATTTATTTATTTTATTCTATTAATTTTTGTTACTGTTTTATTGTTTCCTTTTAAAGCAATGACAAACCAGATGATAATTATAGCTGCTGCGCAGCAATGGTCAGGGTCGGGCAAAATTAGGCAATTCTGAGCATCAAGCAGAGTGTAGGAAGATGAAAAAAAGGTGGCATTCTAAGCATAAGAGACTATGCTCTATCTCATTGAGCTAGCCTACTTAGCAAGAGACAACTCTGTGGTATATATGTTTAAAACTTCTTCTAGCTCATTATAGGAATTCTACAGTTGCAGTGATTAGTCAATAAATTAATAAGTCAAACACATAATTAATCCACAACTATTTCATGATGGATTGATTGTTTCAGGCATCAGTGTTGGAGTTACCTTCGCACCTCCTCCTCCTCAAATCTTGCTTTATCATGGTTTTGGACCTTTAGTCAGACAAAGTGAGATGTTTGTGGATGCCAGATTGGAACTGGGGAAAGGTGATATGAATTTTACATAATTTTATAGACAAACATTTAATATAGAAAATAACTGGAATGCTAATCAATAATGAAATGATTCATAGCAGAGTATTTGTAAATTTGTAAATGCACCATTACAGCTTCATTTTTAAAGGAAATCAACGTTACCTTTCAGCAGCAAAACTGCACAAATAAAATAAAATTAGGCTAAGCAGAAAAAACATGGAAAAGAGACAGGGGATAACAGGGGAAGTGTTGATAAAGAGTATTTGTCTCTCCGTGAAACCGCCTGGATCATAATTTTATTAACCTTAGTAGTCTCTAATCCACATAGCATGATGCCCGAACATAGGACTTTCACATTGGAATGTCTGTTCTGCTTTAGCTGAGGCTTGAACTCACAACTTCTGAGACTGAGGTCCATCTTCTATCTCACTGAGCTAACTGGCCAGTGACAGTTCATGTGTGGCTTCACAAGTTGACTAAGCCAAGCATCAGGGTGCCAGACAGTAGCCAAACGTTCCAAAGCTGTAGCACATATGGTTGATTTGTTATGCATTTTCAAAGTTTTGAAATGTAGAGGCTTGCTGTAGCGCCATCATCAGGACTATTGTCTTGTGTTTCCAGTTGAGGACATCTGGCATGGGACTGGACCTTTATGAAAAGTCTGGGTAGATTTCTCATATGGAAATGTTGCACGAGCTGAGGCTTGAACTCACAATCTTCAACACCAAGAGTCATCCTCTAAGACAGCAGCTATTAGTGTGTAAAGGCAGATTTCAAACGGCTGTCAAAAATTCAGTTATTAAGACAAAAATCCGAAAATACACAAATTGCATCTGGACAGCATGGAGATGTTGGTAATTTGGTATTTGTTGGCTCCATAAGTGAAAAACTGATGTGAGCCAATTGTTGGCATGAGAGCGAAATTCAAAATGCTGTAAAAAATTCAGTTTTTGAGATAAAATTCTGATATTTTCCAAACATCATCTACCATGACCCCAAAATTTTGTCATTTTTTTTAAATGAACATTGAAAATGTATTTAGCAAGAATTTGCAAGTATATGTTTACAGTAACGTTTACAGTCAAACATTTTGATGCAATGTAAGCTCAATTTTTGATAAATCAAAAATCTGTGTGGATCATTTGTGTAGGACAGTCTGAAGATGCTCTGTAGCAAGTTTGGTGCCAATTGAGCAAAAATTGTGGGAGGAGATAGGATTAATAAGTTTTACAGTTTTTGAAAAAAACAGAGTGATGGACTTCATAATTTGCAACAGGTTTCAGTGTACACACGTTTTTTCAGTATTGGGGCTACATTTTGGTGAAAGTTGTAAATCTGTAGCACATATGGTTGATTTGTTGTGTTCTGTTTTTGCAGCAGTGGCAATCTGGCATGGGACTGGACCTTTGTGCAAATTTTGGTCATTTTTCGTGCATGGGAAGTAAGATTTCCTCGGAAGAAGAAGAAGAAGAAGAAGATGCGGCAGAACAATAGGGTCCTGGCAGCTTAGGCTGCCTGGCCCCTAATTACAAACATTGCGTACATCTGATATAACAAAAATTGCATAAAAATATTATGAAAGAGAAATAATCAAAACATGGGCAACAAAAAAGCAAAAGCAGGTAAACCGAGAACAGAGGGGAAAAAATTAAGAATAAATAAATGAATTTAAAAAATGAATAAAAATAAATAAATAAATAAATACATATGCATATATACACACACACACACACACACACACACATATATATATAGAAAAATAGAAATATAAGAAAATAAAAGCTCAAGAGACACAAGTGGACAATATGCATAATGCAAAAATCTACATTAGCTGAGATTCCACAAAGCCATAAAGGAGACAATGTTTTACATAAACAACCCCCCCACCCACCCCCCACCCTTAACCTGAACCAGTACCACCTGTCTGAACCACTGGGCTGTAACTAAATGTGTTGGCTCCGAGAAAAGAAACTAGCTAGACACTAATCTGTATTAGTTTCCCTGGAATGTGTCAGAAACGGTTCCCAGGTTTCTAAGAAAGTGTCCAAATTATTATTTATCTTAAATAATGATGAGACGTTCATAAGAAGCTGTTTCTGCCAGAGTGTTAAACCATTCTTGATAAGTTGGAGGTTCACTGTCCTTCCAATGTCTCAATATTACCCTTTTAGCAGTAGTAATGGCAACTTTTAGCCACTTCAAGGGCCCTATTTAGATGGTCTAAAGCGGACGGCGGAGGGCGCATAATCCATGTCGCAAGTGTCATTGCTATTTAGATACAGACGCAGTTGTCATTTTCACGCCCTGCGTCCTCTTCGTCTAACTAGCAAATTAACTTGCGCTTCTCTGGGTGTGTTGGTCTAAAAATGAGGAGTGGTCAGGCGCAGTCATGGCGCGTTGCTAGTTAGATGGCGTAAAAAGCAAATGCGCCAGTGACCAACAAAAACCTGGTCTAAAGTCAATGGCGCAGTATTTCGCTGTTAAACAAGTTAGTAATATGCGTCTCTAGGCGGGTGTACAACACGCGTGCACTCTGCTCAGACACACACGGAGCAGCCACACATATGCAAAAGATAAATAAAAATATGATTACAATGTGAAAGGTTATTATTGTGCACATTAAAATATTTATCAGAAACACGTCTTAATGGTAAGTCATGAATCAGAATGATCTAATTGCAGCAATAATAATCATAATCCAGGAACCCGTGGAGGTCTTCTCGCAGTTCCGTATATTCGGACACTGCGAGCAGACCTCCACAGGCTGATGATGCATAGCCTGTAAAATTAACTGGTCTTTCCCAATTGAATTGTGATCATTTTGAGATTTAAATCTCAAAATCAAAGATGTGAAAATGTTTGACTTTATTTTGACATAAACACAACAATAACCAGCTTCTGTGAACTAAAAACGTAAACTTATAGCCCTACAAGTACAAATGTATATGTAAAAAAAACTTTTAGAACGTAAAACTGAAGATCATCTTGTCAGGAGGAGGAGGAGGAGGATGACCCCAGCTCCGCAGCCAGTATGCAGCCAGACCAGACGGCCCTGGGTGCAGCCACGGGACCAGCCTTCCCTTCCAGCCTGATGCTGTGGCTGTTTGTGGTTGGCTGAGAGGTATGTGAACTTATTAGTTTGCAGCTGTGTTAATCAAATCAGGTTGGGTTTCCATTATGCGTGCCAAACGTGGCAAACGGTGCCAATCCTCTTTGATCTCACATCAGATGTGACAGGACAGTCAATGCCCCAGATGGTATCAGGGACATCGTCTGTAACTTTGCTGGGGTAAAGTAGATCCTGTTGAAGATTTTGTATTGAATCAGTTTTGATCTGGCGTCTCTCATAGGGAGGAGCATTTGCTCTTCTAATGTGTTCCAATCATCATCGTCAAAAGCAATTCCTAAATCTCTTTCCCCACACTGCTTTCAGTCCTCCAGTGTTTACACTGTATTTTCCCATCATATAGGTATAAATTGAGCCTGCTGTGTGTGACAAGACACAGTGTTTTTTTATTTGTTCATTTATATCTGATTGTAAGGGGGGTTTTGAGTCAAATTTGCTGAGTCTAAATAAGTAGTCTCTAAGCTGGAAGTACCTCCGCCAATCATTCCTCTGTAAATTAAATTGTTCCCTCAGAGTCTCAAAAGATTTCAAGATGTTTCCTTGGTAGAGACACCCAATACTACTACGCCCCTGTTGTGCCAGTCTTTCCAGTAGAATGGCTTCCCCTCTATCCTCAATAAAGGGTTGTTCCAGAGAGATGCGGAATTAGTTAAGAAGGTAGAGGATTTCTCTCTTTTGTGTCTGTTATGCCATATATGGTTTTGGTATGCAACATGATTGGGTTATCTATCTGGGAACTCTGGCTTAGGTAGTCGGCTGCATTAAATGGTTTATTCAGCTCCTGCTCTATCTGAACCCACAGCGGTCTATTGTTACTTTCCAACCAGTGAGCATATTTGAGCCATTAGAAAAGCCTTGTGATAAAATTGGATATTGGGGAGTCTAAGACCCCCCCTTACGCGCCGTGGCCTGTAATCTACCAAGTCTCATTCTTGCTCTTTCCCTGCCCATATAAATTCTGAGAACATCTCATCAATAGACTTAAAAATACTTCTAGGGATGTTCAGAGGGAGCATACATAAGGGGTAGATCAACTTGGGGGCGATCAACATTTTTATAACTTGGACCCGGCCCCACAAGGAGATTAAAAGCTTATCCCAGCCCTTGAAGAGAAGCTAAGTCTTCTGCAACAAAGGCTCAAAATTATCTTTAATCATGTTGACCAATCCCGGGTTAAGTAGAAGATATTTCATATTTTTGTGGATCCATTGGAATCTCCATTCCTGTAGATCTTTTTTTTGACAATGTTTTGAAAGAGGCATTACCTCCGATTTGCTCCAATTCACCTTATATCCTGAGATTTCAGAAAATTTCTTGACAGTATCAAGTAGCGGGGGGACAGAGTCTTGAGGATGTGATATTAGGACCAATATGTCATCAGCAAAAATTAGGAGTTTGTGCTCCTGATGCCCCAATCTCACTCCTCTTATAGCCTTATGACCTCTAATTGTCTCCACCAATGGTTCGAGGGCTACAATAAATAATAATGAGGAGAAGGGGCAGCCCTGCCTTGTCCCCCTACTGACCTGAAAAGGGGCTGACCTCAGACCACTGGTAGTCACCATCGACTTGGGATATTTATATATGAGTTTGATAATGTCCCGGAACCCATTAACAAAGCTGAATGTTTTAAGAGTGTAGTTCAAATAGTCCCAGCCAACTCGGTCGAACGCCTTTTCGGCGTCGAGGGACAAGGCCACGGCTGAGAGTGGAAGATCTTTTGCATTCCACATTATATGTAAAAGGCGTCTAAGGTTATTGGATGATTTGCGAGCCTTTACAAATCCTACTTGGTCCGGGTGAATAATAGATGTTATAATGCAGTTGACTCTTATCACCAATAATTTTGTGAGCAATTTTCCATACAGAAGTAAATGGGACGGTAGCTCCCACACCACACTGTGTCTCTGCAGCGCTGCTTCACCTTGACCACGCCCAAGTGCCCCTCATGCGCCATGTGTAGCACTCTGGCACTGAGAGTCTCTGGAACAACAGCACAGTGGCCACAAGCAAGGCACACCGCCCCCCAGCAGGAGAGCTCATCACGGAAGCGACAGTAGGGAAGCAGCCTGTCATCCACTTTGGCAGGCCAGCCGTCTTGGACGTAGGTGCAGAGAGTTGTGAGGGTGTCATCGTCAGCTGAGGCCTGCTGCAGCTCCACCAGGGTGACTACTGAACTGAGGGGCCTGTGCAGGACGTGGACCCAGTCTTTGTTGCACTCCATGTCTGTTGTCACCCCACCTACCTCCTTCGTCACCAAGATGGCTCGTGACAGAAGGTCGGCCACTGTATTGGCCCGACCCGGCATGAACTCCAGGCTGAAGTTGTATTGGTTCAGCCTGTCAGCCCACCTCAGCAATCTCATGGGCCTGTGCCCTGAACCTTGAGTTGCTAGCAGCGTTTTCAGTGCCTGGTGGTCTGTGAGGATGGTGAAGGCCCTCCCGTATAGGTAAACGTGCCAGCGTTCGCACGCCCACAGGCAGGCCAGGGCCTCTCTCTCTCCGACCGAATACTTCTGTTCCGCAAGTGCCCGTGAGGCAAAAGCCACCGAGTGTTCCCCCCCTCTTGAATCTGGGAGATCATCATCGCCCAGCGCCACCCCGAAGGCGTCACAGGTGACCATGGTCGGCGCAGTCAGGCTGAAATGGGTCAGTGTGGGCGGGGACTTGAGCTGCTGCTTGATGATGCGCACGGCCTCATGGCAGGCCGGAGTCCAGTCCCACGTAACATCCTTCCTGAGCAGCCAACGCAGGGGTGCCGTTGAGTCAGAGTAGTGTGGCATGAATCTGAGGTAGTAGGCGGCCATCCCCAGGAAGGAGGACAGCTGGGATGGCAATTGCGGGTCTGGCAGGGACAGGATGGCCTCAGTGTGGGACATGATTGGGGCGATGCCCTCCTTTGAGAGTCTGAACCCCAGGAAGTCGACCCCATCAACCCCAAACATGCACTTCTCAGCATTCAGTGTGACCCCATGTTGTTTGAACCGCCGAAAAACCTGCTCCAGGCGAGCGCCACCATGTCATCCAGGTAGATGGAGACCCCCTGGATACCAGCCAGCATGAGTGTCATTATCTGACATAAAACCCCCACGTGCGTAGCAAACGCTGTGAGGTCCATGCTGGCCGGTGCCAGGGGAACTTGCTGGTAGCCATTTCGTAAGTCCATCTTACTAAATACAGTGGAGCCGTGGAAGTGGCTAGTGAGCTCCTCAGCTGTAGGTAGAAGGTACTTGTCAGGGATGACAGCTTTGTTTACATCTGTGAAGTCAACACAGAGCCGAAGTCCGCCCCCCTTTCTCTTGGCTATCACCAGGTTTGACACCCATGGAGAGGTGTCAACAGGCTCTTTGATGTCCGCCTCCACCAGATGCTGCAGCTCGGCCCCCACATGTCACGGAGAGCCAGAGGAATGCGCCGTAGAGGTTGGATAACTGGGCGGACTGACAGGTCAACAGTAGGCTGGTGTACAAATCCAGTCATACAGCCCAGCCCGTTAAACAGTTGTGGGTAGCGGTCAGGCCAGGTGGTGGCGACCTGCAGGACATGCTGGCCCCTAGCGTCACTCACAGTAAAACCCAGAGCAATGAAGCCCAAAGTCTAAGCCCATAATGTTAGCTCCCGTCTGGGTGATGCAGAACTTGGCGGCAGGGGCACACTGCTGATCATATCTGATGGGGAGGCAGGCCATACCCAGAGTGGAGATGGGAAAATGCCTGTAGCCTAACAGGGGCTTGGCTACTGCTTCCAGAGCCACGTGACTGAAGAAGCGGTCGTATGTGCATTTGTTCAGGATTGACAGTTTAGCCCCTGTGTCCACAAGGAGCGGGATGAGTACAGTGCCCACATGGCATGTGCAGAGCTTGAACGAGGGCTTCGGGGTCTGTACAGTGTTTATGGGGACAGCAGTAGTACCATGGTGAGCAGGGGAGGAGCGACAGCAGCGTGCAAAATGGTTCAGCTTGTTGCAGTTACGACAGCGTTTCCCCAGGGCAGAGCATGACTAATCTCTGGTTGCATGTTTAAAGGAACCACAGTTGGTACAGCTCTTGTGCCCACCCTCCCTGGGCCCCCTGTCCACTCTCTGTACATCCAAACTGTCACTCACCCAGTCAGCTGCATCCATAGTCTCTGTGTGCTGAACTGACGACAGTGACGACATCACAGGCTTGTGCACAGCGCGGCTGAACTTGTGCACTTCTGTTTCAAGTTGCCTCCCAATTACCAGAGCATCCGTGAGTGTCATGGAGTCTGGCTCTAATAAAAGTCTCTCTCTCAGTTGGTTACAGGAAGTTTTCTCTATTAACTCGTCCACAATAAGTCCATCCTCTAAAGCCCCAAAATCACACAGTCCCGCCAACTCACGTAAGGCTGATACAAAATGGGCAACTCTGCTCTGACTCTGCTACAGTAGGTGCATCACACTCTGACCATTGTACAAACAAGCTCATGAGCAGCAGACTGCTTGCATAAGAAATTGTAAAACCATGGAGACCGTTACAGCTCTGTATATTTCATATGTACACTATGCCCTACTTTTGATACAAATGCAATGCATGCTATCCCTTGTGCTTATGGTGACATCTGAGAACATGTCTGCATAACATGTCCAGTCTGCTTCATATATGTGCCAGAGTAAATTGAGCTGCAATTGTTTTATCCAGGTGGGTAAGCTCGACTACAAGAAATTCGATTTAGTGTGCTTTCGGCCAGACTAACTTATTAAAAGTCCATTTTTAGTCAGCCAAAGGCAATTATTCAACTTTTTCCTGTTGTCATGTAAACATTCTGAGTATTCCTTTTGTAAAGGTCTGACTGTTACACCTAATAAAAAGTCCGATTCATCTTTGTCTTTCTCATCTTGTCATAACAGCACATAGTGAGCTTGTAAAAAGCCATATCAAACTTCACCTTCAGACATAAATTGTGAAGTCTAGTCTGTATGCAATTAATTATTAGTAATAATAGTAGGGTTGTTTTGACAACACTCCACACTCCAGTGTGCTCTATGATATCTATCAGTGAGACTGCTGTTGTTAAAACTGAAGGTACAGTCCTCTAAAAGTATCAATAACAATATCGTTAACATACCAGATCAATAAGCAGTATTGGTAAGAGTGGTAGTACTGTTACCCATCACTAATTAATGTACAGTATAGCCAAATGCAAGTGGTTATTGAGAAGCAGAGTGCTACAACACTTTTGCCCTCTGGTCCCCTTAAAAAAACTCCTTAATTTACCTTTAAGTACAAAAACGTTCAGTGAAAACAACCGCTCCATAAGTTGTAGATCAGCTCTTTCAATCAGCCTTAGTCCTTATCAAATCTACAAAATATTGATTTAATTTTTTTAAATGGCAATTTAATAAAGGGTGTAACTAATTTTTGGTATTAAAAAAAAAAAAGAAAGAAAAAGAAAAAACAGCACAAAATGACTGATTTTCAGTATAACTCACTACAACTCATATTGGCCCAGACCAGTGCATTCAGTCTGGTTG
Organism: Epinephelus awoara; assembly: GCA_035609425.1. Lineage (NCBI taxonomy): Eukaryota > Metazoa > Chordata > Actinopteri > Perciformes > Serranidae > Epinephelus > Epinephelus awoara. Next base: position 36,898,068 of record CM069310.1, on the reverse strand, counting down.
GTCACACCGGTCAGACCCACTGAAATAGCTCTCTAGTCAATATGTTTGTGAGAGATAGAGAGCGGGGCATACCATTTGATTTAACATGAATCCATACTTGGGATTACTGTGGGAATTTGGTGGATACCAATAAAAGTACCGAATTCAGTTCTCATCCCTACACACAGCAACGTTGCACATACCACTTTTTTTTTTTGTAAGCAGTGTTAGTTAGCTTTTCACAAGCTTGTTCCAGTTCTTCAACAGTCTGTAGCTGCCTTGAAAGCTCCTCAATCTCCGGGTTTTGAGATTGCATATCTTTCATCAAAATGGACGTGATGTTGGAGAGAGAACTTTCAATCTTGTCCAGCCTCATGAAAAGGCACCTCACATAGGATGGTATGGAGGAATCATCTAAAATATACAAATACATAAATCACTCATAACAAGTCACCTTTTGCAGTCCTCCTTTCTCCAACAACTTAGACTGGGCTCTAAATAAATACATACATTAAAGCTGAATGCCAAAAGTTTCAAATTTTTGATAAATAATCATCAGTGATGTGGACTGTGGGTAAAGGCATATAATGGAGAGAACAGTTCTTTTAATGTAATAAAATTTACTGCAGCCTTTAAAAACAAGGGAAGACAAGAGTCGTCGTCGTCGTCGTCGTCCTCCGCTTATCCGGGTCCGGGTCGCGGGGGCAGCAGTCTCAGCAAAGAAGCCCAGACAGTCCTCTCCCCAGTCACTTCCATCAGCTCTTCCGCAGGAACCCCGAGGCGTTCCCAGGCCAGCCGGGCAATGTAGTCCCTCCAGCGTGTCCTGGGGCGGCCCCGAGGTCTCCTCCCGGTTGGACACGCCCGAAACACCTCCCAAGGAAGGCGTCCGGGTGGCATCCTTACTAGATGCCCGAACCACCTCAACTGGCTCCTCTCGATGTGGAGGAGCAGCGGCTCTACTCCGAGTCCCTCCCGGATGTCCGAGCTCCTCACCCTATCTCTAAGGCTGAGCCCAGCCACCCTGCGGAGGAAACTCATTTTGGCCGCTTGCACTCGCGATCTCATTCTTTCGGTCACTACCCAGAGCTCGTGACCATAGGTGAGGATTGGAACGAAGATAGACCGGTAAATCGAGAGCTTCGCTTTTTGGCTAAGCTCCCTCTTCACCACAACGGACCGGTTCAGCGCCCGCATCACTGCTGACGCCGCCCCAATCCGCCTGTCCATCTCTCGCTCCATCCTACCCTCACTCGTGAACAAGACCCCGAGATACTTAAACTCCTCCACCTGAGGAAGGACCTCCCCCCCGACCCGGAGTGGGCAATCCACCCTTTTCCGGCTGAGGACCATGGCCGCAGACTTGGAGGTGCTGATTCTCATCCCAGCCGCTTCACACTCGGCTGCGAACCCTCCCAGCAAGAGCTGGAGGTCACTGTTCGAATGTATTTGAGGGCGAGCCTCAGTAAAAGGATAGCTGGTTGAGGCGGCAGATTACGGACTATGATTCCGGTTAGAGAATCACGGCACTTGGAGAGAGAGATTGGATTGATCTTCCTTTAATGAAGTTGTTGAACTGTAACACATACGCATGTGTGTGTGCGTGTGTGTGTGTGTGTGTGTGTGTGTGTGTGTGTGGTCTGAAAATAAAGAAATGCAATAAACTGCATTACTACGAACACTCTGCATATTCTTCAGCAGTTACATCAAATAAACATTGCTACATAGGTTGCTATGTTGCTATGCTATGAGCATAAAATTGAAGGTACACTGGTAATATTCCTAACTTCTATGCAACTGCCACTTAAGCACAGCACAACAACAGAGATGCAATATCAGTGGTGGAACAAGCAGCACAATTCTAACATTAACATTAGCAGACACAAACAGGCTCAACAACGTGGGAACCTTCCATACTCAACATCAACCACAGTAAATCAACACAAACTGGAATAATGGTTAAATGATCCATAAGTGAACGGTAGACAGTACTCACATATCCTCAAGAACGCACACAATCAGGGAAACATACACAAAGTGCATGGAGCTTCATACAGTCTGCTCTGCTCTGTCAGTGTGGCTGGGCATGTCATGACTAGTTCGTGCCTTCAACTGACTGACAGTACTCTTTGCACCAGTAGATGGTGCTGTTGGACCCTGACCTGTAGGGCTTTCTCACAGGACCTTTGGGGTGAACACAAGGTCTCGCCCATCTATGTCCAGCATGGACCTACAGCAAGAATGTTGATGAACTAAACAGGGAGGTTACACAAAGTGTACAGTAACAATGTCTAATGTTCAGGCGTTCACACCACTTCCTCCTCAGGGGTGAACGCAAGGTCTCGGCCATGCAAGAATGTTGATGAACTAAACAGGGAGGTTACAAAAAGTTTACAATAACGATGTCTGATGTTCAGGCATTCATGCCACTTCTTCCTCAGAGGTGAATGCCGGTGTGAATGTTGTGGCAGCCAGGATGTTGGGAGGGGGGAAAAGGAGACATGCCAGACATGATTCACAATATCACGATATGGTGATGTAGAAAGGAGGTTAAATTGGAAACATCATCAAAGTCTCTTTGTCACACACACACACACACACACACACACACACACACACATAGCAATTAAATATATATTCAGTTTATTTAGGTTTCTTTACAGAAATATAAACAAAAAAACGATTTTTTGACATGAAAAAGTTTCAACATGTTAATTATATTAGTTACAGAGGGTGAAAAGATGAGCTCCAACGAAAAGTACAAAGTGTGAAAAGTACAAACAATTCTCACCCAACAACCCAAAGCGTGAACCTAAAGTCCTCCTGACCTCCACACGCACGCCCGCCCGCACGCACACACACACTATTCACTCTGCGTTAGTTTCTCCAGTCACCAGATGTACACCAAAACTAGATAAGACAACTATTTATTTTTTTACAAGCGTTTCCCATCGTTTACTAATCTAGACCACATGGGGTGAGCTTTAAACTAGAGTACGGTGGCCGAGACCCGCCATCGCTGCAAATAAAAAAAACGCTGCAAATAAAAAGAAACGCCGCGATGCAAATGGCAGTTACAGGTCTCTGATTGAGGGTCAAAATTACCTGAGCTCAGCGTGGATCGGGCAAATTTTACATTTTAGACAACCATCAGATCATATTGAAGGCGATCAATATTGTCACGTAGCCTCTCCATAATGATTAAATGTCACACTGCTAGCACTGCCACAACATTCACACCGGTGTGACTGCTAGCAGTGTGACATTTGATAATGATACAGTCAGTAATGATACAGTCTATTATCTCCCTCTCTCTGCAAACCGAGACCCAACTTGATAATAATCAAAGTGCCCAAAATCAAACAGGCGTCTTTAACGCCATAGACTACGCTGTAAATCATTTAGAAAATGTCTGACTTATGATGTCCGACTTTCAAAATCAACAGCGAGGGGGTAAAGTAGCGGACTGTCGTTCGGAAAATTGAGAATGTCAAAATACGACGCAGCAAGAAAACTCGACTCACAATTCACCCTCATCGAGGGTGGTGACGCGACCTAGATTTAACAACGTCAAATCTAGCCATCCGCTCAACATCAACATTACCGAGATACATTGAGATACGGCTGATTTTAGTGAATTTTGCGTCAGGGTGTTTACGGAGATGGTGCAAGCGGTGACAAACGTCTTTTCACAAGTCGAACGACAAGATTTGGTGCAGCTCAAGTGGAGAGGCAATACTCTGCCTCACGGCGCGTCCTCCGTCGTGAGCGGAGAAGAGTTTGATTTAACTCACTTACAGTCTTTCCTAGACCGAATCGTGCAATCTAACACGTGCGTTGAAATCGACGGTAATTTGGTATTCACCGCCCAACTGGTCAAAAATCCCAGAGGCGGCGGTCGAAAAAGACTCTTGTCTAATACCTCAGACAGCGAGATTATTAAGAAAAAGCGACGCTCTCTGCGGGTCGTAATCAACGGCGCCAACAACCAACTTTGTTTTGCTGTTAATTTGGCTCACCTGCTTTACCCCAATATCGTCGATAGCGAAGCGTTTGCGTTTGGCAGAGACATTCAAAGTAAGGCGGGTTTGAACAATCGGACCGCAGTAACGCTTGGCGATATAGCGAAATTTGAAAAAGACTCAAACTGCAAAATTGTAGTGTTCTACAGAAACGACGACTGTCGAACGCTCTCTAAATTTGCTACCGATTCACCGAGAAGTTGTTTCTGTTTGAAAAAAACTACTAAGACATAACGAGCCTTAAATCCTTCCTAGGCTCACCGTACGTGTGCGAGTATTGCTACACGGGGTACACATCCGTCGCGTCTCACTATTGCGAGGGTCATTGCTCCGTTTGCTCGGATCCCTCCTGTACCGAGTGAGAGCTCTGACCCGTAGTTTGCGTCGACTGTAAGAGTAAGTGCCATTCCATGTCGTGTTTAGCCAAACACAAAGAGCCTGTAAAGAGGTCCGTAGCTAAAAAATACGTCAGTAATTGCGAACTGTTTAAAAAATGCAAAAAATGCGACATGCTATACTACATTGTTATGAACGGTAATGGTAAACAACATGCGTGTCCAAAAGTTAAATGTAAAATCTGCGGAGCGAGCCTGGAAAAAGACGAGAGCGAGGAACACCTGTGTTACATTCAGCGTTTACCGGTCGAGACAAAACATACAGAGAATTTGATTTTCTACGCTTTCGAGACGTACATAGACTCGTCGGGAACGCACGTCCCTTTTCTGGTGTGTACAAAAACGCTCGACGGCAAAAGGTGAAACGCTCTGGGTGTGGATTGCGCCAAACAGTTTATTATGCATTTCAGATGACCTGCGTACAGAAAATCATCTTTATTGCTCACAACGCCAGTGGATTTGACAGCTATATCATGCTGAACGCCATGCTATCTCTGAACGTGAAGCCGAACACGCTCATAATGCAGGGGAGCAAAGCCGTACGTTTCACCGACCCCGATTACCAACACTGATACATCGATAGTCTCAGTTTCTTGACGTGCTGTCTGTTGGCTCTGCCTAAAGCCCTAGGTTTTCCCGATAAAAACAAGGGTTTTTCCCCCATCGGTTTAGCTCCGAGAATCATTTAAAGTACGTAGGCCCCTACTCCGAGCCAGAGGCCTATGGCGTCAAACAAATGAGTAAAGAGGGCAAGAGAGAATTTGAAGCGGGGTACGAGACGGTGCGTCACGGCGCGTTCGATTTTGAAAAAGAAGCCGTCCGCTACTGTCATAACGACGTGGATATTCTCACCCGAGCCTGCGGCATTTAAAGGTTACATCAATGAAACGGGCGTGGACCCATTCAGTTATGCCACCATCGCTTCGGCCTGCATGAAAGTGTTTCGCACAAATTTCCTGCATCCCGACACCCTGGCCGTTCTGTCTCCCGACGACTATTGAAGACATCGCAAAGCCTACTCAAACGCCGGCGTTCAGTGATTAGAGTGGGTGTCGCATACCGAGGGCGTCTTTATTCAGCACGCTCAATAGAACCATCTGCCTGAAGCCGAGCTTTTCGTCTCCCACACGGTACAGGCCACAATTTTCTTCTTCTTTGCACCTGGCCAGGCCATGCGAGGAATGTGGTTCTTTAATGTCTGTTGTGTCGGGCAGAAGGGGTGCTCTAAGATCGCCTAATCCCACCATATTTAACACACCCCAGTCTATTGAGGTGAGTGTTGCTTGGGTAAGCTCTGATGCGTGACTCTGCTGGCTTGTGAGTGCATTGACATTAGTGCAAGCGGTAAAGCATCCACCCAGTTTAGCTTATCTTTGCTGTCTGCCACTATCTTGGATATTTTTGCTTTCAGAATACCATTTGCCCTTTCTACAGCTCCCTGTGATTGGGCATGGTAAACACAGCCAAATTTTTGCTTGATTCCCAATTGCTTTAGTGTCTCCTGTATAACATTGGACACAAAGAGGCTGCCGTTGTCAGATGATATGGTATCTGGCATCCCAAACCTTGGGAAGACTTCTTGACACAAGAATTTTGCAACTGCTCTGTGGTCTGATTTTGCAGTGGCTTTTGCTTCCACCCATCTGCTGTATCTGCATATAACCACCAAGATATATCTTATTCCTCTTGCTCTTGATTGTGGTCCCATGTCTATACAGTCTAGCATGAGGTGTATGAAGGGACCATCTGGAGGTGGTATATGCATTATTGGGGCTGTAAAAATTTTCCTGATGTTGTATCTTGTGCAAGTTTCGCATTCCCTTAGTACTATATCTACTGTGGCTGCCATGAATGGTGACCACCATACAGCTTGCAATTTCCTTAGTATCTCCCCCCTTGCGCAATGGTCATTACCATGCGCCAAAAGGATTGCATGTCTTAACAGTAACGTTGGTAGTACAAAATGACCATGACTGTCGCGCCAGAGTCCATTTGTTGGGCCTGGTTCTACTGTTCTTATGGCTCCGCGCTTTACCCATCGGCGTTTTTCAGCGTCATCTACTCTGTTTTGAGCTAAGATAAGAGAGGGCATGGTGGTGAGAGATTCACAATCCTGTGTGGTGAGTATGGGTGCCATTATTTTGCCTATGGCAGCCTGTTTGGCAGCCACGTCAGCCAGATTATTACCTGTGGCTATCAACGAATCAGTCTTTTGGTGGCCTGGACATTTAATCACTGCTAAGGCTGTGGGAAGAAGCATGGCTTCTAATAGTTCGCGGATGGCGTCTCTATGGGTTACAGGAGTGCCATCAGCTCTGCAAAATCCTCTTTGTCTCCATATGTTAGCATGAACATGACACACACCATAGGCATATGTTGAGTCTGTGTATACATTTAGCGACTTTCCCTCTGCTATTTTACATGCTGCTGTTAGAGCTTTTATCTCGGCGAGTTGGGCTGAGCAGGGCTGAGCAAGTTTACATGATTGTAATGTTACAAAGGTTTGGTCATCGCTGTTGAGTTGAACAACCCCGTAACCGGCGTGGGTACCGGTGGCGTCACGGAAACATGACCCATCAACAAACAATGTGAGGTCGGCTGGAATTGGTTGGTTATGCAAATCTTCCCTAGCGCGCATAAATTTGTCAGTGTCATGAATACAGTCATGTGGTGTACCTTCAGTTGGTAATATCAGTTTTGTGGCTGGGTTAATGGTGGTGCAGCGTTGAATGTTAAGTTCAGGGGCTGATAGAATTACCTCATAGCCCGTGCGTCTGGCCTGTGTCAGAACAAATCTTGTACTTGTCAGCAGTGCGTGGAGTTGGTGGGAAGTGTACAACGTCACCGGATGTCCCATGGTCAGCGATGATGCTTTCTGAAATGCAAACACAGCTGCGGCTAACCCCTGATAGCAGGGTGGCAGCCCAGCTTCTATGTTATCCAGTTTAGTGCTATAATAGGCTAAAGGTTGTTTACCTGTGGGTGTGTCTTGCATCAGGACGGCACACGCAAACCCAGATTTCTCTGCTACATAGAAATGAAAAGGCATGGAGTAGTTAGTAGTGCCTAACATTGGAGCGGACTGCATGTCTATTTTTAAGGCTTGGAACGCACCTTCTGCTTCCTCCGTCCAGGACAGCTGTGCTGTGTTGTTTGTCTGTCCTGCTGTTCTTACTAAAGCTCTAAGTGGAACCCATCTTAGTGTCTTTTGCCTCAATGTGTCTTCTGTATCCACCTCGTCGCAACATGCCAGGTTGAAGGTTCCATCTTTAGGCCAACGATTTTTTTTTTTTTTTTTTTTGATGTTCTTTTGTGCCATTTAGTCACACAGCGTTGGATTCGATTTCTCCTACCTGGGTGTTATGTCATCACTATCTCTATGGTTGTCAGAAACCCTTTTTCCATCTGTCCTTGGTTGGCTCCCATGAAGTCTTGTTTAACTTTAATCACTCTTGGAATTTTGTGGTTGCTCGTCTGTTTCTTTTGTATGTATCAGTGCTAGTAATTTCCCTTCTGTGAAGGCAGTTTTGTAATATTTTTCTTCAGAGGTTATGTTCTAATTTATGTGACCAATCTCCTCCCAAATTGGCTTTTCTAGGCACGACAACAATCTGCAATCTTGGATTAAAGTCCACTCCATTCTCTAAATCTTGAAATATTGCCTGGTTCAGAGGAAGTGAAGCTACGAGTCCGTTTTTATACTTATTACACAAATATTGCAGCAGTGGATCTAATGAGCGGGGAGCCCACAAATCATTTAAAGTCGCCTCTCACTGTATACCTGAAATTCTTCCTTCACTAGTTTCAATTGGTAAATTTACTAACTATCCAAGTTTTAATCAAATCTCTTGCTCGTCTTGCCACTGCTTCTCACCCTCGTTGTCTATGTAGGTTCTTTCTAACCTGAAATGTGTTCTTTATGCCTCTAGTATCTACTGAGCCATCAGTCATGCAATGTTCCTCAGCCCAATTTTCATCACTACTGCTGTCATCCTCTTCCACCCAGCTCTTAACAGCCTGATCTCAACTTCTTTTTTCTTCATATTATTACTTATTTTATTTATTATAAAACTGTACTTATCACTTATAATTTATTTATAATTTTATCACTTATTCTATTTATTTATGAAACTATACTTATCACTTATTTTATTTCTCTATAAAATTAAATTAAAATAACAGATATTTCTTTTTTATTCTCCCCTTAACAGCCAACCAGTTTGTATGGAGTTCACCCGAGCAACTGGTTCCATCAGTGAAACATATGGACTTTTTGTTGGCACCGTTAAGTTACCCTTGTCTGGTTTTGTTTCCCTGAGACACGGTTAATAACTACCTCATGTAACAAAACTTTGAAACAAATCACATAAAACAAACACACAGATACCAGATTTTGATGAAAACATTCAGGCCCCAAAATGTCAAAAGAATTTTCTTTGTAATGACCTTTAACCCAATAGAGATCAGAACCAAAATATCAAATTTTAACAAAGCTTTGTTTTTTGTATAAGCCCACTTCTGTTGGTTGTGTGCGCTTTTATCTACCTCCTACGCTCCCCGTCCTTGTCCAGTGGTTAGTCTATTATGTCCTCAGTCTTTTTGTCTACACACGTCTATTTATACACGTATAATATTTACAGTTTTTACACTTTGATCGATCTGCTGACTGTTTCTCTTGTACCTTTAATTCTTCAGCACTCTGTCAAAGCAAACCTATCTCTCCGGCACACAATCCTGCCTCTTATGGCAAAAAGGAATGTTGGCAAGATAAGATAGTGGTATCACAGAAGTGCGTTTGTTACTTATTTGACTCTTTGTCTCAGCTCTGCCCTCTGGCAGCTGCAGCTGCAGTTATGAATGTCTCTTGTTCTCTTGTTTCTTAGTCTTTTAACCCTTTACTGGCTATTTTAACCCTTTACTGGCTATTTTCTTCTTGTTCTCTTGTTTTATTTTCTTAGTCTTTTAATCCTTTACTGGCTATTTTAACCCTTTACTGGCTATTTTCTTCTTGTTCTCTTTTTAGAAATTCTTCTGTTGCACCTTTAAATACAACCCTTACTGGTTATTTTCTTACTCTTTTTAGGAATTCTTTTCCTCTGGTGCACCTTTAAATATCTTTGTTACTACTCACTCACACACACATTCACTCTCCTCTTATCTCTCTAACTTCCACACACACACACACACACACACACACACACACACACACACACACACACACACACACACACACACCAAGGTCACACTGTGTTGCACTAGATTCAGTTGTCTCCAGCAATATATCAGCTATGTTCCAATGTTGTGTTATTAGTTAGTAATTTTTGCATCACATTTCAGGTTCTTTAGGAGAGGAATTTGTCAAATACCCCCGACCCAGGCAGCTCCCAACTGCACCTCAGACGCACCCGGTTTAGGCTGAAAAAAGGCTCTGCTTACCTTCTCTGGTGGCCACCCGTACATCTGATGCGCAGCCAAGTGCCCTCGATTTTAGGATTCGACCTCCTCGTCCTCCTACGCTGGCTCGCCAAATAAAGCAGAGGCAAAAAAGCTCGCAACCCCGCTCCCTGCCTCCTGAACGGACTTTCTTTATCTTCCATTAGATATCAAAAACTCATACTCAGAGGTCAAAAAAATCACTGGAGACACGTAGAATCAGATGCAACTCAGTTTAATGTGCTCGCAGGCAACAAACACATACAAACTCTCGAGGCACGCTCCGGAACGTGACTGACGTCCAGTCTTTCCTCTCTGTCTTTTATGCTGGTGGAGTAGCAGGCATCAACAACAGGTGTTAGGCCTTGACCTTAATGTTGTAATCGTTCAGGAGAACTCTTGCTTCCATTTGTCACAATGTTTTTCAAAAACATGCAGGTGTGTAATCATTCAATAGCACTCTTTGCTTCCATTTGTTACAATGTTTTTCAAAAACATGCAGGTGTGTAATCATTCAATAGAACTCCTTGCTTCCCTTTGCCACAATGTTTTGGTTTCGGGAACACCTGTTTTTAAAAGTATGTGAGACCCAAGGACTTTGTATGTGTCCCTGGTACAGCTTTAACCTTAGAGTGTGTGTGTGTTCTCAGTCAGTACATCTGTGTGTGTGTTCTCAGTAATACATGTGTGTGCTCTCAGTACTCAGGCTTGAGTGAAGTGTTTCTATCATGCATGAATACATAACACATTTCTGTATGAGTTGACTCTTCAGCTTTCTTCACCTTTCATGTTGTACCTCATTGTAAAAGTGACTAGTCAGGCTTTCAAATGATATAAAACACAACACCAACTGGTACTATTACAGTGGAGAAATGATTGACTGAAAAAATGTTTCCAAACTTTTTTTTTAATAATATAATAAACAACAATTTTTGTCAGAACAGGTGATTACTGTGCCCAGACAATACAAAAGAAAAAGAAAATTTTACTTGTCCAATGGGACAAAAAGTTAAGTTGTCCAGCCCTGACCTCCTGATAGTTTTAGGCAATAGGCTAGATTTAAAAAAAAAAAGATGAAAATAAACACTTCAAACAGGATTATAGAGAAAGATTGACAGTCCAGCCCTAATGGTAGCCAGTACCATTTACTTACAAGAGGGCATTGTAGGCATCTGTGGCACTGAGGTACTGTTCTTCATGCTAGTTGCAGTCCTTTTCTTTTGTTTGACCACAGGCTCATCTATTTCAGTATCTAAAGGAGAGATATTCAGGAGTCAGGTGTGAATATACAGTGATGTAACTAGTGATAGATAATTTATTTTGGGGTGGAATGGTGCAATCAAGCAGTCTTACCAGAATCTTGGTACCGTGCAGGAGCAACAACCTTAGTTGTTTTGATGAACTTTGAAACAAAATGAAACAGGTGACAGAGAAAAATCTAGAAGGAATCCAACCCTTCAGCCTGTCTTATCAGTCCTTGACCTAGGCTGTGATATAATCTTGACCTGGGCCCCTAACTGAGCACTTTTACAGTCTCTGAGCATCAACGTGGCAAAATCAGATACTACACCTTTTCTCTGGCCTCTGCGTATATGTCTACAAAATATAGGTGAAGATCAGAGTAAAGAGGATGATGCCCAGATGTCATTTTTATATAGAAATACACATTTATACATAGCTAAGTACATTTACACCATGGTCTTTACAAATCTTCTTCTCTGATTGGCTGAGAGCTGTGCAACAAAAACGTTTAAGGCAGCACAAGTGTGCTTACTGTTTGAAATTCATCCACTACCCAACTTGTAAAATGTAACCTTAGTCCTTACATGCTAGTATGTATCCTCTGTGCACAACCATGCTGCAGGCATGTAAAACAGATATCTTCCTGATGAAACTTGAGCTAAAGATTATTGAATTTCCCCTTGGGGATGAATAAAGTTATTCATATTCGTTATTCGTATTCGTGAATATATCTTAACGTATTGATTTGAAAGGTTAAAGTCTGTTTCCATAATAGACTTTATCAAGCCTACAGCTTTTCAGAATATCTTGTCACTGGGTGTAATCCTTGCATTATCATCTTAACACCACAGGGAGACACTTGTAATACACAAGATGCAACAAGTATTGTTAGCCTCCCTCAAGAGGTAAAATTAAGTTGGTAGACAAAGTGTCTGCTGGCTGACCTGTCCAATCCAAAGTAATGGTTGAGTCACCAGTAGGTGAGTAACCCGTGTTTGATTTTAAAAAGGTTGATAATAACATCTGTGTATGTCACATGAAATCACATGAAAATATGATTCAGAGTGCAGAATGTTTTACACTCAAACTGATTGCTTCACTGCTTCATCACATAAATCTGATTTCTATAGGAGCATGAGGGATTTTTTGAAGATGTGTTTGTTGTCTTATTTCTGAAGATTGAACAGTGCAAAACAATACCTAACCTGTGAATTTTAAAATCCTGACTTTGTCTTTTGTCCAGTGTGCTTGGTCTGGGATTTCTCTCTTCTTGACTTTCGGTGTAACATTCTTGTCTGGTTTTGGCCAGTAACAATACAGACGCTGCAGAAAAAACATGAAAACAAGAGGCTTGTAAAGAAGTTAAGTTTATTTATATAGCACCTTTCGCAGAGCAAGTGCTTCACATGATTAAATAGTTTTATAAAAGGCAGTAAAATGTAAACACACACATAACATCAAGAACATTTTTGTCTTTTTGGACAAAAATTTCATCTTCATTTGGCCACCATTTTGTCTGTGTTGGTGATAGTGACACACCTTTTTGTAATAAAGCTCATTTCTCATGACAAATTTTTGAATTCAAGTTTTAATTTTTCTAACAAGGCAGCAGAACACTGTGATCCAAATTTCATGACGCTTCGGACAAAAATGTGCACTTCTGAAAAAATAATGGCGTAATGGCTGCATGCGCATGCACGGGATTGTTTGCGGAGAAGCGTATGGAGGCTGGGAGAGAGGAGGGGGGGCAGTGGGTGGGCGGTGTTGATGTTTGGAATTGTTCATCATGCTAAAATCCTGCCTACCCCAGCTTTAATCCAGGGCATGAATGCACAATCACAGAGCACCAACATAGGGGACAATCAGACAGAGGGGAGACACATGAGGTAATCACAGGAGGGGGAGCACAGGAAGAAAAGACAGGAACTTCAAAATAAGGGTGTTTTCACACATACTGGTTTCAACTATGCAACAGTCTTCCTCAGCTGAAATGCATCTGTCCCAGCTACATTAATGAATTTTTAGGGATAATTCAGAGTCCCTCAGTGCCTCTATTTGGACTGCTCTTCCTCAAGGACTGCCTTAGTAACCTGATAGTCTTGTTTCTGCCCAGTCATATAAATGTCTCCTCTGATTTAGACTCTGAAGCACAAGTTTATATTTATGAATGATTATAAAATACCTTTTGGGTGTTCTCAATCCAGTTTGTAGGCACGGAGTCCACTATGTTTGCTTTGATGAAGATCACAACTGCAAAATTCTTTGTATTCTGGAGGAAAAAAGGGAAATTGTATCACATTCTACCTTAACTTTGTTAGTTCAGTTCAAACAATTCATAGTACACTTTCATATACTTACCACTGGGTGTGTGTAATCTTGTGTCTTTATTTACACATGTTTAGAAAAGGGGGCAGCTAGTGGGTAGTGTGGTTTCAGTGGACACATTTGGCTATGTGGCTTATGATAGCCAATCTATATTTAAAAAAAAAAGGCTTTGCTTGGGGAAAGAAAATAGCTGAATGATACATAAAGAACTATGTTACTACTATTTACAACTAGATGAGTCTGTCAACTACTTAGAGTGAATGGAGTATTGTAACCACATTACCAAATGCCTTTCAGATAGTATTTTCATCCGAGTGTGAGTGTCTTTGGCGGTGTAAACACCAATCAATCTTGAGTCACAAGGCTGCATGAAGTATGGCTCAAGTCGATAATAGGGAGGAGGGTCCAGCTGCGGTTTGGGCGTTCCTGTCATGACACAAGAACGTCCAATGGGGCGTTCCAGTAGCGAGTTTCGCAAGGCATACTGGGTATGATCTCATTTCTGCTTCTAACGTTTCCCGGGGAAAGCAAAGTGGTCATACGATGAGAGACTATGTCAGTAAGTAGGCTATTGTTTATTTCAACAACATTAACTGGGATGTATCCTCATTTATATCACTGATATAACTGTCGTGTCGTCTTAATCTTATATGGTATCCGAATCCAATATCAATAATGGCGACAAGCATGGTTCGGTAGCAGCTAATGTCATGCTATCTCGTCTTAGCCATAGCTATTAGCCGTAGCAGCTAGCCAGAAGAAAGCAACGTGTTAGACCGTTTGTAGCTGGAAGCTAGAGTTTGCAGCGAAGAGTTTGCCAATTATTTTACTGTGTAGTTAACATTACCACAGTACATTGTTAAGCTGGATGTTAACCTGTTAGCTAGCATGGCAAGAGGCATGAAATAGTGGACACCCTGCTTGGCGACACATATAACATTGGTGGGGGTGTTGCTTCGTTTTGGTGGTAGATAACTTTGTCTAACATAGGCCTCTACACGTACATAATTTATAAACGCATATTGTTTATTAACTTCGTTTTCACGCAGTTAGTTTTTTTAACGGAGTTTTAGCTTTTTCACATGAGGATTCCCTGGATTCAACGCAGCAGGTAGTAGCTAGTGCTAGCAGGGTGAGAAAAGTAAGTTGAGCTTGGCTAATGTTCTCCATATTTTTCTAATCTATAGCTACATCTGTCAATTTTGCGGAGCGGCCACAAGCCCCAGGCCACAAGATGTTCAGAGCAAGGATGCCAATTTCTCCACTGCCCCTTTTGCCCACTTTATAAGGGTGATTACTCAAAAGTGGAGACACGCTTACAGTCTCATCTGAAAACAGTGATACAGCATGGAGGTATGTTTACTGATTGCTTATTCATTGGTTTAGATTAATAACCTTTGTGTTGATGATATGAAGAATGTTTTTTACCTTCGTTTTAGAGTTTGTGATGTATACCGGCAAATGGGACTGCAGAAAGGAGTTCCACTACCACTGCTGTGCTTGTAGTCTAATGTTTCTGAGGAAAAAACAACTGCTTAGACACCTCAGCACCTACCACTCTGAGCCAGCAGAACGCCAACCCCACTCTGAGCCAGCAGAACGCCAGCCCCACTCTGAGCCAGCAGAACGCCAACCCCACTCTCAGCCAGCAGAAGGCCCACCGCACTCTCAGCCAGCAGAAATGGAGTTTAGCTCAGACCCAGATCTTTCACCACCCTCTAAACGTAAGGACATTTTCTATATTTTATGCATTGTATTAGTGATTGTGTATATGTATCCAGTAACACATTTCCTCTCATTTTTATCTCATCTCTTCATTTGGAATTAGGCTCAAGGTTACAGTTGCTTTCCTCAGCTGTTGACCGCACTAATCCCAATTTTACAGTTGCTGATTGGACATGAGAACCAAGTGCAAGACTCTGTGAATTGGTAAGTTTGAGATTATTTTTTCTGAACTAGAAATTTGAAATATGCATGCATTCATAATGTTCTGTATATTTTTCCCATAGCTGGACTATGTTCTGGATAGTGAGGGTGATCCTGAGGAGGAAATTGTCCAAGCCCATAACTCGATCCTCAAAAGGTCTGACTTTTGGACTCTGGGCCTAGAACGAGATGTTGAAGCAATGGTAAGTCTGAACCAAGTGTTTTTTTATAAATGTATTTCCTCATGGTATGGGATTATTAACTGTCTAATCTTTGTTTCCTCTTAGATTGCAAATTGTTGTTTCAACATTATCGTCAAGACTGCAAATGCACATGTAAATTACATTTATTACGTTTTACATAATCTGTGCATTCATGTTTCCTGACTGTATACTTTTATGTTGCCTACACAAAGTGTGTGTCATGCATCTGTTTTCAAACAAAGGGCATTGCTACCATGGCTGTGGATGCGTATGGTGGTCACCTGGCTTCCTCCGTATGAGGCTTCTCCCATTGCTAAAATGGTTGTGAGTAGTAATATAACAGAACTTGTACCTCAGCTTTAACCTCATGTTCAAGTTCCTCTTTGAAATCTTTTTGTTTTCCTCAGTGTGACTTTGCATCCAAAGACGTGGTGCTTCTCCCTGCCTGGCAGCCTGGGCACTGGACATTGTGTGACATGGGCTGTCACATGGCCTGTTATTGTTGAACCCTCATCCATGTACCAACATGGATGAGGGTTCAACAATAACAGCAGTGTGAGTAAACCCACTGCTGTTATTGTTGAACCAACATGGATGAGGGTTCAACAATAACAGCAGTGTGAGTAAACCCACTGCTGTTATTGTTGAACCCTCATCCATGTTGGTACATTTCATGCAGTACATCACAACATTTTTGATATGCATAACGATTTCAGGTCTAAGAATCTAACCCGACCTTTTCTAGATCAATTCCAACCTCTCCTTGCCCGCTATTTTGTGTTGTGTGCTGAAGGGTCTTACATGCACTCCCATCTCCCAATGGCCATGCTGAACATGAATTTGAATGTTAATTTGTTTCAGCCTTTAGTTATAAAGTTTGCGAATGGACCACACTTACCACGCAACAGGAGAGAATGAACCCGAACCGTCATCTGCGAGGAAAAGAAGACGTAATTTCACTCCTTGTGATGCACTCTCTGCGGTGCTTTTCCTCCTGATGATATATCTCCCCAAGAATGGTAGCAGTAGCACCGAATCCCATTCTGTGCATTCAGCCTCAGTCTTCTCACCCGCTCACCATCAAACACATGCAGTTCCTCATCTGTATGCTCCGGCTCAAACAGGTATGGCTCTGGGTCTGTGTCCGCTACAAGAAACTCTTCAAAATTGCGTTCAAAGTCGTCCATTGCAGCTGCTACAGTCCAGAGATATTGCTAGGCTAAATAAACAGCTGAGCTCTGTTTACCAGCTTTGCTGTCAGTCAGTGTGCGGGCTGGAGATTGGTGGAGCAGAGAGTGGAGGGGGGTCCCCACTCAGTATGGTAAACGAGTATGTGTGTAAAGTTATGAAGTGTGTCTGTTACGCTAGAAGAGACAGAGTTTGGGACGGAGTGGAGTGTTACCGGAGTTTCTGGAGTGCTCAAATAAACGGGCCTTTTTCCCGAACGCTCCTCTGGTCTCCTGCGTGAGAGGGATTCATTACAATATCGTAACATGGTTTAGATTTCTAAATAAACATTCACCTCGTCGCTAGATAGACCTACTCCTGAAAAAGTCGTGCGCAAGGCTTTTTGTCCCTACGAGGCCACCGTCATTTACCCGACCGGAAGGGTGAGCGAGTGAGCCCTGCAATCTAGAATTTGACCACTGATGTCACTGTTTCCAACAAACCCATTTTACACACTGGCCCTTTAAGAAAGGCAGTCTGATACATGTAATGTTTGGAAAAATGTATAAGACTGCAGGCTGTGGCAGTGGCTTTGCACTACGCCTCAAAGGCTTTTCCAAAAGGAGGAATTGGCCTGGCGCACACCTGGCGCTGAGGCACATAGCTTATGGCAGGAATTGAAGATTGATTGAAGATGTCTGCCTAGCATAGGCACTTTGTATTGTACTGCCACTAAAGGCACTTACTGCACATATTCTGAATGTAAATATACATACCATACATACTGTGCCTACAATGGCAAATGGTCAATTGTTCAGATAAATTTACTGTAATTTGTGTCATCCAAAGTGCCAGTGAACCCTTGGAGTCAAATAGCCTACTGTCTGAGCCTTCATAAAGTGGCTGGTATTTAACTGTACATACTGTGCCTACAATGGTAAATGGTAAATTGTTCAGATAACTTACTATAATTTGTGTCATCCAAAGTGCCAGCGGGAAAAGTAAGTGAACCCTACTGTCTGAGCCTTAATAAAGTGTATGGTAACTGGATTGGAGCTGCACAATGTCCCAATTCATATTTTAATGTAGTCATTATTCAATTCAGGCATATTCTTGCACAACTGTATTGCTTTCGGACTGGATCTCCAGACTAGTCCTACACATAAATGTAAGCTTAGACCACTAGATCTTATTTAGAAAGATCTTATTTTGAAACTTAGCTAACTAGTTCTATGCTATCTAGTTCTATGCTATCCAGCTCTATGCTATCCATACATACCACTAGCTCTTATTTAGAAAGATCTTATTTTGAAACTTGGCTAACTACTTCTATGCTATCCAGTTCTATGACCATATTTTGAAACTTAGCTAACTAGTTCAATGCTATCTAGTTCTATGATCTTATTTAAAAAAAAATCTTTTTTTGAAACTTGGCTAACTAGTTCTATGCTATCTAGTTCTATGCTATCCGTACACAGTGACAGTTCAGCAAGACAGGCGAAGAAGAAGAAGGGGGCGTTCCAGTCGGTTAAACCCCCACCAGCACGAAAAAGCCCATTTCAATTCAATTCAATCAATTTTATTTATAAAGCCCAATATCACAAATACAATTTGTTTCCCTTTGACCCTCACAGCGGATAAGGAAAAACTCCCCCAAAAAAAACCCTTTACCGGGGAAAAAAAAAAATGGTAGAAACCTCAGGAAGAGCAACTGAGGAGGGATCCCTCTTCCAGGACGGACAGACGTGCAGTAGATGTCGTACAGAACAGATCAACATAATAAATTAACAGTAATCTGTATGACACAATGTGGCTGAAGTTGGATGATATTGATAATAGGCACGGCAGAGGAACATCTTTTTCCCAGGCATGGTCTCATCAGACAGTGCAACAACTTCACAGCACTCTACGTCACTAAGAGTGAATACGTTGTTGGGTTGTTTCACTTCTACAGACTTTTTTGGTTTAACATGTATCTTTCTCACTTTGTCTGCTTCCCCAAGACGCCTCACAATCTGTGAGAGAGGAGCACAGAAAGGTCAGAAAGGTCTTCCTGATTGAACTTACGCTGAGCTTCATTTGTCATTTAAACAATAATGTTCATTTTGCATAAAGCATCCCCTTCTTACCCTCCTCTGTAATCTGGACTGAAGGTCAGAGAAGCCCCTTAGGCTTTAAGAACTGCACTGTGGGACAGTGCTGAAAATAGCTACTGCAAGGCATGACAGATACAGTGACATAATGTGTTCCAGCCTGTACAACTGCCAACAGCCTGTATGCTATTTGGTAAGGCTCTGTGAACATGCTATGGCTTCCACTGAAACAGTATTGTCTTAATATACGATTGATTAAATGTAAATAAAATTAACTGATGGTTCCGAAGCCCTGGCGTGTGTACAGATAGACCCCCGGTGGTGCTCAAGCACCTGCCCTTCTGGCATCTGACTAGCTAGGTGCCCTTTTTTAGTGAGACATTTTCTTTTCTATTTCTATTTTTTTATTTTATACTTTAGTCTTTAAATTTGGTCCATGGCATTAAATGTTAATCAAAAGCATGTTTTATGCCCTACAGTTACAACTGAGTTTTAGTTCTGCGTGACCACAAGAGCCCCTGCCCCTCCCTCATCAATGTCCTTGCCAGTGAACACACTTCAACCGAGCACCCTGCAAAGCAGCATTACCTCTCCCTCTAACCTGCCTTCATCGACAGCCAGGTAACGATAATGTTTGCCCTAAGCCCCGGTATTGTTTGCAACTGATGTGAGATTAAACTGCTATTAAAATATCCCAATACAGCCAGTCTAATTTAGGCAATAACCCACCATTAAGTTTAACAATAAGTAAGCTAGCCTGGTGTAAAATCACACCATCTCCCTGCAACTCTTTGACTGATTCCGCTTCACCAACCACCCAGAATGAGGGAAGAAAAACACCAAATTGCCCACTTCCACCTGTCTTTAAAAAAAGGCATAACTTAACTCGAAATAATGTTCAGATCTCCTACACTGTGGCTCTGATAATAAATTTAAATGAAACTGAAATGCGGTTTGGTGCTGTACATGCCTTGTGCTGGAGGCGTCTTTTCTCTAGGATTCTTTAAGAATACTTAAAGCTTATTTAGAGGATATTTTTAAGTATAAGTATGTGACTATTTAATGAAATCATGGTGGTTTTCTCAAATTTTATCATTTACAAATTCTTGGGCATGGATTGAATTTTTAAAAACTTGGATTTTATATTTGAGCCAACAGGAATTTAGCTGGATCATAGGTTGAATTAAAGGGTTCTGATGGGAAAGTAAACAACATTAGAAAATATAAAATCAAGGCCTGTCATAAAGCAATAGTGCACCCAAAAATGAAAATTCAGCCATCATCTACTCACCCTCATGCCGAGGAAGGCTCTGGTGAAGTTTTAGAGTCCTCATATCCCTTGCGGAGATCGGCGGGGGGAGCGGCTAGCACACTTAATGGCTGATGGAGCCCCAGACTAACGTCTATGAACACAAAATTGAAACCACAAAATATCTCCAACATGCTCATCCGTAGTGATCCAAGTGTCCTGAAGGCCCGACATAAAAAGTTGTTTCGAAAAATGTCATTTGAACTCTGTTTTTAGTCTCACTGTAGCCTGTAGCTCTGACTGCTTCTCTGTGCTCCACGCTCACGTGTGTGCGCTCAGGGTGATCGGTGATGCACGATCTCTGAAGAGCAGCAGTCTCGTCAGTACTAATCTCCAGATTCTCAAGTGCAGGCATCGCCAATTCCCAGTCTGAGCAGCAAAGACTTTCCTCATCCGTTGGCATTGCTTTGCATTTGAAACAACCACACCTCCAGGTTTCCAGTGCTCAACTCTGGTATTCTGCTGCTGGCTGAGGGTTAGGCTCCAGTAGCCTGAGTTCTGCGTCCGTATACTCAGGCTCAAACAAATACGGCTCAACAAAGAAATGCTGTTCCTCCTCAATTTCAATGTCAGTGTCTTCAGACATGTTGGGCTGTCCTTTGCTAAAAGACCGTAGTGCAAATTATCTTTTAGCTACTGTGGTTACTGTTGTCTCCCCGTGCGGTGCACGTGTCACGTGATGTAAACACGACCAAGCAAAGCTCATGCCTTTACTGGTCTCGTGGAAGCGCACACACGTGAGCGCGGAGCAGTCAGAGCTACAGGCTACAGTGAGGCTAAAAACAGAGTTCATATGACGTTTTTTGAAACAAATTTTATGTCGGGGCTTCGGGACACTTGGATCACTACGGATGAGCATGTTGGGGATATTTTGTGGTTTCAATTTTGTGTTCTTGGACGTTAGTCTGGGGCGCCGTCAGCCATTAGGTGTGCTAGCCACTCTCCCCGCCGATCTCCGCAAGGGATGTGAGGACTCTAAAACTTCACCAGAGCCTTCCTCGGCATGAGGGAGAGTAGATAATGGCTGAATTTTCATTTTTGGGTGCACTATCCCTTTAAGGCCTGAAGAAAAGAAACATGTTTAGGAAGCTGGATTTAATGTAAATGAACCAAACTTCTCCCCCAAAATTTTCCTAAGCACGTATGGATTTCATATCTGGTTGAAGAACTATTGGGTAGAAATCACCCTTAGTGTGTCTGTGTGTCAGAGCAGCTTCTACTAATTTTGTATTAATAAATATGAGAGGGTTCCCCTTTTTCTTGCACCTGCCCACAAAAATGTGTGTCTGTGCATGGCACTGTACCTCACAAATACTATCTGCAATCTGCACATCCAGTCTCATCTCTCTTTGTTAGCATCCTGTCTCCAGCACCGGGTTACTTCAGTGTGACATGGCTTACATTCTTTCCATACAGTTTGGTAAAATAACTAACCTTGATAAACATGGCTGTGTTTGAATTCCAAGGTAGGCAAGAACATTATTTCTACATTTCCATTCAAAGTCTACTAATTAGCTAACTTTAAAAAACAAAACAAACAGTGTTTTATTTTATCCCATGAGGTTTAGCTGCACCAAAGTGATGAATTATGTGCACAGGACAGCTCTACCTCTCCAAAATAATTGCAGAACTGAAACTCCAATCTCCACATTATCACCTTAGTTCTCTCTCCCACTGCTGGCCTCCACCCAAGCCCTGTTACTGCCAGATGAATTGTTGACTGAAGTTAATGTGGTGCACATTACTTAAACTGTCTGCACACATGCTGGTAGCTTAGATTTTTTTCCATCTCTGTTATACTCTCTCTCAGCTGACAAACACACAGAATCTAGACTTACATTCCTGGCAACCCAGTCCCCTTTTCCTTAAGTGCAAAAACAACAGAGAAATCAAGGAAAACAAAACCTGATATTAAGTGGTCACACTCAGCCTGATTACTGCAACATAAAGCTCTAGCTGGCAGACACCATATACAGTAGTGAGAGCTGTGACATGTCTCTGGCCCCCTGTAGTAAGATTTCTGGCTACACTGAATGTCTGAAAGTATAGTGACTAAATGCTGCGCATGTGATCCTGAACTCACTGATCTCATCTCATTCAATTATTGTCTGGTTTTTTGAGTTATTGTGTGGGTTGAATGGCTAAAGTGCTGTGTGTGTGTGTGTGTGTGTGTGTGTGTGTGTGTGTGTGTGTGTGTGTGTGTGTGTGCCCGCCTGGTGTTTTATTTCCTCTCTGCCCATTGGCAGTGCAGTGGAACAGATTGGCAGCTTTGCATCACTGCTCCAATAATGCAGCATTTGCAGTATGTATTTTTATCAGTAGCAAAAGATTTTCTGACACTGCAAATTTCACGATATAAGCAGAACCTGACTTGGCACCAGTGGAGGAAGTTAATGGTTTGAACAACAACATGTTCAGAATTAAAGATTAAAATTAGAAGGTAAACACTAAAATTATGTATAACAAAGCTTTAATACAGCTTTGCACACACACACACATTACTCTTGGATGGATTACTTGTGAATGCAGGCTTGCACAGAACTGCCATGCATATCACATGAAAGCGCAGGACCGGGGCTTTCCGATGATACCAAACACATCATTGTGCTGTCATCCCATCATGCTATAAATACAGATCAATTGTCTACAAAATAAAGACCTAATGAATTTATTAACAATCCATTATACAGATCTTGTTATCAGTCACTTCATATAGTGAGGAATATTGTATCTTACCACTTCTTGCTTGTGTGTGTTTTTTCCTGTCTATCCACATTTGTAGTCCGGCTTTCAAGATGCAAATATCTCCATATTGTCCAATATATGGTTGACACTCCATCAGACTTTGTATGACAAAGTATTTCTGCAATTTGCCTTTTGTTCCAATGATTGAAGCATTCATAAGAAGACCATCGCACCTTGACAACTGTAGCCTAATTATGCATGCATAACGTAACTTTAGGTCATGTTCGGGGCAGGTCAGTTCAGGTCAGGTGAAAGAGCAGCATGGAGCACGGAGAAGTAAGTCAAGATCATGTCCAAAAGAAAATGTCCAGAATTTTTTTTTTACTGCAAACTAAATGGCAAATATTATCTTGGAGGACATCATTGCACTTGGTTGACTATTTTTTTATCATCTTAGATGTAAATATTGCATGTTTCTTTCAAATAAAACACACTTTTGACTTGTGAATGAGTCAATGGAATTTCTTACAATAATGAAAAAATACTGGCAATTATGTCCGCCTGGCACAAACCATATGTTTTTGGACAACATATATTGCCAGATTCCAGAGAGTCTCCCTTCTTCATATGGCAGAATATTTCTACTTCCAACTTGCTATGGTGAGATACATTTAGTACCACAGATTTTTTTTCATTGATATAAAAATTAATATAAAATACAGGCACATAGAAGGATATGTAATGATGACAAATCTGGATAGTCCAGATGATTGTCCTGAAAAAAAAAAAAATAAATAAAAAATAAGATATAGCATGTGTATGTAGCCTTTATAATGACTGTGATATGAGGTTAAAAGTAAAGGCAGTAAAAATACCCCAAAAAAGGCCTAGAGCCCATAGGGTTAAACCAGTCCAAGGGAACAAACAAACAAAATACAGCTGCAAGCGGTAATTCCGGGTTCAAGCCAGCACAGACATTTAAAACTTGAAAGCTAGGTAGAATCAAGACAGTTCAGGACACCTGCATTAAAGATTACCAGTAGGTTTTATGACAATCAGACAGATGCTCCTTCATTTATGTCCAAATCTTTACCATTGCACCCTCTTCTTTGGAAGCACTGTGATCTGTGTATCATTCGTTTTTCAAAATAAAACCAAATATGAAAAAAGAAAATAATGACTTGTTTTTTCAATATTTGTTTCCAGAACCAAAATGAAAAAACAGATAACAACTCATTTTCCAATTTTCAATTTTCTGTTTAAAGCAGCTGTGCGGAACTTTTCGTTTTCGTTGATTATAGCGCCCCTTTGGTCGGAGCAGTATGACACCCACAGCCTGGTGTCGTAAAGCCGGCAATTACCGCATGCATTTGTTTTGGAGAGCGAGAGGATTAACTAACGTCAGGTCAGTCCAAGTAAATAGTGGAAACAGCAAAATTACTCAGTAAATTCTCCTGTCGTGTTTCTGTTCTGATCTAATCTAAGCTGTTGTGTATTTTGAGCTACTAAGGCTACCGTAGTAGTGTGAGCCTCAAGTTATTCTGGGTAATGTAGTAACCGTTGTTGTGCTACTGGAATCAATGAGAAGCAGCTGTGTATGTTCGGTGTAAGGAGGATTAAACAGTTAACAAGTCATCTGCTGAGTCTGCATTATTATGTGAAAAGAAAACTCCGACGATTTGGGAGTTATGCCCTTTCTCTATCATTTTCATATTGAGACAGCGGTTAGCATGGCACTGTCAGTACATCTTGCATGGAGGGATACACCGGTGAGCAGCAGCTGGCTCTGGGACAGGTACGCTTGGTCACTCTGTAAATGGCAAACAAAGAGACGACAAGGACGATATTATTCACCCGACTGAAAAGCTGTCCATCAGCTCCTGCAGGCCTAGGGCATTTTTTCCAGTTCATCTTAGGAACCTGAAAAAAGTTTCAATCACGCCAGGATTAGTGATTGCTGCAAAGTTTTCATTCCTTGTGATGCACTCTCTGCGGCAGTTTTTTTCCTGATGATATATCTCCCCAACGATGGCAGCACCGAATCCCACTTTGTGCAGGAAAATAGTAGCAGAGGATTCAGCCTCTCTCATCTCTGCTCAGCATTCAACACATGGAGTTCCTCATCTGTATGCTCTGGCTCAAACAGGTATGGCTCTGGATCTGTGTCCGCTACAAGAAACTCTTCAAAATCACGTTCAAAGTCGTCCATTGCAGCTGCTAAAATCTGGAGATATCGCTAGGCTAAATAAACAGCTGAGTTTTGTTTACAAGCTACATCTGTGCCTGCTCACCGGTGTATCCCTCCGCTGATCACAGCACAGAAAGTACAGACACAAAAAAGATATTGATCATGTTGTCTCAATATGAAAATGATAGAGAAAGGGCATAACTCCCAAATCATCTGAGTATTCTTTTATGTGAAGATACACAGTGAAGACAAGCTAACGCTACTAACGTTAGGTCAGTCCAAGTAATTAGTGGAAATGCCACACAAGTGTGAAGTTCTTTTAAAAATACCAGCTTAAGTTTCCACTGCTAAAAAATACGACAGACCCACCAGTTGCAGTTCAGGCAATTTATTTACACGGTTTTAAAACAGGATGATAAAAAAAACAAACATTATTTTAAAAGGAAGATAATGTGCAAAGATATTTTCAGATTGCCTAAAAGTCCTTGAAATGTCTATTTTAATGACAGGGGCTCAATAAATACTTAAGAGGAGTGGGGTACTCAAGGCTCAATGAGACGTGAAGGAAGAGGGGGGGGGCTCCTGAAGCTGACGGCTCCTTGTGGCTCCACTCACGCTGCTCCTTCCAGGCTCCTCCACACGCCGCCGCTATAGGAAGGAGATAATTGCTCTCAATCAGGTGGCGCACAACTCGCAGTACACACGCATGCCCACAGAGTAATAACTTGGTTCACATCCCTTTATTTATCTCAATGGTGTGCGTTGAACCAAGTCTCTGTCCTCTGCGTCTGGCTCGTCCCGCTGCGGCCCGTCTGTTTCCTCGCCTCAGCTGCACCTCCCGGCTGGCATCTCCTCGCTAACCCACGAGTGATCTCTGTCGTACGGTCTCCGCGTCCCGCTGCAATCTCTTTCCTGTGGAGTCCACCTCTCCACGTTCGTTGCTCTCTTCCTTCTGTTTCCTTCTCCCCGTCCTCTCCTTTACCTGCTACTCCCCCAGCGTAGAACAAAACACTCAGTCCAGTTCGCCAATCCTGAGCCGAGGGGGGTGTGTCCCGCAATCACTTCAGCTGTTCTGAATTAGTTCATTACTTGATCAGTAAGAGTTCAGTTCGCTCAGTCCCACAGTCAAACACCATATAATAAAAACTAGTATAAACCCATATATAAAAACATGCACCACAAAACCAATTAAAAATGCATATAATAGCTAAAACACAATAAAATAGGACATGCAAAATCAAAATACAAGATCAAGTAGTGAATGCTTGAATTCTGTCTCACTCTGACAGAAACATGCTAACATGCTAACGTTACACACAAGTTAGTAGTAAAGTAAGACCTGTTCATGAATGTTCTGGTGTAGCTCTGAATTTCTTATAAACTGAGGACAACTGCCTGCTGTATATTTGTGTTCATGGTCACAGTCACAGATCATTTTACATGATGCTCCTTCGTTATCCGCCATGACATCAAAAGTACAACCAAGTCCTCATAGATACATCTCTGGTAAAACTGTTAGGTGTTATGTGTTCAGCAATGCCCGTTGCGTACTGCTTCCTCGAAGAACTGTAAACACGGCTCCTTCTTCTTCTGTGGTTTAATCGCTGTGGGCCGCTGGGGGCGAGCAGAATCACTTCCGCCTCGGGTGCCGTATTCTGGTTTTCTGACTTCTGCTGTGTGTCCGACCCGAGCTAGGCTACGCTAAATAGCCATATAGAGAAAGGCTTTTTTGTCGCTGTTGGGTTCAAATAAATATGCGTATCTCCAAGGGGGGGTGATACGAACTAGGGACAGTTTTATTAATGGTAAAAAGTTCCGCACAGCTGCTTTAAATGGAAAAATGGAAAAAACGGATAATACACTTTAAATATTTTTATCTCTTGCACATTGCATGACCTGGAAGCCAAGTTTTTTGTTTTTTTTTGTTTAAATTCTTCGTCTCCTTCTTCTTCTTCTTCTTCTTATTGTTATTATTGAAGAAATATACAAAGATATCACACAAAATAACCGGACAAAAACGTTACATCAGTGAATGAAGGCAAAAAATAAATAAATAAATAAATAAAGGAGGCTCGAGGTACTTGTATAAAGAGATCTGCGGTGGAATTTTTTAACTTCACAGAGGAGCACTCCATTCTTAACTGCTTGTAGCCTAGTTATGGCTTTATCCCTATCTTTATGAAAGAGAGTGGTATATCAGTTTGAGAGCGTTATTTATTGATTTCACGTTCAGATTGTGTAATATTGTCCCTCAAACCCTGTTCTTGTACTCAAATAGCCTCTGCTTGCGCTTAGATCTACTGTTTCTGCTCAAACTGTGTGCTCGCACTCAGATACCATGTTGCTTACACAGATTTCCTGCTCGTGCTTAAGCTTTTCTCCTCGCACTCAAACTGTTTCTGTGCACTCGCAGAATTTCTGCTCTTGTGTAACAACCCTGTCAAAATCCCCCAACCAATAGAACACAGGTTTACTGTTGACCAAAGAAATGATCCCTGCCTCCCGTCCAGACGGGTACTCTTTAACTGAGTTCATCCACTCCCACCCTCCAGGGCTTTATTAAATGTTCTTCCCTTGCTTTCTTTACGACTTTTGGAATGACGCTGATTGTCACGAATTTGCATCATACCACTTCCATTCAGACTGCAGTTGAGATAGCGTATGTATTCCCCTAATGCCAGTTTGTGCATATTCAATACGCACCTAGGAACTTTTTGCAAGCACTGGTGTCTTGTAGGGCTGGTCAGAATGAGAACTACATCCGGTGCATGGAAGGTAATGCTTTGGCTAACCACCGCTGCATGTGGAGGCTGCAAATTTGGAGAAATTGTCCAATATGAGGTAAGTTGTGCTAAGGTAACAATATGTACCAGCTTGTTGCTTGCTTCTACAGCTGACATATTGGAATATACTTTATGTGACAAATATTTTTTTACGTTATTTGAAGATTTATGTTTGTTGCGACTTGGGAATTCTCTACATTCAGCCTTAACGGCAGCATAGAAATAATGCTGTATTTAGGTGGATTTCAGCACTCACATGCATTTTCTTTGAGAAATGCCTCACTAGTTAATTTCTATAAACATTATAAAAAATAGCAATGCAATTTCCGTGCTTTTTCACAACACAGAACAAAATGAATGCAACAATGTTGTATGGTAAACGACCAGGTGAACTTCAAACCAGGGTTCCACCAGCTGTCTCAGTGACAGAGGGGATAGTGATGAAGACTACTCTCCTACACCAGGTGATGAAAACAGCAGCAACAGGGGCGTCGACACTATCCACTAAGCTACCGACGCCCCTATTACTGCTGGTTTCATCACCTGGTTAGGAGTGTAGTCTGTACTAGAGCATGAATTATTTCGGGAAATCCCGCGGGCCACGGGACTCCCGCGGGACTCCCGCGGGATGGGAGTCAAAATTTTATTTACTCCGTGATTGGGACGGTACGGGAATAATAATCAACGGGAGCGGGCGGGATCGGGAACACATAAATAGATGATGATTTTCACC
Organism: Epinephelus awoara; assembly: GCA_035609425.1. Taxonomy (NCBI): domain Eukaryota; kingdom Metazoa; phylum Chordata; class Actinopteri; order Perciformes; family Serranidae; genus Epinephelus; species Epinephelus awoara. The sequence continues at coordinate 36,869,588 of CM069310.1, read as the reverse complement.
CGTGTTAAACAACCTAGAGGACCGAAGCATCCATTTTTGTAGTTTTATTTTCGTGGGCTAACACTATCTTGACTTGCGTTGGCACGTCAAAAGAAATACACATTCCAATATCCCAACAGTTCAACTTCCTGCTACTACCGGAACTTAAAGCAGCGGAAAGTGGACTGAAGACAGACGAACACACAACAACATGGCGAGCGGTGGAGGAGATGAAGATATAAACAGTGAGCTACAGAGAAAAGTGCGCAATAACCACTTTACTTCACTGTACTTTGCAGAATATCTCGGGAACCACACAACAAAACTTAATGGGGAAAATTGCTATCACAAGCATACTCTTTGGGCGATCTATGGTGAGCTCGGGGCAATTCTAGCCTTTCGAGAAGGTTTTCAATCCAGCCGTTAAGTGCGGCGTTTTTTCCAGGAACTTCGCACGTGAATTCCAACGTGATAACTCTGTGATAAGTTCATTATTCATTACATTTTGTGATAAAAACGTGTAAATTATGACTTCCGGTCGGTCTTTTGACCAATGAGATGCTCCGATTTCTTCTTTTGTTTTTATGACGGTGACATCCAATCCCAGCAGCCAAAGATCAGCGTGAGGTGAAATAGTTATCTTCCAGTATCGAAAACAAAGGAATAATAATCTCCCATGGTCAAAACAAAGATAAATAAACATTTACTAACAACTTTTGATGTGTGATGTAGCCCTCTGTCTTGTTCCAGACAGAAACTGTTTCAAGGAGTGGCACAAGTGACTGAGGAAGTGAGGGAAAAAAACGAGTGGAGAAAAAATGTAAAAATGTAAATATTTTTTGTTGTGTTTGTGTTAGAATGTTGGGATCTTTTTCTCCTGATAGCCAAGGCCTGAGAGAAACATATTTGAAAATGAAAAAGCTTGTACATTGTTGATCTGTGTCTTTTTTGAATTAAATTCTGTGACATTCAATTTCCGTTTTGCTTTTTCTTTTGTTTTTATACTCATATAACTATTGATCCATTCATGTGGCATCATTTTAGCATACATATTATTATTGCCCAGGTTGTCCTGGAAAAAAAAGATGTCATTACTTGACTGTGCATGAAAGGGTTGAGATTATACATGCATTAATAGACAGAGGGGCCAGGCGGACAAAAAATAGCAATAAATGGCTTGGTTTTACCTATATGCACTTTTTTTTATTTATGTTTACACCAAACTCAAGTATGTGAATTTAAAGGCATGACTTAGGCCGAAGTTTCTGGAGAGACTAATATGCCAAGTTTATTTGTTATATTGTCCATGTCCATTTCTTTGCACTAAGTTCATTGAGGACGTTTACTTGTGTGCAGTCAGTGCAAGCCTACTACTGTACCTTAAAGGTTAAACCTTTAAATGTTGTTTAAAAGAAAACAAGTTCTTAAATAAAATGCATCATTTTTGAAAAATGTTTGGGTTTCTTCATCCAAGAATCAATCAGGACGACAGGCAATGAGATATTTGTGTTGGGCCTTTGTTTGAAATGGATTATGGCAACATACAGTATATTCCTCATTTTATATTTTTACAGATAACTGTTCATGGTGTCATAATTTGATTTTAAACTGCATGAAACACGGTAATCTAAAAAGAACAATCCATTGACTTTCCTAATGACCAACTTAAAGGTGTCAGTAAAAAAAGAAAAAAACGGGAGTGGGATGGGAGTGGGAGTAATTTTGACTGGGAGCGGGATGGGATCGGGAGTCATTTTACAGGAGTGGGACGGGATGGGATTTACTTTTTGACTCTGGCCCGGGATTGGGATGGGATTGGGAATTTTTCTCTGGGAGCGGGAGGGAACGGGAGTGAAAATCCACTCCTGATTCATGCTCTAGTCTGTACACAGCATGCACAGGCCCCATGCACAGAGGTGCCGCCTCGCTACAGCGGTTGCGGGCTCGATCCCAGCCTGCGGCCCGTGTCATTCCACCATTCTCTATTTCCCCAATTCATGCTGTCCTAAAGCAAAAGGCCAAATAGATAATCTTATAAAAAAAAAAAAAAAAAAAAACCCAGCAGTAATAATGCTGTAATTTCTTGTAGAGTTTCAGCTTTTTGCCGTTTACACAGGGCCACATGTTTGTGAATGTAACCATGTGTACAAGATGTGTATATAATGTAGATAAAAATTTCTGCACTCTTATACAGTGATTTCTTTTTTCTACACCAGGTGATGAAAGCAGCAGTAGTACTGACAACAGGAGCAGCAGTGATTAAGATTCTGATGGAAATCACAATGCACTTCCTAGCACCAGTGTTCTTAGTGAAAAGCTTGAGCTCTGTTTCACATTGGATTATAATAGTTGGTGTTATAGTCAGGACATTGAAAGTAATTGTGTGGCATCAATAAAATCTACATAGCTGAGATGGGAATATGTATTTTAATATTATTATTATTTATTTATTTTTTTTTACCTTTTATGCCTGTTTAATTTAATTTAATAATTTATATCTATTCTGTGTGCTAAAGACAAATTAAAAATCTCCTCTTAATTTAGCATCAGCTTGAAAGCAAAAGCACATTCAGGCATCAAGGGAATAAGGGGACTGTTAATTTACACACGTGTGCCTGTATTTTTTCTTTTTTTATATATATATGCAGCTACTATAGTAAAAAAAAAACCAACAACATACAGACGCACACTCTAAAATTAAAGCGAGCGCGCCCGAAAGGAGGCAGGGATCATTTCTTTGGTCAATAATAAGCCTGGTGTTCTATTGGCTGGGGGATTTTTACAGGGTTGTTACACAAAAAGAATCCAAGAGCAGGGCAGAAATCTGAGAGCAGAAATTCCGCGAGTACACAGAAACAGTCTGAGCGCAAGGAGAAAAGTCAAAGCTTGAGCAGGAAATCTGTGCAAGCAACTTGGGCTTTCAAAAAAAATTCTAAGTTCAAAATATATTCGAATATATATCTTTTTAATAAGTTCGAACCTAAATTTGATAATTTGAATATCATTAATAATTAATTAATGCTGTTAATAACGTCATATAATCCCGTTTGGGCAGGAATGGCTTGCACACAAGCCGGGCCAGAGAGGGACGCAGACCCCCAAATTCCACCAGATGCGTGTTGGTTGCGTCTGTGCACGCAGCGGATAACTAGTGCAGCCGTTCCGCAACAGACCCGCATCCAGTGGAATTCCAATGAAAGACGGAGGGAGAGGCACGGACGGAGGAGCCTGCTGCGCCAACACACATCGTGGACTGCGCTGTCCGTGATGTGTGACCTGTTCGGAGAGACATACAGGGAGAGTGGTCCACCTGCTGCCTCCCTGCCTACCCTTTTTGAAGAAGAGATGAAACGTTACCAAAATGGGAGAGAGGGACCCAGCTTCAGACATGATGGCGGACATGTGCGCCGCCATATATCCAATCCATACCGGAAGTCCATACCGGAAGTTGGTCTGGGTGTGTATTATTTGCCAAAGAAGAAGAGGAAGAAGACAACGGAGAAGATGAAGAGAAGAATGCAAACAATACACGCATGACTAAGAGAAAGAACAGTAAGGGAACGAGTCTTTTAATTATTAGAATTAGACAACTTTATTACGTTATCATTGTACATTGTACAACGAAATTCTGTTCGGAACTTAGCACTACCAGTACTAGCTAGTAGCTAGCACTAGTATAGAGTACCAAGCCGCTGCGTTTATACGCGCCGTCATCTTCAATATATTTTAACACGTGTGTTATGTTCTCTAAGATGCAATTCTATGTTACGTATCGAATATTTAGGGAGACGTCTATGTGGGGAATCTCGGCATGCACAAATTACTACCACCAGATGGTGGGTTTAGCTACATTTGTTGTGTAAAAACAAGGGCATGATTGGTATTAACTTAACGTTGGTTGCTCAAGGTCTGTTGTGCTCCCTCCCGAGAAAATAACTGCCCTCGCTTGATGTGTTGGTTAATTTAGGTGTGTAGTTATATGTGTTCCTCTGCATTGTGGTGTGTTGTGGTGTAAAACATCTGTGCACACACTCACTGCACACAAGCCATTTTTTCCCCAATTTTTGGTTCGCCTGGTCTCCTTGGGTATTAATGCTTGTATAACCTCAACCCTGTACTGCTCAATTAAGTTATATACATCTTTTTTTTCCGGAGATATTCTAAAAATAGTAACGAGAGTCGTCTCATGAGTGACCCCCGAGGGTTAACCAGGTCAGATAAATAATGTATACATAGCCCCGGGTGTCTGCAAAAAATACATTTGTATTATGTTTTAGTAATGCAGAGCACTAATACACATACACATGTGGATACATAAATAGCTGTAGTGCCTCCTCCACCATCAATCAGTTTTATTTATGAAGCCCAATATCACAAATCACAGTTTGCCTCACAGGGCTTTACAGCATACGACATCCCTCTGTCCTTTGGACCTTCACAGCAGATAAGGAAAAGTCCCTTAGATTGGTAAAGTATGGTTGATGTTCAGTATGTTTTCCAGCTATCAATGTTGATTGACTTCTCCTTTTTTCAGATGCACCCCTTTATTTTGAGTGACGAAGCCAGTCTGGGGCACACAACCCTTTCAACATCCAAGTTTGGGTGTCCTCTCTGCCCCAAATTTAAAATAAAAAATGAGAGCGCGATCCAGAGGCACCTGAAAAACCATACGGAAAATGCAGTGCATTTCCATGGTATGTTGATGAGAAATGTCTGTTTGAGATCATATACTTCTACATGTAACAGTAATGTTTAATGATATTTGTTTGGGATAAAACAAGACATTTTAGGCTGCATCTTGGGATTTGTGGAACAGTGGTTGACATTTTATACCATTTTCTTACATTTTATAGACCAAACAAATAAATTATTTTACTGTTTTTCCATTTTTTTTCTTTGTTTTTTTCTACTTTTGAGATTGATATGGATATCTGGAATAAAAACTTGTTCACAAAAAACAGAACTCCAAGTCTCCTTCTTTATGTTGCCAGTACAATAGTGTAATATTGTGTATACATGTGTTCCTGAAATATAATAGAATACATCTGACAATATGACAATCTAATTATTACGTTCATTTAATAGTTAAATAGTTACAATTAACTAGACTGATGTAAGAGTAAGTATGACATTTGTTGTCCAATGGCTTTCAGCTGTTTTGAATGACCTGATAGTAATCTGCATGTTGCAACTGAAGCCCAATAAATGAAAGTGTTCACCTTATTTAATCTTTGTTAAAAATTATTCCAACTAAAATTCATGTGTTTGCTGATTTTATGCAATTTTTGTAGGTTTAACTTGTTGAGGTCAATGTTGTTTCAATCAAAACATGATTGCATTTGAAATAATTGTTGAAATAATTGTATTATTATTATTAATAATATTATTATTTATTTTATAATATATATATATAATATATATATTAGGGATGTGGAGATTAATCGATATGGATCGTGGTCGCGACACAGACGTGCGCGATGCGAGTGCATCGATTCATTCAGTGTGTATCGGTACAATGACGGCTGAAATTCGTGATGCTTCGTTCGCTGCGTGTCTGTATCGGTAATCTTCACAATTGCATCAGTTTTTCCGTGTTGTACTGTATTCTATCATGTCGTGTTGAATGCACCATCACCGTTTCGCGATTTGTTTTGAAGACGGACAGAAGCCGTGCGCGTGCACACGCTACAGTAATCATGGCGGAGGGCAGCAGCAACGCTGCAGAAGAAGAGATTTTTAACGCAACGTTTGGAAGTACTTTGGATTTTACAAGAGAGATGGAAAACTTGACAAGACGCATGTTATTTGTAAAGAATGCCGTGCTCCTAAACCTCACAACGGCAGCACGACAAATATGGCCGCTCACTTGAAAAGACATGGTATCGACGTCACGAAAATCACTGCTACCGGAGTGCAGGAGGCTAACAGCAATACGGGTGAGAACGAGAAAATCATACGTTTTTATGGCAAAAACAGCAAAAATACGTTGGCAGCAAGCTCTACCCGCACTAAAGATATAACTGATGCCATTACCTTTTTTATCTGCAAAGACATCCAGCCTTATAGTGTTGTTGAAGACGAAGGCATCAAGTATCTCGTCAAGACATTAGAACCCAGGTAAAAAATACCAGACAGGAGGGATTTCACCGACACCAAAGTCCCTGGTCTGTACAACAAAGTGAAAATAGAGATAACTAAGTCGTTGCGCAAAGCTGAAAGAGTTGCACTAACAGTTGATGGCTGGACGTCCTGCGCCACTCAGTCCTACATCACAGTGACAGGACACCATATTGATAAGAAGTGGGAAATGCAAAATGTTGTACTACAGACCAGAGTGTTCCACAAGGCCCACACAGGAATAAATCTGGCAGAGTTACTACGTGATGTTTGCCAAGAGTGGAAGATTGGCGACAAGAAGCCTGCGTTAGTCACTGACAATGCACGAAATATGGTACTTGCTGGCGAGTGTGCAGAAATGGAGCCACATGTGCTATGCATTGCACGCACACTTAATCTGTCCTCACAAAAAGCCTTTAAGGTGGAAACAGTGTCTACTCTCCTGGTGAAAAGAAGGAAGATTGTGACATATTTTCACAAAAGCAGCAAAGCATGTGATGCTCTCCATGAAAAGCAGACCGACTTGGGCCTGAAAACAGTTAGTGCATGATGTTTCCACAAGGTGGAATAGTTCCCTGGAGATGTTGGAGCGTTACTAGGAACAGGAGCCTGCTGTGGCACTGGCAATAAGGAAAGTCAGACCATCCCGGAGAGAGGGTCAGGGCCTGCACAGCCTCACAGAGGAACAAGCTACACTGATCCCAGAAATAATCAAACTGATGAGCCCCCTGAAACTGTCAACCAAGCTCCTCAGTGAGGAAAAGACCCCCACTCTCTCAATCATTGCCCCAATGCTGGCCAAACTGCAGGCAGATTTTAGGCCAGATGACAACGATCTACCAGTCATTGCCGAGATGAAGCAAGCATTCAGACAGGACTTTGATTCCCGTTACACCTACATCCAAGACCTCCTCAACACAGCCTCAGCACTTGATCCCCGCTTCAAGGACCTGGAATTCCTGCCTGACAGCACTACTAGGGACATGATATTCCTGGGGATAACAGCAGAAGTGGAGGAAATGGTAAGAAATAGACTATGCTCAGTATATTGTTGAAAGTGTCTCTGCCTGACTGTTATATTTTCTGTCTCACTCTTTAGTTTAAAGAAATATGTTATTTATGTTTGTTTATTTTACCTCACTGTCATTTTGGACAAACCAGATGTATTGCTTAAAGTTTATGCCTAAAGATGGTGTTAGTTTTCAACACCTGAAGAACAAAATAATAATAGTAATAATACCTTATCTCTGCTGATAATTGTCAGGCTCAGGGTGATGACCTGTTGAATGAGAGCCAGGCAGCTCAACCAGAAGATGGGGGCCACCACATTGAGGAGGAGGAGGAAGAGAAAGTGGCAGAGAATCAGGAGATGGGTGAAGAGGAGACAGGTTTGTTGTGATTGGGACTTATAACTTAACTATAATTTATAATAGTGTGTTCTGTTAATGTGGGTCTGATATTATAAGTAGACTACTAGACATATTGTAACTATAGTTTATGATAGTGTGTTGATGTGGGTTTGTCTTGTCTTGTCTTGAATGTCTATTGTCTGACTTAGATGATGATGACCCAGAGCCTCCCAAGAAGAAATCAGCCTTGGATCTGCTGTTTGGAGGTTTCCTGACCCCGAGGGCACCAAAGAAGACCACGAGGGAGAGAGCTAAGGAGGAAATTGTAAAATACAGGGGGAGGGTTACTCTGTCTCTGGATGGCAATGTGTTGGAGTGGTGGAGAAAACAAGTAGATCTCCCACTGCTGTCAAAGTTGGCAAGGAGCTACTTGTCCATCCCTGCAACCAGTGTCCTGTCTGAACGGGTGTTTAGCACAGCCGGAGACATTGTTACAGCACAGCGCAGCAGGCTTCTTCCCGAACATGTTGACCAATAATATAAAAAAGACTTTGAAACCGACTTCTGGGGGAAAAAAATACAAAAAAACTGACTTCCGGTATGGTATGGACCAACAATTATAAATAAATATATATATATATATATATATATATATATATATATGAACAGGAATGGAGCCTGAGTATGAGGGCAGGGTTTGAGGGACAATATTACAAAATCTGAACGTGAAATCAATAAATGATGCTCTCAAACTGATATGCCACTCTCTTGAATAAAGATAGGGATAATGCCATAACTAGGCTACAAGCAGTTGAGAATGGAGCGCTCCTCTGTGAAGTTCAAAAATTCCACCGCAGATCTCTTTATACAAGTACCTCGAGCCTCCTTTATTTATTTATTTATTTATTCATTTTTTGCCTTCGTTCACTGATGTAATGTTTTTGTCCGGTTATTTTGTGTGATATCTTTGTATATTACTTCAATAATAATAATAATAATAATAATAATAATAAGAAGAAGAAGAAGAAGAAGAAGAAGAGGAAGGAGAAGAATAAAAAAACAAACAAAAAAAAATTGGTTTCCGGGTCACGCAATTTGCGAGAGATGAAAATATTGAAAGGCCTGAATCCCAGCCCATTATCCGTTTTTGCAATTGCCATTTAACCAGAAAATCGGAAAACAAGTCGTTATCCGTTTTTTTAATTTTGGTTCTGGAAAGAAATATTAAAAAAGCAAGTCATTATTTTGTTTTTTCATATTTGGTTTTATTTTAAAAAACAAATGAACAAATGACACACGGATTCACTCTTACTTCCTATTGGTCAACTTGCTACGTTTTGTTTTTATACATTAAATATAGACCACAGCATGTCAATTTCAGGTAAATCAAAAAAACAAGTGTCTGAAACGACTTACTTACTGATGCCAGTCGGTGGTGCTATGTGTAATACCAAATATATATGCACTTCCTGTTTAATGGCGACACATGGAAGTTGCCACAGTGATACGGTTTGACGAAAACTCAACACTATAATAACTTCTCTTCTTCAAGGTCTTTCAATGGGACAGACCAACGTTTGAAGTCAATCGGATGAAATCTCTAGTACTAGTTTGTCAATTCATGAGCACTGGAAATGGGCAAAAATGCACAAAAGTGGCACAAATAAATTAGAATTGGCTTAGAGCATGGCTCCAAGAGGCTTTTTTGTATGTCTTGGAGTGTTACATGTGCCAATCAAGTTTCATACATGCAGGTCAAACTAGCTTCGGGCGCTGCTTCTGTAGGGGGCGCCATTTTTTGGCACCTGAATACAAGACACTTAAAATATCAAATAGTTCACCAGTTCTGATATATCTGCAAAGTTTCATGAGTTTTTGAGTATGTTAAGCCTCCCAAAAAGGCAATTAATTGGTCGGTTGGTGCTCGAGCCCTAATAATAATAACTAAAGCTGCAAGCAGCAGTGAATGGGCCCTCGCACCTCTGCGCAACACAGGGATGCTGACAGGACGTTGGCTGATGTGGCAGTTAATTTTCATCAATGACAGACACCACATGCAGGAGTGAGCTGGCATGTCCTTGACACAGTGCTGACAAAAACTCAAAGTGCACCACTTATGAAATGCCTACAGAATTCAAAATTGCCAACTTCCTGCTGGATTAAAGATATAATAGTTTTTCCACATAAAAATGTCTAAAAATGACTAAACCAATATTATATATTTTGTTTAGTTGAGTACTTTGATTATCAGAAATGTTTCCAACAATTTTTCAAACTCAGATAAATATGAAATATTAATAACGGTAATGGACCGTGTCAGTAGGTTGCAATGGCAGCGTAACTCCAGTTACCATAGACATTAAATGAGGGAGAAGAAGAAGAAGAAGCAGACCAGATGTGACGTTAGAGAATGAACGTTACTGTTGCTAGGTTAAGCTAACTCGTCATGGATCTTGATTATGCATTGAAGGTTGCTGCACCTTCTGACACCGAAGCTGTCCCGGTAAACAACCCGGTAAAATGGAAACGTACGGGTCAACCAAGTGATCCCAGAAGAATCTGGGATAAGAAGAGGAGAGCTAAATCCAGGATAAATATTGGTTTGGCCTTTCCGAGATGGAGAGAGCTTCGTGAACATCTAGGACTACAATTCGATGCCGACCTCGCATGTGTTCTACTAGACAGGTAAGCAAACATCTGGCTGATGTTATCAAAATATTAATAATTTCCACCAGTGTACTGCAAGCACTGCTGCCCGCCGGGGCACCAGCGCTGCGGAGCGGAGGCTGGCTAACCACAACATCTAACGTTAACGATAGGTTTCTATAATGCTGAGCTGATGCCGGTAAATGAACTGCATTTATAAAAGAGGCAGAGGAATAGCTAAAATAAGACCCACTGGGGCGTCGGTAAGTAGTGGTAAGTAGTGAATAGTGCCGGCGCCCCATGTATAGAGGTGATGCCTCGCTGCAGCGGTCACGAGTTCGACTCCGGCTTGCAATCCTTTGCTGCATGTCATCCCCCCACTCTCTCTGTCTCCACATTTCACACTGTCCTGTATATTAAAGGCAAAAAGCCCCAAAAAATAATCTTAACAAAAAAAAAAAAAGAAAAAAAGATGCACTGAGCAAGAGAGAGCAGCAGAGAGGGAGAAGCCATCGCTAACTGTAAAACTAAGTAACTAGCAGTTGGCTCAAATAACTAGCAGATTGCTAACCGCTCAGCAGTGTAAATACCTGAGGTTAGCAAGACAGTCGCTAAAAAAGAGAGCCATGACTTTAACACAAGGAAAATCGGACATTATAATCAGATTATTAAAAAAACCTGGACACCCCGGACGGGACGTGAAAAGTGGACATGTCCGGGCAAAAGAGGACGCTTGGTCAGCTTAAGTAACGTTACTACTGATAGTTAGATCAGAGTTTGACGATCCGGTGTAATTAACAGATCGGCTCAGGCTGCTACACCGGCCGACAGACCCCATTTGCATAAAGTGAAACATAAAGTGAATATAACTTCAGTAATATCCTCGTCCATGAGCATTTCTTTGTTGCTGAAGCTCGCTCTGCCATAAAAACTGCCATGGTCGGTTTCAGTTACACGGAGTGAGGAATGTCTGTATCTGTTATATAACTACAACTCCCATGATCCCACGCTACTTTGTCATCCAACTCCTACTTCTGTTATTGTTTTGGTTTGAGACCCCTAGCGGCAGAAAATTACATATTGCACGTTTAAGGCATTGGGTCCAAGAGACTTTTTGTGCATCTGGGCATGATACATGTGTGTACCAATTTTCGTGCATGTTGGTGAAACATGCTGCATGGGCTGCTGTTTAAAGGGCGTGGCAAAGCCATTTAGCCATGCCCATCAACAAAACTCGTATTTAGTCTGAGGTGGATGTGGTCAACTTTGTAAGAGATGTACATCAAAGTATAAAACATGCCATTTCCTGTTACCAGTGGGGGGCACTATAAGTACCACTAATTAGTGACATGAAGATGTGTTCAGGATGAGACTGTCATCATTCCTGTGAAGTTTGGAGTAGATTGGAACATGTATGATGGAGTTATAAACTACTTCCTGTTTTGTGGCGAAACACCTAAGTTTAACACCTTGCCAAGGTCACAGATATGTTAAGCCCTACAAGAAGCCAAGAATAATAATTCCTTCCTTCAATAGGGTCCTCGCACCACTTGGTGCCCGGGCCCTAATTAATTCTTCAGTTTCAAGAGGGCCTTCACACACCTGCGGTCAGTGCTTGGTAGGGCTGTCAATAGCACCATGAAATTGAGTTCCAATATTTTCGAATTAATTTAGTAGTAGTAGTTCGAATAATATTCAAATTTATTATTAATTTTATTGTTATTATTATTATTATTTTTTTTTTTTATTTAAAAAACACAAAAAACAAAACAAAACACAAATATAAATAAGATGCTTATTGCTGGCACAATATGAACGTGACACTCGGATGAAAACACCCGTTCTGACTGCAATGCTTGGATATTTCAGTGTGCCTGTAGTTTTCCACCACAAGAGTGGATCCTGGTCGGCTCGTAGTGATGTCTCATTTTGGTAACATTTCATCTCTTCTTCAAAAAGGGTTGGCAGGGAGGCAGCAGGTGCACCACTCTCCCTGTGTGTCTCCCCGAACAGGTCACACATCGCAGATAGCACAGTGGGTGGTGTTGGCATAGCGGGCTCCTCCGTCCTTCGTCTCTCGGCGGAATTCCACTGGATGCGGGTCCGTTGGGGAACTGCGTGCACAGACGCAACCAACACGCATCTGGTGGAATTTGGGGGTCTGCGTCCCTCTCTGGCCCGGCTTGTGCGCGAGCCATTTCTGCCTGAATGGGATTTGCCGTGATATACAACGTTAATAATAGTATTAATTAATTATTAATGATATTCGAATTATCAAATTTAGGTTCGAACTTTGAAAATTATATTCGAATATATTTCGAACTTCATATTTTTTTGACAGCCCTAGTACTTGGGCTCTAATAATAATGCTGCAAGCAGCGATGAATGGGCCATCTCACCTTTACACAACCTGGGGATCCTGGCAGGACGCCGGCTGACATGGCAGGTCATTTTTATGATAGTAGGACACTGCATGCAGGATAAGATGGCATATCCCTCATTATTATTATTATTATTGCCTTTATTTAACCAGGTCGGTCCCCTTGAGACACAATGATCTCTTTTTCAAGGGAAGCCTGGCCAAGACAGCAGCATAGAAAAGTTGCAACGTTTATAAGACACACAGAAATCACACAGCAACAGAGAGAAAAATACATTACAGAATAGAAGCAACAGGACTAAATCTCCGGATTCACATTAAAACAAGAACAAGTGCGGTATGAAGCTGCTCCAATTTCTCTCACATGAGTTTTCAAAGATCCAAGGTTGATGAGCTCCTTTAACTTTAGAGTTTTCTGCAGTGCATATGCTATCCTCATATCCTAACATGACATTTCCTGTTGCGAGTAGGTGGCGCTGTACTCATCACTAAAAAGTGGCATATAGATGTGTTCAGGGTGGGACTGTCATCAATCCTGTGAAGCTTTGGGAAGATTGGACCATGTATGCTGGAGTTACAAACCACTTCCTGTTTCATGACAACACATGCACGTTTAACGCCTTGCCACGGCCACATGGATTGACGAAAAACTTAAGCTTGTCATAACTTTTATCAATAAGGTCTTTTGATGGGACAGATGAACTTTGAAGTCAATCGGATTAAATCTCCAGGAGGTGTTTGTTAAAGAATGACCCACAAGTAAATGGCACAAGTAAATTGAAAATGGCTGACTTCCTGTTGGGTTTAGAGCATGGCTCCAAGAGACTTTTTTATACGTCTTATAGGCTGTTACATAGACCTACCAAGTTTTATACTTCTAGGTCAAACTTACTGTGGGGGCTGCTTCGTCAAAAATTTGTGGGGGGGCACTATTGAGCCATCTTGGCACATCAATGCACAAAAATCATATCAGGCAACACAATTTAAGAATTCTGGTGTGTGTCAAGTTTTGAAGTTTTGTGAGTTTTCTTTTTTTTAAGACTATTTTCATTGACTTTTTGCTTCTATTGACAGAGAGAGAGTGGGGACTGACAGGCAGCAAAGGGTTGCGAGCAGGATTCAAATCCGTGGCCGCTGCAGCATAGGGACCGGCACTATCCACTATGCTCCTGACGCCCCAAGTTTTGTGAGTTTTCAAGCATCTCTTGCCCCTCAAAAACATCTTCCTGTTTTATGGGGAATAAGGCATTGCCACGTAGACAGCGTTTGATGAAAACTCAAAAGCTTGATTTCTGAGTATAATGAAGGCCTTAGGACTTTTTTATCAGCAAATTTGAGTTGGGCTGTTATCAATCCTGTGAAGTTTGGGGAAGATTGGACCATGATTGGACCACAGTTTGACGAAAACATGAATGTGAATATGGAATAAACCCTCTTGCTTTAGATATTCTAATAAGCCTCCTGTTTTTCTTCAGAGTGCTCTGGACTTTCTTTGATTTAAAGGGCCAGTGTGTAAAATGGGTTGAAAACCGTTGAAAACAGTGCAATATCTCCGGACTGTAGCAGCTGCAATGGACGACTTTGAACGCGATTTTGAAGAGTTTCTTGTAGTGGACACAGACCCAGAGCCATACCTGTTTGAGCTGGAGTACACAGATGAGGAAATCCATGTGTTGGATGCTGAGCAGGCGAGGAGAGAGGCTGAATCCTCCACTCCCATTTTGCTGCACAGAATGGGATTTGGTGCTACCATCGTTGGGGAGATATATCATCAGGAGGAAAAGCACCGCAGAGCGTGCATCACAAGGAGTAAAGTTGCGTCTTCTTTTCCTCGCAGATGACGGTTCGGGTTCAATCTCTCCTGTTGCGTGGTAAGTGTGGTCCATTCGCAAACTTTATAACTAAAAAAACTTTTCACTACTCTCTATCGACGAACTACTAACACTCTCTGCTGTTTCCTCCTCCTTCCTTCCTTCCTTCCTTCCGCTGTCTTTGTTGGTTTATTTATACACACGAAACGCGTTCTCTGGCTGGCTAGATTGTCCGCTCGGTCTGCTGTACAAACATGGCGGTGCAAGATGGCGATCTCTCTAAAGCAAGGCCCTTGCTATACATATATATATATATATAAGCATAATTATAAGGTTACGAAAACCAAACGAATTTTATTTTATAGCGATCATACACTTATATAAACATATTAATGGGTAGAATATTCAGATTCAGATTCAGTTTTGATAATACATGCCAAATATTACACACTGGCCCTTTAACTGGAAGCATTTTTTACTGGATATTGATCAACACCACAGTCTATTTTTTGGTTTGAGGGGAGCCAATTTATGCCACAACAATAGTACAAAGGGTAATAACAAATCCCAGGAGTATGCACTAAGATCTCCAAATATAGTGTAACTTGAGTCCACCTTTATGTAAAAGTGTCCATTTTCAGTTGCAGAGTTGCTGTCCATGACTTGCTTTCCATTGTATGAACCATTTTGAGTCTCTGCATCCACTGGGTGGTAGTTGGTGGTTTTGCGTCTGCAGTTCATTGTTATCATTTTCTTGGCTATCAATATGAGTATCCTCAGTACATACCCCTGATCCTTGCTATATCTATCTTTAGGTATAACTCCTAACAAAAATATTAGTGGGTCTGGCGGGACATCCACCGCTTTAATTTTGGCGGAACCAGGCGTTAGTCCGATGTCCCATAGGTCCGAATACCCATAACTCCGACTACCCGCTAATCCAACCATGCAGGTCTATAGCGAGTTTTATCATTTTAGTCCCATAATGTCGACCGCCCATTAATCCGACCATTTTACCTCCATTATTCCGACCGTCGGATTTCATACCCAGTAGTCCGACCGCCTGTTAGTCCGACCACAGCACTTCCAACATGAAGCAGTCTGTGCTTTTCTCCCTCACTGCGCAGACACGGACTGTGGCGTTTATCTCTTCGGGACGGGAAATCACATCCATCTGCTATATATGATGTACGTGCCCTTATTTGGATAACACATCCTGGTATTTCCCACACATAAAGCCTTGACAGCGTAATGCCTCTGGCCACAGATGTATATTAAGCATTAATCCTTCTTACAGCACATCTACAGAAAGTATTTTGTTAGAGACAAACCATCCATTCGTCTGTCATCTCACCTGTAGCCTACTAACGTTTTGCCTAGCCTTGACCAGCGAATTCATCAGCTTGTAACAATTCGCCAGCAACAGAAACTGAGGCTTATGTCACGGGAGGCACAGGTTCACATGCCGAGCTGAAACCCCTGATATAACATAAAAGCCGCCAAAAAACGTAACTCTTTTTGCTTTCAAAATGCAGCTATAAATTGTATAAAAATGAAAAGGACTCATGTGGTTAGTTTAACTCAACAATTTTAGTGTAATTAAATTATATCAAACTCAAATTAACACAAGTCTGGCTCGGACAATTCACTCAGTTAACACAGCACGTCACACCGATACAGAAAAGAAAAGAAATAGCCCCACAAACAATTCCCCTTAATAAAACACAAACCCAATGTCCTTCCCCACCCCCCAAAGTCTCTCTCAGTTCCTCAGAAGACCAAAAGAAACAAATGTCCACTCCGAGGTAAAAAACAATATTCCACAAAGAGGAAGGAAAAAACAGGCGGCGGAGCGACAAAAAAAGAAAACGATTTTTGCCAATGTTCATCACATCAGTCCCGTTAGCAGATGCCGGTCAGTCTTGCAGCAGTCCAGCAGAACAAGAGATAAACAGCCGGATCCTCCAAAAAAACATATAATCCTCACGGAAAAATCTGCAGGAGCTGAGCTGACAAGCAGACCTGTCCCAATGTTGATGTGACCTCCAGGAACCACCACCCCCCGTCACTTCCCCTGAAGTAACCTCCCAGGTAACAGAAACACAGGTAAAAAGAAAATTAATATCCTATAATAATGGTGATCATAAATTAAATTATTCTGTCCACATACCCTTGTGACTAAACACATGTTTAACCCATAACTTTGGCAAACATAGTGATAAACAAGGAGATAGCAGATAGGCCTAATATAACAGGTAAAACAATAAAACCTTTATTCCATATTTCCATCACCTTTCATGAAGGTGGACCTATAGGAGACTCTTACAAGCTGTCATCTAGTGACTGTCGGCCCTGTCCATGGTGCTGAATCCGCAGAGTTTTCAGTAAACTGCAACACAACCCCTGTGTGTGTGTGTGTGTGTGTGTGTGTGTGTGTGTGTGTGTGTGTGTGTGAATTTAATTGATTTAACCATGGAAATAGCCTCTGAAAGATGAAATAACAACAACACAAAAAAGAATAATCCAATTCAAAATCAAATTTATTTCACAGCCTTTAGCACTAGGACCACCAACGGGTCAGATTTACCAGCAGCTGTGTTTTGATTGTATGTAACTTTGTTTTGATCAAATATTCAAGTCTCTCAGTGTTTGACTTTTCATAAAAGTGTGAAATAGCAACATTACTGCCAACAGGTAAAATTTACATCTAATCAGCCACAGCCCCGGCCTCACCAACAAGCGTGCTTGTCCTCAACCTTCCGGTCATCCCCAGCAGTGCGTTGGACCCCGGCACCGTCCCCAGCACCATCCTGTGGTGGCAAAACTACTATTTAATGAACAGTTTAAAGAAAAAGTCTTCACACGTCGGCTGTCTTTCTTGAGTTTTAATAAGCATTCATGAATGGAGACACTCGAACATACAACCGCATGAACATACAGTCAGTAAGAGTGCCTAGCAAGTCCTCTCGCCCTGCTATCTTTATAGTTCCCATAACACATGCACATCAACAGTCAAAATATGTGGTGCCTTGACATTCCTAAAACACAACATCTCTCGAGACTAACAAGGACACTTGTTGTCCTCCTTGGCTCATAATCTTGGTGTCTGAGCCTCCCTGGCTCGTGACCTTGGTGTCTCTCACTGCTGTCACAGTAGGGGTTAAATGAGCAACACATATCATTAGGCTAGAAGTTCAGTTTCATCAAAACAAGTAACCTTATACAACACATTATAGGTTAAATATGTTTAAATACCCGAATTTTCCATCACATTCCACCCTTTTTAGCATTCTCATGCTAAACCATAAGCATGGAAAATTCCCCATTATCTAACTACCTTACGACCTACGAGTATCACCCGTACTAGCCAAACGCCGTACAACCTGTCTCCAACATGGGAGACAAAAACCCAGGCAGAAGTCACAGGCCACAAGCACAGGCAAGCCAAACATCCCCCTCCCTATATGGTGAAGGAGAAGGTAAAAGACTTGTCTGTCTAACTACACTACCTAATAAGGGAAAAAAACCCTCTATATGATGATGACAAAAAATCCCTTAAACTAAACTCCAAGTTAAAGCAAGATAAGCATAAATGAAAAAATGTCATCTTTATGAGAATACACAATAGTAAAATCAATAAAGGGAACACTGACTGTCATGTGAAAGTTTATATAAAAGTAAATGAAGATGAATAAAATGAGAAATAAAAATGAAAATAAAAAATTGAAAGTGAAACTCAAAAGAATAAATTGAGTAAATATGGTGTCTACTAAACTAATGCTAAGTGTAATCAGTGTGAAGTAGTGTAATGTAAAAATCTGATTGCTTATTAAACTACTAATGAATCAACTTTAATGATCAAAACATTTCTAAACTAAAACACATAAATGTGAATAAATGAGTGACCCCTGTGAATTGTAAGGAGGAGTCCACAGATCCATCTGCATGTAGCGCCTTACAGCAGATGATACCATTGATGTAATCAAAGATCTCACAAAGGGAACGACACAACACATAACAATGCATAGCACCAGCAAAACCACTACGACAGGGGCAAACAGGCGCATTAAAGATGTTTTCCATCCACTCGAAGATGAGCAACCACATGTGTCACGTTATCAGTGATGTCAGGTATGTATGTACAGCAATCAGTACCCACAATGTGACAACCCCCCACTTGGCTGGCCAGATCTAAATCCATAGTCATCCTGTTCTGCAGAGCCACATTTCTGAGGCAGTGTACTGCTGGTGTGAGTGAGCTGAGTCCTGTAGCCACATTGTCTGTGAGATTTTCCAAGTCCACAGCTACAGCATCAATCTTGCGTGCATTGTTTACGGTTCCCCACCTTGGCAGGAGACCCCCAAGACCCTTCTCCAAAGGGGGCACCCTTACCACAACTCGTCTTGCGCTGTGCGGTGGGTAGTAGTGATCATAGTCGGTGTGAAAATGAGTCAAATCAGGAACAATAGTCACAGCAGGCAGTAACTTAGCCAAGTAGCACCTGCCACACCATACAGGCTGAAGTGCCTGATGAACATGTCTGCCACCCACCCAGACTCATCACTACTGACTGCTGTCTCCGTCACCAAAAGCACCTGGAACGAACCATTCCACCTGCAAGCTTTCCAGTTCTGTCGTCTCAGATCTCTCACCACAACGTAGTCACCTGCACTGAGGTCATGCAGCTTCCCTTCCACTGGTTTGCGCAGGGCAGCTTTCACCTTCAGGCAAAACAGAGGACAAGGTTGCACAATATCGTAACATTTCATCCTCGCAGTGACCAGTGTCTGGCAGCTGCCTTTTTATGGACCCATTCCCGGTATTGAGAAGTCTGCCAAATAAGATCTCAAATGGACTGAATCCATTTCTGCTCCTCCTTCTAGCACTAGCATGTGCATCAATACAATAGGAAGAGCTTTTGTCCATGACATCTTAGTCTACTCATACACTTTCACAAGTTTGTTTTTCAAAGTTGCGTTTTCTCTCTCACAAGCCCCTCCAGAGGCTGGGTGATATGCACAATGGTGTCTCAGATCAATACTCACCAACTCACCAACTGGAATTTCCCACCTGGGAATCATCAGAGTCATCAAAGCCTTCGCCACTGCTGCTGCATCCTGTTTAGCTGTGGGAAAAGCTTCAACCCATTTTGAAAACATGCACACAATCACCAAAACAAACTTTTTCCCTTTGTTTGGTGTTAGTTCAATGAAATCCATCTGCAGGTGATCAAAAGGTCTCTCTAGAGGTGAATGAGCAGCCTGTCCACATTGTTTGTGGCACAGATCACACTTCTTATGCAAAACTCTGTGACATAACTGGAAACCTCTCTTGTAAACCAGTATTTCCATATCTCATCAACCATTCCCGCCTTTGACACGTGGTCCAAACCATGTGTCAATTTAGCAAAGAAATGAAAAAGGTAGAGGGAGACAGGGCAGGCCATCAGGGCCCGTCCACACTATATCAGCCACAGTACATCATGCTTTTTTCCAAACGGCCTTCTCCGCCGAGAGACCCTTATCTGCAGGTCTGTTATCTCAGCCGTAGCCACGACCGTAGGAGTAGAAGCAGGGGTTAGTGAGGTGGCATGCAAGGCTGAAGACAATGGCAGCTGTGTTGAGCAATAGATTTCCCCGTTGAAGTTAAGAAATCCCTATCCTTCCAGATTTGTCCAAAATCATGAACCACACCCCAAGCATATCTGCTGTGTGTATATATTAACAGATTTGCCCTCTGCCAGTTTACATGCCTCTGTCAGAGCCACCAATTCAGCCGCTTGAGCTGAGTGTGAGGATGACAAAGGATGTGCGATCACTGTCTCCTGCAGTGTTGTGACGGTAAAACTTGCAACATTTTTACCAGTGCTGGGGTCTCTCGAAGCTGATCCATTGACAAAGAATTCAAAATCAGTGTTGGCAATCAGTGTGTCTCTCAAATCTGGCCTGGGAGAGCAGGCAGAAGTTATCACAGCTACACAGTCATGCGTGTCAACTGCAGCAACACTATCAAGTTTAGATGGAAAAATAAGCTACAGGTCGCTGTTTACCCCCCGTGTTCTTGTAACAGTACAGAAGTCATGTACCCACCCTTTTCGTCAACAGTCTGGGTAAATGGTCATATACAGTCAGAGTAGTCCAAGAGTAGGAGGTGTTTACAAAGAAAGTTTCAAATCAACAAAAGATTTCTTTGCTTCAGGAGTCCAAATGACACGATCAGATGCTTTCAGGCCTTTCCCATGAGCAATTGCTGCTAATGGTGCCTCAATTTCAGCATAATTGCCTGCAGTAGCCTGTCATCCCTAAAAATGACATGACTTGTTTTTTAGCCTCTATTTTTTCTCAGGTTTTTGGGATCTTTTGAATGGCTTCAATGCGCTTAGATGTGAGGGTCTTTCCCTCAGGAGAGATCACGTGACCCAGGAATATGACCTCTTGTGCAACAAATTGTAGTTTTGACAGGCTGGCTTTATGGCCCTATTCAGCCAAATGAGTCAGCAAGGAGAGGGTGCAACAAAGCACTTCCTTTAGGCAGTACAAGAGTTTCCAAACTATCTCTCAAAGCAGAATTTCAAATCAAAATGCAAACCAGAATTGACTGAAAAAAAAAAACATTTGACAGTTTAACAACTGAAAACCATTTGCTATCAGCTTGAACTTGAGACAAAATTGTATTTGGATTTGGGACCATAGGCACACTGGCCTACACAGCAGCATTTACAGCTTGCAGGTTTTTGCACAAATCTCCACTCTGCAGGTTGTATTATACGCATTATATTCTATTTTACGCACAGGAAATATGGCCGTTCTCACAGGAGAGTCTGGACATGGAACAATCACGCCCGCTTTCAACAGATCATCAAACACAGGTTTAATGCCTTCAACTGCTTCACATCTTAGGGGATATTGATTATGACAGGGTCTGTAGTCTGATTTAGGTGTTATTATCACAGGTTCGCAGTTTTTTATCAGACCAACATCAATCAATCAATCAATTTTATTTGTAAAGCCCAATATCACAAATCACAATTTGCCTCACAGGACACATCATGTTTATTTATGGCCCAGAGATAAGCGGGAACCTGCTGTAGCTCTGGGATGTCTGCAACAGATTTAACCATGCACATGTCAGTATCAAAACCCAGTCTTGTCTGCAAACACGACTGAACGGGAAGTCTCAATGGCACAATTTAGTTTCTTTCTGTACACCCTCACTCCCTTATTAAAATCAATATGAGGATCAGTTGTAGACTTCCAGCATGGAGTGGCGTTCACCTCCCGCACCCACAGACCCAGGTTCAGAGTTTTGTGACAAAATCAACTTATGCAATCGATCAGGAAGTTTCATAGAGACAGCACAATTAACGTCCAATACAACCAATCTAGCTGTAACCTGTCCTTTTCCTGTCCTGTATTCCACCAAATATCCTCATAATCACGGTCAGTGTGTGAAATAGTGACTATGTGTTGTGCTGTCATTGTCTTTTTGTCCTCCTTTTGACTTTCCTCAAGTTTAGTCAGTCCACCATACTGCCTCACTGCCTGTCTCAGGCGGTATAGATAAGCAGAGACAGTCTCATATGCATCCTGCTTAACCGCCACCACTTTTCCCCAGTCCAAACAAACAGGGAACTCTGTTTTCAGTCTTGTCATCAGCCAAAGTTTCTTGTCTCTGCAAGCAGCACTGATTCAGAGAGGCCAGTTGCTCCCTCCGGTTCATGGTGTTCAACATATGGTGGAGGCCGCACAGGTGGAAGCAAGTTGAAGTCCAAATCTAGCTTCGGACACTGCGCCTGGAAACCTTTGGGGCCCTGCCTATGCTTGGCTTCCCTCGTCCAACTACTAAAAGCTGACCAATCTGTCTGGTTACTTGACCTACCTCCAAACTTCCCTTCTACACCCTTTCTTTCCAACTCTGTCAACCTCACCTCTAAAGCCTTGAGCTTTAGAGTCAGGCTGCCTGTTCTTGGGAAATGGCACTTATTGACCCACAGATCTAACTGAGCCACGCTCTCCTTTCCATAATTAATCTCCATAAATCTCACGTTGGGAGCAAAATGATCAGGCTCAATTTTCCCCTTTGAGGTTGTGCTCTGCCCATATCCCATTGTAATCAAACTCTCAGTTTTTTTAGTAGTATTAGAAGTAAATCAAATTTGTGGAAGCAAAAATCAGTCTCAAAAAATCCACAAACTTATCACTTTAAAGGAATTTCTTTACTTTACCGGAAAACGTGCACAACTTGCAAAAAGGAAATAAAGAAAAAGAGGCACTTCACTCACACCTTTTCTTCCACCTTTAACGGCTGAAATAATCAGGTGTCGTGTTAGGTTCCTAACCTATACTACTTTAGGTCCCTGACCTAAACCGAGCTCACCACTTTTCCTGCACTCCGCTTCCCAGAAACGGTGCCTTGCACGTCTGCCAGCCTATCTCAGTAGGTGGAAAAGACTTTTCCTGCGCTGTCCTCAAAACTCACCAGAAAAGACAGCGAGGTGTTGACAGCTACCAAGTTCGTTGGACCCCAACGGTGAAGGGAATCCCGGTTTTCCAGACATCAGGCCCTCCTCTCAACCTTCCTTTGTGGGGGAGTTTGAGGTGGTAAGAGCCTTAGCTCTTGCTCTGCGCACAGTCTTCACACCTTCAGTCCAGAATTCCAGAATCTGCTCACAGGTGAGGTCCCTTCGTGGTCGCCAAGTCCATCACAGTCCCCAGCACCAGCAGTGCGTCGTACCCCGGCACTAGCCGTCCGCCACCCACCGGACCCCGGCACCAGCCGTGCGCAGGTGCCCAAGGGCGACCGGTTGGGGGTCCTCAACGACGCGGTGCTGGAAGTGCAGAGGAGGACCTGGAGTGTCCAAAGGGACACGGCAGCTGTGGTCAGTGCAGTTAGTCACCATGAAAGTGCATCACACACCATCACCATTGTATAGACAATAAACAGACGCAATTGTGACACTGATCCAATGCAAACAATTAAAGATAAGTTTACTATCTTTTTTATATGAGTAAATGCAAGAGGTGTGATTTTGTTTAGTTTTATTTTGACTTGAGTTGAGGGACAGAAATGAAATTAGTAGGCTATGTCGTGTACTTGATTATGGGGTGCTGTTTGTAAAGTGGCTCACGCTGAAAATAACATCAACATTTTGCCACATTTAGCTTTAAACAATGTTTAAAAAAGTGTTGTGAATTTTTTAACATCACCTTTTACCACATTTACACCAATATTTGTTGACTTAGAAATATATTAAATAGTTAAATCTAAATATTAAATGTGGTACCTAAATGTTAAATCTAAATATTAAATGTTAAATCTAAATATTAAATCTAAATCTAAATGTTAAATCTAAATCTAAATGTTAAATCTAAATACTAAATCTAAATCTAAATCTAAATGCTAAATCTAAATCTAAATATTTAGCTAATATGCAAACCGCCACACCGCCAGTCACCGGAAGTACCAAAAGAAAAGCTTGAGATGATCAGACTGTGTTTATAGAATTAAATAACGAATTAAAACCAACTTATCGGGGGAAATTAACACTTGAACATACATTAGTGTGATAATAACTACATAAAATAACAAAAAAACATGTTTGGAGAAAGTTTATTTGACGTGTACTTTGAGTTGTTAGTGTTCCTTCGGGAATCAAATTATTATTATAAATACGTCCGGGTAGAAAACCATTAGAAAACCATTAGCTGTTAGCCCCGTTATCGGTGTCTGTAAGGACTCATTAACTCAGTGAATGGTCCGTGAAAAAAATATTTTTTCGTTCAACATTATTGAGCTAACTGGAGTAGTTTCATGTCGTACCCGACAATGGGAGGCTTTTAACAGATGACGTCCTGATGTTAGCTTTGCTGCTGCTGTTAGCTGTCCCTGTCAGCTGAAGCCACTATAGCAACTGAGCACACGTAGCAACACAAAATTGCTTTGCTAGCTCAATCATGTTGTAACAAAGGCATCCGCTGAAAAAATTATTTTTTTTTCATGGACCTTTTTTTGAGTTATTACAGACACCGCTAATGGGGCTAACAGCTAATGGTTAGCCCAGCTAATCTACGATAACCCGGAAGTATTTGTAAACAACCAGGTGATTCCCTCCGAAGGGACTTCCAAACATGTTTTTTGTTATTTTATGTAGTTATTATCACGCTAATGTGTGTGCAAGTGTTCATTTCCCCCGATAAGTTGGTTTTAATTCGTTATTTGATTCTATAAACACTGTCTGACCATCTCAAGCTTTTATTTTGGTACTTACGGTGACTGGCAGTGTGAATTTGCATATCAGCTAAATATTTAGTTTCACCCAGAACATTTAGATTTAATATTTAATATTTAGATTTATATTTAGCATTTAGATTTAACATTTGGATTTAGATTTAATATTTAGATTTAGCATTTACATTTAACATTTAGATTTAAACTTACATTTAATATTTAGATTTAACATTTAGATTTAGATTTAGATTTAACATTTAGGTGCCACATTTAATATTTTAATTTACCTATTTAATATATTTCTAAGTTAACAAATATTGCTGTAAATGTGGTAAAAGGTGACGTTAAAAAATTCACAACACATTTTTAAACATTGTTTGAAGCTAAATGTGGCAAAATGTTGATATTATTTTCAGCGTGAGCCACTTTACAAATGGCACCCCATACTTGATCACATCTCGATGACAATTTCATTTTGGCATTTGGTTTGATGGTGTGCTGTGAGGATCATTACGCAGACAAGTTTGAAGCAGCGAAGGCCAAGTGTGGAAAATAAATCCATATGAGACAATAAATAGGCCTGTTAGAGAAAATGATCTTGCATTGAGATACATTTTGTGGTGAATTGGGCCGTTATAGACATGACAGTGCATTTATAAATCCCCACGCTCTTCCTCTCTCCCTTGCAGATTGCAATTCGCTGACGCAGCACCTGCGTCGCCAATTCCTCCTATCTTCAGAAAAGGTGTACACCACGGTACGCCATAGTCAGAGTGGGTGTAAATGTCTGGGACATTTTCCCGTCAAGTTTTGGTTTGATAGATTACATATTTGGCGGAGAAAAGTGTGTACGCACAAAATGGGGGAAAAAGGTATATATATATATAAAAAAAAAGGTGTATTCACAATGATAAATGAGGCCCCTGAATGCAGAATGGTCCCAGAATGGTGCCGTGTAAATCAAGACATGATTTTACACTCCCACTGTGCATTTACTGCTTGTTTATTAATTCCAGTCACGTTTTATGTGTGTGAGATCCTGCTTGTGTGTGTGTGTGCAACTTGAACATCATATGTGAGGCTGTTTCATGACTAAAATGGTGGTGAAAATATTTAACTTTGAAAGACAGCATTTCTCTGAGCCACTCGTTAGAAGTAAATAATTTATTTGCTGTGGAAAGAAGACAACATAATGTGGAATTATAAGTTAAACAATCTTTGCTTCCTTTAATTTAGTTTGGATATCAGTCGTAGCCTAATAGTAGCTGCAGCAGCAACAGCGTTAGTTGCCAACAGCTGTCTTGTTTTTATTTCTTTATTACAGATATGCAACGTTATTTGGCCATGGTGATCACCGCTTGCTGTTGTTTTTCAGGACTTGTGTTTTTCTGCTGATGTTGTTTTTTTTATCTATGTACACTGTCTTGGTTCGTCATGTCAGAGGTAGTGAATTTTGGAGTATAGACATTTGTTTGTTTTTGCATCTTCAGCACCAATGACAGCGCTTAAAGTGATGTTGTTATCACCGCTGCCTGCGGGCTCAGGGACATCTTCAGCACCAAGGACAGCGCTCAGTTCTTGTCTGCTTTTTTTCATGTGGTGAATTCTACTGTTGGCCTCCTTATGGAAAAAATATAATAAAATTTGCATTTGTTAGAACTTCTTAATGTTTTATTTGGGTGTAGCTGTCCGTTGGTCAATCACTCTACAACAGGCAACTGCACTGCAAAATAAAAGCTCTGTGACTGAAATTCACTGCACTTTAAAATAAAGTGTTTTTTTTTTTTTTGTTTTGTTTGTTTTTTTTTTTTTTTACAAATTTGACATGTTTGTGAGCCACTTGCACTTGCAGTCAATTCAGAATGGATCCACCACCCACTTTTGGACCACAACCCAGTTTTGGGAACCACTGGAGTAAAGTACTCTTGTGCTGTGAAGTCAATTTTGTGCTTTAGTGGTGCATGTTCCCAAACAAAGTTACAGTTAATCAAACTGCCACAAACCAGTTCCTACAGAGGCTCCATGGTTTCTGGCTTCCCTGGGAACTTTGTATTTCAGCTTTTGTTGTGGCTTTCGAAAAAGTTATATCGTTATGGTTACAAGTTACCTATTTCCTCAAATAGCCGGGGCTGCTATTAACAAAAAATTAGCTTGGGACCAGCCTACAAATAGGGGCAGGCTACTATTTGAGGGAGGCTTTAAAAAAAAAAAAAAAAAAAAAAAAATCACAGCCAAATTTGAAAATACAAATACTGTATTTTTTTTATTTAAACAGCAGAAGTATTTATGCAAACTTTTCTTTACAGTAAAAATGTATATTTTCAATATAGTATTACAATAAAATAATGTATTATTTACAGTAACAAACTTTACTTCAACAGTAAAAATAATTTTTTTGTGTTTTTGTAAATCACTACTATGTACTTTTATTTTTTTGTGGTTCATTTACAATAGAATGCAACAGAATTCAACTGTATTCAACAGTATTCAACAGAATAACTGCAATAAAAATTGACATGAGCCATAAACAGATGAGAAAACACCAGCTATTGTATAAACCACTGAGTGCCTCGACATCAGTGAACCATTCAGCAATCACAAGGCATCCTGATGCTTCATGCCTCAATTTGACATTCTCCTCACCACCTCCTCCTCTGTCACTATTCCTCCTCTCCAACAACATTTTCCATCTCCTCCACCCCCCTACTGTCCATCTCATCCACCTCATCATCACTGCCATCCTCCTCTATCAAATGTTCATTGTCAAAAGTCTCTCCCTCATCTTCCTCCTCCTCCACCACCACCACAGCCTCAGCCAGCCTGGCCTGCTGAAGCAGGTCTTTTCCAGATGCGCATGGTTGTCCTGCCTTGAAATAGTGAATCATCATGCCACAAATTAATTTTAAAACTAGGCTACATTCATAATTATGACTTTTTATCTCACAATTTTGATTAGGAATGGTGTTTTTTTTTTTTCATTACTGTCAAAAATCGGCTGGTTAAGGTAAAAATATCAGTGCAGGGCAAACCCACTACACTCACATTGAATGATCGCTTTATGAGGTCCATGTCCAGCGATGGTGCATTTGTCAGCTGCTCTCATGTTCCCTCCTTTTGTTGCCTTCCTCTGCCAACCAGGCGTCATATGGGCTTTGAATGGGGCGTTCCAGCAGAAGGGGGAAATACCTCTTTGAGAATATTTGCACTCGTAATAATAAATTTTGGGGCACCACCCTCCTAACGAGGGAAGGGACTAATCAAATAAATACCTCTGTAAATCGCTTATTAATTCGTCAGCACGCTTATCAATAATGAATCAATCTTCATATCTGGGTTGTGAATTCTGAATAGACAGTTATGAATAGACAGTGATCTCAGCTCCTGTCCAAAAGATATATACACAGACAACGACTTGGTGATAAATGAAGATTTATTTAAACTAAATAGCTAGGTAACAACAACTGAATATATGAATAGCAAGTGATGATTATATGACACAACACAAAATTAACAGTATATAAACGAAATGAAATGAGAAGTAACACTCGTGTGAGTTATTTAGTTTGGTCATAATAGGAGAGTATATTAAAATAGCCTATGTTATAAATGGGGAACGCAGGAATGCGCAAAAACATTCACTTAGACCTAATGAAACCTAAATTAAAATCGGGATAATTAACTAAGTCTCCAGCTCAACAACCCTCTTACCGCACAGCGACTCACCCAAGTTATGGAAGTTTTGGCCTACTTTTAGGGGATCAAAGGCCCCTTAGGGCCCCTGGACTGACGCTCCGCTGCCCCTAGATTTTCCAGCAGAATGGCACGGCTGTTTCACAGCAGGGAGAGCGGCTGAGTTTGCGATGTCCTTTGGGTGCCCAATGGGCCGGTTCACGCTGCAGAAGGCCTTTGGGCTTGGCAGGAGGACCACTGTGGCAAGTGGCTGGCAGCCAGTTCCGATGAATCTGGAGCAAAGAGGTTGGTCGGCAGGTGCTGGTCTACTTTGTTCTGGTTACTCGCTTATAATAATGTGACAACAATATCGCTGGCCATTTGATATTGCTGTCAAAGTTACTATTATGTGTAAAAATGTTGAAAACACTGGAGATAAAAGAAAACTGAATCAATAAAATTTCAAAGTTCAAAATAACTTTGCTCGTGAGCACAAAAGAGTTAAAAGCGTAATAAAGGAAATTATGCACGACAAATAGGTAAAATGCGAATAAGTACAGCAGAACTCACAGTACAAATAATTGGGAATAACTAACAAAAAACATAGAAAAAACCAAGAGAACAAGACAAGAGCGCAGGAAAACAAGAGCAGAGAAAAAACAACAACACAAGAGAAGAGAGAAAAAACCCAAGCCGGAGAGAAGAGAGAAGAGAGAGAGACGCGTCAAGCGCACGGGTATTTGACTGGCCCAAAAAGTGGGCAGCCCTGACCAGGGAGGCCTCTCTTGTGATGATATATATATCCCCATGGGATATATTCAGAGGAAACTTTAATGCTTTCCTGATACGAGGTCATATAATTTGATATGTTACACGCGAGGGACGCATACTCTTCCCACTATGGTCAACATTGATTCTTAACATCCAGTTAAACATACAGATTAACATTAAATCAAAATACACTTATTATGCCGTGGTATCAGCTAGCCTACGTCAAATACACACACTCTGATTAATTCAATGACAATATATAATGAGAAACAAAATGAAGGAACACGTATTCATACAACAAGTTGATTAATAATCCTTAATTATATCTTCATTCAAAATATATAAAGTTGACTTCCTTGCGGTAACTCTTCTTAACTCCGCCACAAGATGGCAGTATGGCTACATGTTAGAGAGTTGAAACTAATATTGAATTCTACACATATCAATCTTGTGCTTTGACAGGGTTCAAGCAAAGTATCCTTCACATAAAAACATGATCATGTGCGTGTACAATTCAGGACATGTCAAACGGTCAACAAAGAGGAACAAGAAGAATAATCACTTGCAACATACATTTCAATTTTATCACACAGACGCATTTGTTCAGCGAGTCCTTCTCCTGGGGTCACATGATGTGGCAGGATGCAGTCATCAAAGGGCGCATCGTTTTTTACCTCCGGGTGTAAAAGGGGACCCTCTTTGTAAGTTAATGACTCACAAAGTAATTTGGACCATCTCACATGATCTCCTCTTGGTGCCATGCAGACTGCATCACTCCTGACCGGGGTCAGTTCGGGGGCAGGGCAATAAACATCTGGCCTTGCTAAGGATAGACTCCTATGCTCCTACATCTGCGGGTTGAAGATATTTTGTGCAGCCCCCAGGCACAACAGCCATCTGTAAACGGTACCCGTTTTTCAGCTCAGCCTTGGTGGCCTAGGAAAT
This sequence comes from Epinephelus awoara, assembly GCA_035609425.1. NCBI lineage: Eukaryota > Metazoa > Chordata > Actinopteri > Perciformes > Serranidae > Epinephelus > Epinephelus awoara. Next base: position 36,839,693 of record CM069310.1, on the reverse strand, counting down.
ATGGCACCTGTAGCTGTCCCAAACCAGGAGGCGCTCACCGAAGAGCCGTTTTCCAATCACTTTGTTCAGCCAGTCACTGGTCAGGCTGTCATCCATCCATTTTTAGATGAAGCCAACACCACCTCCCTGCAATCTCCAGCCGCAGCCATGGCTTTCACCTCTCGCACACCACCCTTGTCAACAATGTAAGGCTTTAGCTTCGTCCTGTCTGTTTTGGCAGCTAGTGTTACACTTATATGGGACTTCTCATGCCCGGTCGTTTTCAGTGTGACGCTCTTTACACCCACGGTGTCAATTGTACTATCACCGGGCATATCAAACCAGCAAGCGGTTTTGTCCATAGTGATTATATCACACTCTTTAAGCTTCTTCTCTGCTATCTTGCGAGAAGAAAAGGTGACAAAGTTTACCAGCTTGTTGATGTAGTGCTCTGCATCCTTTTGTGCAAGCGAGGTCTGCTTTCTGATCGTCAAGTTGTTTCTTTTCATGAACTGCTCCAACCATCCCCGACATGCATGAAAGTCATCCACACGGCAGTCAGTTGTTTCAGGAAAAAACGCCATCGCTTTCGCCTGGATCATCTTGCGGATCACCCTTAAGTGTTTGGCTCGCCGATCCACTACCCAGCCTCGTAATATAGCCTCCATGTCCTTGCTAACGCGTCACCTTCCTCCGCCTTGCAGTCTGGCCTGTTTGACGTCAACCTCCGCTTCGAGTTCTGCCTTCTGCTTTTTCCAAGCTCTCACTTGCCTGGCATCAATCTTAAAATGCCTCGCGGCATATTCCCCCGACATTTGTTAGGCATATTTCAAAACTTCTAGCTTGAAATTAAAGTCGCTGTATGTAAGAACGAGTCGTGTCCGAGGTTGCTGGACAGCGGCACACTGGAGACTGATTTGTTTGCCCACGGGCGGATGCCGTGCTAGGGCCTCGTCGCCGTGTCCTTGATCTTCGGTTTTCCAGCGGACCGTTAGAGCAAGTCTGGCTTCTCTGCTGCTAACGCTGCTGCCGGGATACAGCTGAGGAGGAGCCGGCTGCTAATGCTATGTACTGGGACACTGCTAACGCTGCTGCTGGGATACAGCTGAGGAGGAGTCGGCTGCTAATGCTATGTACCGGGACACTGCTAATGTTGCTTGCCGTGCTGCTGTAGCTCAGTCGTAACTGTAACTGATGCTGAGACTCTACTGACTGTGTGACAGGTAGACGGCGGTGGGTGGCGCAACTGGCCAAAACACAAATTCAAAACATAAACATGATTTGCAGACTGTAAAAATATTTTTTACATGTGAATATTCTGGCTGTACTATTGTTGTCCGTGAGATCAGTATGTTCAATTCAATTCAATTCAATTTAGTTTTATTTATAAAGCCCAATATCACAAATCACAGTTTGCCTCACAGGGCTTTACAGCATACGACATCCCTCTGTCCTTAAGAAAACTCCCCAAACAACCCCTTTAACTGGGGAAAAAAAACGGTAGAAACCTCAGGAAGAGCAACTGAGGAGGGATCCCTCTTCCAGGATGGACAGACGTGCAATAGATGTCGTACAGAACAGATCAGCATAATAAATTAACAGTAATTCGTATGACACAATGAGACAGAAAACAAAAGAGCGAGACAGAGACAGAGAGAGATGCAGGACAGACGGTAATGACAGTAGCTTACAACAACATTAATGAAAGTAATAATATTATAATTATAGTTATGGCTACTGTGGTACAATATGTTGAAAGTATATATTAATAGCTGATAGTATACATGTGTGACAATAATCATATGTGTATAATAACAGTAGAAGTATGACTAATGATAACAGCAGCAGCAGGAGGCAAATGGCAGGACCACAGCAGCAGCACAACCACACATGTCAGACTATCCAGGCACCGCTGCAATATGAGTTAAAATATGAGCATATGAACATTATTCCTTAGTCTCTGTGACATATTAGGATGATTATATGACTATTTGCTTTAGATTCTTACATTCACTGCACATAATTCCCCCCTTTTGGTGCCTTTTATACTGAACGCTGGGTTTTAATTGAGAATTTATACAAATTCACAAATGTGAAAACTTCAGGCCAATCAGTCTTTTAAATGTGCATTTAAAAATTTTGAGTGAAATAATAGCCAGGAGACTTGAGAAAATAATTCCGAATATTATTGACAAAGATCAAAATGGTTTTGTACAAGGTAGGCAAGGCTTCCATAATGTTAGGAGAATTCTAAATATATTAGAAAGGTGCAGCAGACACAGCATTACTGTCATTAGATGCTGAAAAAGCTTTTGACAGAGTGGAATGGCTCTATTTATTTGAAGTCCTCACACGTTTTGGCTTTGGAGAAAACGTTAATAACTTGATAAAACTAATTTATACAGAACCATATGCTGAAATCATGACTAATCGTAATGTATCCAAAACCATTAAGATACAAAGAGGATGTAGACAGGGAGATCCCCTATCCCCTCTGCTGTTCATTATGGCTATAGAACCACTGGCAATAGCGGTAAGAACACACCAAAACATAACAGGCATATCAATTGGACAACAGCTATTAATAGAACTCATTAATGTATTTGGAAAAATCTTAGGATATAATCAAAATCATCAATAATGTTCTTAAATCAATTAGAAAGTAAAAGTCATCCTAAAATAGCCACTCAGTTTAAAATTGTGGATTGCTTTACATATCTAGGCATTCAAATTATCCCACAACTATTATACTGTAGCCAGTAATTATGAACCATTACTGCAAGAAATCTCAATGTTACTGGACAGGTGGACACCTATACCAATGTCACTAATAGGAAAAATAAACATCCTTAAAATGAATATACTGCTCAACTATTGTATTTGTTTCAAAATCTTCCACTCCTTCCTCCAAGTAACCTGTTCACTCAACTTAAAGGATTGTTAGATTTTTGTGGAATAACAGACGTCCCCGGACACGACTGTCACTATTGTACTTACCTTATGACAGAGGGGGACTCAAATGTCCCAGTCCACTCTGGTACTATTGGTCCGCACAATTAAGAACACTGTTGTTTTACTTCACAGAAAGAGATGCTCCTCTCTGGAAAGAAATGGAGGAACTCCAGCTAAGTCTGCCCCTCCCAATATACCTGTACTCAGCAAGCACTAAAATCCTTAAAAAGAATACAAAAAACCCTACTGTGAAAAATTTGATTGTAGTGTGGCATCAAGTTAAAAAATATCTGAGAGAAACGCCCTCTCTCTCTGTCTTCAGCCCAATACGGGGAAATGACTCCTTCCCTCCAGGTAAAACAGACCGGGGATTTAAATCTTGGGCTACTAAGGGGCTGGGAAAAATAGGAGATCTTTACAACTCGCAAAAGGTGCTGATGACATTTGGAGAAATAACTGATAAATTTAACATATCCTGTATGCATCCCCGAAATGTCCACCATAGAAAAATGAATTAACGTGAATTGTTTAGGGAGGGGTTTAATTTCCAAAATTTGTAAATGCCTTGGAAGTACAGAAACATCTGCAGTACGGCTGGGGATATGGAGAGAAGATCTACAGGAGGACATCCCAATAGAAATGTGGGAGGAGGCATGCTCTAAAGCACAATCGAGAACTACTAACACCCGCCTGAAATTACTACAATACACCTGGTTGATGCGAACGTATGTCACTCCAGAAAAACTTAGCAGATATAATAGCGCTATACCTGATACTTGTATTAAATATGAGAAGGAAAACGGTACATTTTTCCATTGTGTTTGTCAATGTACGGAAATACAACAATTCTGGCAAGAAATAAAACAATGTGTTCAAAATATTTTACAGATTCAAATACCCTTAGTCCCACAGTTGTTTATATTAGGTTTATATCCAGATAATTTGAAGATTAAAAAATATCAATGAATATTTATAGACTTAAGTGTGTTAATGGCAAAGAGAGTAATAGCCCTCTCATGAAAAAACACCAGAAGTCCAAGTGTAAGCAGGTGGCTGTCTGAGCTATCTACAACTCTTCCCTTTGAGAAAATTACATATACAATAAAACATCAACAACATAATTTTCACCAGATCTGGGACCCCTTCATTTGCTATGTATTGAGAACAGTTTTGTCACATGTGATGGAAGAGCCTGGGGACATGTAAACAGTGGCACTTTGCAGTACCTAATATTGCAGAAATATTATTATTTTTTATTTTATTTTTTTCCTATACAATGGACTAAAATGGACTAACTCACTAACCTGATCCCCAACCAAGAACTGGAATAATTTGAAAGGGCGGGGGGTGGAGGGGTTGACATGTTTGTTCAAGACATGTAATTGTATTTCTTTGTAATTCGTTGTTATGTTGTGATAACAATAAAAAGAATGTTGGTAAAAAAAAATGCCGTCAATAAAATGCACCTGTGTTCGTTGTCCATAACATACGCCTGCCCATGCCATAACCCCACTGCCACCATGGGCCACTGGATCCACGAGTAGCCCATGGTGACATCAGTTGACATCAGCAAACCGCTCACCCACACGACACCACACACGCTGTCTGCCATCTGCCCTGAACAGTGAAAACCGGGATTCATCCGTGAAGAGAACACTTCTCCAACGTGCCAGACACCATTGAATGTGAGCATTTGCCCACTCAAGTGGGTTACGACAACGAACTGCAGTCAGGTCGAGACCCCGATGAGGATGACGAGCATGCAGATGAGCTTCCCTGAGACAGTTTCTGACAGTTTGTGCAGAAATTCTTTGGTTATGCAAACCGATTGTTGCAGCAGCTGTCTGGGTGGCTGGTCTCAGACGATCTTGGAGGTGAACATGCTGGATGTGGAGGTCCTGGGCTGGTGTGATTACACATGGTCTGCGGTTGTGAGGCCGGTTGGATGTATGCCATCTGTCTGAAACGCCTTTGGAGATGGCTTAGAGAAATGAACATTCAATTCACGGGCAACAGATCTGGTGGACATTCCTGCAATCAGCATGCCAATTGCACGCTCCCTAAAACTTATGACATCTGTGGCATTGTGCTGTGTGATAAAACTGAACATTTTAGAGTGGCCTTTTATTGTGGCCAGCCTAAGGCACACCTGTGCAATAATCATGCTGTCTAATCAGCATCTTGATATGCCACACCTGTGAGGTGGGATGGATTATCTCGACAAAGGATTTAGACAGATTTGTGAATTAATTTGAAATGGTCTTTTGTGTGTATAGAAAATGAGTTCAGCTCATGAAAAATGGGAGCAAAAACAAAAGTGTTATGTTTATATTTTTGTTCAGTGTATTTCACAGGAGAGAGCAAATATTTATCTAAAATCCTTGAGTCTGCTATTTCATTTGAGCTCTCCTTTAATCAACCATTATTTATTTGCAGTGCAAAACAAAGGAAAGTGTTATATACCAAAACAAATTCCATAATAACAGTACTGTTGCCAGCCATATGTTTTTTTTTTTTTTTTTGATAATCGTGTTTCCACTTTACATATTAATATTACAGATTATAAATAATGTTAATGAACTATATCAATCTCCCTTTCATTTCCTGTCTGTCCTCATACACTTGTTAGCAAAGATGAACAAACTGAGGAATAATAGTTCAATAGGCTGAGCAGGAGAGACTGTATATCCATCCTCATCGATCAGTGCAGTTAGTTGTGCTCAGGGGACCTGTGCAGTCCAAGCAATTTACTTTTGCTGTAACGAATCAGTGGACTGAAATATGCCTGTGTGTAAGTGTAATCTGTAAATTGCTCTCAGGCTATCTGGTTGAGGGACACAATGAACTTACTAGTTATGGCAATTTGCATCTTCCTCCTTGTCAGCTTGAGTTATATAAGCCTTTCTCTTGCAATATGCTGATTCAAACATTCTCTGCTCTCCCTGCTTGCACTTAATTGGCACTGCAAAGCCTTTTATCAACCCCCACAGCCTTTGTGCTGAATTACTCTTCATAATCATGACACCATGTTTTCTGAGCTTTGTGATTGGTTCAAGCTTCGAGGTGTGTTTTAATAAAGGCTTGGACAGATGTTTACTGCAGCAGGCCTGGAAGAAACACCAGTGGCTGTTGAGGTAAACATCTGGATTGTTGCCCATGTTTCGTTCGTCACATTAATTCTGTTGCAGTGCAGCTCTAGACTCAATAAAGATAAATCACCCATCTTTCTTATTTTAGGACAGAGTGTCATGTCACTCCTGTCTTCCATCTGTTCCTCTGAGAACCAGCTCCATTTAAAAACTAAATGCCAAGACAGCCACTCTCAAAACAAAGCCTTTGAAGTTTTTAAAGCTTAAATGACTCAGTCTTCCGGTTCCACTGAGAGCTTTGGTGAAGGCCCATGGTAATTTATTTCCTGTTGTGATGACACATGAAAGCATCAAGCTGTCATTAATGATGAGTGCAGTGTGTGAACTCTTATTCTATTCCTCAAACTGATTCATTTTAAACACACATGCCCACCATTTGTATAGAGTCACTTTAGAAGCAGGAATAATCTCATTGCTTTGGTTGGTACTTGGTGGTTATAAAGGTAATGTAATGTAACTATCTATGAACACCCTCTACACTAGCAGAACACTCCAAGGCTTCTGTCGGCTTGACCACTCATATTACTGCACTGACAACATACTTACAGGCACCTGATAATGTTTTAATGTTTTAATGTTTTTAATTGTTTTAATTGGTGGGGGTATGGTGGTGGCTTTTTATAAAAAACAACTGTTAACTTATGAAGAGTTATACATAAAAACCTAAAAAAAATAGTAAACCTCCTCTGTGGCAGAAAGACAAAACAGGAGAATTAAATGTGGACTGTTAAATATCAGGTTTCTGCCCTCTAAAGGAGTGTTATTAAATTAATTAATATCATATAGTCATTTTGATTTACTCTGCCTCACTGAAACCTGACTTTGTCACAATGAATATGAACCCACTCCTCCCAGTCATAATAATACCCACGTCCCTCGAGGCAGTGGCCAAGGAGGGGGAGTTGCAGCCATTTTTGTCTGTACCTAAACCTAAACTTAAATATAGCCACAAGCAGCAATCCCGCGGTTCAAGCCAGTATGGACATTGAACTTGCAAGCTGGGCAAGATCGAGGCTTTTGATAATTCAGGACACCTGCATTAAGCATAAACAACAGGTTTTATGACAATCACACAGATACTCATTCATTTATGTCCAGATCTTTACTAGGCCTCTTCTTTGGCAGCACTCTCACTTCCTATTGGTCAACTGCAGAAACATTTTTGGGACATGCTTTAATGACTTCATTAAATAAGTCCACTAAGTTTGGTGATATTTGAAAACAAACAAACAAACATTGATTTATGGCTGAATTTTGTGAAAGGCTATTGCACTTGTTTGGAACTTGTGGCTGCCCCTATTGACCAATTAAAAATAATGCATGTGGTTCATAATTATTTTCAAACATACCCTGCACGTTTTGTAATGATTGGTCAATCAAATTCTGATTTCTATTCTAATTTGTGTTATTTCATGCCCGTTTTTTTGTATATGTGGTGCCTGGTACCTCTTCAGACGTTTGTTTGTTTTTTCTTTCTTTTTCTTTACAGCATTCAGTTACCCTGACTCAAGTCTGTACTTATCTAGCGTCATATCTTTATACCCGTTTTTAAATTCCAACACATTCTTACTATGTTTTAATTCTTCTGGTAATGCATTCCATAACTTCACGCCACAAACAGAAATGCACCTGCTTTTCATGACTGTATTACAGATGGGTTGTTTCCAGTTGAGTTTGCCTCTAAGGGCATAACCCCCCTGTCTTTCTCTGAACATGGTTTGTATGTTGGGAGGAAGTAGGTTATTTCTTGCCTTATACAGAACTAGCGCTGTTTTCTGATCCACCAGGTCCATGAATTTTAGTGCTTTTGTCTTTATGAATAATAAATCAGTATGATCATAGAAGCCAACATTATTCACTATTCATATTGCTCTTTTCTGCACTATGGATACTATCTGTAGTGTGGTTTTGCAGGCATTACCCCATATCTCAACACAGTATGTTAAATAAGGTAGAATCAGGCTGCAGTAAAGAGTGTTCATAAATCTATTGTTAAGGAAGCATCTGACTTTACTTAACATACCGATGCTTCTGGAAATTTTGGAACTTACTTAGTTTTCCTGTGGTTACAAACTGAATTTGTGGTCGATTACCACCCCTAAAAGGGTGTTTTCATATACTCTTTTTATATCAACCTTTTCTATCCTTAAACCTACCTAAGTTGTTTAATGGGTTTTATGATTTCCAAAAATCATAAACTTTTTTTTTTTTTTTTTCCAGATTTAAAGATTGACACTTGTTTAAATCAAACCAGTTTCAGTTTACCTGATTCTACTGTCACTTCTGTAGACAGATATCTGAACAGAAAATATTAGTATCGTCTGCGAAATTATATATTTAAAAATATTGGACACTTTACAGATATCATTTATGTACATAATGAACAATTTTGGTCCAACTATCGAGCCCTGTGGCACTCCGCACTTAATGTCTGTACCCACTTTTACATACTGGCACCTATTTCTGATGTATCTCTTCAGCCATTCCAGCTCCACCCTTCTGACTCCAAACCTTTCATTTTCTCCAACATAATATCATGGTCTGTGGTGTGAAATGCTTTCTGAAGGTCTATGAACACTCCCACTGCAAACTTCATAATAAAAGATCAAAACTTGGTGTCCATGTATTGACACAATTTTGCCACGCCAAATATCTTTATACTATGCTGTATTGAATTTTTTTGACCCACCCCTACTAACTGTGTTGTGACTATTACACAAAGATTGTGATTAACATGAGAATACACTCAATATTTCTTTTAAACCTTGTAATTGAATCTCTCGTTGTTGCTGTGCCAGGCTGTTCAGGAGCCAGTGTTTCCATCTATGGTGGGATGAGTGGCTGATTAGTAATACGGACAACAGAATATTTAGTGAGGATTATTTTCCTGAGGCAGTGTGGTGACTGAGTGAGTGTATTCTTTCCTAGGGTTGTCAAAAGTATAGATACTCAAACGCTGTATCCGGATACAATAGTAATTTACAAAAGTATCGATACTAACAGTGCACGCCACCTCAGCCCCTGTTGGGTGCGCGCGACGGGTCCAATGGACACGCGCTGTGCAGGCAGCGTATGGCAGGCACAGAGCCCTTGCTGCAAACCGGCTTGTCTTCACTGTGCATGCATGCACACATTTCTGTTGCTGTAATATGGCCAGCGCGGCTGCAGGAGGATCAGAGCAGCCAATTTAGGTCAAAAATGATAAAGGAAAATGCGCTCTTTGGAAATATTTAGTGAAGTGAACACAGCATGCTGCAGACGGCAGGTACATCCCCTCACTAGCAGCTGAGCAGCTGGTGTCGCCAGCATCAAACTAAAATATAACTTCTAACGTTAATATGGGAGCTAAGCAGAAAACTTTATCAGTCATGCCCGTCTGTAACATTAATAGACAATGTTAGTTTAACAGGACAACACAATTATGTGTGTCTGAAAAGTTATGTTAACTGTAAAGTCACAGATTGAAGCTGAAAAAAACGTTTGGTTTCTCCCCTAACCCCTGGTTCTCTGATCACATAGTGAGGTAGAAACAGGAGCATCCTGAGCCTGAACTAACAACTCTATTTGATCAGCAACGAAAATATGGCGCCAATTCACCAGAAGCACAGAAAATAAACAGGGCTGTAGATAAATACATTTGTATGGACAGATCTTGTTTCTGGTTATGTATTTTGGGGGGATTGTTTGTTGTTATCATTGATGTTACTGTTCTGATCTTTATTTAAAAAATGGCATGCCTCTTAATTTTTTGCTGCTGTATCTAAAATGGTATAGAGTATTGAATATTTTCCTGGGTATATATATCGAGTTTGAAATGTTAGTATCGTGACAACCCTATTCTGTCCCTGTGGCAGGGCTGGGGTCTTTCTCTCAGCCGTCATCTGACCTTGAGCTTTAGTCCAGCCAGCCTGACTGCGAACACATCCTGACACAAACTTAACATTAATCCCACTGAAAACACAGCAGCTCAACTCACAGGAACCCTTCTATCGAGCAGGAAACCAAATTAGGAAACTGAAACTGAATCCAAATCTTGAAATGCAGAAAAATCCAAAATTTAAGGTCAAAGTCAGCATATGATGTTTTAAATAACCTATAGCCATACAAAGTATGACATTCCCTAAAGGTAGTGCAGGTTTATTCACTCTTAAAGATTCATCTTGGTCCAAATACAAAATTGATTTTAGAAGAACTGGAATAAATCACATAAGTGAATTTTGTAGTTTTACTAAAATTGGTAACAAAAAGACAACTGGAATATGAATAAGAACAGGAAGATGTAGGAATTAAAAAACAACAAAAACATAATTTATATTCTGACGTTATTATGGCTTAGTAAAATAAAAATACCGTCATAGTGAGGCTCAGTACCATATATTGCACAACCCCAGATATATGAAAATAAAAAGAGAAATTTTGAATCCTAAAATGGAAAATAGAAAAACTTAAATGAAAATGCTCAAATTAAAAGTTTTTTTCCCTCCTTCCCTTTTGCATTTGTTCTTTCTCTTTTGGCGATTTACATCTTCAATGTGACTTCTGAAGGTAAAAAAGAAGATGTGGCCTAAAGAATACAGAGTGGGCCTGGAGCGGACGGGAGCAGTGTGTACTAATGGACACCAGAGGAAAAGTGTTAATTCAATGATATTTGCTTACATACAGACGCGTTAGAGAGAAAGAGTGCATATGGAGAAAATTGGAGACCCAAGAAAACCTTTATTTGATCATGGCTCCTAAAGTAATTCCAAGGTTTATTAGTGTATAAACACTGCAGGAGGCTGTATTAACAGTGACAAACAAACTGACAGCTGTGTCATTTGTGTCATTTCTAATGTCGGTTGAACATGTGTACATGCTTGTTTCTTGTATGAAATGGATGTATCCTTGCTGCCCTGCATTATTATAAAAACATGGTGCCCTAATGCAGGGCTTACCAGGGTTTAATTCCAAGACTCAACATCTCTGAGATTACAGTAACAAGGACACTTGGTGTGGGACCCTCTCTGGAAGCCTCTCTGGAAGCCTCACCTTTGACCTGTTTGCATTAGGCCTCTGCTGTATTTCTTACTGCTGTCACAACAGGGGTTAACTGAGCATATTCACATTAACTGAGCATATACACATCATAAAATCATGGCAAGTCGCCTTGTACAAAAAAAAAAGCAGAACACGCTATAGGTGAAAAAAAGGTCAGATACCCATAATTTTCCTGGTACAAAAAAACAGTTTGGTCTCTACAGCTAATTTCATCAAACATGACTACTGTACAGGGAGTGAGTTTTTATAAAACTCAACCGTTTACATTTTATTGAGACTTAAAATGAGTTAAGTTAATTAAAGGTGGGGCTGATTGAATGACATGTAGGTCGTCGCTACAGTCTGTGTCAGCTCCACCCTCTCGTCTATGGACACTTCTGGCTCCAAAAACCCAAAATGGCAACGGCTGAAATCTCGAACTTAAGGTTTCGAAAAATCCATTGATGCATTTTCAACCACTTTTCCAAAGCCAGGTTGTGGGGCCAGCAGGCTGAACAGATTATTCCAGATGTCTCTCTTGCCAGTAACGTTTACCAGCTCCTCCTGAGGGATCCCAATGTATTTCCAGGCCAGATAAGATATACAATCCCTTCAGTGTGTTCTGGGCCTGCCCTGGGGCTTCCTACCAGTCATACACACCCAGAACACCTCTAACGGGAGGCACCCAGGAGGCATCCTGGTCAGATACCTGAACCACCTTAATTATCCCCTTTTGACACCAAGGAGCAGCAGCTCTACTCTGAGCTCCCTCCAGATGTCTGAGCTCCTCATCCTATCTCCAGCCACCCTACAGAGGAAACTCATTTCGGCCACTTGTATCCATGATCTCAATCTTTCAATCATTACCCATAGCTCATGACCATAGGTGAGGGTTGGAATGTAGATGGAGCAGTAAATTAAAAGCTTTGCCTTTTGTCTCAGGTAGTTAGGCCATTATTTTATACAGTCTGTGCTCTGTGTGCTGAGGTAGAAGGAAGATAAGGAGCTGCAACGCAAACCAGGAGAAGCTCCAGTAGGTGACTGCAGTCATCCTATCTCCAAAGCAAAGATACCGTGAGCCCCCAGTGGCAGGACATGGGATGCTTGCGGGTTTAAAAAGATGGATCTCCTTGTGTTGCCGCTGTGCACACAGGTCTACTAGGTTTGTAATCCAGTTTTGTCTTGATTTATAGCTGATATATTGTCTTATCAATCAATCAAATCAATCAAATTTATTTGTATAGCCCTTTACAGTAACCAAAAAAGGTACCCAAAGTGCTTTACAACAAAGTCAAAAACAAATTACAGAAAAACAGTACAGAAAAACAGAACATAAAACACAGGTTTCGACTGTGGAAAGTGCTACAGTGCTGCAGGCAATTAAAAAGCCTTCTAAAGATACATTAAAATAGAACAAACAAAGTGCATAAGACTGTCCCGGTCAGGGTTTAAACGCCAATCTAAAAAAGTGTGTCTTCAACTTCGATTTAAAAAGGCCGAGATCAGTGGTGGTGCGAATGATGGGGGGCAGTTTGTTCCACAGCCGAGGAGCTGCGACAGCAAAAGAACGATCACCCCACTGTTTGCACCTCGACCTTGGGACTTCTAGCAGAAGCTGACCGGAAGAACGCAGGGCCCTGCCATGATCACGCACAGTTAAAATCTCCGACAGGTAGGAGGGAGACAGGCCATTAATGGCATTAAAGACAAATAACAGAAGTTTGAAATCAATTCTAAAACGAACTGGAAGCCAGTGGAGTGATGACAGAACGGGTGTAATGTGTTCACGTCTAGACGTGCCTGTAAAAAATCGGGCAGCAGCGTTTTGTACAAGCTGGAGACGCGAAATTGAAGACTGGCAGAGGCCAACGTAAAGGGCATTACAGTAGTCCAGTCTCGAACTGATGAAAGCATGGACTGCTTTCTCCAGATCCTGCCGACTGAGAAATGGCTTCACTTTGGCCAAGAGACGGAGCTGAAAAAAGCTTGTTCTAACAACAGAACTAATCTGTTTATCAAATTTAAGTCCATTGTCAAACGTTACCCCAAGGTTTTTTACAAATGGTTTAAAAAAGGGGGCCAGCGTACAAGAGCCTGTTGTGGAAACATTTGACATAGACGCCGTGCCAAAGAAAATACATTCTGTTTTGCTGTCGTTCAAGTGCAAAAAGTTCTGTGCCAGCCACTGCTTTACATCAGTGATACAATTTAACAACTGAGTTAGTGCAATATTTTCATTGGGTTTCACAGGCAAATATATCTGCAAATCATCGGCATAAAAATGAAAAGACAAATTGTGTTTTTTTATGATTGAGCCCAGAGGTAAGAGATACAAAGAAAATAAAATAGGGCCGAGGATAGATCCCTGTGGCACCCCACAAGGGAGGGATGCACATGAAGAGCGGAAGTCACCAATCATCACAGAAAAGCTCCTATTTTCCAGGTATGATCTAAACCATTGGAGAGCAGTGCCACGAATGCCAACATACTGGTCTAAGCGAGATACAAGGACTGCATGGTCAACTGTATCAAAAGCTGCTGTGAGGTCCAGCAGCACCAGCACAGCAGGATTCCCAGCATCCACAGACAAGGCAATATCATTATGTACCTTTAGCAATGCTGATTCGGTACTATGACGGGATCTGAAGCCAGACTGAAACTTATCAAGAACAGAATTTGACTCTAAAAACCTAAACCTAAACCTAAAAACCTTTCTAAAACCTTAGACAGAAAAGGCAAATGGGAGACAGGCCTAAAATTGGACAGCACAGAGGGGTCAAGTTGTGGTTTTTTAAGGATGGGCCTAACCACAGCATGTTTGAAGGCCACTGGGACAGACCCTGAACTAAGACATGTGTTTATAAAAACAAGCAGACTTGACCCAACAGAATTAAAAACCTCCTTTAAAAACTTGGCCGGAATAATGTCTAAGGGACAATTAGTGGGTTTCATGCCACTAACCACCTTTGCGAAAGACGACAGAGATATAGTCTCAAACTGCTCAAAAACAGCAGACTGTGCAGGAAGAACACACACATCATCAGGGGACGTAACTAAGTTACTGATATTCTGCCTGATTGTCGTTACTTTGCTAGTGAAGAAAGAGGAAAACTCTTCACAGGTTGCGGTGGAGGCATCAGACAGGACAGTGGGGCGTGGGTTAATAACAGCATCAATAGTATGAAATAACACTCTTGGATGATGGGAGCTATCAGCGATGATGGAGGACAGATATTTAGACTTGGCCTCCTTCAAAGATTTCTGGTATGCAGCCAAACTTTGTCTTAACCAGCCCAGAGATACATACAGTTTATCCTTTTTCCACCGCCGTTCAGCCTGTCTGCACTGTCGTCTGAGCAGACGGGTGTGGTCGTTCAACCAGGGATCTGTCTTGGTTTTGGAACTTTTTTGCCGGAAAGGGGCAACAGAGTCCAGAATCGCAGAACAGGTAGAAAGGAAAGTGGAGAGTAGGCTGTCTGGGCAAAGGGGAGGAGTCGGCCCACTGTCAACATGTAGCTGAGAGTCCCTGAAGGCAGCAGCAAACTCTCCAGCTGACGATGAGGTAAAGATGCGGTGTCTGCAGGCTGAGGAAACAGGCTTATTGATAGGTGGGGGGGCAGCAAAGTCAAAAACAAGGGGAGGTGATCCGAGATAGCAGTGTCCACTATTTCTCTGAGCGAAACTGAAAGCCCATGAGAAATGACAAGATCAAGAGTGTGCCCATGTACATGTGTTGGTGCATTAACTGATTGAGTGAGACCAAAAGAATCCAAAAGGCCTTTAAACGTATTAGCCAGTTGATTGGCCGCACAACAAACATGAATATTAAAGTCTCCACAAATCAGTAGTTTATCAAACTTTGACATGAAATCAGACAAAAACTCAGAGAACTCTTGAATGAAATCGTTGTTAAATTTGGGAGGGCGATAGACTGTGGCACACAGCACGGGGCAGGCGAGGTCGATCACAAACAGCTGCAGTTCAAAGCTGGAATAATTTTCAGCGGTACGGCATCTGAAGCTCTCCTTGAATATAGCAGCCAGACCGCTGCCACGACCGGTCGCTCGCGGGGTGCTGACGAAGGAACAGCCGGGGGGGAGGAGCTCCGAAAAGGCGCTGTTCTCACCTGGTTTCAACCAGGTCTCTGTCAGCAGGAGGAAATCCAGATCATGTGTTGTGAAAAAGTCGTTCAGAATAAATGTTTTATTTGTGAGAGATCTGGTATTAATCAGCGCCATATGAACTGAGCATCGGCCCATCTCGTGAGAGAAGCGGGTGAGGGAGCGAAGATTCCCCGGCACACAGCCCCGCTGGGAAGTCCGTAGGCTACTAGCCGACAACACGGGAGCGGCGCCCCGGCGTCCCAGAGAACCGGCCGGAGCCACCGATATCTGTACTCCATGGAACTCTGCAGATCGTAGCCCCTGAAGTCCATGGAAGATCCAGCTGGTACACGACAGGGATCGTGACAGGAAGAAGCCAGGTATGATCTTAATTTAATGAGGACTCCTGCTCGCTTTCCGCATCTCCTGCGCCGACTGTTGCGAGGCAGCCAGCAGGAAAGACGCCGTAGATGTGGGGGTATAGACGCCAGGAACGGTGGAGGCATCTTAGAATGTCCATCAGAGCCACAGATTGCCCGTTTTTCCAACGAGTCACGAATATTAAGAAGTGTCAGGCGATCATACACCTGCAGCAGTGACACATTCCGTATAACAGACAGCAGACACCAGAAAAACAGTAACACACTCAGCAAAGGGAGACGGCCGGCCGAGCACAGAGGCGCCATCTTTCTTAAACGTCAGCCTTATATCAGTGAGTATAATTTTGTATTTACTGATTCCCTTTATTATTTGTCACTGTACCTTGCCTTGTACCACAATGTTGACTTGATATTGTGAAAAGAGAGGGATGGGCCTTCAATACTTCCATAGCCCCAGGGCATATATATATATATATATATATATATATATATATATATATATATATATGTATACACATACACACACACACACACATATGTATATACATATACACACACACACACACACACACACACACACACACACACACCATTAAAACCACTGACAGGTATAGTGAACAACATTGATCATATTGTTACAATGCAATGTTCTGCAGAGGTCCCTTTGGTTCTGGCATTAATGTGGATACCACCTGACATGCTCCACCCACCCAAACACTGTTGCAGACCAAGTGCCCCCCCTCATTTAGTAACAGGCTCAGGCTCAGGCGAATGCAGCAAATGCACCTAGGATACCTTGCATGTCATATGTTGATGTTTACCATCTGTCCTGCGTCTCTCTCTGTCTCTCTCTGTGTCTCTCTCTCTTTCTGTCTCATTGTGTCATACGGATTACTGTTAATTTATCATGTTGATCTGTTCTGTACGACATCTATTGCATGTCTGTCCGTCCTGGAAGAGGGATCCCTCCTCAGTTGCTCTTCCTGAGGTTTGTACCGTGTTTTTTTCCCCAGTAAAGGGTTTTTTGGGGAGTTTTTCCTTATCCGCTGTGAGGGTCCAAAGGACAGAGGGATGTCGTATGCTGTAAAGCCCTGTGAGGCAAATTGTGATTTGTGATATTGGGTTTTATAAATAAAATTGAATTGAAAATTGAATTGAAAAGTCCATGACCAAACGTCAATATGTGACGAGGTCGGAAAGAAAATGTGTTGATTATAAACTATGATTAACTGGTCACTGGCACATGCTTTGCAGTGTTGTTATCTGTGTAGTTGCTGTGGCTCTTTGACATTCAGTATGTTGATGTTAAAGCTGGCTTTACGCTGTGGTGTAAAACTCTCTAAAATTGGTGTAAAATGTTTATATTTATAACAGTGAAAGTATTGAATATTATAATATTGAATGAACCTTGAATATATGGAATAAATGTCTGAAAATATTGAATGAACCTTGAATATATGGAATGAATGTCTGAATATATAGAACGAATCTCAAATATATGGAATGAATGTCTGAATATATGCAATGAATCTCAAATATATGCAATGAATCTCAAATATATGGAATGAATGTCTGAATATATTGAATGAACCTTGAATATATGGCATGAATGTCTGAATATATGGAATGAACCTTGAATATATTGATCGAAAGTCAGAATATATGGAATGAAATCTGACGTCATCAAGGCACTAGCGCCATCTTGTGTTTCCTCTGTATGCTTGTATTGGATGCTGCAGCAAGAAGACAATGAATATGATTGAGTCAGCGAGAGACATAGTGGTAGCAATTTTAAGCAATGAAGACATTGTAATTTCCACACTGGCTAATGCACATGGAAATATTAACCATACCCAATAACGCAGTATGGTATGAGGTGCCGTTTGTAAAGTGGCTCGCGCTGAAATGAACAGCAACATTTTGCCACAATTAGCTTCAAACAACGTTTAAAAAAGGTGGTGTAAATTTTTTAACGTCACTTTTTACCACACTTAAAGCAGTATTTGAAATATGTTAAATATGATGTCACAGTTAAATCTAAATATCTAATCTAATCTAAATGTTAAATGTTAAATCTAAATGTGCTTGGTGAAACTAAAAATTTAGCTAATATGCAAATGCACACTGCTGGTCGCCGGAAGTACCAAAACAAAAAGAGCCTGAGTGGTCAGACTGTTTTTATAGCATCAAATAACGAATTTAAACCAAACTAATTGGATAAAATGAACACTTGAACATACATCAGCGTGATAAGAACTAAAATGACAGAAACCATGTTGTGGGAAATTTTATTTGATGTGTACTTTTTAATGTCCCATCCTTGCTTGCCAACATGCCAACATGTCCGACAATTAAGGGCCGTTTTGACCCTTCAGAATTCAGAATTTCAGCAGTGCATTATTGGCGACAGTGACAGCGACAGTATCCACCATAGAGCCACCACAGCACTCGGTAAGTTTGTTTTCTAACTCGCGTAGCATATGCTCCTTATGTTAGCATGTAAGCTAACGTTAGCTAGTTTCATATAACTTACATGCTAAAATAAGGAACATATGCCACGCGAGTTAAAAAACAACAACAACAACAAAACTGACCGGCAGTGTGTATTTGCATATTAGATAAATATTTAGTTTCACAGAGCACATTAAGATTTAACATTCCACATTTAGATTTACATTTAACATTTAGATTTAGATCTAGATTTAACATTTAACATTTAACATTTAACATATAGATTTAATATTAACATTTTGTTTTAACATTTAGATTTAACATTTAGATTTAGATTTCACATTTATATTTAACATTTAGATTTAAATTTAACATTTTGGTTTAACATTTAATATGTAGATTTAACTGTGACATTATATTTAACATATTTCAAATATTCCTGTAAATGTGGTAAAAGGTGACTTTAAAAAATTCACATCACTGTGCTGTGCTGTTGCTGTTAATTTCAGTGTGAGCCACTTTACAAACGGCACCTCACCCGTACTGGGGTATTGGGTATGGTTAACATCACCACAAGCATTAGCCAATGTGTTCAAATAAACACAATAAATTTGTGCTCTAGATAAAGGATCAGCACAGTTTCGTCTAGTTGGTCCCACGACACCTCCAGGAGGCTAGACAGTGATCTCTGGCATCCTAGAGACACTCCCCTAATGCCAGCTCTCACTGCTCCCCGCACCAACCCAACAACCTCCTTTACCTGACATTACACATGGCTTTCTCAGCCCAAACAGCACTGCCACCTTCAACAAACCCAGGCTCCGTTTATGTGAGCTCCAGGTAGTGACCGTACCAATACTACCTTTCCTAGCACATTCACCATACCCTATATCACATGCTACATATCATACTCCAATATAAGCTAAAGTTAAGGGAGATAGAAAGGGTTAACTTACAAACACCCTCACGCTGCAGCATGGTCTATAACAAAAGGGATTCAAATAGGCCACTCCCACACTTAAATAACATCCCTTTTCCTGGATTTTCTCCTGAGTGGACTGATTGGTGGATCTCTCCATCTGATCTCAAGAAGTTATGTACCCTACCTAGTAGGTCCCCCTACTGGCCCTCAACTGACATTTTTCCTCCTCATCCAAATCCACTGACTAGATCTAGCTGCTTCATCTGACATTTCCTTCACTGTCTTCCTCAAACTCTGTCCCCGCACTCCGAGTTCCCCCAGGAGTGAGACAGCTGATCTTGCTATGAATCCCTTACACCCCACTTCCACTGGACAAATCCTAGTTTTCCACCTTCACTGCTCAGCTTCTGCTCCTAAGTCTGCATACCTAAGCTTTTTTTTCTTTCACAGGCTTCTTCCACTAAGTCTTGCCAAGGAACTGTCAGCTCAATGAAATAAACTATCTGTTGACTCACTGACCACAACACTATGTCAGGCCTCTGATTGGTACAAACTTGGGCATTAACGACTTTGTTTTTTTTCAGGTCGACTTATCTATCAATAAAGTCGAAGTTGAGTCAACAAGTCATTTGATGACATCATCATATTGACACAGCGGAGGAAAGTGAAGTATCTCCACACATGATGTGTGTCTGTGAAGGCCCGAACATACTCGGGTGGAATGTATGTGGAACGGACTGCGGACGTCCAAGCAAGCCCTGTGCGTGCAAAGCTTAAAGTCCAAACATACTCGGGCATACTATAAGCGGAGCGGAATCTGCGAGGAATGTCCGCAGCTATTCGGGCTTACATAGTCGAGCACACTTCCGCGTTGTAGTTTCCTGTAAAAATGTCCGTGAAAAATCCCCCTATGTGAAAAATACATGCTGAGAAGTCACTAGCCCGCAAGGTCGTAAAATCTGAGCACAGGGCTTGCAGACGTCCGCTTTGAGTCCGCGCAGACCTCCGAGGACTCCGCTCTGTGCACCAGTGGCTGCTCGGCATGTATTTTTCACATCAGGGGATTTTTCACGGACATTTTTACAGGAAACTACAACGCGGAAGTGCGCTCGACTATGAAAGCCCGAATGACTGCCGACATTCCTCGCAGAGTCTGCTCCGCTTATAGTACGCCCGAGTATGTTCACTTAGTCAAGGATAAAGTATCAGCGTAAACACAGAGAGAGAGAGGGAAAAAACACACGACTTGTCGACTCCTCCCGGGGGATGTCGACTTGTGCCACTGACGTCGACGCTTCAACAAATCAACATTTCTGTTAATGCCCTAGTACAAACTATTTCCTGGGGAACAACAAGCTTTCCCCCTAAATCTACTTGCATTTCCCAATCACAAGCACCTTCTAGGCGGCCACACCCTTGCCTCCTTACCAACTTATCACTTCTGTATTTCTCTCCCTCACAGACAAACTCCTATTCTTAAAACTTTCTGAATTTGCCTGTCTTCATTTCCCTTCGATGCCTGCAGCTAAACTTTTCAACACCTGGTTATGTCACCATTTATACCAGCCTTGTGACAAGCTAACTTTACAGCCTGACAAAATATGCTTTAAGGTTGCGGTACCTGAACACAATGGGCATGATGGGTCCCCATTTACCCACAGTTTTAGGTCCTGGGGGGTTGGTAACACGTCGTATGTAGCCCCTACCAGGAATCTAATAAAATTCTCCTCCATACTCCACAGGTCCCTCCAACTAAGCTTCCTCTTCTCTACACTTTCCCAATTCAACCACTGTCCCTGTTTAGCCTGGGCCACTACCTTTGCACCCCTTACTATCTCCTCCTGTCTACGTATCTGTTCCACAACCAGCTTTCATTTATCTTTGGGACCTGCTGTATTCCAAACCGGTTTGCCTGAGCCAAGCCCCAGGCCTCCACGGCCAAACTGAACATTACCTACAATTTCTGCATGCCTAAGAGCTGCCTCTGCCTCCTAAATGCTGATCTTGGCTTCCATTTCCTCCCTTGGTTGGATTTGGAACCACACTCCTAACTACCATGTCCTGACTCCCAGATAACAAGAGCTCTGTCCTGACCTTGGTACATTTAATTTAAAATTGCGCATAATTAAGGGCGTGGTCACTTTGAGTGACAGGTGGCACCATCATGGGTGGCTAACTATCATGCTAACTAGCCGCTGGCTCTGCTGTGCGGAGCTGAGCTTAGACTCAGCTGACTGCTTGGCGTCATCTCAGCTAATTTGTGTCCATGTTCAAGGCATTGAACCTGTCCTCCCAGCCGTGTTTGTGCCGTCAAGATATATTTTTCAGGGAAATATTGGAGTAATGTGGCTTGCTGTTCGATTAATTGTACCAACAGACCGTCCAAGAAGTCTGTGCTCCAGGTTTTTCGGTAAGTGCAATTCCGAAATTGTGTTATTTTATTTATGTTTACATGTTAGCACTAATTAGCGGGTATCAGTGTCTGCCTAGATTGTCAGCTTTTTAGCTTATTAAGCCTTTATCTAGGACATGTAAAATCACACTGAGAGCAGAGGTCTCATTTTCAAGTACGACCTGTAACGTATCACAGCAGCAACATCCACATCAAGTTACAGAGCAACAGACAATATAACGTTAATACAAAACAAGCTTAGCTCGTTAACTGGCTAACTAGCCAGCTAACGGTTAGCCTTCGAGCAAGACGCCAATCAGGGATGCATCGAAGTCAGAACCTAACAGAGAAGTGTTAGGATTTAGGCATTTAGGGAGAGAATATTTTGAACAAAGGCATCTGTGTGAGTTTTGAAAATAAAGGTCGACCACATAAGTTAGCTAACATTATGCAATGTTAACGTTGAATTTGTCATATGAGCAGTGTAACGTTACCGTAACATTAATGCTATACTTGTGTAACGTTATGTAAATTTTAAAGTGCCGAACTTTCTGAAATTACAATAAGGTGTGTAACCTAATTAAAAAAAAACTAATGTGACATTTGACATTTGTCACATGAAAAATATTAAGAAGATTAGTGTAGGATATAGGCCTGTAGCAATCAAGTTTTTCTTGATTTGTTTTTATTTCTTCTCTTCAAAGACATGTACGTATGTACACTAATTCTGTTTTATTTTGTTGTACATTGGTTGCCACCTGCTCTGATTTGTTATTGCTATTTTTGTTTGTCCCTTATACCCCGGGGAGGGGTCAAAGGGAAATAAATGAAATGAAATGAAGCTACGCAACAATAGATAATGCACAGACAGAATATGAGGACTGTGATGGTCACCACCTTTTTGTTTTGCTAAAATAAATTGATTATGATTTGTTGAACATTGAAGTATTTTAAGTTGTATTGTTTGCATGTAAAAGTGTCTGTGAAGTAGGTAGCTAACACATATATTACTTTTAATATCTATTTGTCTGTGTAAAGTTTTCCTCTAGGTGACCCAGACAGACTGGACCAGTGGACACTCAACACCAGAAGACAGAACTGGACTCCAAACAAGACTTCCCACCTGTGTAGTGAACACTTTGAGAGTCATCACTTCAGCACTGACTCCAGGATAAAGACACCTTTTTTCATACAGTATTTCACTAAGAGTCAAGAAACTTATTAGTTTAAAATGGTGAATTATTGACCATAAAACATTTAAATGCATTACATATATAACTAATTGTCATACATTACGAAGTACTCGATTAAGGCACAGCTTGCTCTGTACTATTACTGGTGAAGGTGAAATTACTGACACACCATTGCAGTTTAGTGTTCCCCTGATGCAAAAGGCCAAATTAAGATTTTATCAGACAAGGAGCATGATATGTATTTACCAACTTTAACATTTTAGTGTATTTTATGCAAATACCCTGTCACAGTCCCTGCCTCTCATTCCCCTCCTGTCACACTGCCTCAGTATTTTTCCACTCTCCCTCCCTCTGATCCACTCTACCTGTCAGCCACTCCCACCTCATCAGCCCAACTCTGCTCACCTGCCCACACAGCTGCAGCTCGTGCCAATCAGGCCTGCATATAGTCTCTCCAGCACCTTCACTCATTGCCAGATTGTTCTTCAGCATCATGCGAGACTTTCCAGCGTTCATTCCCTGTCTGATCTCCCTGTGTCGACTCTGCCTGTCCCTGACCTGCCATCCTCGTCTGCCTCCCGGTAAACTCACCTGCCTTCTGTTCCTGACCTCGTGCTCTGCCTCAGCGTCTCTGGTATCTGCCTGCTCGTCTGGTTTTGACTCCTCTGCCTGGCCTCGTCTCCTCTCCTGCCTGCTCCCCAACGGTGCCACTGTCTTCGCTGACTGCTCACCTGGCTACGACCCCCCCCGCCTGTCTCTGACCTCTCTTCAGCTCACTCCTCGCCGGCCACACAGCACGTGCAGCCAGCTCTCCAGACCGCAGAGCGTCCTGCTCGTCTTCTTCGGCTGAAGTAAGCTACATCTCTTCCCCTCACTACGAAAGAGAATCGAACTGTGTGGAACCGGGGGCTCAGAAGCCTCCCCTCGGTTTCGCGGCTGATCCCAGTCGCCTCCCTTTCCCTCCTCTGAGCCCCAGAGACTGTGTGAGGGCTCTCAGCCCGAAGAACGGACTTTATTCTGTGCCAATTCTGCCTGCTGCATACCCTGTTTGCTGTGGTGATAATAAAGGTCATTACCAGCTGTTCCTGTGCGCCTGTGTACTGCATTTGGGTCCAAACAACTTTATCAAAGTGAGAATTACTACCATTTCCCCCACATATAGTCTGTGAAGAACCAGTGGAAAAATATATTCTCATAATGAGACAGCCGAACATAGCATGATTCCACAGTGGCAGTGAGCTTTGATAACAGTTCAGATTCCTTTTGATAGCAACATATATTTTAATATGGATGAAATGCATATTGGACATTCATACTCCATTTGTCTTGGTAGTACTGTTAAATTTAAAATCACGTTCAAATATAAATTTGAATATCTACAGAACTTAAACACAAATTTTATGAATGACACCTACTTAATCAGCAGTAAGATCATTTTGGTGGTGAGTGGGCTTTCAACCAAGACAGGCTGTAATCAGTGTTTTCTTTTTCTTCTCATGTCATCTTTCTCTCTTGTAGGACACTTGAGGAAACTTACAACCCTTAGGCCAATGTGATGTTTACTCCACAGTAAAGAGGTTGTTTCACAAGAAATTAAGATTTTGCAAATTATGACACTGGGTCCAACCTTTTGGCTTGGCGCAGTGACCGTTTCGTGCCAAAAGGCCTCGCCAAAGGTGTGCTAAAAGCTCGCCAGCTGAAACCAGGTCTACTGTCAGCGCAGGCAGAGCGCAGCCGGTGTAGTGGCAGTTTGGCTGACCGGCGGACAGTGCGCACACGTCACCAAAACGTCACAGGCAGGTTTACAGAATGTCAGGCACATTAACAAAGCAATAAATACCCACAAACACCACTATTCAATGCAACTATCTGCAATTAGCACATAAATGTATCTCTATATCGACTGTCCTGTCACATCTGATGTCAGATCAAAGGGGATTGGCACTGTTTGGCACGTTTGGCACACGTTATGGAAACCCAACCTGATTTGATTGACACAGCTGCAAACTGATGAGTTCACATCCCTCTCAGCCAACCACAAACAGCCATCAGATAGGGAGCATATATTCAGCATCTGTCATCTTAGAAAAGTCAAAAGAAAAGACACAGAGTGAGACTGCAAGAGAGAAAGAGAGAGCGCGCGCGCACACAAGAGAAATGCAACATTGATTTACAATTGTGGTGACCTCCTCCCAGGCTACCTTTGCATCATCAGCCCGTGGAGGTCCAAGCTCGCAGTGTCCGAATATACGGAACTGCGAGCTTGGACCTCCCGGACCAAAACATCAGTTTCCTCCTGGGAGAGGTTTGACGCTGCTGCTCTCTTCTGCCATGGCGAATTGAGTAAACTCTCATTAAGCCTTGGGGGGTGCTCCAAGGTACTTCTTGCCTGGGGCCCCCAGAGTGTCTTGAAGTAGCCCTGTGTGAAATGAACGCCATCTTTCAAAAATAGCCCAGGACTGTCATGTCTGCTCAATTATGGCATCATTTAAACTATGAACAAATGTAGCCATAACACTATCAACAAATTTCCTGGCCTTATTAATTTTTGCTGGATTGCCACCAGCCTCCCACCTGCACCTTTGGGCCAATAATGAAAATATTATCTTAATGCCAGGATGCTGGAGGTGAAGCTGGTGCAGGTCCTCCTTCATCATGCTGACCAGCTTGACACTGCTGACCTTGCCCATGTCATTGCCGCCACAGTGGATGATGAGGACATCTGGTGCTGCTCCTCCTCGCAGGGAGTGGGAAAAGAAGGAGAGAAGACCTCTCCACTGCAGTCCACCAAAGCCAAACCAGCAGAAACAGACGCCGGGCATGCTGAGGTTGCTTCCCGAGGTCTCTGCCGCTCTCTGGGCACCACGCTGGAGATAGCTGTCATCAATGATCCAGACTGTGCCTATGAAAGTAAAATGAGTTTAATAAATGCTTTAGGTAATGTAAACAGAAAGTTAACTATAAAGGGTGAATCACTTCTTTTTGTTGACAATACTATTATGTCATATCTGTAGGATAAAATAAAACAGGGAGCAACACCTCAAAATGTAGATGACAGTCTTTTAAATGCTTTTTTTTTGTCCTTGCAAGACAATGTAATATTAGCTGTCTAAAGTCAAGTAGCCAAAACTGGTACTTACAGTTTCTGCTGTGTGTAGCAGGTGTGGTGGAGAGGTCACAAGTGGCCATGACCTCAACACTGGTGATGTACTGAAAGAAATTAACATCTTGTAACAAGTATAACATTGCCTTTCTTTCACAATTTCTACATGTCTTTATCATGTTCTAGATGATAAAACAATGACAAATGAATCACTTGGCCATAATATTGCTGTGGAGGAAGAGAATGTTGCTGACCAACTGCGGTCCCAATCCCGTGCATCTCTCTTCCAAGATGCGCCCACAGACACTAAAGGCCTGCTTTGATGAAATGCGCCAGCTTTGAGAGCGCTGGGAAGTAGAGGGCTCTGTGCTCCTTCAGACCTTGTTTGACCCTCTTTTCCACATCATTTGTTAACTCCATCCTGTCTCTTTAGGCTATATCCCGATCCCGCAGTGTTTTTTTTTATCCGACCGTTCCCGCCCGCAGCAAAGTTCAAACCGCCTGCTCCCGTTGCGTTGGACAGAGCCAAAGGATTTCAGTGTGCACATTGGTGATGAACAGTGCTTAATTTGTAAAATTAGAAATAGGGGAACACCTTGGGCCTCTGAGAGAGAGAGTTCTGAGTAGTATCACGATACCACAGCAAAAATGAGGCAGATGTGCCTTTTGTCATTTATAAAAAGATAAATCACTTTTCTATAATACATCAATGATATTTCAATGGAATAAATTACTTATTGACTTATTCATACTTCAAAAAAAGCATCAATAAGTGATTCACATAGGGGGGATCAAAATAAAATAAATAAATAAAATAAGAATCAACCAGCCACCCTCCTCCCCTGACAAGTAAAGAACAGTCCCTTCACAAGTAAAGAACAGTCCCTAAAGTGCGGTGAGGTTTGTGGACTGTTACCTGCCACAAAGAGAGAAATGTGAACTGCTCGTTTCTCCTCTGACACGCCACATACCTGTGTGCCGCCAACCCAGGATTCGCCTTTCGTTTCTGCTGCTGGTTGAAATCTGTACTCGCACAGCGTGCTGAATGATTTATTTTGCTCACGGAAAACTATTTTTAGTTGTAAATGCAAGTAAAACGCTCACACGTAGAGCTCTGTAGAAAACAAATCACTGCCGACAAGTAAAAAGAAATAAATAATAACTGCTCAAAGATACTCACGTCTGGAAAACAAACCACTACAGCAGCATATTGAGTGCCAAATGGCCAGCGCGCGCCGTTATTGACCAGCGCGCACTGTTATTGGACAGTGCATGGACACTCCCTCTTGCGATTGGACTTTGAACTTATCCCACAGTATTGGTATGTGAGGCACCATAGTACTACGGTACTCCACCTTACAACACTAGTGACATCGGCCGATACTGTAGGCAGTTTTTAGATGTTAAATGTTCTAGACCCATGCAAATTAGTTCCGGAATGCACTAGGGCCTTTTCTGAAAAGATCTTGGTATGCATTCCAGTACGTTCCGGCTCAAATTAAGCACTGGTGATGAATATAAATAAGTGTATATGTGATCAAGTAAATCATATCTAGATATAATATGGACACATTTTAATGTGCGGTGTAAAAGGGCAGCATTGCTCATTAGTGGTAATGCTAGCTGGGCTACACCCGTTGGTCACCTGCAGTTGCCTTGCAGGTTATAGTGGTCTATTGAGGGTCTAACCCCATGAACTTGCAGAGGATAAGGGTGGACTGTGAACTTGCGAGCTGGCACAATTATCCTATGACCTGGCTCACCGGCTACTTGACCCACTCCCACTGCTTCCTCTAATCAGCTGACTATGGGTGTTCAATTCAGTTCAATTTTATTTATAAAGCCCGATATCACAAATCACAATTTGCCTCACAGGGCTTTACAGCATACAACATCCCTCTGTCCTTTGGACCCTCACAGTGGATAAGGAAAAACTCCCCCCAAAAAAAACTTTAACGGGGAAAAAAATGGTAGAAACCTCAGGAAGAGCAACTGAGGAGGGATCCCTCTTCCAGGACGGACAGATGTCGTACAGAACAGATCAGCATAATAAATTAACAGTAATTCGTATGACACAATGAGACAGAAAGAGAGACAGAGAGAGAGCGACAGAGACAGAGAGAGATGCAGGACAGACGGTAATGATGATAGCTTACAACAACATTAATGGATGTAATATTATAATTATAATTGCGGCTATTGTGGTACAATATGTTGAAAGTATATATTAATATCTGATAGTATACATATGTGACAATAATCATATGTGTATAATAACAGTAGAAGTAGGACTAATGATAACAGCAGCAGCAGGAGGCATCAGGCAGAACCACAGCAGCAACACAACCACACGTCACACTATCCAGGCACCGCTGCGATATAAGTTAACTTGCGAGACAGGAGCACAAAGGCTCCGGAGAAGAAGCCAAGTTAGTGACACGCAGTACGGCTGAGTTAGCAAGACTCAGTAACAGGACATGAGAGAGAGAGTATTACAGTATTTTAAAAATGCAACAGAGGAGTGAGGGCCCAAGGACTCTAGGAGGTGACTTGAGGGATCAGGTCTTATGTAGTGATGGACGGTCCAGTTCTTTTTACAGTTCCAGTTCCTTCAAGTTGATACCTGTAAATGTATCAAACCTTTCAAACCTTTTGAGTTATGTCTAACATATATACATTATGCAAAATATGACAATTTTTCCGTGACACGTTAGTACATGAAGGTTTGACAGCTAGTGCTGCCCGCCCCACAAACTTTGTCTTCAGTGCAATACCAGTCATGTGTAAGTTTACATCAATAAAGCTGATAATCATTTTAATGTATTGCAGCATCCCATGTAGGCCATGTAAGCTTATTTGAGGGCAAGTAGCACTGCAGACATCTCAGTATCCACAGCCTTGTGTTGCATATATGTGATGTCAGAAATGAAAAATCTGAAAACTCCTCCATCATATGTCATGACTTACCTAATCAGTTTCTTTTGCTCATCATTCTCTCTGAGCAATAAAATTGTAGCGTCCATGTTGTTTCTACATGAAAACTTAAACCTCATTAATACCCTGAACTCGGAAGAACAACCATCTGAGGAGCACATGAATGCACTACTAGCCTTTGCTGGTGGGTGTCTCGACCCAATTCTGATTTAAATTGCTCTTGCTCATTTACAACCACCCTACTGTGCAGAGTTTAGAAGAAAGAAGACAACACTTCTGTCACCTCACAAACCAGCACAACAACCAGTTTAACTCTGTCAACCGTTAATGCAGCTGGCTTCTCAGGAACGTCATCCTCCTCTACATCTGTGGCTTCTGGCTCCTCTACCTACAGCCCAGGATTGTATCAGTGTCTGCAGCTCGCAGAAAAAAAAGACAAAATGCAGTGAATTACAGTCTCGGTTTGTTTGTGTCTTCTTCCGAGACAACGTGACATCTAGTAGGCTGTTTAAGTGGCAAGCTGACTGCTATGGTGCTATCTTTTGCTAAACTATCTCAATTGTATGTTATATAATGTATTTTCTAAGTAATGAGCCCATGCTTGTATGTATCTAAGCCATGTAAGCCCAACAGATGTTACAGAAATGTGAATTGACTGCATTAATTTTAATTCTTCATGGGCAAGCAGAATATGTCCCACCTTGAGAGAATGCTTCACTCAGTCTCATTCAATGAGTGTAGCTGCTCAGCAGTCTGAACTGGAGTTTGATTCAAATGTATCTTGTTCACTCACAGGCAGTGTGAGGGGTACCCTACAGTAACCTCGAGAGGGAGGAGGGCTTTATGAGCACTCAGATGTTTGACAGGAAAGAGTCAGAGAGTCATTTCTTTTTTTTTTTTTTCCTACTTGTCTGCATTGGTCTTCATAGCTTAGCGCCACAAAAGGGTGCAAGCTTCTTGTGAAGATTGATGCACTGTTAATCTTGCAGTCAAGTATTTTATACCCACAATGCATGGTTGTGATTGTCACCCACCCTCCCTGGAGACTAGCCTATCAGCCTTTATTGGAAAAGCTTCCTAATATGAGCCAGAGAGGGCCGTGATACACCAAGGTGTGTTAAGGGGAAAGTAAGGAACAAGCAAGGGGGAGGGGGCAGGTGCTAGTCCTGAGTTATATAGTGACAGTGCATGCGGAGGAGAAGGAGGGAAAACAAACAAACAAACAAACAAAAAAAAAAAAAAAAAAAAAAAAGGGATAAACAGGCAGTGTAGCTGACGTATTGTGGCCTTGAGGTGGTTGTGCTCCATGCAGATTATCAGAAATAAACATATACATGTCTACTATACTGTACTGAGAAACAGAAACAAAAAAGTCTATACTGAACACCAAAAATGTGAGAGTCTTGGTGGAGGGGGAAAGCCCGCCTGTAGAGAAGAGAGAGCGCAGTGTGGAAAGTTTGAGAAGAAAGTGGGCCCCTTTGAAGTGATCCCATCGGTTCTCTGTGATGCGTCACGGGGCTGAAGTAACGAACATGCATGCGTGTATTTGAACCCTCCCAGTGTGTTTATGAAAACCAACACCAGGGTCCAGGGCCGGCCCTGCGGGGGAAGGGGGGCGGCCCGTCACCCCAAGACCACAGGAGTGCCCAGACCCCACGACCAGGGAGCCACAGAGGCGGCAGGACGGGCAGAGAGTCATTTAAAAAAGATATGTTCGTTCATTTTGGACCATCACTAGTCTCATGAATAACCACTGCTCAGTGTAGCTAGGACAACGATGTAGAGCTGGTACTCTGAGGTTTACCTTCAAAAACTACGAGGGTTTTCTTTTCCATCTCTTATGAAGCACAAGGGACAGATGCATATACTGTAAGTCTTGTATGCTGTGAGGCAGAGATTTCAGTATGGGCTGTGTATTGGTTAGAGTCCTGTGGACCTTGCATATATAAAATGGATTCAAGAGAGCAAATTAGATGAAAGCAGTTGAATGTCCACCAGGGATGCATGTTAATAGTGGTATTGGTATTGGCGGATGTTGGCTTTACAATGAACTTTCAGAATCGGCCAACATGCTTTTTCAGATTTTGTACAATGAATGAATATTACATACATTGAAAAGCATTCTATTTCATGTCTCCATCTGCTGGTGAGCCATCAAAATACGCATGCATAATATGATGTTAATTCCCCAACAGAAGAGACTTGATGACAAAGTGGATATATCAATATTGGTATAGGTATTGCTGAAATTCCCTTTGGGATAAATAAAGTTCTTTCTGTTCTATTCTATTGTATTGAATATTGGCCAACGAAGTTGTTATATATCGGTATATCGGATATCGGCACAAAAATTCAATATCGTGCATCCCTGATGTCTACCATGACTAAGACATGAGGCTCACCTTCTGGCTGTTAGTGAGTAACTGCCTCTCAGCTCTGCCAGTGTCAGGATAAATCATGCAGCACACACACTGACAACAACAGAATCTGTTGATTAAGCACTATGTCACATTACAGTACATCAGCAAAGACACCTCAGACGGAATTGCATAATAGCAAACAGCAATTTTTGAGATTGGTTAAGTGAGCACAGCATTAATAAGAAGAGATAAGAGATAATAAGAGTTCATAACAGTTTTTGCAGTCTGCTCTATTGCTTATGTAAAATAATCTTATTATTGTCAGGAAACAGCTGCACAGTAGAATAACTTAAATTGAGTGCATCTCAAAGGGGATGTTGGAGTATCCAAAAGCATAGCTTAATCCACAGTCCTTTATTACTGCTTTATTCCTTCTTAATAATTCTCAGAAACGTGAAGGGGTGGGCATACAGTCCAGTAGAGAGGATGTGTGTGACTTATGTAGGTAATTATCAAACTGTTTTGTATGTAGCTTAGTGAATGTGATTCCTTTGATGGTCTCAGTGCATCACTGGAGTGAGATCAGGGTTTCAGCTGGGTCCCTGCTCACTAAGCGGACTATCTGCTGAGCCTCCTCTCTTAGTAATGTCTGACTGCATGTGCTTGACTCTTAAGTGCATGCACATAAGCTGTGCTCCAATACAAGACATCCTTCCATGAAAAATACACCATCATCAATGACTAATACAACAGAAGTTTATGTTTCCCCTGACAGGACTACCAGTGGATGATGACACTTG
This sequence comes from Epinephelus awoara, assembly GCA_035609425.1. Lineage (NCBI taxonomy): Eukaryota > Metazoa > Chordata > Actinopteri > Perciformes > Serranidae > Epinephelus > Epinephelus awoara. The sequence goes on along the minus strand of CM069310.1, from coordinate 36,807,959 downwards.
GCTGTCAGGAGAAAAAAGGTATGTAGCTTGACAGTGTTGTATACCTTGAAAACTTCATAGGGAAGTGGCTGGGGTAGATGGGCATTGCATGTTATTCTGCAACGCTGTCAAAGTCAAAGTCACAGTCAAAGTATCTTTATTGTCCCTATCAGGGAAATTGGTTTGCTGCCAAGGAAAATACAGAAAACATACAACATACAAAACACTGATGGACAATATCACATAACATGACATAATGGGCAGATTCTAGAAGGCTTAAAAATGAGAATAAATGAAAATTAATAGCAATATAATCAGCATTAAAGTGCAATGTGCTAATGCAAAGTGCAGATTTCAGTAGCCTGAACAATCTATGCAAATAGACATATAAGCACATAAACGATGTACAGACTATCTGCTATTCAACAATTGAATGGCTGAAGGGACGAAGGAAACCTTAAATCTCTTTGTCCTAAGAGCAGGCACCTTCCACCGACGGCATAAAGGCAACAATACAAATTCAGAAAGAAGGGGGTAATTTACACACTCGAAAAAGCCTTCCTGAGCACTTGCCTAATAAACAGGTCAGTAAGCTGGGCTTGCCTCCTCCCTGAAACCTCACTGGCCGCTTTGATCAGGCTACCAACCCTGTTTTGCCATAGTCAGGTTTCCATACCAAGCAAAAATACAGAACAAAAAAACAGATTCAATTATAGCTGCTCCGCAGGAATGGTGGGGGCCGGGCAATTTTAGGCAAAATTAGGAGCAACACACACACTAAAACAAAGCATATCACAACATAGAAGTTACATCATAAAATTATGGCATGCCCTTCAAATTGTGGATGAGTGGCTGAAGTGATCAGACTCATAATATACAAAGGAAAAAAAACCTCAAGAACAAGAAAGTAAGAATAACATTAACTGCTAGCAATTATGAACAAACTGGCATGGTCTAGCTTAAAGCTAAACATTATCCATGGTGAGAAAGATGAAATTTTTTTTTTAAATGTAAAAGTAGCTATTGAATAGACTCTGCATATTGACTGATAGCTAAGCCAAATAAACAGGGAAAAGAGACAAGGGATAACAGGGAAAAGTGTTGATAAAGAGTATTTGTCTCTCCGCGAAACTGCCTGGATCATAATTATTTTAACCATAGTAGTCTCTAATCCACATAGCATGATGCCTGAACATAGGACTTTCACATTAGAATGTCCGTTCTGCCTTAGCTGAGGCTTGAACTCACAACTTCTGAGACTGAGGTCCATCTTCTATCTCACTGAGATAGATCCACTTAAATTACTATCATACTACAGATGTGCCAACTGCTTGGCACAGGATGGAAGTGTCTGGTACAACTTTACAATTTAGCCTACTCTGTTATGTGTCATTTTACTTGACAGTAAATTATAAACCCACACCGGCCATTTGGATGTGAAGAAAAACGTGGAGGACAATGTCATGAGGGAAATTGATCAACCAACCAAACTGTCACTTGATGTCCAGCACTTACACAAACAGCTTGATTTTCAGCTGCTGTATTTTTGCATTCAGCTTGTGCCCATCCAAGTTCATTATGACCTTTTGAAAACTTGAAAGTGTACTTGAGGTTGTCTGGAAAGCTTAGATCAAGTGCATAAATGAGCCCAAACATCATGATGAAAGCAATGATGACACTGCCGATGTTGGTGAGAACTTTGACGCCTTCGATCACAACTCCCACGTCCTCTGGCTCCTCATCCCCAGGTCTGCGGATGACATAGATTCCCATGACTGTATTAGCGATGTCCCTCTCTGAACACTTCTGTTAAGTGAAATGCTGAACACAACAAACAGGAAATTAAAGAAGAAATAACCATTTTTAAATCATTGTCTGCAGTGTTCATCTAGACATGGACATAATGATTAGCTTACAAGATATTCCTCGAGGTTGTGATCCTTAAGAACTCTGCATTCACCTGAAAAATGACAACAATACAGCCATTTAAAAAAAAAAAAAGTTATTATCCTGTAAACATTCAAGGATGCTGGATTTTTTTCAAATAGTGAATCCATTGATCATCATGGGGAAAAATACATACATTAAAACATGCACATTGACTCACTTCATTCTCCTGAAACATGGCAGGCCATCTATTTTTGAAGTCCTCTATCATGGGTCTATAGTCGTCTGTGGGAAAAGGTTTTTTCCATTTTTGCTTTTATTACCACTTCATTGTCACGCTTTTTGAGTTCTGACAGTAGGGCAATTCTCTCATTCTCCAGGCTCTCCGAGGTTTCCCCTTTTGGGTGGAGAGGGATGTAGTTCACTTCAGCCTTTCTAGGTTTCTTGATATTGGCTGCAGCTTTGCCTTGGCCTTCTCGTTTGTGTTTCAAGCACCTTAAGCATTTTCATGTTAGCACAGGCTATCGCTTTTTTCCTAGTTCCGGCTTTCTTACAGTTTATACGCTCTGCTGCTTGCGCTCCGCTTTGCTTACATTCTTTTGTGGATATACTTGTTTTTTCCTGCTAAAAGCAAGAGAAAGTAGATCCTGGATACTTATAAAGCATTGGGACTTTAATTTGGGAAAGATACAGAGGACTACTGCCATATTTTCACCACTTTTTCACCACTTAAGTACTGTGTGGGCAGGGCTGAGGCACAGTGCAAGCCTTTTGCTGTGTCTGTGACTGGAAACCTGTGATTAGGACAAGGACAAGATGGCAAAATCCCTGAGCTGCACAGAGTGTGAGCGACTAACTGAGATGATAAGGCAGCTTCAAAAGAAGAATGAAACGCTACAACAAATTCATGAGAGTGAGCAATTCATTGACTCTGTGGCAGCTAACATACAAGGTGCTGATGGACAGACTTTTATATATGGAAATATAACAAATGTGGAGAAATATAACAAATGTGGAGCATAGCTGACTTGGCTGACACAATCCCATAGATATGTCCTAACACCACTGGATCAGCTGCAGAGGCTCCCAAACTGGCCTTCCCTAATGACCCTTCCTACTGGCACAGGACTGGTGTTGACCAAAAGCATCAACTCCAGCCAGGACCTGGGCTGATGTCACTGTACGCAAAGGCAAATCCAGCAGGAAATCAGTCAACGCTCACCCCTCCACTTGAACTCTCTCTACAGAACAGGTACGATGCACTAGCTCTAAATGAAATGTGTGACAATACCAACTTCACTGAACCCAGGCAGACCAATCACACTTGTGGTATTAAGGCTATCCAAAATGCAAACAATAGCCACAAAACCACTGCTAGACCCAGGGCCAGAGAAAACTATATTAACTCCACACCTGAGAAGCCGGACACCATCCTGATCGGAGACTCAATAACCGAGCATGTAAGAATGACAAAGACTGAAAATCTAACAGTGTCTGACACGTCTTTCAGGGAGCTAACCGAGCTGTTGCCAGTGATCCTCTCTACGCACCCAAGTAACATAAGGATCATCATCCATGCTGGGTCTTTTGACATTCTACGAAGAAAAACTGGCTCTGAGATCCTGAAAAAAGACTTTTCCCTGCTCCTGGAGAAACTGAGTGACTGTCAGTCACAAAATGTGTTCATTTCTGGCCCCATTCCAACCCTGGGGAAAGGAATCAAGTTTTTTATCAGACTCCTTGCCCTGAATACATGGCTGACATCGGCATGCTTTACTCATGGGATAAAGTTCATTGACAATTTTAACATCTTTTGGAACTGTAAGAATCACTTTCAGCATGATGAGATTCATCCGAACATCACTGGATGCAGACTACTTGGGTCCAACCTACGTCATGCTCTTGGAATGCCATACCAAAACAAAAATGGGCCAGCGTCAACCCTCCCTCCCTCCACCACGCTCACCAATCAAGGAGTTAGTAAAGCTGCCACACTAAAGCTCAGCCAAATTGATGAACTCTTATGTAGTAGCCCTAGATGTTATCACTCAGGTGCCTGTCAGAGATGAGACAGACCCCATGCCACTTCCTTAAACATACCGGCGTTCTTAAATCGCCGGTGGCATGGTCAAACACATCTTGAAATTGAAAAGTATCAGCCAGAGTCATCTCCAAGGTCTGTCATTCTTGTTTTGACGAGCATCAGGAAAAACAATGTGTGCTCGAAGCGCACAGCTACTATATCTAATCTGACTCCAGTTATGCGTCAGCCACAGACTGTGTCAGACAATGTTAGTACACTAAACTTAGCTTTATTAAATATCAGATCTCTGGCTGGCAAGTCACTATTAATTAATGATTTTATTATCAAGAGAAACCTTGATTTTATGTTTTTAACTGAAACTTGGTTAAATGAAAACAACAGTGCAGCAGTACTTATTGAATCAGCCCCCCCAAACTTCCATTTTATCAGCTCAGTTAGAGAACTTAGGAAAGGAGGTGGAGTAGCCACTTTATTTAAGGATGTTTACCAGTGCAAACAGTTGTGATATGGGAAGTTTGAGTCTTTTGAATATGTTGCACTGCAATTGACATCCTCCTGTCAAGCAGTATTAGTAACCATTTACAGGCCCCCAAAATATAGTGCACACTTTGTTGATGACTTTTCTAAACTATTGTCTGTTGTTTGTATTGATTTTGACTGTGTTGTTATAGTGGGTGATTTTAATATTCATATTGATAATCCCAAAGATGGGAGTGCAAAAGAACTCTTCTACATCCTGGACAACTTTGAACTTTCCCAGCATGTAACAGAGGCAACACACAAAGGGACATATTTTAGATCTAATTATCTCCAAAGAGCTCAACATTTCTGAGGTTGTGGTGACTGATGTTGCCTTTTCTGATCTTTACTGTGTTTTCTTTAAAATGGCCATCTCCGCTGACGCCAGTAAAATTACAACAGAGGTAATCAGAAAACGCTATATCAATATAAACACCTGTACACTATTCACCCAGGATTTTACACCCACACCAGCTCTGCCCTCAGTCTCTGTCAATAATCTGGTTCATAGTTTCAGCTCTAAAGCTTTGAATATTATGGACAATATTGCTCAAATGAAGGTCAAAGTTGTCTCTGGTAAGAAAAAACCACCATGGAGGAATGCCACACGGGTAAAAGCTCAAAAAAGAGAATGCAGAAAAGCAGAATGCAGGTGGCGAAAAACCAAACTCCAGGTTCATTATGACATCTATAAGGAAAGTCTGCACATCTATAACTTGGAGCTAAAAATGGCGCGGCAGTCCTTTTTCTCTGAGATTATCAACAAAAATAACAACAATGCACAGACTTTATTCACTGTTATTGACAGACTGACAAACCCATCAGTGTCAGTCCCTCCTGAACTGCTATCCACCAAGGCATGCAATGACTTTGCTTCTTTTTTCACAGAAGATAAGACAGACAGTCTGTAACTCCAACACAGTGGCTATTTCACCTGTGCCTCATAAGACTACTCCAGTTAATTTGGCACTTTTTCACCCATTAAATTATGTTACTTTGACAGAAATAGTTAGAAACCTTAGGTCCACTCTGCTGCCTTGACACTCTGCCTACAAGCTTTTCTAAAGATGTTTTTAACTGCATAGCATCAGATATACTACAGATAGTCAACTGTTGTCTTCAGTGAGGCCTTTTGCCAACGGCCCTGAAGGCTGCAGTCATTAAACCTCTCTTAAAAAAGCCTAATCTGGATGCCTCAGTAATAAATAACTACAGGCCCATATCAAACCTACCATTTTTAGGAAAGATCATTGAAAAGGTTGTTTTTCAGCAACTTAACACCTTCTTGGAGCAAAACAATTCAGTTGATGCCTGTCTCAGTGCTTTGAGCACATCACAGCACTGAGACTGCAAGTTTTAAATGACATTCATCTGAGCAGTGATGCATCAAAGATGCTGTTCTGGTATTACTGGACCTCAGTGCTGCATTCGACACAGTTGACCATAAGATACTGCTCGACAGACTAGAAAAGTTTGTGGGACTTTCCGGCACTGTGCTAAATTGGTTTAAATCTTATTTACAAGACAGGGATTTCTTGTGTCACTTGGCAATTATGAATCTGTGCGAACAAAAATTACATGTGGAGTTCCTCAAGGGTCCATTCTTGGACCTCTTCTGTTCAACATCTTTATGCTCCCTCTTACTCAGATTATGGAATATCATAACATCTCCTATCATACTTATGCAGATGACACACAACTTTACATAACAGTGTCACCATATGACTACAGTCCCCTACATCTGCTAAATAAGTGCATTGACAAAATCAATACATGGATATGCCAGAATTTTCTACAACTAAACACAGACAAAACTGAGATAGTTGCTTTTGGCCCCAAAGAGCAAAGATCAATAGTCAGTGCTCACCTTGATGCCATGACACTAAAACCTACAAATCAAGACAGAAATCTTGGTGTAGTTCTGGACTAAATTTCAATAGTCACATTAAGGCAATTACTAAATCAACCTACTACCACCTTAAAAACATAGCAAGAATAAAATAATTTCTGTCTAAACCAGATACAGAAAAACTTGTTCATGCTTTCATTTTCAGCAGGCTAGACTATTGTAACGGTGTCTTCACAGGCCTGAGTAAAAAATCAATCAGACAACTGCAGCTCGTCCAGAACGCTGCTGCCAGAGTCCTCACCAACACCAAGAGAGTGGAGCACATTACACCAGTGCTCAAGTCACTGCACTGGCTTCCTGTGTGTCAAAGGATAGACTTTAAAATCTTGTCACTTGTCTATAAAGCACTAAATGGTCTTGAGCCTAAATACATCTCTGATATACTTGTACGCCATGAAGCATCCAGACCCCTCACATCATCTTGAACAGGTTTACTCAGTGTTCCCAGGATCAAAACCAAACAAGGTGAAGCAGCCTTTAGTTTCTATGCTCCCTGCCTGTGGAACAAACTTCCAGAGTATCTGAGGTCGGCTGAAACTGTCAACTCATTTAAATCAGGGCTTAAAACATTACTATTTACTGCAGCTTACCAGTGAACTAGATATGTAACTTATTGTTAGGATAATCTGTAGCTATTGTTTTTATATTTGTCTGCTGTTGCTTTTGCTTTATGTTTGCTTTTTAACTATTTATTGTCTTGCTTTTAGCTTTTGTTTTTAATGATCTATTGTTCCTTTAATGTTTTATTTTAATGTATTTCTCTTGTAAAGCACATTGAACTGCCTTGTGTATGAATGGTGCTATATTATTAAAATTGCCTTGCCTTGCCTTGCCTAACATGAAAATGCTTAAGGTGCTTGGTTAACACACACTGTTTTTTGACACCACAGCTAATAGTTGCACTCTCCTGGGCAGGGTGGGCATGAACAGCATGGATGTCTCTGGTTCTCAGTTGAAAAGCACCTGGCTTGACATCCTTAGTCTGGAATTCTGATTTGTCCCCTGTACAAAATCTGCATATTGACCCACCTGACCCATCCAGTAGAGAAGCTCTCGACAAAGCCAGCTAGGCCGTGGGCTCCAAGATTGTCAGCAATGACACACTGGACAGTACCTTTAACAAACTGCCCTAGCTGAGAAATAAATACACCATGCTGCTCTAATATGCCCAAGTCTTGCAAGAGAGACTCCAGAACTTTCTCATAGCGAAAAGACTGTTAGTAAACAAATTAATTTCAGATAATAATATTGATTTACTCAGTCTCACCGAAATCTGGCTGTGTCAAGATGAATATGTTAGTCTAAATGAATCCGCTCCTCCCAGTCATAATAATACCCACATTCCTCAAGACAGAGGCCGAGGAGGGGGAGTTGCAGCCATTTTTAACTAAACTAGACTATAATTCTTTTGAAAGCCTCGTTCTTAGTCTTTTACATGCGACCTAGAAAACCTCGCAGCCACTTTTATTTGTTGTAGTGTACCGTGCTCCTGGCCCGTACTCTGAATTTGTTCCTGAATTCTCAGAGTTTTTATCCAGTTTAGTTCTTAGATCAGATTTATTATTGTAGGCGATTTTAACATTCATGTCGACGTTGTTAATGACTCCCTGGCTACCGTGTTTATCTCATTATTAGACTCCATTGACTTCAGTCAGGGTGTACATGAACCCACTCACTGTTTTAACCATACCCTCGATCTAGTTCTGACGTATGGAATTGAAATTGATAACCTAACAGTCTTTCCACAGAATCCCTCGCTATCGGATCATTATTTGATAACTTTTGATTTCTTTTTACTTGATTACACGCCACTCAGCAACAGTTACTATACTAGATGTTTATCAGATAGTGCTGTCGCAAAATTTAAGGAAATGATTACTCCGTCGTTAAATTCAATAGGCTCACTGCGAACAATACTCGACTCTGTAGCTCCTCAAAGCAAAGTAAGTTCGCTCCTTGGTATAACTCTCAAACCCGTAAGTTAAAACAAATATCGCGAAAATTTGAAAAGAATTGGCGATTAACCAAACTGGAAGAATCTTGTTTAATCTGGGCAGACAGTCTCAAAACGTATAAGAGGGGCCTCTGTAATGCCAGAGCAAACTATTACTCAGCTTTAATAGAAGAAAACAAGAATAACCCCAGGTTTCTTTTTAGCACTGTAGCCAGGCTGACTGAGAGTCACAGCTCTATTGAGCCTTCTATTCCTTTAGCCCTTAGCAGTAATGATTTTATTAGCTTTTTTAATGTCAAAATTCTAACTATTAGAGGCAAAATTCATGACTTCCTGTCCTCAGATAGTACCTATCTAACCTCAAACACAGCTGTAAGACCTAATATATATTTAGATTGCTTCTCCCCAATTTCTCTTCAAGAATTGATCGCAGTGATTTCTTCATCTAAATCATCAACGTGTCTCTTAGACCCCATCCCAACTAGGCTACTCAAGCAGGTTTTACCTTTGGTTAACACTCATTTATTAGACATGATCAATATATCCTTATTAATAGGCTATGTACCACTGTCTTTTAAGGTAGCTGTAATTAAACCTCTCCTAAAAAAAGCCCACCCTGGGTCCAGAGGTGTTAGCCAACTATAGACCAATTTCTAATCTTCCCTTTCTTTCAAAGATCCTTGAGAAAGTAGTCACAGACCAGCTGTGTGATTTTCTCCATGATAATAATTTATTTGAGGAATTTCAGTCAGGATTTAGAGTGCATCATAGCACTGAGACAGCACAAGTTAAAATTACAAATGATCTTCTGATTGCTTCAGACAAAGGACTCGTCTCTGTACTTGTTTTATTAGATCTTAGTGTGGCGTTTGACACAATTGACCATGAAATTCTGTTACAGAGACTGGAACACTTAATTGGCCCAAAAGGTTCTGCACTAAGCTGGTTTAAATCTTATTTATCTGATCGTTTTCAGTTTGTTCACGTTCATAATGAATCATCCTTACGTACTGAAGTTTGTTTTGGAGTTCCGCAAGGTTCTGTGCTCGGACCAATCCTATTTACTCTATTTATGCTTCCTTTAGGTAACATCATTAGAAATCACTCTGTAAATTTCCATTGTTATGCGAATGATACACAGTTGTATTTATCTATGAAGCCAGAAGAAAGTAATCAGTTAACTAAACTTCATAATTGCCTTAAAGACATAAAAACCAGGATGAGCACCAATTTCCTGATGTTAAATTCAGACAAAACTGAAGTTATTGTTCTTGGCCCCAAACAATTCAGAGACTCTTTATCTGATGACATAGTTTCTCTAGATGGCATTGCTCTGGCCTCTACCACTACCGTAAGAAACCTCGGAGTAACATTTGATCAAGATCTGTCTTTTAATTCTCATTTAAAACAAACCTCACGGACTGCATTTTTTCATCTGCGTAATATTGCGAAAATTGGGCCTATCCTGACCTGAAAAGATGCAGAAAAATTGGTCCACGCTTTTGTTACCTCTAGGCTGGATTACTGTAACTCTCAATTATCAGGTGGCTCTAGTAAGTCCTTAAAAACTCTCCAGCTAATTCAGAATGCAGCAGCACGTGTACTAACAGGAAGTAAGAAACGAGACATCTATTGCACGTGTAGAGGCAGATAATGTATCATGTCATACTAAAGATAGACAGTTACACAAGGTTTAGAAAGCAGCTGGTCAAATATCAGATTTGGCAGCAAAAGGACCCATAAAAGGTGTTTTGATAATTTGAGTAGTTCATGCGTAAGTCAAGCCTTGGGAGGTCAAACGAAGTAGAACGTGCTGGGTTAGGGTGACCTGACAGGTGGGACAGATGTGTCCAGTTTGGCAAAAAGGATGGCTGTTGATGCCAATTCTGGGAGAGAGACAAAGAGGACAGGAAAATATCGGCGCACGAAGGCCACCATTAGGAACAATAACAGGAAATCAGAAGAACTTTGAATTCCCAGAAAATATGACCTAAACACACACACACACACACACCCACACTCGCATGAACGAGTAGACGCCCAGCATAAAAGCAAGTTGAAGTGTGACTGTTCGGGGCTGTTCCAATTGATTCGTATTGTAGACTAGTATACTGTTGTGTGCTACGTTCTGCGAATAAAGTAACCCCGTTGGCTGTAACTTTTCTCCATGGTTCTCCGAGTCTCTTCATTTCAGTGTTTGCTGAAGTCGAGCATTTTTCTTACACACGTCTGTCCATCCTGGAAGAGGGATCCCTCCTCAGTTGCTCTTCCTGAGGTTTCTACCGTTTTTTTTTCTCCCTGGTAAAGGGTTTCTTTTTGGGAGTTTTTCCTTATCCGCTGTGAGGGTCCAAAGGACAGAGGGATGTCGTATGCTGTAAAGCCCTGTGAGGCAAATTGTGATTTGTAATATTGGGCTTTATAAATAAAATTGAATTGAATTGAATTGAATTGAGATCATATTTCTCCTGTTTTAGCGTCTCTGCACTGGCTCCCTGTAAAATCCAGAATTGAATTTAAATTCCTATTGTTAACTTATAAACCTCTAAATGGTCAATCTCCGTCATATCTTAGAGAGCTCATAGTGCCATATTATCCCACCAGCACACTGCACTCGGAGAATGCAGGGTTACTCGTGGTCCCTAAAGTCTCCAAAAGTAGATCAGGAGCCAGAGCCTTCAGCTATCAGGCTCCTCTCCTGTGGAATCATCTTCCTGTTGCGGTCCGGGAGGCAGACACCATCTCCACATTTAAGACTAGACTTAAGACTTTCCTCTTTGATAGAGCTTATAGTTAGGGCTGGCTCAGGCTTGCCTTGTACAAGCCCCTAGTTAGGCTGACTTAGGCCTAGTCTGCTGGAGGACCCCCTATAATACACCGGACACCTTCTCTCTCTCTCTCGTCCTATTACTGCATCTCGCTAACTCGGTCATTCTGTCTCTCAGGTTAACTCGTATTTGTTATGACCCTGTGGGTCATTTGTGGTTCTCTGTGTTTTGGTGCAGTGTTTCCTCTCTCCTTGGTGTGTGTGTTTTTCATGAATGAGTGAATTAGGAGCAGGTGGTGTTTGCTGATTGGCTGCCTCGTCTGATTTCGGCCATGTGACTGGTCAGGGGGCGGATCCCCTGACCTATTTGAACAGCCCGCCGACTGCAGTCTGTCTCCTCTCCAGCCTTTCCACCCCAGGAAACGTCGGTACGCTGTACTTTTTTGTGGTCTTGTAGTAAGCTGATAAGTAGTGATCAGATAGTTTGATGCTCTGTGTAGTTCTCTTGTGAAGCCTCTTGAAGTTGTACAGAGTCCATAAAATATGAGTCTTGTAAATATCTGTAAATACTAAAAGAGCAGCTGTAGTAGGAAGGGGAAGCCTTTTGTTTTAACCTTCTTTTCTCCTGTTTATTAATTTGGTAGGAGGTAGGTTAAGTATTTGTCATTTATTTACTTTTCCTTTTGTTTGGGGAAGGTAGGGCTAATTTAGAAAACGTTTGTTTGTTATGTTGGCTTATTCTCCTTCTGAAGACAATAAAAAAACTGCTCATTATGAAGTTGCTGGCCTTTCTTGGAGTGGGAAGACTGGGGGAGCACCTTTACATGTTGTGCCAAAGGTTTCCCTAGGCCGGGGCATAACAGTATTGCAGCGGTGCCTGGATGGAGTGACGTGTGTGGTTGTGCTGCTGCCGTGGTCCTGCCAGATGCCTCCTGCTGCTGCTGCATCATTAGTCATACTTCTGCTGTTATTATACACATATTTTAAATTTAAAATTTAAAGAAATGATTACTCCGTCGTTAAATTCAATCCCAAGTCCTTCAGTAACAGAGGTTTCCGGTACCGACTTTAACCTCTCCCGAATTGATCAATTTGTTGATAGCGCCGTAAGCTCGCTGCGAACAACACTTGACTCTGTAGCTCCTCTTAAAAAGAAGTTAACAAAACAAAGAAACTTCGCTCCTTGGTATAACTCTGAAACCCGTAAATTAAAGCAAATATCGCGAAAGTTTGAAAGGAATTGGCGATTAACCAAACTGGAAGAATCTCGTGTAATCTGGGCAGACAGTCTCAAAACTTATAAGAGGGGCCTCCGCAATCCCAGAGCAAACTATTACTCAGCTTTAATAGAAGAAAACAAAAATAACCCCAGGTTTCTTTTCAGCACTGTAGCCAGGCTGACTGAGAGTCAAAGCTCTATTGAGCCTTGTATTCCTTTAACCCTTAGCAGTAATGATTTTATGACCCTCTTTAATGACAAAATCCTAGCTATTAGAGGCAAAATTCATGACCTCCTGTCCTCAGATAGTACCTATCTAACCTCAAACACAGCTGTAACACCTAATATTTATTTAGATTCCTTCTCCCCAATTTCTCTTCAAGAATTGACCGCAGTGATTTCTTCATCTAAATCATCAACGTGTCTCTTAGACCCCATCCCAACTAGGCTACTCAAGGAGGTCTTACCTTTAGTTAACACCCATATATTAGATATGATCAATATATCCTTATTAACAGGCTATGTACCACAGTCTTTTAAGGTAGCTGTAATTAAACCTCTACTAAAAAAGCCCACCCTGGATCCAGAGGTGTTAGCCAACTATAGACCAATATCTAATCTTACCTTTATGTCAAAGATCCTTGAGAAAGTAGTCGCAGACCAGCTGTGTGATTTTCTCCAGGATAATAATTTATTTGAGGAATTACAGTCAGGATTTAGAGCGCATCATAGCACTGAGACAGCTCTAGTTAAAATTACAAATGACCTTCTGATTGCTTCAGACAAAGGACTCGTCTCTGTACTTGTTTTATTAGATCTTAGTGCAGCGTTTGACACTGTTGACCATGAAATTCTGTTACAGAGACTGGAACACTTAATTGGCCTAAAAGGTTCTACACTAAGCTGGTTTAAATCTTATTTATCTGATCGTTTTCAATTTGTTCACGTTCATAATGAATCATCCTTACGTACTAAAGTTTGTTTTGGAGTTCCGCAAGGTTCTGTGCTTGGACCAATCCTATTTATTCTATATATGCTTCCTTTAGGTAACATCATTAGAAATCACTCTATAAATTTCCATTGTTATGCGGATGATACACAGTTGTATTTATCGATGAAGCCAGAAGAAAGGGATCAATTAACTAAACTTCATAATTGTCTTGGCCCCAAACAACTCAGAGACTCTTTATCTGATGACATAGTTTCTCTCGATGGCATTGCTCTGGCCTCTACCACTACCGTAAGAAACCTCGGAGTAACATTTGATCAAGATCTGTCTTTCAATTCTCATTTAAAACAAACCTCACGGACTGCATTTTTTCATCTGTGTAATATTGCGAAAATTAGGCCTATCTTGACCCAAAGAGATGCAGAAAAATTGGTCCACGCTTTTGTTACCTCGAGGCTGGATTACTGTAACTCTCTACTATCAGGTTAGAGCTACCTGATCATTAAATCATTAAAAACTCTTCAGCTAATTCAGAATGCAGCAGCACGTGTACTAACAGGAACTAAGAAACGAGATCATATTTCTCCTGTTTTAGCTTCTCTGCACTGGCTCCCTGTAAAATCCAGAATTGAATTTAAAATCCTACTGTTAACTTATAAAGCTCTAAATGGTCAAGCTCCATCATATCTTAGAGAGCTCATAGTGCCATATTATCCCACCAGAACTCTGCGCTCTGAGAACGCAGGGTTACTCGTGGTCCCTAAAGTCTCCAAAAGTAGATCAGGAGCCAGAGCCTTCAGCTATCAGGCTCCTCTCCTGTGGAATCATCTTCCTGCTACGGTCCGGGAGGCAGACACCGTCTCCACATTTAAGACTAGACTTAAGACCTTCCTCTTTGATAAAGCTTATAGTTAGGGCTGGCTCGGGCTTGCCTTGTACCAGCCCCTAGTTAGGCTGACTTAGGCCTAGTCTGCCGGAGGACCACCTATAATACACCGGGCACCTTCTCTCTCTCTCTCTCTCCCTCTCTCTCTCGTATCCTATTACTGTATCTTTTTTTACTCGGCCATTCTGGATGTCACTAACTCGATTTCTTCTCCGGAGCCTTTGTGCTCCACTATCTCTCAGGTTAACTCGTATTGCAGCGGTGCCTGGATAGTGTGACGTGTGTGGTTGTGCTGCTGCCGTGGTCCTGCCAGATGCCTCCTGCTGCTGCTGCTGCCATCATTAATCATTAGTCATACTTCTACTGCTATTATAGACATATGATATTATCATCAATCAATCAATCAATTTTATTTATAAAGCCCAATATCACAAATACAATTTGCCTCACAGGGCTTTACAGCATACGACATCCCTCTGTCCTTTAGACCCTCACAGCGGATAAGGAAAAACTCCCCAAAAAAAACCCTTTACCGGGGGAAAAAAATGGTAGAAACCTCAGGAAGAGCAACTGAGGAGGGATCCCTCTTCCAGGACGGACAGACGTGCAGTAGATGTCGTACAGAACAGATCAGCATAACAAATTAACAGTAATCTGTATGACACAATACAGTAATCGGTATGACATCCTCGGTAATGACAGTAGCTTACAACAACATTCATGAAAGTAATAATACTGTCGTTATAGTTCTGGCTACTGTGGTACAATATGTTGAAAGTATATATTAGTATCAGGCAGTCTACATGTATGATAATATCATATGTCTATAATAGCAGTAGAAGTATGACTAATGATTAATGATGACAGCAGCAGCAGCAGCAGGAGGCATCTGGCAGGACCACGGCAGCAGCACAACCACACACGTCACACTATCCAGGCACCGCTGCAATACGAGTTAACCTGAGAGACAGTGGAGCACAAAGGCTCCGGAGAAGAAACCGAGTTAGTGACATCCAGAATGGCCGAGTAAAATAGATACAGTAATAGGATACGAGAGAGAGAGGGAGAGAGCGAGAGCGAGAGCGAGAGAGAGAGAGAGAGAAGGTGCCCGGTGCATTAAAGGTGGTCCTCCGGTTGACTAGGCCTAAGTCAGCCTAACTAGGGGCTGGTACAAGGCAAGCCCGAGCCAGCCCTAACTATAAGCTTTATCAAAGAGGAAAGTCTTAAGTCTAGCCTTAAATGTGGAGACGGTGTCTGCCTCCCGGACCGTAACAGGAAGATGATTCCACAGGAGAGGAGCCTGATAGCTGAAGGCTCTGGCTCCTGATCTACTTTTGGAGACTTTAGGGACCACGAGTAACCCTGCGTTCTCAGAGCGCAGAGTTCTGGTGGGATAATAAGGCACTATGAGCTCTCTAAGATATGATGGAGCTTGACCATTTAGAGCTTTATAAGTTAACAGTAGGATTTTAAATTCAATTCTGGATTTTACAGGGAGCCAGTGCAGAGAAGCTAAAACAGGAGAAATATGATCTTGTTTCTTAGTTCCTGTTAGTACACGTGCTGCTGCATTCTGAATTAGCTGAAGAGTTTTTAATGATTTACTAGAGCTACCTGATAGTAGAGAGTTACAGTAATCCAGCCTCGAGGTAACAAAAGCGTGGACCAATTTTTCTGCATCTTTTTGGGTCAAGATAGGCCTAATTTTTGCAATATTACGCAGATGAAAAAATGCAGTCCGTGAGGTTTGTTTTAAATGAGAATTGAAAGACAGATCTTGATCAAATGTTACTCCGAGGTTTCTTACGGTAGTGGTGGAGGCCAGAGCAATGCCATCGAGAGAAACTATGTCATCAGATAAAGAGTCTCTGAGTTGTTTGGGGCCAAGAACAATAACTTCAGTGTTGTTTGAATTTAACATCAGGAAATTGGTGCTCATCCAGGTTTTTATGTCTTTAAGACAATTATGATTATCATACATGTATACTGCCTGATACTAATATATACTTTCAACATGTTGTACCACAGTAGCCAGAACTATAACGACAGTATTATTACTTTCATGAATGTTGTTGTAAGCTACTGTCATTACCGAGGATGTCATACAGATTACTGTTAATTTGTTATGCTGATCTGTTCTGTACGACATCTACTGCACGTCTGTCCGTCCTGGAAGAGGGATCCCTCCTCAGTTGCTCTTCCTGAGGTTTCTACCATTTTTTTTTCCCCCGTTAAAGGGTTTTTTTTGGGGAGTTTTTCCTTATCCGCTGTGAGGGTCTAAAGGACAGAGGGATGTCGTATGCTGTAAAGCCCTGTGAGGCAAATTGTATTTGTGATATTGGGCTTTATAAATAAAATTGATTGATTGATTGATTGATATGATTATTGTCACACATGTATACTATCAAATAGTAATATATTATTAATTATAATATTATTACTTTCATTAATGTTGTTGTAAGCTACTGTCATTACCGTCTGCCCTGCATCTCTCTCTGTCTCTCTCTCTTTCTGTCTCAATATGTCATACGGATTACTGTTAATTTATTGTGTTGATCTGTTCTGTACGACATCTATTGCACGTCTGTCTGTCCTGGAAGAGGGATCCCTCCTCAGTTGCTTTTAATGAGGTTTCTACCATTTTTTTCCCCGTTAAAGAGTTTTTTTGGGGGGAGTTTTTCCTTATCCACTGTGAGGGTCCAAAGGACAGAGAGATGTCGTATGCTGTAAAGCCCTGTGAGGCAAATTGTGATTTGTGATATTGGGCTTTATAAATAAAATTGATTGATTGATTGATGATAATAAATGTATGATTATCATCATCATTATTGTCATATACACACAATATATTAATTATTCTGATAATTTTCACTTGAAACAGCTCGACCTGCCTCTGAATATCCAATCGGACGCAGTGTGAAGTCGCGTTCCGGCCCTTTGGGGCGATATCAGCCTGGCTGGAAATCATCCCGATTTACTCTCATAGACTTCCATGTAAAATGCTTTTTTTTTTCTAAATGCAGGCACTCCAATGCAATCTCTATGGGTTCAGGGAGGGCTTGCCCCAACGTTGTTTTCATCATACGTAAACCACCAAGTACCATTCATGTGCTCCTTCAGATGGTCCGATTTCCCATGTCGGGAAGTCATTCTTACTTCATTGTGTGTTCATGAGCGTTTAAGTCGTAATGTGGAGACGACAACAAGGACATTACAAAAAAGATGTGTTGTCACAAAATGTTTAAAAAACACGTCGTCAACCGTTTCCACTGAAATATTGTTTTACACTCGGAAACTCATTTTTCCGATTATTCCGACATCACATGAGGCAGCGCCACTGCGCAGCTGTCATATCCAAGATCAACATTTCTAACGCTTCCAGCTGATCCAAGAGGTTTTTTAACCATATCGGTTTGACCACCTTAACCATATAGGTTAAAAAGGAACAAACAACACATCGTGCATCCAAATTCACACCTGTTCTTCTCTATGGATTTTCTCCGCGACCGTGCGTCATAGCGAGAAGCCACGCCTATCACGTGAAACAGCGGAACTGCGGCTTTCCAACAAGACCAACTCATCGGTAGTCCAATGTTTTCACAGCGAAAACCCCCTGATAAAATTACACTAAAATTAAGTATAACAAAGCTTTCATACAGCGTTGCACACACATTACTCTTGGATGGATTACTCGCAAATCATTGTGCTGCCATCCCATCACGCTATAAATACAGACCAATTGTCTACAAAATAAAAACCTGACGAATTTCTTTACATTCCATTATACAGATCTTGTTATCAGTCACTTCATATAGTGAGGAATATCGTATCTTACCACGTCTTAGGCTTGTGTGTGTTTCTCCCTGTCTATCCACATTTGGAGTCCGGCTTTCAAGATGCAAATATCTCCATATTGTCCAGTTAACACTCATCTAACTTTGTATGGCAAGACCAGCACACTTCACCTTTGCGCACCCAGACAACTGTAGCCTAATTATTTTGCTGACAGGGCAGTAGTCAACATATACATTGAGGGGGACACGTTCCCCCCCAGTGCCCAAAATGCCCCCCAGTATATAAGTGAAACTGAAAAACAAAACAAAAACAAAAAACGTTCAGGTCAGGTCAAAGAGCAGTGATACCATGTCATGTGCATTTTATTAAGTTGTAGTGTATGCCTGCATTTATTTCTTAAATCGGAACACAAAATGAATTTCCACTTAGCTATAATAAAATGTTTTCTGATTAAGACTGACAGTGACTCAATGAATACCTTACTCAGTTTTATTTGATTAATGATAAAAACCTGTCTCTGTTCACATTCAAAGGTATTTGTGTGGGCAAACTGATGACAATTAGTCTGTTGATGACCATAAGTGGATTGTTCAGTCATTGTAGAGCCAAATTAATTCAAATTTACCCATTGAACGGGTCACCTCAGCCATCGTCACAACAATTGCCCCCCCCCTGAGAAATTTGGCAGGAGCCGCCACTGTTGTTGATTGATCATCGTCCAAATCTAGGCAGTGCAAAGATCTAGTTTAGTGCAAAGTATTTAAAATCTGCACTTCATGCTAAAAATGTGCTTAGCAACTGCCCTTTACCAGTAGACAGGGTGACTGCCACCATATCAAACTGTTATCATTAGTCTCTTACCATTATTCACACACACAGTCACGTTGTCACATTGTCATGTCACAATTTTGCATAGCAATCCTTGGGATGCTGACTAACTCTGACGTTTCATCAGTTTATGATGTGACATAAAGCTTCTGACTTACAGTGTGTTGTTTGAGGGATACTTTTTCATGCCTGTTCCTTTTTTCATTATATTTGCACTCTGTCATACAAAGCAAATGCTGAACGCTCATTCCTCTTTTATTCATACTGTAGATTGATGTCCAGCTATTTTTAATAGATTTGATATTTGATTGCCCCCATCACCCAGTCTCTCTAAACTTTCAAGTCATTATAATGGCTACAATGACAGGAAATGTAATTTCTTTGTCTTAATTTTTAATTTCCCCTAGATTTCTTCCCTGGGTTCCATTGAGGGACAGGACACGAAGCATGTTACCTGGAACATCCTGTCACACATTTTTTGTGACAGTGTGGCCAAGAAAATCTGTTGGAAGGGAGAAAATGGAAAGATGGCTTTTAGACAGATGGCAGTGAGGGCAATACTTGTACGTGAGTACAGAATCCAAAACATGTCACTACTGTCAATTTGTGGAAAAAAGTTACAATGTTCTCTTAAAAACTGCTTTACAAGTCTTTTGGAACATAGACCGATGTTACAGTATGTAGGAAAAAAAATCCCTTTTTCATAAAAGAGAGGGTCTGACAGATGCCCTGAACGATTCATAATAAATCCTATTTTTGTCATGCTACATGCAACTGCATTGAGGAAGAGGAGAATAAAAATAAAACAACTAGTGGCAGGATGCATGCCACTGCTCGCCTGCCTTTCTCTCTCCCGCGGTCCGTCACTCCGCTGACTCCGCTCTGATTCTCGCTCTCCAGCGGTCAGCCTGTGCTACAATGCATGTTTAACATAGCCAGGCTTTCTTTAGTTGAGCTGGCTTCACAGAGCCTAACAGCGCCCATCCAGGATAACCAGTACTACAAAGCTGGTTATCAACTCGCTCTGTTATCTCTGTGTTTTCCAGCAATGAGCGTGTTCATGTGAAAGAGGCGGAGTTGTTAATTAGGAGCGACATCATCATCATGAACTCATACTCATATGAGATGAAACAGTAGCCTATCTGTAAAAAAACTTCTGTTTCAGTGACAGCAAAACAGTTATTTTCAACTAAGTAACAACAGCCTGTAATCAAGGGCTACAACAGAATAAAATAAGACAGATAAAACAGATTAAAAAAAAATCCTTGTCAATAATTTTCAGCTTGTCTGATTAAAACAGATGTAGAGACTAGAAATAATTTATAAATATTAATAGTTAATAGTGACAAATTTAGGGCAGCACGGTGGTGTGGTGGTTAGCACCGTCGCCTCACAGCAAAAGGGTTGCCTGTTCGATCCCGGGTGGGGGAGCCCTTCTGTGCGGAGTTTGCATGTTCTCCCCGTGTCAGCTTGGGTTCTCTCCGGGTACTCCGGCTTCCTCCCACAGTCCAAAGACATGCAATTTGGGAACTAGGTTAATTGATTACTCTAAATTGTCCATAGGTGTGAATGGTTGTCTGTCTCTATGTGTCAGCCCTGCGATGGTCTGGCGAACTGTCCAGGGTGTACCCTGCCTCTCGCCCGATGTCAGCTGGGATAGGCTCCAGCCCCCCCCACGACCCTCACGAGGATGAAGCGGTTAGAAGATGAATGAAGTAATACATTTAAGAATTATTATGACTTAAGTACATAAGTACATTGCTATACTTATGACTTAAGTATTTTTCACTATTTAGTTTGATGACAATGTAGGGGAAATACCTCTTTCACAATATTTGCACTTGTAATAAATTTTGGGGAACCACCCTCCTAAAGAGGGAAGCGACTAATCAAATTAATAACTCCGTAAATCATTTATTAATTCGTCAGCACACTTATCAATAATGAATCAATCTCAATATCTGGGTTATGAATTCTCTATACAGTGATCTCAGCTCCTGTCCAAAAGATAAATATGCAGACAACGACTTGGCGATAAATGAAGATTTATATAAACTAAATAGGTAACAACTGAATAAATGAATAGCAAATGATGATTATATTACACAACACAAAATTAACAGTATATAAATGGAATGAAATGAGAAGTAACACTCGTGTGAGTTACTTAGTTTGGCGATAGTGGGAGAGTATATTAAAATAGCCTATGTTATAAATGGGGAACGCAGGAATGCGCAAATCATTCACGTAGGCCCCTTGGAAACCTAAATTAAAATCAGGGTAATTAACTAAGCTCCTACTCGACCTTACTCTTCACCGCACAGCAGCTCACTCAAGTTATGGAGGTTTTGGCCTACTTTTGGATATCAAAGGTGAAGCTCCTCTTGGGCCCCTGGAGTGTTGCACCGCAGCTCCCGGACTTTCCAGCAGAATGGAATAGCTGTCTCACAGCACGAGGGGGAAAGCGGTTGAATTTGCGATGTCCTGTGGATGTCCACTGGGCCGGTTCACGCTGCAGAAGGCCTTTGGGCTTGGCAGGAGGACCACTGTGGCAAGTGGCTGGCAGCCAGTTCCGATGAATCTGGAGCGAAGAGGTTGGTCGGCAGGTGCTGGTCTACTTTGTTCTGTTTACTCGCTTATAATAATAGTGATAATAACATCGCTGGCCGTTCCACATTGCTGTCAAAGTTATTATAACACGCAAAAATGTTGAAAACACTGGAGATAAAAGAAAACTGGATCGACAAAACTGAAAAGTTCAAAACAATTTTGCTCGTGAGCACAATAAAAATCAAATTACACGACAAGAAGGTAAAATACGAATAAGCACGGCAGAACTCACAGTATGAATAATAGGGAATAACTAACAAAAGACACAGGGAAAAAGGAAAGAGGAAAAAAGGCACCAAGCGGAAAAAAGGAAACAGAAAAAGGGCCAAGCCATGCCGAGCGCACGGGTATTTGACTGGCCAAAAAGTAGGCGGATTTGATCAGGGAGGCTTCTCTCGTGATGAAAAGATGATGAAACATATACCACCATGGAATATATTCAGAGGAAACTTTAATGCTTTCCTGATACGAGATTGTATATGGGTATGTTACGTGCGAGGGACACATGCTGTTCCCACTATGGTCAACATTGATTCTTAACATCCAATTAAACAGATTAACATTAAATCAAAATACACCTATTATGCCGCCGTATAGCCTAAGTCAAATGCACACACTCTAGATTAACTCAGTGACAATATATAATGAAAAACAAAATGAAGGAACACGTATTCATGCAACAAGTTGATTAATAATCCTTAATTATATCTTCATTCAAAAGTTGACTTCCTTGAGGTAACTCGTCTTAACTCCACAAGATGGCAGTATGGCTACATGTTAGAGAGTTGAAACTAAAATTGAATTCTGCAACTTGTCAGTCTTTTGTTTTAACAGGGTTAAAGCAAAGTATCATTCAGATAAAATATGATTAGGCTATATATGTGTACAAGTCAGGACATGGCAAACGGCCACGGAGAGGAGCAAATGGGAACAATCTCACTTCCAACATACATTTCAATTTTATCAAACAGAAGCATTTGTTCAGCGAGGGGTAGCGTGGTCCTCGCCCATGGTTATGTCTTTAGTTTTTATTTCCAGTTATCAGGTGTCTCAAGTTATTCTGAGCTGCACAGTCTAAAATCATCCACACTGTCAGGTGTCACTGAGGATAAAATAAAGTTTACACCATTAAATTGTGGCTAAAATCATCATTAGGATATGTATGTGTTGGTTATAAACCATCTCTCTGTTTGTTTGAAACTGTTTTAAAACCAGAGTGGAAATACAAAACGTGGAACAATAAATATTAATACTGACCTATTAAAGGACAACTTCGGTATTTTTCAACCTGGGCCCTATTTCCCCATGTGTATGTGTGCGTATGATTCATAGGTAGGCTACAACTCGTTGGTTCAGCATTGAGGGAGGCGGATGCAGTCAGAGCGGCGAAACGAGCTAAAACGGTAACGGGGGCAAATGCGTCCCGTATAAGTTTGCGCATTAAAAGTGCTTTTTTTCGCCAGTGACCGGTTCAGATCGCCAGCGTTATGAGTGCTATGAGTGGAGTCAGCTGTCAGTCAGTGTTGGAGCAGAGAGGGGGAGGGCTGCCCCGCTGGGTACTGTAAGTGAGTATGTGTGTATGAAGTGTGTGTGTTACGCTAGAAGAGTCAGAGGACGGAGTCTTTTACGTGCTACCCCCAGGAGTGTTACCGGAGCTTTTGGAGTGATCAAATAAACGTGCATTAAAAGTGCTTTTTTTCGCCACTGACCGGTTCAGATAGCCAGTGTTATCTCTGTAAATAGCTACTAAGCGTTTCCCTTACCTCTGGGCTGTGTGATGTCACAAGCTTTGCTCCACTGTGTCTGTAGCTCTCTCTACTCCTGGGGCAGCCGTTTTCTTGAGGAAGAGGTGTTTCGGGATTGGATGTCTTCTCTTCTTCAGATGGCAGCAGTCATCTTGGGAGACATGAGCACTGCAGACCCGATGGTCTGCAAGGCGCAGTGTCTGGACGGTAGTGTTAGCATCCATTTGTAGCACAACTAGCCACAACTTCAGCATCTCGCCGTCCGACAAAGGCAGCCTATGAAAGCTGTAGGGGGTGTTGCGCGACATTCTCTGGCCTTTTGTATGTATTTTAACTTTAAAATAGTCAAACTTTTCTTCTGGGGGGGCATGCCCCTGGACCCCCCTAGAAGTTCAGAGGCTCTCTCATTTTTTCACCATACCTGTGTTTGCATCACTGAGTTTAGTGCCCTGAATGTTTTCAGATATGAAGCAGAATTGCCTTGTGATTTCTATGACGGCCATTTTACTTTCAGCCATAGCTGAATTTGGTATTGCATCTTACACCTGAACCAAACTTAACAGAAAGGGAGATGACTGCCCCAATTTTTTGATGGTCAAGAATTACAGTGATACCAAACACAACATCATACCTGTTCAGATGAATATTCATTGTGAGTTCAGTGAAGTAAGAGGGGGTTCAAAAAACATAGGTAGCCTAAGACTTTGTCATATCATGTCTGTCTGATGAATGTTGTGTATAGTTTTAAAAAGTGATTGTCATATTAATTATTCTTCTACTTTCTACAATCACTAAGTTATTTATTAGAAGGATTAAGTCTTAAAAATTAAGTAATGTACAGTTTCAAAAACCTATGTTTAATAACTCAACATGCATGCAGCAGACATGTTATGACAAAATCAACCCTTCATCCGCAAATCCTCTGATTTCCACAAGCAACAGGTGAGGTTGAGGATGGGGAAGGATTAACTAATGATCACACTTTTTTTAATGACCAGAGAGCTATCTATCATTTATACAACTGTAGTGTCATCACAAACGGATTTATTTATTTAGATTAGTGCTTCCGCAATAACCACAGGATATCAGGAGAGGTGCATAGGTATGTCTGTAGTAGGCTATAGCATACATGACAAAAACAGACACCAGAAAGTATTAAATCACATTCAGCACAGCTCAGGTGAGGTGCACAACAATACAGGCTTCAGATGTGAGTGACCAGTAGCGGCGCCAGGATTTTGATTGTGGGTGGGCCTCCAGAAAACTGGATGGGCCAGTTAAAATAAGTAAAAAACGGGTTCCCTTTTATCTCCGTTTCAGCGCTTTTCTGCGGCATTGAGGACAGCGACGCTGGTGCACCAGTGTGGCTCCCTTGTGTCGCTGTCCTCAGCTCAGTGCTGCAGTGGACAATGACATACTCCCATAACACATAAAACGCTAGCATAAGTTATCTGTCTACTTATATTATTTTTTACTCCAGAGGGCGGCTGAGGTGGACGGTAAAGCCTGATTTATGGTCGTGCGTTGAATCGAAGACGTCGCTACGTAGTTGCCGTGACGCCGTCGTGAACCCTTCGAACTTCTCCGTCACTCCGTTTCGTCGCGGTGCAATTCACCGCCAGAGCGGTAGGAGGCTGCGTTCCTTTCCTGAGTGGTTATCGCCGTCTAACTAATGATCACGTTTAGCTTCCGGCTTTTTCGGTCACAGAGAAATGAATGCGGAGCACGGACAGACGGCGCCGGCCGTATCCATATTGAACGTTGTGCATAATGGCATATATATAATGAGCCTTAACAACATCTACATCGCAATAGAAGATGTTTAAAGACGGCGGGGATGGCGGTGGAAATACGGAACCGGAAATGCGTTGCTACTTAGCAAACCAATCACAGCCGTGCCGGTCTGCGCTGGGTCTGCGTCGCCTCGACTCGACGCGTAGTTACATTTTTGGGGAGGTGCACGTCAGGCTACGCCGGGGGCTACGGCGAGCCTTCTGCGTAGCCCCGTACCCTATGACGTAGCGTCGTCGTCGATTCAACGCACAACCATAAATCAGGCTTAAAGCAGCACTCGTAACGTTACTTGAAATGGACGCAGGAGTTTCCTGCTCCTCGCAGCGTTTCTTAGTAAATTTAAATGTAAATAAGCTGCTTTGCTTCGCCATGTTGACTTTTCATCTTAGCTAGCTACTTCCTCTCTCCTGTGTTTACTGCTAAATTTCACTGCTTGCGCGGAACTAACTCATTCATTTCATTGGATCACATGCTGGTGACGATGCAGCCTGTTGGCAGGCTTAAGGGGCCACACACGTGGGGTAAGAAGCCATTGATTGGCTGAGAAGCCTTCACTCAAAGTTTTCCTCAGACTGCCTATTTGATGAATAGCTAAAATGAAAACTAAGTCTTCTGATTGGGTGGTCCTGGGTCAAAATGGCAATACTAGCGCCGCGGCTCATTTATTTTCAATCCCATCAAGCCCAGGACCACCAGTTGTTTTTAGATCATTAATGGCATTCAGAACTTCAACAGGTGTAATTTTCCTGAAAGAGAATGAACTGTGGCAAGGCACTGGGTTATTAAAAACAATGGATGGGTGAGACGAAATGGGAGTAGAGACAGAAGAGAAATGGTGGTTAAAAGCTTGAGCTACTAGAAAAGGATCGTGAAGAATTGTATTATTAACTCTTAATTGATTATAGGACGTAGTTTTATCAGGAGCATTAGTTAAACTTTTTATTTTCTTCCAAAATTCTTTCGGATTTTTAAAATCACAAGCAAGTGATTCATTATAATAACTGGATTTAGCATTTCTTGTCAATGTTTTACATCTATTTCTCAGCTGTTTGTATTCTTCCCAGTTAGCAGGATTTTTGGACTTACGAGAAGTGGCCCATGTCTTGTCACGCTGCCTAAAAAGACTTATTAATTCTGCTGAAACCCAGGGAAGATGACTCTCTTTAACTTTAATAGTTTAGTAATGTTTAATGTTTATCAATTATTCTCATCAATTCAGTTTGAAAAAATTTCCAGGCGTCATGAACATTTGAAATAGTTTGGAACTGATCCCAATTAACTGAGATCAAGTCATTAATGAAATGATCAACATTAATTTTCTTATCTTGCCTGATTTTGATTAATTTAGGTGGAAGTTTGGGTAATCTGATTTTCCAAATACAAAAAACAATCGAATGGTCACTGAGACAGTCAGACATGACTCCAGATTTTATAAACCTATTGGGATGAGAAACCAGAATCCAATCGAGCAGAGATTGACAAGTAGGTGTAATACGTGTAGGTTCAACAATACGCTGAGATTCAGGTTCCCAAAAGTAGTTTTTGCAATATTAGAAGATTTGTCCAACCAGTTCTTGTTAAAATCACCCAGGATAATAATTTCATGTTTATATAGAATTTATGGTATTAATAATGAAGTTGAAAGATTCAGCAGGTGCAGAGGGGGGTCTATAGATATTTCCAACAGTTAAATACTTATTCTCATGCAGCATAATCTTTACAAAGATGCTCTCAAAGTGTGAAGGTTCAACAGTAGGTACAATTAACTCAGAGGCAAGATGAGCTGATACATATGTGGCTAGACCACCAGCCCTAGTGCCTCTGTCGGCTCTGTATAAGATGTAGTTTGGGAGTTGGATCTCACTGTCTGAAATATTATTAGTAAGCCACGTTTCAGATAAAGTGACTGCATTGGGTTTATGATGCTCAACCCACAGCCAAAGTAAATCAATTTTGCGCCGTAGGCTTCTTATATTCAGGTGTATTATTTTCAAACCTTTTGCACAATCCACTTAGAAATTAAATGTTTAAG
This sequence comes from Epinephelus awoara, assembly GCA_035609425.1. Lineage (NCBI taxonomy): Eukaryota > Metazoa > Chordata > Actinopteri > Perciformes > Serranidae > Epinephelus > Epinephelus awoara. Next base: position 36,781,045 of record CM069310.1, on the reverse strand, counting down.
GCCATCGTTGACCAGCATAGTATGAAACAGATCCAGCAAAGTATTGTGAGAAATACAAATATGACCAGACAAAACAAACAAAACCAAAAAAGCAGAAAAAACAACAACAAAAAAACAAAACAAATACAAACAGACAAGAAAATTAGAAACAAAAACGAAACAACAGAAATAAGCCTCAAGACTAACCTAATTACCCTTGAAGCCATATAGGCCCAAGGATATTGGTGAGTAAAGACGAAACATCCTCTCGACTGAGGTGTCTGTTACTGTAGGGAGAAGAATCGTAGCGTGATGAAGTAATTGAAGTAGTGAAAAAATAAATGTATAAGCGTTAGTGTCATAACCATAACCAAAAGATAGTCAATACAGCTGTGAGCTGAATGATTAATAGTGTTCAAATTGAACACAAATAAAAAAATAAATGAGTAAATAAAACAAAACAAAAAAAACAACACTTCCCTATGGGAATACTGCACAGCAGGACATACTGTGAGACTTACCACAGTTGTTGCTATTTATAATCAAAAATTTACATTCAAAGTGCAGGGATAGTGTTTAATTTTATTTAGCTTTTTTTAGGGAGCAAATCAAAAACAAACAACACAAAAAAAGCTTTCTTTTCTAAAACTTAGAAAAGAAGTTCACTTGAACTCACTGCGGTAGTTTGCGACACCAAGTTTGCTTTACAGTAGGTGCTGACCAGCCAACCAAAACCAAGCTGATTTACGGCAAACATACTAGTGCGCTAACTGGATTTAAACAGCACAGCAGCAAAAGTTATATAGGAAAAAGGGGGAGAAAAAAGTAACTTGGACCAAAAGAGCATTCTTTCATGATGTCATAATATCAGTTTAGACCATAGTGAGACAATTAGCGTTTTGTCATATAGTCAACTGAAGATGGTAACTAGTACTTTCAGATGGCTGAAACTAAGGAGAGCTCATACCGGCTTCTGGGGATGAACAGTTCATGAAGACAACTTCAGCGGCTACGTGACTCTTGAATAGCTGCGCTTTGCCATCCACGATCACACTTAAGGTGAAGGGATAACGGAGTGAGTACCTGAGTTTGAGTTCATGAAGTCTAATTTTTACTGGATCAAAGGTGCAGCGTTTCTTCAGCAGCTTGGCACTGTAGTCTGGAAAAATGAAGATACGATTCCCATTAAAGATCAGATCTTTCTTCTCACGAGCAAGTCTTTGTCCTGGAAATGTTGCAGCTTTATCAGGATAGGCCTCGGACTGGATCTATTACCCTGACCGACTGTGGGAGTACGGCGAGCCCACTCCAGAGCCAGGGTGTGGGAAAACTTTGTTGACCCAAAATTTCAGGGATCATGCGGGCCACAAACCCCTGCAGGTCATGGGCCTCTGAAGGTAATTCAGGGACCCGAATCAGACGTAGATGGTTGGCTCTTCCAGCGTTCTCAAGCTCCATCACCTTGTCCATCAGGTAAGTGTTGTCTTTATTGAGGTGTTTAACCTGAGTGGTGAGATCAGTCATGTTGTCCTCATTTGCACAGAGTCACTGTTCCAGTTGTGCGATATGATCACCAAGTGTAGACATGGACCCCTGAATATCCTTCAAAGTGGTGATAATCGGATCCACCTTTGAGTCAAAATAAGTGATCATTTCAGTTTTTACCTGACCAGTGGTGTCAGTCAAGTGTTTGATCTGCCCGGGATCCATTGTTTGGCAGCTTGTCTTGTCAGAGGCAGAAAATCGGAATAAACAGTTCTTTTGCCAGACACTGTCGTGCTGTTCAGAGCATCGTCGAGGTTTGTAATATGTAGAATAAGAGATGAGCAGTTATGAAGCCATGAAACGCTACAGGTTGCAATAAGAATGACAAACAGACCTCAGCTCAATTCAGCCTACTCACTCTGCGGCCATCTTGATTATGACATTTAGGCTGAAGAACATTGCTTGACTGATGGTTCAGTAGAAACTAGAGGCATAAGAACACATTTCTGGTTAGAAAGAACCTACATAGACAACAAGAGTGAGGAGCAGTGACAAGACAAGACAAGTGAGCAAGAGATTCGACTTAAACTTTGGATAATTACTTAATTTACCAATTTGAAACAAGTGAAGGAAGAATTTCCAGGTGTAGAGTGGGAGACGATTTTGAATGATTTGTGGACTCCCCGCTCACTAGATCCACTGCTGCAATATTTGTGTGACAATTATAAAAAAGCGGACCCGTAGCTTCACTTCCTCTGAACCAGGTAGTATTTCAAGATTTAGAGAAGAGGAGTGGAATTTAATCCAAGATTGCAGATTGCTGTCGTGCCTAGAAAAGTTGATTGGGAGACAGGAAAATTTGGATGGTTTAACCAAAGTACCCCTAGGAGACAGGTCACATAAATTAGAATATAACCCCTGGAGAGAAAAGAAATACAAAACTGCCATCACAGTAGGGAAAAATACTGGTACTGATACACACCAAAAGAAACAGATGAGCAACCACAAATTCAACCACAAATTCCAAGAGCAAGTGAAGTTAAACAAGGCTTCATGGGAGCCAACCAAGGAAAGATGGAAAAAGGGGTTCTGACACCCATAGAGATAGTGATGACACAACACCCAGGTCGGAGAAACCGAATCCAACGCTGTGTGACCAAATGGCACAAAAGAACATCAGGAAAAAATTGTTGGCCTAAAGATGGAACCTTTAACCTGGCATGTTGCGATGAGGTGGAGTCAGAACTAAGACACACTGAGGCAAAAGACACTAAGTTATAAAAAACGGACAGAAGGGCTAAAGAAAGGGAGGTATTAGGGTGGTTTAGAAAGAAAAGCCTGAATCAAGAAAAAGAGAAAACAAAGATCCAGGCTCCTGTTGTCATGGCCGATCAGTCAATGCCACAAGCCACCCAACCCCTGCCAGCGCCTCAGATGGCTGAGCAAACGCCCCCCACAGACCCCAAAACCAGGGAGTATAATCCCGCCAATGCCACACATTACCACTACTATTATCCACAACAGGCAGGTGGAAACAATGGTAGCCAGAGGCCCCCAAGGGGGCGGGGTCGAGGCGGACTTAGGAGAGGACCAGCAGGCTGAGGAGGATGGAGAGGGGGACCGAACTTTCCTCCAGGACCTCAGCCACCGCAACAGCAAACCTATCAGCAAGCCGTACCCTATCAGCAATCAGGCCCCCAGGAAATGAACACAGGCTATTCAGGAGTGAATCCTGCTGCACCTGACAACCTATGCTGGGGTTGTAACCAGCTCGGCCACCGACGTAGGGAGTGTCCGGTCAATCCATGGGAAGGCCCAGCAGAAAATTGGCCGAACACGAAGACAGGGCGCCCATGGTAGGGCTGCCCAGAGAAGCCTGAGGGGGAAGTAATGTCACCAGTCATTTCATTACAGCCACATGACAAACCAACTATACCTGTTGTCATCCACGAACAAGCATATCCTTTTATGGTGGACATAGGGGCTACATATTCATGCATTGGAAAAGAAGGCTCTAAACTCCCCCTCTCTAAGTCATCCATCAAGACCATAGGCCTCTCTGGGAAATCACAAGTCATACCATTGACAGAGCCCATTCCAATGCTCATCGCAGGTAAAGTCATATTTGCACCCCTACTCTATTCAGCTCATATGCCAGTGAACCTTCTAGACAGAGATATATTGTGCCCTCTCAAAGCTAAGATCATGTGTACTCAAGATGTACTATATTTAGACTTCCCTGAAGACCCCCCACAAAGCATGATGCCACAGCTGCCCATGAACGCCACAGAGACACCACAGGCGTTGGTCTACTGGCTCCAACTGACATCAGAAGAGTCTCACCTCAAACAGACATGGACTGAGTGGGAACCATGGCTCAGGTCACATTTTAACACAGCACACACTCCCACTCTGCCACTGCACTACACGCTCATGTATGACGCAGACCAGACTCATGTAGATTATCAAGAATGCTGGGACGCAGTGCTCAATAAAAAAACATGCTTGATCACTAGTGAAGACATGTATTTAGGACCTCAAGGTGTGGTGGCAGCCGTCCGCCTCTCAGAAGAATTAGCGGGGTGGTTTCAGGTGCCAAATTCTACATCACATGTTACACTGTTGATAGCAGAAGGTTATGAGTCCCATCATCTGGGTCCTATGGTCAGACGTGCTCTGCAGGTGCGAGAGTGGTTACCCACAGAGAACAAATACATCCACATTTCAGATGACAAACAATACATCAGAATCTCAACTAAGACAGGTGATGAAGTAATCGCAGACATGGTACTTGTAGATGACAATACTCCCACACAGATGGCAGTCACAGAAGAACATGCACAGCTGCTGAGTAAAGTTCCACCACAGCTATGGACAGCACACAAAACAGACGTAGGCTTGATAAAGTCAGCGCAACCTGTCCGCATCACACTAAAACCACATGTTAGCCTACCATACCAGAGGAATATCCTCTGCAGCAGCATGCCATTGACGGTATCCAACCCACAGCTGAGGTTTCTGGTCAAAACTAGAAGTCCCTGCAACACACCCATTTTTCCAATCAAGAAACCAAATTCTTCAGACTATCGTTTAGTGCATGACCTAAGAGCACTTAATTCAGTGGTGGAAACAGAGACACCACATGTGCCAGATCCACACACATTGCTTTATTTGCTAATATAATATAAATAGAACTATACAAAGTGCAGTGTGCATTGGCTCCCAGTCTATTGTCCTGCGGTGCAGGGGCTGATAGCTTTGACAGCTCTGGGAAAGAAGCTGTCTCTCAGTCTGTTGGTGGTGGTGCGGATGTTCCTGTACCGTTTTCCTGATGGAAGCGGTACAAACAGTCTGTGGCCCGGGTGGCTGGGGTCCGTGGCGATGGCTCTTGCCCTCTTCTTGACCCGGCCTGCATATATCGAGTCCAAGTCAGGGAGGGGGCAGCCCACGATGCCCTGTGCAGTCTTAACCACCCGTGCCAGTTGTTTCCTCTCCTGTGCCGTGCAGCTGCCATACCACACGGTCAGACTGAGGCAGAGGATGCTCTCGATTGTGGCCCTGTAGAAGTTCACGAGCAGCCGAGAGGAGAGTCCAGCCCGTTTCAGTTTCCTGAGGAAGAAGAGCCTCTGTTGGGCCTTCTTCACCAGGCGGCAGGTGTTCAGGGACCAGGAGAGGTCAGAGGTGAGGTGGAGGCCCAGGAACTTGATGTTGTCCACACGCTCCACCGCTTCTCCGTCCATGAGGAGGGGGGCGTGATCAGTCTTCCTGGACCTCCTGAAGTCCACAATGACCTCCTTGGTCTTCCCTGTGTTCAGCACCAGGTTGTTGGCTGAACACCACTGTGTGAGCTGGTGTATCTCCTCTCTGTAGTGGGTCTCGTTGTTATCCAAGATGAGACCCACTACTGTGGTGTCGTCTGCGAACTTCACGACTGTGTTGGTGGGATGGATGGCAGCACAATCGTGGGTGAAAAGGGTGAAGAGGACCGGGCTAAGCACACAGCCCTGTGGCGTGCCCGTGCTGAGGACCAGAGGGGATGATATCTTGTTCCCTATTCTCACCACCTGAGGCCTGTTGGTGAGAAAGTCTCTGATCCAGTGGCACAGTGACGCAGGCAGACCCACCGCGTGTAGCTTCAGCGCCAGCTTGTCTGGGATGACGGTGTTGAAAGCTGAGCTGAAGTCTACAAACAGCATCCTGGCGTAGGTATTGGGCTGCTGCAGGTGGGTGAGGGCCGTGTGCAGGGTGATGGAGACAGCATCCTCTGTAGACCGGTTCCCTCTGTAGGCGAACTGAAGGCTGTCCAGGTCCGAGGGGATTAGGCCTCTGATGTGCCTGAGAAGAATCCGCTCAAAGCACTTCATGATTACAGGAGTCAGGGCAACAGGCCTGTAATCATTGAGGCAGGTGGGGGATGTCTTCTTCGGGACCGGTATGATGGTGGAGGACTTGAGACACTCAGGAACCATGGAGAGCTGCAGGGACAGGTTGAATATGTCCAGGAACACTCTTGCCAGCTGGTCGGCACATGTTCTCAGCGTCCGGCCTGACACCTTGTCCGGTCCTGCTGCTTTGCGGGTGTTGATCCTCCTCAGGGTGGATGACACCTGGTGCTGCTGCAGGATGAGGGGCTGGTGCTGCTCCTCCAGCCGGGGTAGGTGTGTAGCTTCTCTGCTGCCTGGTGTGTCGAAGCGAGCAAAGAAGCTGTTTAAGGTGTCAGGCAGGGTGGAGTCGTGGCTGACGAGCTGAGTGTTGGGCTTGTAGTCCGTCATGGTCCTGATGCCTTTCCACATGTTCCGGGGGTTGTTGTTGTTGAAGTGATCTTCAACTCTGTCCTTATACCGGAGCTTGGCCTGTTTGATTCCTCTCTTCAGCTCTGCTCGGGCCCTGCTGTAAGCCAGCCCGTCACCAGATCTGAAGGCGGTATCGCGGGCCTTCAGCAGGGACCTCACAGTGCTGTCCAGCCATGGTTTCTGGTTAGGAAACACAGTGATGGTCTTGACTGGGAGGACAGCGTCAGTGCAGAACTGAACATAGGACAGTACAGATGATGTGTACTCCTCCAGGTCTGCCTCTTCGCTGAACACAGACCAGTCTGTGTGCTCGAAGCAGTCCTGGAGTGCAGAGGAGGCCTCCTCAGTCCAAACCTGCACTGTCCTGGTGGTGGGCTTAGTCATGCAGGCCAGAGGCTTGTAGGCCGTTATAAGTTCCACGGAGATGTGGTCCGACATGCCCAGGTGTGGAGCTGCTACAGCCTTGTAAGCAGCAGGGATGTTGCAGTACACCTGGTCCAGAATGTTGTTGTCTCTGGTGGGAAAGTTGATGTACTTGTAGAATTTGGGAAACACCGCCTTCAGTTCGACGTGGTTAAAGTCTCCCGCCACGATCACAGCCGCCTCCGGGTTGTCGTTCATCTGCCCGCTGATGAGGCAGTAGAGCTCCTCCAATGCTAGCTTAGCATTAGCCCGCGGTGGAATGTAGGCGGCCACAATAACAATGGCGGAAAGTTCTCTGACCAGCTTAAACGGTCGGCATTTCACCGCCAGGTATTCCAAGTCAGGGGAGCAGAATGTGCCGACGGTGCGTGTGGCTGTACACCAGGCGTTGTGTACGTACAGCGCCAAACCTCCGCCTCTGCTCTTGCCTGAAGCCGCGGACCTATCCGCCCGGAGCAGAGCGCGCCCCGCTATCTCCACCGCTGCGTCCGGGATGTTGCCGTCCAGCCAGGTCTCTGTGACGACGGTAACACAGCTGTCCATCCGGCGAGAGACAATTCTCAGCCGGACCTCGTCGATCTTGTTGGCGAGAGACCTGGCGTTCGTAAGAAAGAGACTCGGAAGAGCCGGTCTGTGAGGGTTAGCTTGTAGCCTAGCACGCATGCCGGCTCGCTTGCCCCTCTTTTGTTTGCGGTTCCTCCTTCGTCTCCTAGGCAGCAGTGGGGGGATGGTGGTGAGCTCTGGGGTCCGTAGCAGCTCCGGTGGAATAAGTCCAGTTTGGGGGGTTTGTGGAGTCCAAACTTTATCCCAAAGTTCCACAGTTCAGTCCTGCTGTACTGTGTAATGGCTTCGAGGAAAGTTGTGGACGCGGACACGAGAAAAAACAAACAAACAAACACGCGCACACGGGAGTCGCGAGCCGCTGCGTCTACACGCGCCGCCATCAGAGCCCAAACTTAAAGGTAAGGTTGTGGTTGTAGTGTTAATGTACTAATTTACTGTAGTGTTTATACTGTACCTTTAAGTTGACCTTTAAAGATACGTGTTAAAGCAATGTACTCTGTGCACTTACAGTCACACACTGGTTTATTATTTCATGTATTTCTATGTAGCCCGGATGTTAAAACAGGGGAGGATTTAAATATACAAGTTACTTCTTAGTAATTCCACATGGAGAGTATTCTTTAACATTCATTAAACTGAAAATGCTTTAGTTTAACATCAAAGGGGAAAATGGTTAGCTAAGAGATTAAGGTAATTTCTTATTTCTTAAGATGTAAAATGTAATGTGTGGTTAAAACAAGCAGTTCTGAACAATATTGAAGGTTAACTGAAGGAAAACACAGATTGTACCTTTACTTCTGGTCATTTTGTTTTATTGGTTGCTTGATGTGTAAATCAGAGTTACCTGTGGCGATTGGGCAGAGAAGAGAGGAGGCGGGGTGGGATAGAAAAACGAGGAAAAGGGTGAGAGAAATGAAAGGGAGATGAAAAAAAAAACACAGTCGAGTGTGGTGTTGAAAACGTGTGGATAAAAGTATCCCTGCCGTATAAACTCACAGTGAGTCAGTGTAGTCGCTGCTTTTAGTTAAGTGCAGTATTTTATTTCAGTTGCCGAAGTTGTTTGTTTGTGTTTTTCCGGCCGAGCTGATAGCCGCTAAGCTAATAGCTGCTGAGTGATAGCGCTAGCTGTTAGGCGCTAAGCTAGCGCCGTGGACACTGAAATTAATTAGTTGACGCTAAAGCCAGTTAGCACCCTCGTCTGTAGCCTACAGCCTGCATCGGAAGAGAAGAGACGGACGAGAGGATACCAGATAGCGCACTTGGCTACCAGGGAAAGCCCTGTTGCACCACTGGCGGCGTGGGAGTAGAGACGCATCTGCATCAGCGAGGAGGCCCTGCTGTACGGAGCTGCCGTTTCGGTATAAGGGACGGCAGCGAGCGGGACTTTTGGGAACGTGCCGGAGCTTCTGGTAGGCCTACTTCTGACTGTGGTTTTCATTTTGGAGCATCTCGACTTAAATGCACTTGAGGAAAAGAGGATTTGACGGCCGCAACGCACCAGGACAACACTCAGGCCTGCAACATTTATTATTTTGGTATGTGTGTGTGTGGGCCCACTGAAAGGTTATGAGTAAGTGTGTTTTTGATCTGAGTTTACTATAGGTGTATAGTGATAAACAGAGAGCGAGAGGGATTTGGACATAAATCTGAGAACATATATAAGTTTTGAGTAACATTTTGGGTACTTATAAGCCAATTAATTTGTGTTTTTTCTGAAGAAAGAAATTGCTTGGTTTGATAATTTTGGCAGAAGGTGTTTTGTTTATCTGAAGTTATTATTTGTATTTATTTATTTTTTCCTTTTCCCATTTTAAGGTGGGAGTATTTGTGTTAATTGAAAACAGACCAATGAGCAGTAAACAGTCATTATTATTTCATTTAAAATGTTGTCTGGGGTCAGTTATTTCAAATAGTGGTTAAAGTACCTATCCGCTGTTAAGTGTTATTCTTTTCATAGTAATTAGAGTGCAGTCAGAGTACTTTTACTTCACTCAACATAGGTAAACCTTTGTGGTATCTACCTGACAATGAACCCAAGCGCCCCATCATTCTTGTTAAAGGTGAGTTAAAGTAACTGATAAATAGCATAGGGTGCTGGGGTGCTACATCTATGACACACACATACACTCATTGAGCACTTAAGCATTGTGGTGGAAAGTACCTAGGATTCACTGTGCATCATTTCTTTTTTTAAAAAATAGCATGAGGATGGGCTCAGAAATATTGGTGGAAATTTAGGGGAATTCCAGCTTGGCCTGATATGACCCTGGTAATAGGAGGAGGACCTAGACTGCCCAGGAAAGCATTACACGGCACAACTGGTTCCAAGGGAAAAAGGGAAAGCTGGGATACCATTATGTACAAGCTCCAGTAGGTAGGCTGGCCGTGACACCGTTATGTTCAGCCCAAGTGGGTAGGATTAAAGAAAAAAGGTGAAGACTCAACAGAATCTTCACCAGCCTTAAAAAGGGATGCACAGAAGGGAAAACTTCAGTCCTGCTCCGAGCTTGACTCACGAGTTGTATTGTGCTGTAGTCTGCATGCACATTAAACTCAGTTGCACCTGATTCTATGTGTCTCCAGTGATTTTCTTTACCTCTGAGTATGTGAGTTTTTGATATTTAATAGAAAACAAAGAAAGTTTGTTTGGAAAGTAGGGAACGAGGTTGCGAGCCTTCTGGCCCAGCTCCAGGCCTTGAATTCTGCTTCTTCACGGTACCTGAACACAATGGGCATGATGGGTCCTCATTGACCCACAGTTTTAGGTTCTGGGGGGTTGGTAACACATCGTATGTAGCCCCTACCAGGAATCTAATACAATTCTCCTTCATACTCCACAGGTCCCTCCAACTAAGCTTCCTCTTCTCTACACTTTCCCAATTCAACCACTGTCCCTGTTTAGCCTGGACCACTACCTTTGCACCCCTTAATATCTCCTCCTGTCTATGTATCTGTTCCACGACCGTCTTTCTTTTATATATATATATTAACACTAATTATGCTAAGTCCCTATGCTAATCCTATGCTATGGTACGAGATGCCCAGGGGTTGGAGCTCGTGCAGTGATGATGTCCAGGAAAGATGAAAGTCCCAGATGTAGAGGGGGAGCAGGTGAAACTGAAGATGAGGGGGAGTGTGACTGTCCGTCGAAAGGGCCGGCTACAGAGTTTGTAGTCCACGGTAACGTGGTGTGACGAAGGCTAGCTTAGCTCTAGCTAGCTAGCGACTCTCAGCCGGCATTAGTCTGCACACCAGGCAGGAACAGGTCCGAAACTCCTCTTCACGTCTTCTTCAACGACCAACGGACGGCAAGTCCACTGAATGTAATAAGCTACCGGTAATATTTTAGACTCGAACTTATAACACTAAATTTGATGCTGCGACGCAGGAACACCGGCTTTCACCAACAGACACAGCTCCACTCTCTCACTCACTCCAGACACTCACACGGGCATACACACATCAAAGCACGCAGATCAAAGAAAGGCTGCAACTACACAAATGCCAATAGAACTATGGCATTACTGTTTAGACACGCAACATGCATTACAGACAAATATACTGTACATATATATTTTTCATGAAAATAATAAACTAAATCAAAGTGAGAAAAAAGAGAAACCTTGCTGGGCGGGGGCAACATTATTTCCTATTCCTTATTATTTCCTATATCCTATCTATTACTCAAACTGAGCTTAACTGAACTAATCTAAATGTGCTTCTGGACCGTCATAATACTTTTATTGATGTATGTCACTTATTCAGTTACTTCAGGATAGTCTATTCAGATTCTAACAAGCCTGTAAATTGGTGTTTTTTTGGTGCACCATTGAAGACATTGTTTAACACCTTGCTGTTTGTTCTGCAGAACAAAGTCTATGACTTTAATGGCCCCAAATATGGTTAAAAGCTCTATTATATATGTATATATATTTTTTTTTTATCAAAAAACATCATGGATGCTTGTCTTATTTCATCACTATATGCCATATGCCGGGCAGCAGTAGCTCAGTCTATAGGGACTTGGGTTGGGAACCGGAGAGTCGCCATTCGAGTCCCTGTCCGGACCAAATACGGAGTGTGGACTGGTGGCTGGAGAGTTGCCAGTTCACCTCCTGGGCACAGAGGTGCCCTTGAGCAAGGCACTGAACCCCCCAACCGCTCGGGTCACCTGACCAAGACAGCCCCCTCACTCTGACACGATGTATATGTAGGTCCTGTTTGTGCATATGTGTGTCTTTCGGACCTGTGTGTTAATGACAAAAAGAGTGAGAAAATTGAATTTCCCCTCAGGGGGATTATATATATATATATATATATATATATATATATATATTTATATATATATTTTCGCCCCTGCCTTTCAAACATCCTGAGTCTGTCACTGAGAGGGAGAGAAAAGCTGTGAGAGCAGGCAGATGGAGATGGCTTTACAATGTCTCGAACTCCTCCCTTCTATTCCCAAACCGTGGGTCCAATCGTCAATCTGAACCTACCAGCAGAGAGATACACTCGTGCCGAACACAGCCATGTAGGTTTTATGTTTTTGGAGTCAAAAATGCAATCTTGGTGGCAAAGTGCAGATGTGTTGGCCCTCATCTTTTCTTTCGAAGATCGTCAGAAGGTTTTGTGGCATGTCACCTTTAAGAGGCCATAAAATCCAAACCGTTCGAGTAATGACAAAGTTATTCAGGAGTGTTGTTCAGCAGGAGATTGCCTGGCAAGTGTGCAAGTTTGATGCCAATACGTTAAACGGTGTGGGGGAGACATGTTGTTTGTAGGTCTTGTGGCCATTTTAGTGTGTCTAGGTGGCACAAAGATCGTCAGGAGGTTTTGTGTCACATCACAAGAGCCTATAAAATCCAAACCGTTCAATTAATGGCAAAGTTATACAGATGTTCTGTTTAGCAGGGGTTGAGCTGTCATGTGTGCGAGTTTGAAGCTGATACGATAAATGGTATAGGAGAAGATATTTTTTGAAAAAGAGGATTTTTGAGGCAAAATCCTACTTTGAAAGGGCAAATAGGTCTCTTCCTGTTGGATTTAGGTCAGGGATGTCAGTGCATGATTTGTAGGTCTTGATGAGACGAACAAGCGAGTTTTGGTTTCATCTTTCTACGACATTCCTACAGGCCGCAGCGTGTGTCTAGGTGGCGCTAGAGAGCCCATTTTGGCACTTTAGTGGTTCATTTTTTCATTTCATGCCCTCGAAAACACGCAGAAGTTAGTACCCTCTTCAGTGGCGAGAACATGCTGTATGTGCCCTTTTTTTCTTTTCTCCCCTGCCCTTCAAAAAGTCTGTGCATGCCACTGCTGTGCTTCATGACAGCTGGCTGTTACCTTTGCTAATGCTGTATTTTGTGTGGTGAGAATGATGTTTTTGCTCACCTGTGTTTTGCATGCTTGTTTACGACACTGGTTACTAGTTTGAATTTTACTACTGTCTTATATTTCAAACCGCAGTTGTCAGAGAACTGCAGGCTTTCATATATATATATATATATATATATATATATATATATATATATATATATATATATATCTACAGTAAATTTATTTATATGGATGGCACAGAGATAAAGTCTGGCTTGGACGGCAAAGTGGAGAGAGCCAGCTGTTTGAATAGCAGAAAGACTGCCTCTTCTCCTCTTGCCCCCTCTATCCTGCCTTGGCAGCTGATGAGCAGATTCATTACTGCAACCCTGAGACGCCTGGTAAACAATTCAGGGAATCCAGGGAGCTCCTCACAGCCTCTTCACACTGGCCACACACAACACAAACTGAAACCTATAAATGGACAGATATGCTCAGCTGTAAACATCAACTTCTGCCCGACAGTGGCAAACATAAACACTAATCAGAGCACAATCTTCTCATTTACACAAGGTCTATAAAAGCTAAGTCACAGAGCATCCCCTCCACAGAAAACTGGTGCAAGAGGCTAGTATATAGAAGCTGGCGTATGAGTACACAAAGGCAGGACATGCTCAGGAGTAAGTCTTCCTGAGAATAACATTGACCTGACGTACAGGCTAGATGTACACATAGGAATGCAGCCATTTAATTTTCCAGCACAGAGCTGGTTTGAGCACTCTATGTTAAAGGGTCAGTTCACACTAATTTCAATTGTATTTAGCCATGAATATAGGTCTGATTTGATTTATACAGGTTTTGAGATTTCAGTGGAAGTGAATGGAATTCGGTTTGTGGTGACAATATTTAGGATAAAAAACAATGCACTCGGAAGAAGGTAGATCTCTGCCAGGTTACCAAGAGCCTGCCTGGGCTGATAACCATTAATTTGATGCTGCAGATGCTCAATTTCAGTGAAAAAGCTCTGATAAACCCACTGTGGCACCAAACAGCAGCAGACACAGGTAGAGACTAGCTGGTATACATTTAGCAGCTACAGAAAGAGATGCGTTTTTCTCAGGAGCTGGTGAAGACCAAACCAGAGCTTAAAGAGAGTGAACACACTTCCTGTCGTGCTGTTCTGCAGGTGACACGGATACATGCATGTACTGCTGTTTGTTTGTTGTTTGCTTGGTTTTTGTGAATGATCGATGTGCCCTGTGTACAATCCTTGTGATCAGGACGTAAGACTATACAATGACGTGTGTTAGGGGTTTTTGCTGTTGGTGACACTGCTCTTTTGCCAACTTTTTTTCACCTACAAAATTACACTACACGCCTGGGTGAGCAGCAACCACTGTTTTACACAAGAGGTGCGCTCCTGTCTCTACGATACTATGGAGATAGGCCTACAGATTGGTTCGGATCTCTCATCAAAAACCTACCGGAGGACATTAGAGTTGTTCGACAGCAGCAATTGAGTAAGAGAGGCCACAGAGAAGGAGTGCAACAGCGGCTACGGAGGAGAGCCATCAATGATTGTGAATAACGCCAGGTCACTGAAGAATAAGATGGACGATCTCCGACTTGGGAGTGGGATGCTTGGAGTTCCGTGAGTCCTGGGCTATGCTCTCTTCACAGAGAACTGGCTGCAACCGGAAATTCCTGACTGCTGTGTTGACATTCGCTTTGACAGAAGTAGAGCTTAGATCGGGCCCAAAAAATTTAGCCCGACCCGGCCCGTGTCCGTGCACGTTATGTCCGGGACAGGCCTGGCCCGTCCAATTAACTGTAATTATGGACCAGAACCCGATTTAAACCCGACATTTTTCAATAAGTTGGCTGTTATAATTAACGCTAAGGACACATTGTGCGTTAGTGCCGTGGAAGTCGCTTGACTGTCCACACAGGCAGCGCATTTCTCCTGTGCTCTCTGTGCCGGTTAAACATCGACTCTCTTTCTGTATGTGTGAATTGCAACCCCCAACCTGTAGCCATTTCTCTCTCTCTCATATCTGACTCTCTCTCTCTCTCTCTCTCATGTCTGACCAGGCCCGGCCTAGCTGATTTTTTTTCTAGCTAGGAAACATTACAGGTAGGGCCGTCACAACCGGACAGGCACACTAGGCAATTGCCTAGGTCCCCGAGCTGGAAGGGGACCCCCAGAGACGGCTGACATTGGTCCATATCAATGACAATATGATGGAACCCCTATAGACAACTGCAACAACGACAACAACACGTTGGAATCCCCCCTAATGGGGCCCCCTACTAGCTGCTGCTTGCGAGTGGCTAAGTAGGGTGACCAGACGCCCCGCACTGTGCGGGACTGCACAGCATTTCTGTCTCTTTTCACGTGTCACACAAATTGAGACCATGTCCCGCATGATTGGTTGCCACCCGCGCTAGCATTGTTGGAGTACTGTAGTACTATGGTACCTCATGGTACCACTACTGTGGGATAAGTTCAAAGTCCAGTTGCAAGAGGGTGAGTGTCCATACGCCATCCAATAATGGTGCACGCTGGCCACTTGGCACTCAATATGCTGCTGCAATGGTTTGATCTACATTTCAGGTACTATCTGAGCTATTGAGTATCTTTAAGCAGTGAAAGTAATTTTACTTGTAGGTTAGATTTGTTTATATATGCTACAGTGCAAGCAAAACAAATCATTCAGCACACTGTGCTAGTACAGATTTCAACCAGCAGCAGAAACAAAAGGCGAATCATGCCGGTTGTGGGTTGAACGGGGGTCACAGACGCTGTATTCCTGTCAAATACGGCGCAAGATAAGGGCTTACCAGTGACAGAGAAGTCCGGCTCCAGGTCCAATAATTTCCTCTTTGATGATTTCATGACTGCCCAGAAATACACAGCTGAGCCGTGGCGGCACACCGTCACACAGTTATGTGGCGTGTCAGAGGAGAAATGAGCCGTTCACATTTCTTTCTTTGTGTCAGGTAACGGTCCACAAACCTCACCGCACTTTAGGGACTGTTCTTTACTTATGAAGGGACTGTTCTTTATTTGTCAGGGGAGGAGGGTGGCTCGATGATTTTTATTTCATTTATTTATTTTATTTTGATCCCCCCAATGTTAATCACTTATTAATGCTGGATGCTGCTCCAAGATGCCACTTGCCTGGGGCCCCCAGAGTGTCTTGAAACAGCCCTGCTTACAGTTTGAATTGGAATGAGAGAAGCTAGCTGTTGTGTCTTGTGCATGTGTTAATATTAAAGCCAAGGTGCTGCTGACTAGCTAACTGACTGGATGCCCATCAACGTTATAACTCCTATTGTGTGTGTTTGTGTGTGTGTGTGTGTGTGTGTGCATTGTACCATAGGCAGGGTCAGGCCTGTTGCTTTAACCTCTGTTGTGATGAAGTGTTTGGAGGAATTTATGGTGAGCATAGTACCGCAGGATGTAGATGCAATTAACAGTAAAGTGCACCTTGTGACTAAACATCTCGAGAATCCTAAGGCCCATGCTAAACTGTTGTTTGTAGCGTAGATTTTAGCTCAGCCTTTAATACCCTACAGCCTCATGTTCTCCCGGAAACACTGCAGCTGATGAACCCCAACCCCTTCATTACTGAGCGGTACCACTCATTCCTCACTAACCGTAACCCAACAGGTCAGGGTGAACAGGACTTTGTCCAAACCCCTGTCCATCAGCACCGGCACACCCTAGCGGTGTGTTAGTTCACCAGTTCACCCTGTACACTAATAAATGTGTACAACTGAAGGCCCAAACTACCTGGCTTATACAGAGAGCCATAAAAATCATGGGAGTCGGGCAGCTTGCCACTCTCCAGCCTACCTTTGAGCAAACCATTATCAGACAGGCCCAAAAGATTTTGTGCAACAACCCCCCCCCCCCCAAGTTTCACCTTTCAGGTTCAGAAAAAAAATTCACTTTAAGCCCTGCACCCAGGAATTTGGGAAGTGTTAAGAAATAATTAGCAACATTCCTACACAAATCATACATTGACAAAACACCTTTGATATGGGAGGTGGGGGGGTGCTGGTTCTGAAAGTGTTTTTCCTCATTCTGTATGCCATTTTAATTTTGTCTTTAAACAGCATCCTCCATGTTATTTAACATAGAAACCACGCTAAAGTTTTATCTTAAAACTATTTTTAATTATTTCAACTCTGTTTCTAAAAAAAAAAATCATGGTTTGTCCTTCAGTTTGGCAGGCATGCCGAAACACAATACCCATGAGCCTCAGCTGCCATTGCTATGAAGCCAATCAGAGGTTTGAATCAAAGTGGGCAATCAAAGCTGAAAACACACCAGCACCATTGCTCAGTTCCTCCAGGATCTTGCAGCAAAAAAACCCCTTGAATTTGCAGCCAAAAACCCTTTAATTCGCGGCCAATTTTGTATATAAAAAATGCAATAAAAAATGTGCCATTTTAATGTGATTTTTTTGCAGGAAATTGCAGCAAATGACAAAAATTGTGGCTAATGACAAAAGAAGGGAAAAAATGTGATTTTCTTTTTTAAATTACTACTTCCAACTGTTTTGCATAGCTCTCTTCTTTAGTTTTATTTAATTAGTTTCTAAACATGAACTCCAATAATGTTGCAAAAAATTCTGAGTGACTATTGTAGCTCTCAAACCAGACCCTGTGACTGTAAAACAACAGGTAAGCTACATCTTCTGTAGACATAACATTTTAATACATTCAACACATATTGTGTGCATGTAAACAGTGCAAATTCTTATGTCAATACGGAGCGTTTCTCCATACTGCAATGCCATTAGTGCATTTGATGACACGTCTAATGAGATTTCAAATGACGTCGCATGCAGGACGCGGGATTTTTGAAAAATTCCACATCCAAAACTCCCGCCTCCCTCCAAAGTCACATCCCCCTCCTCCTGCAACTCCATCTCCCTCCAACGGCCTACTCCCCCCTTCTCCATTAAGTCCTCATTACGTCCATGATAGACATAGGTGTTGGCAAGGTAACGTTAGATACACAGAAGAGGAGAGCGAATGTAACATTACAACCAAGAAAGTAAAACACAGGTCCAGAGTTTTAAAACTCAACCGGAGTCAGTGATGACTGATGAGTTTTAGAAAAAGGTTACAGTGCTAATGTTAGATAGTAGCCTTAAAGTTGCTAGTAAGTGGAAACATATGGAAGATAACATTAATGTTTCAGAGGCTATGCCACAGAAGGTTAATTAGTCATTAGCAACTAGATGCTGTGTTGTCATACAATGTTATGAACAGAACTGAACCTTTTTTGTCATTTTTATGCGCAGCACAAAAACTAAATGACATTTTGCATACCCCAAGCAAAAAGAAACAAAACATTTAAAAACAATTTGTGCAACATATAAGAAAGAACATATAGTGCAATAGTAAGATGAAAAGGGTCGACATTTCACAGTCAAAAACTCTACATCCTGAGAGCAGAACTGGGAGATCCTCCTCACATCACAGTACCATGAATTTTTTGTTTTTATATCCACAAGCATTCCTGTCACTAGTTTATATCCACAAGCATCCTTGTTACTAGTTTATTACTAGTTAATATCCACAAGCGTCCCTGTTACTAGCCTGCCTACTAGTCGGAGGCTGATTGCTGTGCACCGCATCATGTGACGCATGTCAAGTACTACCCCTAGCACACACTGGACACATTGAGCTGCAGCTCGTCAACTCTGCATTAGCTTAAATCATGCATAGACAGTCACTCATTAAACTTGATTGCTTAGGTCATTTCTTGACCTTAATGACAAGTCTCTCTTCATCCATTCTTTGTGACACACGAGACACAGCAACAGCTACAGAGCTCTTTTCATACATCAGTGGTGACAAGAGGAGTTGAGCTGCCATAGGAGCAGAGACAAAATGCTGCTACAGGAGCTGGTATGTACAAGCAGAGAGCAAGTGGGGGAAAATGCATCTAATTCCGGAGGCAGCAGGGCTGGAAATAGGACAGTGGCAGGAGTTTCCAGTTCAAAGATTCATCTACACTGAGGGCTTTGTTCATGTTTTTTTTACTAAGCTAATGTCTCATTATTGTTTAAATGCATCTCAGTGTGTACAAAAGTGAATATATCACCATGCATACAGCCAAACAAGATTCTGATTGTCTTCATTTCAGTCCCAGTTGTAGGCTCATTCTATTTGTGACACATTTAGTTCAATGCAAAAGTAGCCTATACACATACTTACAAACATTAACAGCTCAGCAGTGTATTATTATATTATTATATCATATATATAAGACACAGTTATGACTATTTTTGTGGCTTTCCCAGTATTTAATCCATTTAAATGAGACAGTAATATAATGTTAAATATAGCCCTCTCATCAGCAATGAGGAGAGCTCATTGCAAAAAGCTACTGACTTCTAATTTGTTTGCTTAGTACTTACATTTATATCAGTTTTTAATAATTTGGTGGAATACACATGACACATTGCTCAACAAGGCCCCCAAATCAAATAACAAAATGTGATTTGTCCATCAGCGTTGCCAGGTGTACGATAATTATCATATTTGTACGATAATTTGGCCCTCTGTATGATGTACAATCAATGATCCCAAAAAAAAGGCCAAATGTACGATAATTTGACCATTTCATGAATGTGTGGTCGTAATGAGAATGCTGGAGTTTTTTGTGAGCCCTGAAGGCATCTGTTCCCATGTGACATATTTCCAGCCGATCGCAGTGAGATACGGGTGACATTTGTCTCTGAACAATGAGCACGATTGGCTGAATGGTCAGCTGTACCCGCACCACGAGGCGCTAGGACCCGTCAGGAACCGAGCGAGAATGAGATTCAAAACAGAAGAAGAAGAAGAGGAAAAACAGAGGCAAGGAAAATGGAAAAAAAAGTAAACCAAAAAGGTAAACACTAGAGTGACTATATTTGCCTATAGAGCGTCAGTAGGACTGTTATTTTGGTTATGACGGATGTACGATAATTTCCCTCAAAATACGATAATTCTGAGTCTCTGGTACGATAATCCTACATTTCCCACCTGGCAACGCTGTTGTCCATGCCCTTTTGTCGGGACTATGCCTCACCGAGAGGAACCATTGTTGGGATCTAAGCCTTAAGCCTTGTAACAGATCTCCAATTAAAGTATTAAAATGGATATAGAAAATAATGTGACCTAATTTACATTAAATCACCTTGTGGGACACCATTCTCGTCAAAGGAAAAATTATAACCAGTTAATGTCTCATAAAGTTCACTAAACTATCGATTTGGAATTTTGATTTCTAATAAAATGAATAACTATAACCAACATTAACCCTATTGGCCCTAGGCGTTTTTGGAGTATTTTTACTGCCTTTACTTTGAAGCTCATATCACAGTCATTATAAAGGCTACATACACATGCTATATATGCTATTGTTGTTGTTTTTCAGTTTCAGTTATATATTTGGGGGGGGGGGCTCTGTTATACATAATTTCACTATCCAGGCACCACTGCGATATAAGTTAACCTGTGAGACACTGGAGCACAAAGGCTATGGAGAAGGAGGCCGAGTTAGTGACATGCAGTAGTACGCCCGAGTTAGCAAGATGCAGTAACAGGACATGACAAAGAGAGAGAGAGAGAGAGAGAGAGAGAGAGAGAGAGAGAGAGAGAGAGAGAGAGAGAGAAGGAGAGAAGGTGCTCAGTGTATCGTAGGAGGCCCTCCGGCAGACTAGGCCTAAGTCAGCCTAACTAGGGGCTGGTACAAGGCAAGCCTGAGCCAGCCCTAACTATAAGCTTTATCAAAGAGGAAAGTCTTAAGTCTAGTCTTAAATGCTCTTGTCCAGGAACCACCACGAGACTATCCAGTTTCATACCCTGCAGTCCTGACAATTACCTCTCATCCTCGGATACTCCTGGCCGCCACAACCCCCACTTAGACTAGTGCACAGGGGCTATATTGGGGAGGAGCACATCCTGCCACTAGGTCTGCCTGAAGCAAGCATCCCTGCCTCAGTCTCCTCCAGCCTCCATCCCGGACCTGGCCGGGTTACCCCCTGAGTACCACGACTTCAGAGAGGTCTTCAACAAGCCCAGGGCCAATTCCCTACCCCCTCTTTGCCCCTACAACTGTGTTATAGATCTGCAGCCCGGCATCACACCTCCTAAAGGGCGCCTGTAATCCCTGTCAGTTCCTGAGAGAAAGGCGATGGAGGACTACATTTTAGACTCTCTGGTCTCAGGCATCATCCGGCCATCTTTGTCATCAGCTGGGACAGGATTCTTCTTCGTGGAAAAGGACAAGATGTTGAGATCCTGCACTGACTACAGAGGCAAGATGGCGCCCCCAGTGCAGACACCTATTACAGCAGCTCGTGCTCACTGCTGAGCTTTTTTCAATTTCTTTTCATTTAACTTTCTTACTTGGAGTTTTTTCAGTTTAGTTAGTTAGCACTTATGTTGTGTTTTGGTATGGAGAAGAAGACCAATCATAGTGGTCTTTCTCCTATTTTTCTCCGGACATGATTGTGTGCAGGGACCTGGCGTCCAGCCATTGCTCCATTGTTTACACCCAGGACCAGCTGTTACACCGCAGTGCGGCCCGGGGAGCACAGTATTCTCCGCAAGCTGCAGAGAAGGAGACAGAGTGCAGCACCAATACTGTGGGAGACGGTACAAACCCGTCCTCCTGTCCATCATTATGGGGAACGTGAGATCATTCCTCAACAAGATGGACAAGCTGTCAAGCTGACTTGCCATCAGAGGGAGTACCAGCAGAGCAGCATGCTGATGTTTACAGAGACATGGCTGAAGTACTGCACACGATCGCCGCGCTGGATGGATTCCAGCTCATCCGACACATCAGGACAGCAGACAGCGGTACGAGGAAAGGAGAATGGTTGACTGTGTTTGTGAATGATAGATGGTGTAACTCTTGGCACATCATTATCAAGGAATAGCATTGCTGCAGGGACATTGAGCTGCTGGCTATTGGCATGAGACCATATCATCTACCCAGGGAGTTTTCTCATGTCATTATGGTAGCAGTGTATATCCCCCCGTCTGCTAAAGCTAAGTCTGCTTGTGACATTCTCCACTCCGTTACAAGTAGGGGTCAGACACAACACCCTCAGGCCCTCCTTCTGATCTCTGGGGACTTCAACCACGCCTGTCCTTCCACCACCATGCCCACCTTCACCTAGTATGTTTCCTGCCACACCAGAGACAATAAAACACTGGATTTATTTTATGCCAACACCAACGAGGCATACCACTTATCCCCCCTGCCCCCCCTGGGAAAAGTTGATCACAACCTGGTTCTTCTTCTACCTGTCTACAAACCTCTGGTTCAGAGGGAACCAGCAACCACCCACACTGTGAAGAGGTGGTCTGATGAGGCCGAGGACCACTATGTGGGAGGTACTCAGCAATTTACATGGGGAGGACATTGACAGTCTGACATCATGTATTACAGACTATATAAACTTCTGTGTGGAAAGCACTGTACCCACCAGGACTGTACGCTGATTCTCCAACACCACACCCTGGATTACCCCAGATATAAAAGCTCTCCTGAAGGGGAAGCGGAGAGTTCTTAATTCTGGAACCAAGGAGGAGCTGAAGGCCGAGCAGAAGGAGCTACAGAGAAACATCAGGTGGGGAAAGGAAGGATATAAAAAGAAGATGGAGGAACAGCTGCAGCAGAGCAATGTCAGCGGAGTCTGAAAACCATCTCAGGACACAAACAACCAGACTCCCAGGCCAGAGGCGACCATAACTGGGTGAATGATCTGAATGTGCTCTTCAATAGATTTGATCAGTCTGGCCTTCCCCCGGCCCAGACATCGCTGCTGAGGCTGAAAACCCCCACATTCTCACCTTCACTACCTGTCAGGTGAGAGATCAGATGAGGAGGATTAGGATTAGGATTAGGAAGACATCAGCTCCAGGTTCCTAAAGTCCTGCGCAGACCAACTGTGCGGGAGAGTAGAAATGATATTCAGCCTGAGCCTGAGGCTGGGTAAAGTAACACAGCTGTGGAAGACATCCTGTGTGGTACCTGTGCCCAAGACTCCGCACCCCAAGGACTTCAGCAGCTTCAGACCGGTGGCATTAACATCGCACCTCATAAAGACTCTGGAGTGGCTGGTCCTGTCTCATCTCTGCCCCACAGTAGGCCCTTCAATGGACCCACAGCAGTTTGCCTACCAGCCTGGCATTAGGGTGGACGCTGCCGCCATCTTCTCCTGCATACAGCTCTTTGTCACCTGGAGAAGCCCAGAAGCTCTGTGAAAATCATCTTCTTTGACTTCTCCAGTGCTTTCAACACCATACAGCCTGCGCTTCTGAGGGACAAGCTGGAGCACATAGGAGTGGCTTACCACCTCACATCCTGGATCCTGGACTACCTCAAGGACCGGCAAGACCCAGGATTGTGTATCGGACTTGGTTGTCTGCAGTACGGGGGCTCCGCAGGGGATGGTGCTGGTGCCGTTCCTCCTCACCCTCTAAACTGCAGACTTTTCATATGACACCCCCACCTTTCATCTGCATAAGTTCTCTGATGACTCTGCCATAGTCAGCCTCATTACAGATGGAGACAACAGGGAGTACAGAGAACTCAACCAGGGGCCTCATTTATCAACCATGCGTAAGCACAGATGTGTGCGTAATGAGTGCATAGGAACATTCCCACGCATTGTATGGAATTTATCAACTTGCATTTGTGCTGAGGAACGTGTGTAAATTTAAGCACAGCTTTTTTTTTTTTTTTTTTTTGAAAGGGACCATGCTTATGCACAGAATCTAGTGGTAGAATAGTGAAATGACAAGTTTGAAAGTGTGTTTTCAGTGTGGGAGGGAAAATAATCACAACATAGGTCATCAATTATTTCATTTTATTTTGCATTTGCAACAGACATGCAGCAATCTGTTTCAGTGACTTGTTCATTTGCAGTAAGATATTTGCGATGTTGGTAAGTTGATCCTTCATTTCATTTATGGACTTGGTTGTGTCTTGTTGATTTTGAAGCACTGCATCTGTCAGCACCCTCAGCCCCCCATGATGCACTGAACGGAGTCTGAATGGCCCCAGCTGCTTGCGTTCCTCCAACTCCCCCAGATCCTCCGCCCCCTCCGTCGCCTCTGGCTCCTGAGCGCAGCCAGGACTGGCTTGAGTTTCTGCATTGTTGAAGAAACATTTCACATTATTGTCATGTTTATTCTTTCACAAATTAAACTGTATCCAATTCTTATACCTAAATAAATGTTTATCACCTCAGCCCAGCTTTTTCTTTTACCTGCATTGTGACTGGTCGATGGTCCAGCTGGTTCTGTTGGGAGAGTATCTGAATAATTCCAATTAATGCTGTGTCGCCGGTGATGCTGGCAACACGGGTATCCATGTTCGGCGTCCGCATGTTTGATAAATACGGATTTTTTTGTACTTGCACACATTCTAAATTTAACTAGTAAGATAGAATCTAGAACCTTTTCTAAGCAAGGTTGATAAATGAGGCCCCAGGACTTTGTGGAATGGTGCCTGAGGAACCACCTTCAGATCAACACTGGGAAAACCAAAGAGCTGGTGGTGGATTTCTGCAGGCGCAGACTCCTCCCCCCAACACCGGTGAACATCCAGGGAAAGGACATTGAGATGGTGATATCTTATAAGTACCTGGATGTTCATCTGAACAATAAACTGTACTGGACTGGTCATATTACAGCATTATACAGGAAAGGCCAAAGCAGACTCTACCTGCAGAGGTGGCTCAGGTCTTTTGGAGTGCGGGGGGTGCTCCTGAAGACCTTCTTTGACACTGTGGTGGCATCAGCCATCCTTTACAGAGTAGTCTGCTGGGGCAGCAACATCTTGGCTGCAGATAGGAAGAGACTGGACAAGCTGATCAAGATGGCCAGCTCTGTCCTGAGATGCTCTCTGGACTCTGTGCAGGTGGTGGGAGAAAGGACGATGACAGCCAAGCTGTCAGCTCTGAGGACTAACGACTCCCAACCCCTGCAGGAGGAGATAAAAGCTCTGGAGAGCTCCTTCAGCGTTAGTCTCATTCATCCAAAATGTTTGTGAAGGAACTCATAAGACTACATAACTAGCGCTGCTCACATTAAACTGAACCATGGTCACTTTATGGACACTATGGACACTTTATAGACACCATCTACTGCTCATTATTGTTATCATTATTATTATTTATTGCCGTTTCTTGTATTTTCATTTTTTTTTTTTTTTGGCATGCCTACCTTTTAAATTTATAAGTTTTTAAATTTTGAAATTTTTAATCTAACACTTTCTCCTTGACTGCTGTAACACTAGAATTTCTAAATTGTGGGATCAATAAAGGTGTATCTTATCTTATCTTAACGACATCACCATGAAGAACCACTACACCCTGCCACTCATCTCCACCTCCTTCGAGCTGCTTCAAGAGGCCACCTTCTTCACCAAGCTCGACTTGCGCAACATCTGCATCCTTGAAGGGGGTGTAGTATCTGATTTTGCCACGTTGATGCTCAGAGACTGTAAAAGTGCTCAGTTAGGGGCCCAGGTCAAGATTATCTCACAGCCTAAGTCAAGGACTGATAAGACAGGCTGAAGGGTTGAATTCCTTCTAGATTTTTCTCTGTCACCTGTTTCATGTTGTTTCAAAGTTCATCAAAACAACCAACCTATATAAGCAGAATATTTGAAGCTGTGATTCAGAGTAGTTCATATTGGCTTCGGACTCTCTCTCAGGCAATCCTAGGTGCCTGATTTGATGCTCTACTTTTTGTAATAAACCTTTCTATATACAAGCAAGACGGTGTCAGTGGAGTCTCCTTCATCATCTTTACATCATCGCTACCTCATAAACAACAATTTTGGCGTCACGAACAGGATCGTGTTGTGGCCTGCAGCGTCGCCTACGGCTTCAGTGCATCTGCTCCCACACCCAGCCGGCACATACGGTGAGCATTTTTCATGTGGTTGGGCGCTGGTTCTCTCATTCACTCGTTGTGGCTGTTGTGTGTTTGCTGTTCTGGTCGCACCGTAAAGGATCATGTGTGTGTGTGTGCCATGATGTGTTGATGTTTGGGGTGTTTCTCTGTTCTAAATTGGGGTTTGGTGCGTAGAGAAGATAGAAAATGGACATTGATGTTAAAAGAAAGGATAAAGAAACAGAAGTAAAATAAGTAAAGAATAAAACTTGAAGTTAAAGGTAAGGTAAAAGGATAAAGGTTGAAGTAAAAGAAATGTAGAATACCCTCATTATTAACAATAAGGTGAGCTAAATAACACCATGCGAGATAAACAAAGAGGTGGGCCCTGTACCTTCTTAACTGTAAGACATGTGTATATTAGTCACTGTGTGGCTTTGAGAAATAGTCTGAATTTGGCTAGAAATAAAAGAGAAAAGTGAAAACCCTGGGCCCAAGGGGAGATTGGACATGTGGACAAAAGAAAAAAGAGATAAGGTTAAAGGGAAGATAAAGGAAATAGAGAAGACAAGAGGAAAAAGTGAAGAGACTTTTGGCCAACCTCCTGGGGGTTCCAGCTATGGAAGAGATTCTACAGAAAGCTGGACTCAATCGATATGTAGAGACTGCTATGAATGAGCCGGAACTGTTTGCTGCAAATAGAGGACGAGTGTGGAGAGTATTGAGAGATACATTTCCGACAAATGTACATCCTGATAATATTTTTATTGAACCACTGGGACAGGAAGAAAATCCAAGGGCCTATGTGTCAAGAGCCCATCAAGTGTGGAGGAATGTCACAGGAAATGACCCGGATTTGAATCAAATGGGCAGTCCATTTTATGAGCCAAAATACAGAAGGGGTTGCCCTTACCAGTGAGGAGCAAACTGGCAGAGGTGGTTCGTCTTGGAACCATGGCAAAGGGTGTTTCTACAGATCATATAGCCCATCAAGTGGAGCGATATAGGAAAAAGGAGCATGACCAGAAAGAGCAGGACCAAGAGACTCTCAGAAAACTCAATCAAATACAGTTGATGGATAACAAGAAGAAGGAAAGGAAGCAGGCTCTGGTTATACAGAGCCAGTCTCCACTAAATCAACCATTACCACAACTGCAGCCGAACCAGGTCCAGTTTCAATCGTTCCAGCCGCCATCAGTGGTTCCAGTTGTTTCCTGCCCACAGCCAGTTTTTGACCAAGCGCAGATTTGGAGAGGAAGAGGCCGAGGCAATTTAGGAAGAGGAAGAGGAGGAAATTTTAATCCAAACTTTCAACAGTCTTCAGAGGTGTGTTATAATTGCGGACAGTTTGGCCACTTTGCCCGTGAATGCAACAAGCTAAGAGGAAACTTCAGAGGAAACTTCAGGGTAGGATTTAGGGGCCAATCAAGGCCATCCCGGGGTCCGGTGAACCCTTACAGGGGCCCGGAGCCAGGATTCTAGGGGTGCCCAGAGGATCCGAGAGAGGGATGTCAGCTGGTAGTGTCAGGGCCGGAGAGAGATCCAACAATAGTGGTGAAAGTAAATAATCAACCATTGGAAGTAATGGTGGATAGCGGAGCTGCTTTTACCTGTATTCGGCCTGAAGATGCTATACATCTCCCCATGTCTGGTCAATTGATTCGGACAATTGGGTTTGAGGGAGTGAAACAGCTGATTCCTCTAAAGGAACCAATTGAGCTCTGCTATAAAAACCTGAAGACTACAATACCCATACTGGTATCAGAACATACATCTATTGCACTTTTGGGAAGAGATGCCTTGTGTAGACTGAACTGTACAATAAAGTGTACACCGAACGGCTGTCTGGTGGAAGTGCCAAATGATGTTGTTCACCAATTATCGATGACAACGGAGACTGAAGCTTCTTCAGTATTCTGGATTGGAAATCTTAGTGCAGATTTTTTGGAGCCAGCTAAATTGTGGGAGAAGTTCATTGTAGCAAACATGCCTGATGTGAAACTTCCAGAGTATCCATTTCACTGTACGCTCAAGTATTTCAAGGATGTTGCCCAATCAAACTCAGAGGGATGGTTGAGTCGTCAACCAAAGCAAGTTCAACTCAGTTCATGCTGTATAATTCTGGGACCACAAGGAGCAGCTATGAAGATCAACAGAAATGATTATTTGGATAAAGAGTTTGACATTGAGGAGAGTGTGCCACATGTGACGCTATTAGTGTCTGAAGAATATGAACAGAAGTGTCATGGTTTTATTGTGACCAGTATTAGTGTTTTGTGTGTTGTTGCTTCTCTCTCTCTCCCCCTCTCTGCTCTCCTCTCACTCTCCCTCTGCAGAGCTGGATCTTGGCAGGGGGGCGGGGCTGAACTCGCAGGCTGAGCCTCATTCACCGCACCTGAGCCTCATCAGGCTGATTGAGATGCAGCTTTTTAAGCCGGCTTCTTCCCCTGGTTCGTTGCCAGAAGATACCTTGTCTTGCACTGTGTCTCGCCACGCTTCTGCCCTGTTCTCCTGCCACGCGTTCAGTCTCGAGTTTTTTGCCTGTGATCCTGTTGATCTCCCGACACGAGATCTTCCCTGAGTAAGGTAATTTTACGTTGTTACTTTGTTTTCTCAAGCTTCTCCCTGAATAAGGTGATTTTCTGTTGTTACTTTGTTTCCTCAAGTAGTCTCCCTGTAAAGGTGATTTTCTGTTGATACTTTGTTTTTTTCCCCTTGTTGTTTTTTCCCGTTACGGTGATTTTGTGTTTTTTCTTGTAATTAAATTTTTGAGCTTTAACTTTTTGTGTTTTGTTTCCAGCCAGCCGCCAGAGCCTTTTTCCCCGTTGTGGTGATTTTCTGTTCTCTTTGTGTTGATACTTTTGTGCCCGAATAAACTTGTGCTCTTGTTCTCTGCACCCTGGGTTCTGGCCTTGCTTTTTGCCTCGCGGCACATAACAAGAAGCATATAGGAGAGATGATGGCAGAAGCAGAAGAAGCTGTTTTTGAACCAGTAAAAGGAAATCTTGCCATTTGGAGGAGTAAGGATCAGCGATTCATTAAGATTATGATCTCTGCTCAAGGACAGGGACAGCCACAAGCTGTGCGGATGACACGAGTCAATTTGCAGTGTTAAGATGGACTCAGATTCTATGAGAGAGGAGATGCCGCAACAGGTTCCAGAATGTTTGTGGTCTAGGCACAATACCGATATTGGACTTGTGAAGTCAGCTCAACCAGTGAAGGTCGAACTCCGACCAGGGACTAAACCTCCTTGGAAGAACCAATATCCGCTGAAAGAAGAGGCAATCCAAGGGATTGAACCACAAATTGAAGGGCTCTTGAAAGCAGGTGTTCTAACGATAACACAGAACCCTCAGAGTAACACGCCTTTGTTGCCTGTGAAGAAGCCAGATGAATCTTATCGCCTGGTACATGATTTGAGAGCGGTAAATGAAGTGGTAGCTGATTTTCCAGCAGAAGTGCCGGATCCACATACTTTGTTAGCCCAAATTCCTCCAGATGCGACACATTTTACAGTGTTAGATTTACCTGGTGCATTTTTCAGTGTTCCACTTAGTATAGAAAGCCAGGGTTTGTTTGGGTTTACATACAATGGACAGTACTATGAGTACAAAAGATTGCCACAAGGGTTCAAACACAGTCCTCATATTTTCAATAAAGTATTGAGAGATGATTTGGTAGGGATAGATCAGATACTGAAAAGCACTGTTGTACAATATATGGATGATATTATCATTTGTTCACCAGATGAGGAAACGTGTCATAAGGACTCAATTAAATTGCTACAGATGCTGGCAGAGAAGGGACACAAGGCTTCTCAGAAGAAGCTGCAGTATTGTCAGGAGAAGGTAGTGTATTTGGGTCAGACAATAATGCAGGGACACAGGAGCATTTCTGACAGTCATTTAGCAGCTATCCGCAAAGCTCCAAAGCCCAGAACAGTCAGAGAGATGATGACATTTCTTGGTATTACTGGTTATTCTTCAGCATGGATAGAGGACTATGCTAGTTTGATGGGACCTTTGAGGGCTATGATTAAAGATACGGGGAATACTCAACTTCATTGTAATCTTTCCTGGACACAGGATGGTCTGTTAGCATTTGAGACGATCAAACAGAGGTTGCAAGAGGCTCCAGCGCTAGCGCTACCAGACTACTCCAAGAATTTCCTGTTGTATGTGTCTACTTCTACTGGGGGTAAATATGCATGTGCAGTTCTTTGTCAGCCAACAGGTACAGGGACACATCCTTAACCTATTTCTTACTACTCCACTGCCTATTCAGAAGTGGAACTGGGGCTACCACTGTCCTACAGAGCAATGGTGGGAGTTTCTTTAATGTACAATAAGGCATCATCTGTCACGATGGGTTATCCAGTGACAATTTTTACCCATCATAGTCTTAGGAATCTCTTGAATTATGGCAAATACGCATTGACCATGCCTAGGCTTAGAGACTATCATAGGCTCTTGGAGCAGCAAGATGTCACCCTAGTGAGGTGTGCCACGGTGAATCCAGCTGAAAATTTGCCAACTCCAGAGGATGGTGAGCCACATGATTGTGTTCAAGAAGCAGAGAAATACTCGAGACTTAGATCAGATTTGCAAGCCCTCCCACTGCATGAGGCGGATCTAGAGTATTGGACTGATGGATCCTGTTATCGTGTAGGAGATAAATTGAGTGCTGGATACACAGTAGTAAAAGCTCAAGGAGCTGACTTTGTTGTTGAGAAGGCTGAAGTTGTACCACAGCCTGCATCTGCAAAGCTTGCTGAACTTGTGGGGTTAACTGAAGCATGTTTATTGGCTGAAGGCAAGCGAGTGACAATATGTACAGACTCTGCATATGCACATAATGTGTGTCATTTATTTGGATCAGTGTGGAAGAACCGAGGGTTTAAGAAAACAGATGGTTCTCCAATACAGCATCATGCCCAAATAATGAAATTGTTGCATGCTGTGATGAAGCTGTGAAGAGATAGCAATAGCTAAATGTGCAGCACATAAAGCAGATGTGTCAAGGGTTACACAGGGGAATAAAGCGGCTGATGAAGCTGCAAAAGCTGTCACAGGAGCAGACAAATAGGGCAAAGTTCTTCTGGTTACTCATGAAGTGAACTTGGAAGACAAAATTACGTTGAGGGAGGTGATTCTGATGCAGGAAGCTGTACCTGACATGAATAAACAGTTGTTGCTAGACCAAGGTGCCACCCAAGATTCTACTGGCCTATGGAGAAATCACGAAGGGCTGATAGTAGCACCTCCAGACCTGTTAGGTCTAATGATTCAAGAGGCACATGGGTTAGCTCATGTTGCAAGGGGGGAAGTTAGGAGAAAGATTACCAAGGAATATGGTTTTTGGGCACCATATTTGTTTGAGCAGATTGACTATGTCATAGGCAGGTGTACTATCTGTCTGAAAAACAACGTTCGGAGGGGTGTGATGGTTCCTCCTGGTCACATTCCAACTCCAAGGGGTCCTATGCGTGAGTTAGTTGTGGACTTTGTTGACATGATAAAACCAGTTGGAGGTAAGAGGTATATGCTGGTTGTTGTGGATAGATTTTCGCGATGGCCTGAGGGGTCCAACCAAGAGGAAGGATGCTCAGTCTGTTGCCAAGTTTTTGTGTAGAGAAGTCATAAGCAGGTGGGGACTTCCAGATCGGATATCTTCGGACAATGGGAAAGAGTTCGTGGATAAAACGGTGAAATTGATTTTGCAAAAACTGGGAATTAAACAGCGTCTTGGGGCAGTCTATCATCCGCAAAGCCAAGGGATTTGTGAAAAAATGAACGGTGTTTTGAAAAATCGCATCGTTAAAATCTGCCAACACACAGGTCTAAATTGGATAGCAGTGCTTCCGTTGGTGCTAATGGTGTGTCGCTCAAGTGAGCTGCGTGATTTGCATATGACACCTCATGGTTACGGGAAGACAGATGCCAACACCGTGTTTGCGTACAAGTGGGAAGGGACCAAGTATGGCCCTTTTGGAAGATGAAATGCGAGCTTATGTTACATATCTGGCGACTCTGCATAAAAGAATATCCACGTATGTTTCTGACAGGCAAAGAAAAGAGGAGGTGCAGGAGAGGCAAAAGAGGAGCACAGTGCAACCTGGAGACAAAGTGTTTGTGAAGGTGTTTAGAAGGAAGTGGTATAATGAACGTCGTGAAGGACCATTTGAAGTTGTTCGTAGTACTGGAACTGCGGTCCAGGTAAAAGGGTCTCCAACGTGGTATTATTTATCGCATTGTATCAAAGCGCCAAGAGAAGAGGTGCCACGCTCTCGGAGTCAAGATGTTGAAGGCTCAAGAGAGCTAGAAGAAAATGTGGAAGAATATGCAGAAGGAGACGAGATGCATGAAGATCTCCAGAGTGACAATCCAGAAAAGGAGATTGTCCATGTTGTGGACAATGTTGAGCATCCTGTGCACATTTTGGATGATGCCAGAGATGACTCTGCAATTAATGGACAAGAATGAAGATTTGATGACATCGATTTCCAACATGTCCCGGAAGCAGCAGAGTCTATTTCAGTGGAGTGCGAAGCACCCACGATTACAAAGGGCTGTGATTCCACTGCAGGAGAATCCAGAGATTCAGTTGGATGAAGGAGTCCAAGACCAGTTCGGAAAAGGGTCAGACCAAAACGTTATGAGAACTAGGGTTGAAGTGACCTTAGGGAAGTCAGTTCAGCTCCCATGCCAGTGCAAGGGAGATAATAGTAGTGAAGGGAAATTTAGAGTCCAGTGGAAAGATAACCATGGCAGGGTTTTAGATCTGTCAAGGACATCATCATTGGGAAAATATGTGTTACTTAACGACAAAAGAAGACTGAAGATTGAGGGAGATTGTAGTCTTTATGTACGTAACACCCAGCAAGAGGATCAAGGTGATTATAGGTGTTCTTTTTATGACCCACAGTTTGAGAGTGAGGGGTTAGAGAAAGGACTCAGAGCGAGTATAGTGACTCTAGTGGTGATAGATGAAAGTGAGAGTGTAGAGCTCCAAGTTGTTGAAGAAACAAGAGAAGTGACAACGATGACATCAACTCTTATAACATTATCACCCACTGAAAGCATACATGTGTCGCCTTTAACTACAATGACGCCTCAGATGATTTCTATGACACCAACTCCTTTGAAGACTGTGATTAGGACTAAGTTAGGTAGATTGGTTCACCTTCCCTGTCAATGTGGAAAATGGAATGTTGGAGGTAACAATTCTCCTAAGTGGAAAAATAGTCGTGGCGACGATTTGTTGTTAGCAGGACCTGAAGTTGACACTGTGCCTCGTAATCAAAGAAAATATCTGTTAAGTAATGATATGAAGTGGTTGAAACTTAGGGATGATTGTTCACTTATTGTGCGTAATGTTATGAGGGAAGACCAAGGGGAATACACATGCACTTATCTAGAGCCAGAGTTTGAATTGGTTCCAGTTCAGAATTATTGGGTAGGGGGTTATATAACTCGTAAGGTGGTACTTATGATAGAAGATTTGAGTCCTACTGAAAGTTTTGTAGGTGCTGAAGGGGTTCAGAAACAATTTACTACGGTAACCACTTTAGGGGTAAATGATGCACAGATGAAGTTTACTACTTTAGCTCCGGAAACAACTAAGAGTGTTAATATCTCAACTCAGGCTACTACTCTAGATACAACTTTGAAGGGGATAAGTACAGCGATGGTGACAAGTTCTACTTTCGTCACTTCTGGAAATTTTACAGATGAGGATGTGACAAAGGCAACCTTTGTTAACAAAACAGTGATGGCATCTTCGATGCCTATGAAATTTGTAAATGTAACTCAGAAGTCTATGTTAAAGATAGAGCTTAGTGAAAACAGTAACAATGAGATTCTCAAATCTAGAGAACAGCTGCTGGAAGACAATGATGCGGATTCAGCTCAGAAAACTGTTTCAGATGTGGAAAATGAGACTTTTGACTTAGATTGGACATCAGAAGACATTGCTGACCGCTACCATGCATTACAGAAGAGAGATACTAAGTGGAAGGCATATGGATTTGATTCCTCGGTGTTACAAATCACAGACCCATGGGCAGGTAGGAACTTATGGTTCCAGCAGTTAACTCATTCTGTAAGATCAGTGAGGAGAATGAATTGTCCATGTGTGGTGAAAGTTCCATCACCAGGCACATGGCTTTCAATTTTAGAGACAGTACCAGAACCACTGGCTACTGTATGTCAATCTTATGCACTATCGTGGCTGTTGTATCAGCAGCAATCAGCAGAGGATACAGTGATGGCTTTGTCAGTGAATATGTTTAAACCTAGATGTAATTGTTCTTGGTTGAGGGAATTACCATATGTGAATTTACTTGATCAGCATGAAAACATGATGACAGCAGTTCCTGATGTAATGGAAGTGAAATCTGTGAGGGCTAAATATTGTTTTTGTTTGAATGATCCACATAATGAGCATGGGATGTTTATGGGAATCTCAGATTGTGACAACTATATGATGAACATGGGTAAGCGTAGACATGAGGCTATTGATGATTTGTGTGAAGTGACTTTTTATGAGCCACATCGCAAACAGCATAGAACTTTGATGGTGCAGAACCAAATTTTGCCTGAAAATGTGACTATAGGAAATTTCAAGGATATTTGGTGGGTTTGTGGTGATAAGGCATACATATTTCTACTGTATGGGTGGACAGGATGTTGTTACATGGCAACGCTGAAACTCCCGTATGAGGTTCTTGCTGTACAGAAGGGAAACGTATCTGATGAGTTTCAGTCTAATGCTGTTCCTGGAAGTAGGAAGAAAAGGGACATGGCACAATTTCATAATCTGGAGTCCTACCATTGGAGGATAAGTCTAGGAGAGAAGTGGGGTATAGGATTGTTTCCATGGTATGGTGTGACATTTTTGGCAGATTACATTGATAATATAACCTACACCCTACAGGGTTTTGCAAATGAGACAATAAGAAGTTTTGAATACTTGTCAAATACTCAAAGGAGTCACAGACTGACGTTGCTGAAACATGACATGGCTCTTGACTATATTTTGGCTAAACAAGGTGGCCTTTGTGTGGCTTTGAATTTAACTGGGGATGCTTGTTATACTTTGATTCCTGATAGTTCTGATAATATAACCAGTGTCATAGATGCACTGAAGACTATAAGGGATGCTTTTGGCTCATCTGAAGAATCTGGATGGTCTGCGAATGCTTGGTTGCAGGAGAAATTTGGGCCGTTAGGAGCAGTGTTAGTTCAGGTTTTGGTAGCGATTCTTCTATCATTGTGTGTGATGTTCTGTTTTTTGTACGTTGCTATTGACCTTTGCGAAGGCTTGACAAGGAAATGGTGATAGGAGATGAACTGGTGGAGAAATATCCATTTTGAATGTCTAATTATATTATAATTTTAACATCTATTATTTTGTTATTTAGTAGTTTCTTATTATGGGGTGTTATGATTAAAGGGGGGACATGGTAATGTGAGTTATAATTTGGAATAATGTGAAATCATGATATTGTGAATTGCATTTGATGTTTTAATGAATTTGCATCAGCTGTCTTTGCAAAGATACTGGTTGGTGTTTTCTTTTCTTTCCTCCTAGGACGGTATGGGGAAGACCACTGTGAGGGTGGTTGATTGTTCAGGGACCCCGATGTTTTGAAGGAATTCAGACACTCAAATATGGACAATAATATGGACTGGAGGGCCCTGAACAAGGATACTGTGATAATATGTCCTGGTTAAACACATCATCGATACTACGTTGAGAGTCGACGCTGCTGAGGAGTTGCAGTGTGATATCTTTTCATGTTTGCTCTTATATATTTTTTGGATTGTGTTCTAATGAATGTAAGCTGTGAGAGTGACAGAGGATGATTTTATAATAGTGATAATTTTAGTAAGATATAATAGTGTGTCTTATTTTTTGAGTTTTCTTTTACTGTAGGGTTGATACTTAAATGTTATAATATTTCCTGGTTGATTGTAATCATTTTAGACTGATGGTTTTTGCTGTTGGATAAATACATTGGGATCTCAGTTGTTTTCTTTTTTTGTCAGGTGTTTAGGGATGTTTCTTGCTAGGCAGGGAAAGGTCCATTGGAAGGTGCGATGGGTCGACCAGCCTGAATTTGGACATTGTTTTGATTTATTTACTGAGGTTTCCACATGTATTTGTTTAAGTCACATCCTTACATAAAATACCAAATTCCTCCTTTTAAATTGGTCTGGAGTACTATAAGTGGTCACCTAAGGCAGAGGGACCGTGAGAGAATTTTTCCTGTCTAGATTGTTTGAGGGGTATTTCAGGACAGATAGCTGCCTGACAGGTTTTCGCTCTCGCACTCCATAAAGTTGTTAAATTGGTAAGGTTATGCTGTAGGAGGAACAGCTATTTCTATCACAACTGCAAATATATATGTATTACTCTTTTATTTTGCGAGACTCTGTGTAGTCTCTAAGGGGGGAAATATGTAGTATCTGATTTTGCCACGTTGATGCTCAGACTGTAAAAGTGCTCAGTTAGGGGCCCTGGTCAAGATTATGTCACAGCCTAGGTCAAGGACTGATAAGACAGGCTGAAGGGTTGGGATTCCTTCTAGATTTTTCTCTGTCACCTGTTTCATGTTGTTTCAAAGTTCATCAAAACAACCAACCTATATAAGCAGAATATTTGAAGCTGTGATTCAGAGTAGTTCATATTGGCTTCGGACTCTCTCTCAGGCAATCCTAGGTGCCTGATTTGATGCTGTACTTCTTGTAATAAACCTTTCTATATACAAGCAAGACAGTGTCAGCGGAGTCTCCTTCATCATCTTCACATCATCGCTACCTCATAAACAACAGGGGACAAATGGAAAACGGCTTTCAACACCCCGACCGGTCACTACAAGTATCTTATGATGCCCTACAGCCTGACCAATGCTCCCACCGTCTTCCAGGCTTTAGTTAACAATGTGCTGCGAGACATGCTTAACCACATTGTGTTCGTCTACCTAGATGACATCCTCATCTTCTCCAAGTCCTGAGAGGAGCATGTCCACCACGTCCAGTCCGCCCTCCAGCGCCTCCTTGAGAACTCTCTGTTCGTCAAGGCCAAGAAGTGCAAGTTCTACGCCCCCTCTTTCTCCTTCCTGGGTTACATTGTGGCACAAGGCAGCATGCAAATGGACCCAGCAAAGGTTTCTGCAGTTACCTCCTCGCCTGCTCCTGAGAACTGCAAGCAACTCCAGTGCTTCCTCGGCTTTGCCAACTTTTATCGGCCCTACATCAGTGCATGCAGTAGTGCAGCAGTGCATCGGTGCATGGTCTCTCAGAATTCTTCGTCCTGGTCCCAGCTTCTCATGTAGTAGAGTACAACCACAACACTCAGTTCTGCCTCAAGACTCTTACCCTTTCACTGTGTTCATGGGTTTCAACCACCACTTTTCCTGGCCCAGGCGGCTCCATGCCCCTCTGTTCAAGCCTTCATCAGCCACTGCTGCAGGACCTGGTCCCAAGCCCGGGCAGCCCTCTTAAGCTCCACAAACGGCTACTCGGCCTCTGCCAACCAATGCTGCTCCCAAGCTCCTGCCTACCAGGTCAGCCAGAGGGTCTGGCTTTCCACCAAGGATCTGCCTCTTCGGGTGCAATCTAAGAAGTTATGGTGTAAGACAACTTTCAAAAAGATGTGTGGATAATTTTAACCATACGTATTTGTAATGTTAAACATTTGTATGTCAATTAAATGGTTGTACACAAAATTCTGCTGTCATATACCTGAGTCTGTGACATTGTTTGGGTCAGGATTGTTTTTATATGAGTATGAATCTAAAAGCTGTGAGTGCAAAGTGTTATGAATACAACTCTACTTTCTACAGCTACAAAGTCCTCACTGTGAACACAAATTCAAGTTTGTGGGTATGAGTAGAAAAGTGTTGAAAAAACGTCACTAAGGTCACAGGCAGGTCACAGGGGAAAGTAATCGAACCACGATTCCTCCAAATGCGCATGCCCCAAAGGCAAAGATGACAGCGGACCGAGTGGAGCTACAAACTTATGTTGCTGTGTCCTATTTCTGCACTCCTGTAAATCATTCTTTAGACAAAACAGCCTACATCAAGACATTTTTTTATGTAAGCCACTAACAGCAGAGTTGGAACAGAGTGACATGCAGGTTTGACTGTGAGCTGAGAGTAAATGATGAAGCCATAGTGTACAGGTGGTACTGTGACTGGCTGGTAACTGAAGCCTGATCCACTGAATTGTGTCTGATAAGAACAGCCCAAATGTGTCTTTACTTTTCATTTATTTTTCATTTTCATTTCTGCCACACTATCAACACCTGCTCATTTTTCCAAACAGGTAGGCCTATGTGTGGTTCTTAAATGAAAAGTAAATACATGCTATCTATAACTAGGTTGTAAATAAACCATAAACATCAAATATCAAATTAAATGAATAGTATTAAATACATCTGCATCAATAACCTGGAAAATAAGCCAGCAGTTCACAAAGAGACAAACTAGGCATACATTTAAGTACTCATACTGCCATCTGCTGGTGGAGAGTCAGTTTAACCTACTTCCACTCTGTTTCGCCCAGGCAACAGCGCATTACGGTGGAAACCCAGTTAACAGTAACAACTCTGCACACAGTATTTGCTGGTAATTGTTGGTTAAACTACATTGTGAACTGTATTTGTCTGACTGATTAATTTATATTAATTTATTTTTCCTCAGATGTTACCCTGGTATGTGCTTGCAGAACGTTAATGTTATAGAATGTCTCTTGGCTTTTATTTTGAAAGGCCCATATTTACTTGGACTTCCGGCAAGCTCATCTGTCTTAAGGCCTCTACACATGATCAGCTGTAAAACCGCTTAGCGCTGGCTGTCCCATTTTTTGTCTATGGAGAGGGCAGCAACGCCTGACAAAGCGGCACCGCTACCCTTGTCGTCGTGCACCGCTCGAATTATTTGAACTTTGACCGCGCCACTGCGCCGCACCTGGCGGTGAACGAAGTGCATTGTTCTTATCATGTGAAGGCCGCTTCAAGCCCATTTCACACAGAGTGCGCAAAGCGCAGACCTCTGCCGACGAACCCATTCATTGTCTATGTGCTACTGCTCTGCCCCCGAGCTGAGCAGTAGCACATACACATCAAAAATTTCTTGATGTAGGCTGTTTTGTCTAAAGAATGATTTACAGGAGTGCAGAAATAGGACACAGCAACATAAACTTGCAGCTCAACTTGGTCCGCTGTCATCTCTGCCTTTGGGGCATGCGCGTTTGGAGTAATCGTGGTTCGATTACTTTACCCTGTCACCTGTCTGTGACCTCAGTGACGTTTTGTCAACACTTTTCTACTTGTACCCACAAACTTGAATTCGTGTTCACAGTGAGGACTTCGTAGCTGTAGAAAGTAGAGTTGTATTCATAACACTTTGCACTCACAGCTTTTAGATTCATACTCATATAAAAACAATCCTAACCCAAACAATTTCACAGACTCAGGTATATGACAGCAGAATTTTGTGTACAACAATTTTATTGACGTACAAATGTTAAACATTATGAATACGAATGGTTAAAATTATGCACACATCTTTTTGAAAGTTGTCTTACACCATGCAAGTGCTACTGCAAAATTTCTGCAGCAAGCTTGTGCATATATTATTCAGAAGATGATGCAAATTTAGGAAACTACTGGAATACTCAGCTCCATATTTTGTGTGCACATTTATGACTGTTTGCTCAGGGTCTTCTCGTGGTTGCGGCCATTCATTGTTTTATTGACTGTTTAACGCTGTCATTAACTGCTCACCCCTCTTAACCAGCTGGTAGGGTATAAGTTTTCCTAAAACTGGCTCAGCTGAAAATAACAAGTCTTACCTAGTCTGTTGCAGGCCACATTTTGGCCTTCATGGTGGTTTAAAAACTGACATCCTCAGAGAAGTTGGTCTCATTTTGAACAGGAGCATCTGTAGATAGACAATATTCTCCCCTAGTGCTATATCTACAGCCACACCACATAGACCAGATTACATAAGGACAGTTAGACTGTCCAATAAGAGAAATGTAATCTATATCCCTTGTAAGAAGATAACGTCCAGTCCTACTGAAACTAATCTGAAACTTGCTGTGCTTAATGTCAGATCCTTGTCTAACAAATCATTTTTAATTAATAATTTGATCTCTCCGTATAATCTAGATTTTATGTTTTTAACTGAAACATGGCTTGACAAAAACACAGGTAATGCTGTTCTAACGGAATCAGCTCCACCCAACTACAAATTTGAATCTGAAACACGAGAAAACAAAAAGGATGGAGGTGTCTGTGCAATATCTAGAGATCATATGGTTACGCACAGGTTGTCATTTGGAGTGTTTTCATCATTTGAGTATGTATCCTTTAAAATGGAGCTAAAACAATCTCCGTCCATACTCTATGTAGTTGTATACAAGCCTCCCCAGCACCATCAAAGTTTTATTGATGATTTCACCAGGATGCTTTCAATTGTATGCACAGACTTTGATGGTTTGGTCATTACAGGTGATTTTAATGTACATGTGGATAATGTCTGTGACAGAAATGTTTAAGAGCTCAGTGCTGTCCTTGAAACCTTTGGCCTGACTCAGCATGTGTGTGAGCCCACACACAGCAGAGCGCAGCACATTCTGGACCTGCTCATTACAAAGGGGGTTAATATTTCAAATGTCAATGTGGTTGATGTTGCTCTGTCTGATCATTTCTGTGTCTTCTTTGACCTGTCTGTTTCTCCCAAACCACCGGCTGGTCCTGCAGTTGTTCGGAGGAGACACATAAATAACAGCACAGGCGCTCTGTTCATGGAAATGATAAACTTTGAAAATGCCTCATGTTCTAATTCTAATGTTGATGATTTGTTGAACTCTGTTACTTCGAGTGTTTTGACTGTTCTGGACACCATTGCCCCTGTGAAGGTTAAAATGGTTAAAAATAAGCAGAGGGAGCCATGGAGGAATGACGACTCGGTCAGGGCACAGAAAAGGGAGTGCCGGAGGGCCGAGCAGAAATGGCGCAAGTCAAAGCTTCATGTTCATTATGAAATTTATAAAGAAAAGTTGTACGTGTTCAATCAGATCTTACGTAGAACAAGGGAGAGGTACTTTTCTGAAATTATTGGAAACTGCAGTAACAACTCGCGTGTCTTATTTGCAACAGTGAACAGATTAACAAACCCTCCAGCTCAACTGCCGATGGAACTGATCTCCACATCTAAGTGTAATGAGTTTGCAGTATTCTTTTGCGACAAGGTTCAGACCATTAGAAATGCCATCATTTCAACAACACCAATAACAACCCTGCAGCCACCTAGACACTTAGAGCTGACTCATTTTGCACCTGTAACTGACAAAACTGTCCAAGAGATCATCACCAGTCTGAGTTCATCTACATGCTGCCTCGATGTGTTACCCACTAGATTTCTAAAGTCTGTGCTGAGCAGTTTGTTACCACCACTCGCTCACATAGTTAACATGTCATGTCACTACAGTCTGGAACATTCCCAAAGACCTTGAAAACTGCGGTCATAAAGCCTCTCGTAAAGAAGAGCAGTCTTGATGCCACAGTACTGAACAACTACCGACCCATTTCAAATCTGCCATTTTTAGGCAAAGTCCTTGAGAAAGTTGTTTACCAACAGCTGACTGACTTTCTCCTAATGAACAACTCCTTTGATGTCTTCCAGTCAGGTTTTAGACCCCATCACAGCACTGAGACCGCTATTATTAAGGTGACAAATGACATCCGCCTGAACACTGACACAGGCAAAGTCTCAGTTTTAGTCCTGCTAGATCTGAGTGCTGCTTTTGACACTGTTGATCATGAGATCCTGTTACAGAGATTAGAGGACTGGGTGGGCATCTCTGGCACTGCCCTAAATTGGTTGAAGTCCTATCTAGAAGACAGGAGGTACTTTGTTGAAATTGGTAACTGTGCCTCAGATCATATGGCCTTGACCTGTGGGGTGCCCCAAGGGTCAATCCTGGGACCCCTTCTGTTCAATCTCTACATGCTGCCTTTAGGCCAGTTAATACAAAGTAATAATGTGTCCTCCCACAATTATGCAAACGACACTCAGATCTATGTGTCACTGACAGCAGGTGAATATGGACCAGTAGATTCACTCTGTCACTGCATCCAACAGGTCAGTGGGTGGATGCAAAACAACTTTCTCCAGCTAAATTCAGACAAGACTGAAGTCATCGTATTTGGTCCACAGAAACAAAGACAAAGTGTCAGCAGTCACCTCCAGTCTCTCTCTCTAAAACCTACAAATCAGGTTAGAAATCTCGGGGTAATAATGGACTCAGACTTGAACTTTAACAGCCACATCAAATCAATAACATCAGCAGCCAAAATCAAAGGTATAGTGTCTAAACCTGACTTGGAGAGACTTATCCATGCATTTGTCTCTAGTAGGTTAGACTACTGTAACGGCCTGCTCACTGGCCTCTCCAAACGGGCCGTAAGACAGCTGCAGTACATCCAGAATGCTGCTGCTCGGGTCCTGACCAGAACCAGGAAGTACGAGCACATTAGTCCTGTGCTCAGGTCTCTACACTGGCTTCCTGTGGCTCAGAGAATAGACTTTAAAGCAGCTCTGCTTGTGTACAAGTCTCTCCACGGCCTAGCACCAAAGTACATCTCTGACATGTTAGTGCCATATGAACCATCTCGGACTCTGAGGACCTCAGGGACCGGCCTCCTGCTGGTGCCCAGAGTCAGGACTAAACATGGGGAATCAGGGTTCCAGTTTTATGCAGATAAAATCTGGAACAGCCTTTCTGAAGATGTGAGACAGGCCTCTACTCTGACAATGTTCAAATCTAGGCTCAAAACAGCTCTATTTCACTGTGCATATGACTGAAAGGATCTTATCTGCACTCTTCTCTTTTAAAGTTCATTTTATAATGATTATTTATGTTTTTATTTTGTATTGTGATTTTAATGCATTTTCTTGTTCTGTAAAGCACTTTGAATTACTTTGTGTAGGAATTGTGCTCTACAAATAAACTTGCCTTGACTTGCCTTGCCTAGATTAATTGTTGCCTGTTTTAATTGTGTTTATTGTTGTTATTTCCTGTTTTGTTGTGCTGTAGTCTACACAAAAACTTGATACTAGGAATGTGTTGGGATGCATTGGGCCACAGATGATTTCAATCAATCAATCAATTTTATTTATAAAGCCCAATATCACAAATACAATTTGCCTCACAGGGCTTTACAGCATACGACATCCCTCTGTCCTTTAGACCCTCACAGCGGATAAGGAAAAACTCCCCAAAAAAACCCCTTTACCGGGGGAAAAAAATGGTAGAAACCTCAGGAAGAGCAACTGAGGAGGGATCCCTCTTCCAGGACGGACAGACGTGCAGTAGATGTCGTACAGAACAGATCAGCATAACAAATTAACAGTAATCTGTATGACACAATACAGTAATCGGTATGACATCCTCGGTAATGACAGTAGCTTACAACAACATTCATGAAAGTAATAATACTGTCGTTATAGTTCTGGCTACTGTGGTACAATATGTTGAAAGTATATATTAGTATCAGGCAGTCTACATGTATGATAATATCATATGTCTATAATAGCAGTAGAAGTATGACTAATGATTAATGATGACAGCAGCAGCAGCAGCAGGAGGCATCTGGCAGGACCACGGCAGCAGCACAACCACACACGTCACACTATCCAGGCACCGCTGCAATACGAGTTAACCTGAGAGACAGTGGAGCACAAAGGCTCCGGAGAAGAAACCGAGTTAGTGACATCCAGAATGGCCGAGTAAAATAGATACAGTAATAGGATACGAGAGAGAGAGGGAGAGAGAGAGAGCGAGAGAGAGAGAGAGAGAAGGTGCCCGGTGCATTAAAGGTGGTCCTCCGGTTGACTAGGCCTAAGTCAGCCTAACTAGGGGCTGGTACAAGGCAAGCCCGAGCCAGCCCTAACTATAAGCTTTATCAAAGAGGAAAGTCTTAAGTCTAGCCTTAAATGTGGAGACGGTGTCTGCCTCCCGGACCGTAACAGGAAGATGATTCCACAGGAGAGGAGCCTGATAGCTGAAGGCTCTGGCTCCTGATCTACTTTTGGAGACTTTAGGGACCACGAGTAACCCTGCGTTCTCAGAGCGCAGAGTTCTGGTGGGATAATAAGGCACTATGAGCTCTCTAAGATATGATGGAGCTTGACCATTTAGAGCTTTATAAGTTAACAGTAGGATTTTAAATTCAATTCTGGATTTTACAGGGAGCCAGTGCAGAGAAGCTAAAACAGGAGAAATATGATCTCGTTTCTTAGTTCCTGTTAGTACACGTGCTGCTGCATTCTGAATTAGCTGAAGAGTTTTTAATGATTTACTAGAGCTACCTGATAGTAGAGAGTTACAGTAATCCAGCCTCGAGGTAACAAAAGCGTGGACCAATTTTTCTGCATCTTTTTGGGTCAAGATAGGCCTAATTTTTGCAATATTACGCAGATGAAAAAATGCAGTCCGTGAGGTTTGTTTTAAATGAGAACTGAAAGACAGATCTTGATCAAATGTTACTCCGAGGTTTCTTACGGTAGTGGTGGAGGCCAGAGCAATGCCATCGAGAGAAACTATGTCATCAGATAAAGAGTCTCTGAGTTGTTTTGTCATTTGTACATAAATAAACTGGACATGTGAATGCTTTTCCTCTTGGTCTTTCTGTCTGATATGGTGGCCAAGACCACATGTTCTCTGTTCATCAAACAAAGGACAGCTATTTGGCACTTGTCTCCACAGGATGCCTCACTATCATACC
This sequence comes from Epinephelus awoara, assembly GCA_035609425.1. Taxonomy (NCBI): domain Eukaryota; kingdom Metazoa; phylum Chordata; class Actinopteri; order Perciformes; family Serranidae; genus Epinephelus; species Epinephelus awoara. The sequence continues at coordinate 36,736,754 of CM069310.1, read as the reverse complement.
TACATGACATAGACACAATTTTCAAACTTGATTGGGCACTACTGACACAATCACATGTGACTGTGATGACTGGGATAGGACATAGGTGGGAGGACCTGCTACGCCCTTCCTGCATTTCCCACCTCTGCATGCTCACAACAGGAGCTGCAGCATTGCTTTCAATGTGGCCTGCTCACAGCAGACACAGAACCTGAAGACCAGAGACATTAGTGTGCCATACACAGGTTTGCAACTAAATTTCAATTTACATCCAACACCAATGAAACCTAAGCTGAGTAACCACCCAGACTTCTAACTCTACAAGGATACCTAGAGACCAGTGTCCTTGAATCTGCACAGCAATTTGAATTTGCAAAACAAAGACTCCATCTGGAACCACAGATCTTTCAAGCCTTCAACTGCCAGTTAACAAAATCAGCACAAAGCAACTCTTCCCTCCATTCAAGGATTTGTAATGTAACAACTGGGCATAGCATTGTTGCATTTTTACAGGCTAAGCAAGACTGTTTAACTTTGTCAGCTGGGATGGCATACCATTAGATGGAGACATGAAACAGAATGCTTTTCAATGTATGTTATATTCATTCATTGTTCAAAATAAGAAATAAAGCATGTTGGCCAATTCTGTTCATTTTAAAGCCTATATTGGCCAATACCGATAAAACCGATGAGCTGATATTATCGTGCACCCCTACTTAATACTGCTTAAAGTCCAGTTATACATGACATGGATCGAAGATTTCTGGCTAGGTTCCAGTTATCTAAAATACATTCATCGTCATAATTATATTGTATCTACATATACTGTGGTAGTTGGCAGGCAAGCTCAGTTTGCTCTATGCAACGTGCCATGGCTTAGTAAATTGACAATGGATAAAATAAAGTAATTGTAGATGGCAGATGGCTGCTGCAAGAGGTAGCAAGTTTGGCTTTTAAATCAGATAAAGTTATTATTGTAGGTGATTTTAATATTCGTGTTGACGTTGATAATGACTGCCCTCACTACTGCATTTATCTCATTACTAGAATCAGTTGGCTTCAATCAGAGTGTACATAAGCTCATTCACTGTTTTAATCACACCCTCGATCTTGTTCTGATGTATGGAATTGATATTAAAAACTTAATAGTCTTTCAATAACTTTTGATTCTTATTGCACGCCACTTGGCGAAAGCTACTGTACTAGATGTTTATCCGATAGTGCTGTAGCAAAATTTAAGGAAATAATTCCATCGATATTAAATTTAATACCATGTCCCACTGTAACAGAGTTTTCCTGTTCTGACTTTAAACTCCAAATTGATTATCTTGTTGATAGTGCTGCAGGCTCATCGCACACAACACTCAAATCTGTACCACGTCTTCAACAGAAGTTAATGAAACAAAAAACATTAGCCCTGTGTTACAACTACCAAACCCCAAGATTAAAACAAATATTGCGAAAATTTTAAAGGAACTGGTATTTACACAAGCTGGAAGATTCTTGTTTAGTCTGGGAAGACGGTCGTAAAATGTATAGGAGGGTCCTCCGCAAGAGAGCAAACTATTACTCAGTATTAATTGATGAAAATAAGAACAACCCCAGGTTTCCTTTCAGCACTGTAGCCAGGCTGACAGACAGACATAGTTCTATTGAGCCTTGTATTCCTTTAGCCCTCAGCAGTAATAACTTAATGAGCTTTTCTATTGACCAGATTCTGACTATTAGAGGCAAAATTCATGACCTCCTGTCCTCAGATAGTACCTATCTGCCCTCAAACACAGCTGTAAGACCTAATATATATTTAGATTGCTTCTCCCCGATTTCTCTTCAACAACTGACCTCAGTGATTTCTTCATTGAAGTCATCAATGTGTCTCTTAGACCCCATCCCAACAAGGCTACTTAAGGAGGTCTTACCCTTAGTTAAAACTTACATATTAGACATGATCAGTATATCTTTATTAATAGGTTATTTACCACAGTCTTTTATGGTAGTTGTAATTAAACCTCTTCTAAAAAAGCCCACCCTGGATCCAGAGGTGTTAAGGTTCTGACACACCAAACCGACATCAAAGAACTAGCGGCGATGAAAGCCAACTGTTGCGTCGCCTGACGTCGCCCTGTGTCAGTTGCATTTGAACACCCTACAAAGACTACATCCGATGGCCAAGTAGCACGTAGGTTCTGTGCCTGCGTGAGAGGAAATAACAAAAAGGGGAAACCAGAGGTCCGAGGAATGCATGAGATAAACAAAGTCTCGGAGTGAGAGAGTGGTACATCCTGTCAGCCGAGGGGTTTCCTATCTGTGCAGCCGAGCACCGCAGCACCTCCACTGACTATTACATCCAGACGGTCCCGGTGTTTCCTCCGCAGGCTCTATTTCACTCAGCTTCACTCAGCTGTCCCACAAACCCGCTGCTTCTTCCCACTTTAACCTGAATAACAAACTGGGGCTCGGTGATCCGGTTGGATCCAACCAGAAAGCCGGGTCGAGCTGCATGCTATTCAGGTTAAAGTGGGAAGAAGATTCACTTGCTACAGGGGTGAGGAAATAAAACAGAACAGCCAATCAGAGTGATCTCTCTCACCAACAAGCTCCGCCGCCGATTCAACATGCTCAATCAGCCGAAAAGCCGCCGCCACTGCCACCGCTGCCGAAGTGCTGACAGTGCAGGACACAGCGCAAAAACTAGGGCGACAGACGCTCACCGACGGCCCGACTTTGACCGACGGCCAACCGTCAGCTTGGTGTGTCAGGGCGTTTAGCCAACTATAGACCAATTTCTAATCTTCCCTTTCTTTCAAAGATCCTTGAGAAAGTAGTCACACACCAGCTGTGTGGCTTTCTCCATGATGATAATTTATTTGATGAATTTCAGTCAGGATTTAGAGTGCATCATAGCACTGAGACAGTACTAGTTAAAATTACAAATGACCTTCTGATTGCTTCAGACAAAGGACTCGTCTCTGTCCTTGTTTTATTAGATCTTAGTGCAGCATTCGACACAATTGACCATCAAATTCTGCTGCAGAGACTGGAGCATTTAATTGGCCTTAAAGGTTCTACACTAAGCTGGTTTAAATCCTATTTATCTGATTGTTTTCAGTTCATTCATGTTCATGATGAATCACGTACGTACTAAAGTTTGTTTTGGAGTTACACAAGGCTCTGTGCTCAGACTAATTCTGTTCACTTTATATATGCTTCCCTGAGGCAACATCATTAGAAATCACTCTGTAAATTTCCATTGCTATGCAGATGATACACAATTGTATTTATCGATAAAGCCAGAAGAAATGGATCAATTTACTAAACTTCAAAAAATGCCTTAAAGATATAAAATTCTGGATGAGCTCCAATTTCCTTATGTTAAATTCAGACAAAACTAAAGTTATTGGTCTTTGCCCCAAACACCCCAGAAATAATTCTATGTCTGATGATATAGTTTCTCTGGATGGCATTACTCTGGCCTCTAGCACTACTGTAAGAATCCTCGGAGTAATATTTGACCAAGATTTGTCTTTAAACTCCCATTTAAAAAAATTAAAAAAAGGCTCCCGCACACTGTCTCACTCTTATTTTCATTTTATTTAAGCAACATTTTGGTTGGTGTGACCTTCATCAGGCATTTCAGGCAGCATCACAACATTTCATAGATATATGAATGCAATTAACCAATCAGAGGACTGGAGGGCTCAACATTTCTGATGAGCATCACCTGTCAGAGAACAACAGCAATCATTAATAGACAGCCACATCACAGTGTCTTGACTTACATTATATGAAAGCATTTTTTTTTTATTTTAAAAACATAGTGTCAAATAACAAAAAGTAGAGATATACAAATAAGGGCATTAGTGCCAATTTTCTAAGTTTTTATAAAAACATTAATAGTTTAAAGTACAAAAATATGTTAGATTTACTAAAGACTGTTGGCAGTAGAATAAATAGCAAACATTCACATACTTATAAGCGAAAGAAAAAATGTATCAAGGCTGAAGAAAGGAGAGAATTTTTTCAGCATTTCCAACAGCCCCAGAGTGCACCAACCGGCGCAGGCAGAAAAACAGCAAAAAATGCTTCAGTGCTTCAATGCTGAACAGAACCTAGGGCTTATGACTGTTATTGGAGACAATATTTGATATGTACTCCATTTTGGCAGCTTTAACGACTCGCTGGTAGGCTGATAAACATTCACGTAAAGCTTCTTTTTTTCCACTTCCTCTCAGTACGCCGACATGAGCGTCTGAGAGAACTTGTGGAGTCATTTAACCATGGCTCTGAAAATGCTTTAGTGCGTTTAAATCTGAAAGGGGCAACAGAGTCCAGGATATCAGTGCATGTAAAATTAAAAACACTTAAAAGCTCCTCAGCATTAAGACCATGATTGACATCCAGAGTGCTAAACATGTTTATGTCAGCATACATGGCAGAGAATTGTGATGTAGTTTCAGGGCTGAACATGTGCAGGCGGTGTGAGGGAGCACAGGTTACAGTCCGCGAACAGGGGATTGAAACGGTAAATAAAACAGGCAGGTGGTCAGAAATACATGCTGTTTCACATATCTCATTTACACTAACAGATAACCCATGTGATAGCACAAGATCTAAGGTGTGACCCTTCTCATGAGTCGGGCTGGTCACAGACTGATTGAGATTAAAAGAAGCGATGAGGTTTAAAAAAATCACTGACCAGGGGCAAAGTCATTAATAAAGTCCTTATTAAATTTAGGAGGACGATATACCACTGCAAACATGACAGAATGGGACAGGTTTAGCTCAAACAGCTGCAGCTCAAAACTGGAATAACTGTCAAATAGAATTTGACAACACTTAAAGCTGGATTTGAACACAGAGGCTAGACCTCCACCTCTGCTGGTGGTCCGAGGGGAACTGAGGAATAAACAGTCAGGAGGAAGGAGTTCAGAGAAAGGTGTACACTCACCAGCCTGAAGCCAAGTTTGTTTAAAATTTGTTATAATTAGCATTTGAATTCTTGAGTTACTGCCAAAAACATGTTCTGTGAGGTCACAGTGATCTTAACCGAATCAGTTCATTCTTAACTTGAAGAAATTGCCCCATGGTTTTCTTGAGATATTGCATTCATGAGAATAAGGAGGATGCAAGGTCACAGTGACCTTGAACTTTGACCATCAAATTCTAAAAGGTGCATCTGTGAGTCAACATGGACATTTATGCTAAATTTGGGGAAATTCCCTAAGGTAGGTAGGTAGATAAGGTATTCTTAAGATAATGTGCTCACAGGAATGCAACAGACACACCACAGTGACCTTGACCTTTTTTTACCTTTAACTACAGAATTCTGATTTGTTCATCCTTGACTGAAAGTGAATGTCCCTGTCAAATTTAAGAATAATCCCTCAAGGTGTTCTTGAGGTATTGCGTTCACAAGAATGAATAGGACAAGGTCAGTTACTTTGACCCTTGACAAGCAAAATCTAATCAGCCAAGGCTCAGTCCATGTGAACATGAGACAGATGCAAAGTCACAGTGACCTTGACCTTTGACCTTCAAAATCCAATCAGCCAAGGCTATTGCCAGCACAGGGATAAACATAAATGTTACATAATATATATGGTTGAGAAGTAATTCAGATCCATAGGCAAAATGATCACAATCAAAATAAAGAGTTCAAGTTCTTCACAAGAAAAGAAAAAAATGCTGTAAAATAAAAGCAGTCACCAACCTTGAATTTTTGGATTTATGAAACCAAGGAAACCATTACACAATCATAACATTTTCTCAATCAAATTAAGACTGTTGTTTCAACCCTGGATTGAAAATGTCAGTGAACTTAGTGGAAAACTGGAATCACCTTCATAGATTAAGTAGATCATATAAACAACACTGAGATAATGCCTAAAATCTCTTGCGAGACATTCTACAAGTTTCACAGTACCCCGTTTAAGGTGGTTTATTAGGTTAACTGTGCAGCTGCTATCTATAACCACAGTGTCATTCAATTTAACCATTAATACAGTCATATGACACTCACTCAGACAGTCATGTTTTCAACACACTCCTAATGCTGCCTTTGTTCACAATGAGGCTGCCCCATTATTTAAGACAGCTGTTAAGGAGATGTTTCTCTTTTCTTCCTCAGAAGCGTCATCCGACGTGCTGCTGATGCTTCTGAGGGACTGAAGACTCAGTCGAAACTGTCAAGCAGGCAAAGAAACATCTCCTTAACACCTTTGTCTGAAGAAAAGAAACTGAACATATAAGAACAAATAAGAAGACAAAATGAACATGGTCAATCTCATTTCAAATAAAGTAAAGATGACAAAAAATAAAGCTTTAATATACACAAAAAAATTAAACATTTTTAACTGAAAATTAACAGGGTCTTCTTCCTCCTCTTGTTCTCAGGCGGGGAGGAGCACCACGACGCAGCACGCTACGGGAAGGGCCAGGAGCTGCAGGGGCCAGAGACGCTGCCAGGGATCTGGTGGAGTGCAGAGATCTGATCGGAGGAGGAGAATCTGGCGGTGTTCCTCGCTGAAGCAGGCGCTCAGCTGCTCCAGTGAGCCTGTCCAAATTATCGGCTATGCGACCAAGGGGCCGCAGCAGGCCTTCAACACAGCTCAGGCAGGTGTTTAGGCGCGCTGGCGTCAGATTGTCGGTGGTGTTGGGTGGGCCTCCTCCCGTGGTATGCTGCTGGTGTCGGTGGGCAGACCTTCTGTTTCTCCCGTCTTCTGACATCATTATACCCTTTGCGGCATTGTGTCACCGTTCTGGTGATGCCAGAAGACAAGGAAACGATAGCCGCCACCTCCTCCCACGCCTGCTTTACCTCGGGGAGCTTGGGTGTCTGTCTGCTGTCCCCATAGATCTGGTTCTGACGGGCCTTCACCTCAAACCTCAACAAATGATACGTCCAAAACACACCCATGACTAATTCACAGAGTAAGTCCAACCGTTTTAGACTCTGCCATGGCGCACAGTCTAAACACGTGCTGTCTAACCAGCAAGTGACTGGGACATGCCCATGCGCTGCACACCTGGTGCTTCGCGATTTAGAACATCTAAATAGGGCCCCATGTCTGCATTTATTGCTCTCATGGTTCTACAACTGTAAATTGAGATTGACAGCAGCAGTCTGTATATTTGCACAAAATAAGGCAAGGCAAGGCAAGGCAAGTTTATTTGTATAGCACAATTCAACACAAGGTAATTCAAAGTGCTTTACAGAGACATTAAAAGCAACGAGACACAATTTAAAACAATAAAAACAGTTGATTAAAAAGGGAAATAGAAATTGAGAATAATAGTGATAATAATAAAATACAATAACATAAAATAAAAACAGGCTCAATACATTGAACAGTCAGGATAAGAAAAGAAGTAGAATAATAAAAGGCATAAATCAGCAGTGTGTAGTTAAAAAGTACGGGCAGTAGAATACAGCAGGTAAGTATTTAATCTAAGAGTATGCTTCAGTAAACAACAGTGTTTTTAGCCCTGATTTAAAGGAGCTGACAGTTTGAGCAGACCTCAGATCTACGGGAAGTTTGTTCCACAGGTGAGGAGCATAATAACTGAATGCTGCCTCACCTTGCTTGGTTGTTGTTCTTGGAACACACAACAAACCTATTTCAGATGACCTAAGGCGTCTGGATGCTTCGTAGGGAACCAGTAGATCAAGCATGTATTTTGGTCCGAGACCATTTAGAGCTTTGTAGACCAGCAATAAGATTTTAAAATCTATTCTTTGACTCACAGGAAGCCAGTGTAGCGATTTAATGACCGGTGTAATATGGTCCAGTTTCCTGGTGTTTGTAAGGACTCTGGCGGCAGCGTTCTGAATCAGCTGCAGCTGTCTGATTGATTTTTTGTTAAGGCCTGTAAATAAGCCATTGCAATAATCCAACCTACTGAAAATGAATGCATGAATAAGTTTTTCCATGTCTTGTTTAGACAGAAACCCCTTAATTCTAGCTATATTTTTCAGGTGGTAATAGGCAGATTTAGTAATAAACTTTAAATGGCTGTTGAAGTTCAGGTCTGAGTCAATAATAACACCAAGATTTCTGGCTTGATTTGTAGCTGTCAATGACATAGAGCCAAGGTGGGCGCTGATCTTTGCCCTTTCATTTCTAGGGCCAAAAATTAATACCTCTGTCTTTTCTGGATTTAGCTGGAGAAAATTCTGGCACATCCAGTCATTGATTTGATCAATACAGTTACTCAGTGAGAGTAAGGGACTATAGTCGTGTGATGACACTGAGATATAGAGTTGTGTGTCGTCGGCAATCCAGACTGAAATGTGTTAAAAAGATTGTTTTGCATCATAAAAGTATGGATTTGCTGAAAGACAACCCTTTCAATGATTTTCCCCAAAAATGGCAGATTTTATACTGGCCTGTAGTTACTAATTGTTGTGGCGTCCAGATTTGATTTTTTTAGGAGAGGTTTTATTACTGCAGTTTTCAAGGCCTGGGGAAACTGGCCTGCTATAAGAGAAGTATTTATTATCTGCAGTACATCTGGAGCTATGCAGTTAAAAATGGTTTTCAAACAGTTTGAAGGCAGAATATCAAGGCAGCATGTTGTGGGCTTTAATTTTGAAACCGTTTCTGTTAGAGTTGTGTAATCTAGGAGGCTAAAATGTCCTAGATTAACCGGAGGACAGGAAGGCACAAGTGTTATCATTCCAGAGCTGGAGCTGCACACTGCCTGTCTTATCTGTAATATTTTGTTTGTGAAGAAGGCTGCAAAGTCATTACATGACTTGTTAGACAGTAGTTCAGGAGGGAGTGATGCTGTGGGGTTTGTCAGTCTGTCCACTACAGAAAAAAGTGTGCGGGCATTATTACTGTTTCTATTGATAATCTCTGAAAAATATGATTGCCTTGCATTCTTCAGTTCCTGGTTATAGTTGTGAATACTCTCTTTATAAATGTCGTAATATACCTGGAGTTTGTTTTTACGCCACCTGCATTCAGCTTGTCTACATACTCTTTTGTATTCTTTAACCAGTGTGGCGTTTCTCCAGGGTGCCTTTTTCCTACCTGACATTCCTTTGGTCTTAATTGGGGCGATAGAATCAATAACATTCATAACATTGGAACTAAAACTGCTTACAAGGTCATCAACTAGAGCTGAGGGCAGGGTTTGTGATGGTGTAAAACGGTGGGTGAATAATAATGCACAGGTGTTATATTTATATAACGCTTTCTGATCACCTCTGCTTCACTTTTCATAGGATTAGCAAGGGTGGTCATTTTGAATGAAACACAGTTATGGTCAGATAAAGCGACATCGTTCACCACAACCTCAGAGATATTAAGACCTTTGGAAATAATTAGATCTAATATGTGTCCTCTGTTATGAGTCGGTTCTGTGACATGCTGAGAAAGCCCAAAGTTATCCAGAATATTTAACAGTTCCTTAGCACTTCCATCTGTAAGATTATCAACATGAATGTTAAAATCTCCCACTAAAACAACACAGTCAAAATCCATGCACACAATAGACAGCAATTTGGCAAACTCATCAAAAAACCTTGCATCATATTTGGGGGATCTATAGATGGTCACTAAAATTGCTCGACAGGAGGATTTTGACTGAGTGGCAACATATTCAAAGGAGTCAAATTGACCATAAAACATTTGCTTACACTGGAAGCAGTCCTTGAACAGAGTGGCAACTCCGCCTCCTCTCTTATGTATTCTTGCTTCACTAAAGAAACTAAAATTTGGAGGGGCTGTCTCAATTAAAACTGCTGCACTATTTTCCTGACTTAGCCAAGTTTCAGTTAAAAATATAAAATCAAGTTTGTGCTTGTTAATAAAATCATTGATTAAGAAGGATTTGCCAGCCAGAGACCTGATATTTAGAAGTGCTAGTTGTGAAACGTTATCTGGCATAAGTTTAGAGACAGACTGTGTTTGACATGAGATACATATCAAATTTGATGGGTTGACTGTCCTTCATTTTCTGCAGTTGTTTTTATTTTCGCCATGCCGCCGGCTGAATGAAATTGCCGGCATAAGGGGGAAAGCGGCATGGTGACTGCCCTACCTCTTCTTTTCTTGACATTCTTGCTGGGACAGAGACAATCTCTGCAGGTTTCTTGTAATGTGGAGGACAGAGCCGTGACGTTATCATCATGGGAGGCGGTTGTTGTTTTTGGAGCAGTAACTGTCTGTCTGTCTGCTCCCTGTGTGCTGACCTTCCTGCTTATCAGTGCATATATGTTCTGATAAGATGACTCGATGGTGTGACGTATGTTGCAGCCAAGATGTCTGGAGCCAAGGTTGTTTGGGTGAATCCCGTCTGACATGAAGCGGCTTTTTATGTTCCAAAAAATATTAAAATTGTCAATAAATCCAACCTGTTGCTCGAGGCAGGCTGATGACAGCCAGGTGCTTAAGCCAAGGAGTCTGCTGAAGGACTCGCAACCTCTGCCGAGTGTTGGGATAGGTCCAGAGATGAAAGACACTCCTGAGTGAAGTTTTTTAAGTGTTTCCAATAAAAACAAAAAGTCTTTCTTTACGGTCTCAGACCCAGATTTATTCATGAGGATGTCAAATGAGCCAGCATGAATAACAATCTTCTTAATATGTGGCCGTGTAGACATAATGTCTGGTAGCATAGCTGACACCTCTCTGACTGATGTGTTATTCACAGTTAGATTTTCAGTCCTGGCCATTTCCACCTGCCTCGTTATAAAATCCCCAGTCAGAATAGTGTCTATCCTCTTAGCTTTGTTTTTGGCAGAATGCTCTCTGGCTCTTGGCCTGTCACTGGCTTGTGACCTGTTAACTTTGTTATTGCTCAGTTTCATAGTCTCACCTTTATGAGTTAAGCGACTCTGTTTCCTCTGTTGCCGCTCTGTTTCTGTGGTGTGTGCGAGGGGGGACACAGAGCTGTCCATGCGGGGAGGCTGCCAGCTGTTAGCCGGGAGGGGAGCTGCCGGGAGGGGAGGATGACTCCCGGACTGGGGAGACGTGGGACGGGCTGCATCATCCTTGAGCTCATTGGAGTCCGGCGCTTCGACTTGCGATGACAGAGGCTCAAATCTGTTGGAAAGGCTGAGGTGGGATGAGAGACCGACGCCGACTGAGGTCCTTTTTTTGCTCCGCAACACCACCTCCGACCATTGTGGCTTACAACAGGGCGTTGAACTGCTGGGCTGCGGAGGAGAGGAGGTAGGATCCCAGGCTACTGTGTCCTGGAGAGCAGCTTCCAACGAGGCGATCTGTAGAGATTGCTCGTGAGCCACGTCCAGGGTGTTTGTCAGCAGCTCAGATTGGGACTTGAGTTCCGCTGACAGCCTTCGGATGTCTTCCTTGAGGTTGGCAATGATCCTGTTTTTCTTAACAAGTTGCTGGTTTTCATCGGGAGGGCTGAATGTAGCCATTAGCTTAGCAAACCAAGCTAAGTTGCTACAGGTTGCTTCACAAGTCGGCTCCACTCAGGCTTGCACTGTGCCTCAGCCCTGCTCACACAGTACTAAAGTTGTGAAAATATGGCAGTAGTCCTCTGTATCTCTCACAAATTAAGGTCCCAATGCTTTATAAGTATCCAGGATCTACTTTCTGTAGCTTTTAGCAGGAAAAAAAAAAGAATGAAAGCAAAAGAATGTAAGCAAAGCGGAGCGCAAGGAGCAGAGCGTCTGCACTGTAAGAAAGCCGGAAGCAAAGTGTAATAATAACTTTCCAGAAGTTGATTTCCATAAGTGAAATGAATAAGGCGAAATGCCTGGCAGAAGATCTGAAAAATGCATTAGGAAATTGAAAACCCACATATATTTTTGTGAAATGTGTCCGCAGGAATGTATAAATTATTTGCAGGAAATTAGCTAAAACATGCCACACACTGATGTGATTCTTTGAATTTGCTGAAATGGATTTGGATGTCTGATAGTGAAACTTCTGATGATGTGGTAATGATTATCCTGCTCTGACCTCATTCTGAAGATGCAAATATTTACAAATCCCTGCTTGTCAGACACTAATGCATTGGTATATTAGCTAATGGACAGCAACAATGGTGTGCCAGTCTAAAAGATCTAGCTTCATCTTCAATCAATTGAGCCATTCATCACAGAAACCTCTCTTTTCAAATGTTGCTTTCTTTTGGTTGGCAATGTGCTGAAAGCTTGAACAAGAGGCTGCAAGATTATCCCTTTTGTTTTTATTTTACATCTGCAACTTCTCACCCTCCTGCAGCCATGTGATCTTTTCCCTCCCTGGCTTTTGTCGTAGAGGGCAGGAGGTCCTGCCAGCTAGCTTTATGAGCTGCTAGAAACCCTGAAGCCATCTTGAAAACGACCAATTAAATGAACAGAGATTATGAAGGACTGCATACCTGCCCAGAGGGAGCCTTAAAATCTAATAAGGGAACATTTGGAGCGTGCAGGAAGCTCTACGGAGGAAAATTGCAGCTGGGGAAATGCCCTTGCCACTCCACTCCTTCCCTAACCTCCTGCTCAAGACCATTTCAAAATATCAAGCTGGTACTGTAGAGCTGGAGGGAATGAAAATCAATTTCTCACATTTCCATTCATCAAATGATAAAGTGAACATGGGCCTCAATGGTCCAAGGCCCAGCTGGATGTTTTCAGCCTGAAAAATATATGAGTGAAATGCAAAGTTTTCTTTTGCAGTGAGGAATAAGGTCACCAGCAGCAAACGTGGAGAGATGATTATTATGCTGCATTCATATACAACCACGTGCCATTACCCTGACAGCTTGAAGAAATGACACAAAGCAAAAAGGAACTACTTTTGCTTTGCCTTATATTTGCAACACAGGCATAGCAATGCTGTTTAATTCCATGATCAACACAGGGCATGACACAGCGATTGATTGTTCTGTCAGACTGCTCTTATTGCTTGGTTTTTACATTTAGAACACAAAGTGTCAGACATGGCATACAGAACAGACAACACAGACAGAGAGAAAACCAGAGTAAGACTGTTGTTTCAAAGACGGAGGGCTCGCCTCTGTACATCTGCACATGGTGTTAAGGGAGATGGCAAGGAAGTGTGGGTTGGGGGTGGGGGGATTCATATTCTCTTACCTCTCTGACACATACCCAGCTGTATGCAGTAACACCCATCAACTTAAGATGACCTGGAGCTGCAGGCTTGCCTGCACAATCCATTATGTCCATTTGTTCAAAGAAGGTTTTAAGAGGAGGCAATCAACAGGAAGTGAAGGTAGGTGTCCCTATTTTCATAACAGGCTAATACTGCACTGACCAGAAGAAGGACAACAAAGAGATTCTCCTTCATTATTAAGGATCAGTGTTTTTACAACTTGGGTCTTATTTTCATAGTTATGGCCATCCTTCTTATGAGTAATAATAACTATGTAATCGGCAGGGCCACTAAAAATAGGTTATGAAACAGGAGTGGTCAGAAGATCTGACAGGTTCTTCAACCACTGTAAGAGCCAAATAGGTCATTCACTCAGCAGTCTTTTTATTTACTATTTATGCACACTGGGTGGTGCTTCATTGGTATTTGGAGTTTTAAGGTATAAAGGTAGGAACAACATTGTTGCCGTCAGGTTTTGCATCCCAGAAGAGCAAAAGGTTTTTGACCACTGTGGTGGTATGCAACATGCTGTGTGTTCAGTTTGAATGAAAGATAAAAAAAATGGACATGTATTCAACCTGTGTTTGGTGCTATGAATAAATACTTTGATAGTTATGCAACTGGAACCTGCAGTTTATTATCCCCAACTCAACACAACCAAGGACGATGTGGCATCAGCCGTGTAAAGCGCGTCAGCCAGGTCAGGCCGGGTGAAACATCTCATGTAGCTGCAAGTAATAGGCTTAGCTCCTACAACCACTGTATGCCCACATATGTAGCATTTATAAGCAGTATAACATTCAATTAATGGTTTATAACATACTATAATGTAGTTGTACACAGCCATTTAACAGTGCCCTACTATATTGTCATTCTTTATCTCTTTATACTACAGCCTCGACTTATGGGTGCCTACAGGAGAAGTAAGTTGTTGACATGGGTTGGGCAATGTCTTCTGGGAAGGCATATGATGGAAAAAAATATTCATTAAATATCCATTATCAACCAATCGAACCAGGCCCGACCCACCATTTTTATGCATTACAGTGGCACAATTGTCAGAACTGAGAGAAAAGGACAGAGATAATTAGAGAGAGATAATTAGAACTGAGCGTGTGTTGGTGTGGGTTTGAGAGGAGGGGGGATTTACTAAAATAAAGTAACAAATAACTGCTGTAATAAAGTTAAATAAGTCTTGTAATACTTAAATAAATCAAAACAGAACCACTGGTGCTTTTATTTTGAACAGTTTGCACAAAGTCAGACTGTTACCATTGCACCTTCTAATCTGAGGATTATTTCATCGTGAGCTGGAAACAAAATAACAGCTCTCCAGTTCATATGTTAGTAGTATTTGTAAGTCACAAGGGTGATCTATGGTCACAAAATGTGGCCGTGAGTCACGGTTTGGAGCCCTACAGATAAAAAAACACACACCTCACCTGCTCACACTATGGTTAAACTCATTGGGCTCTAGTTTCGCTGACCGGGTGCAGCGGAGGTGTAGCGCACCTGCGCTTCGCCAACTGGGTGTGGCCAGGTGGATTTTGTAAACTGTGCATTCACACCAAAAGCGTCATGAGCATCATAAGCGGCCGGAAGCCATTCATTCTCGATGTACGCTTGCTACAAAGAGCGTCTGGAGCGTCGGCAGCAGCGAGCAGCGCGATGCCAGCGACCGGAGCGTCAAGTAGAAGTTGAGACAAGCTGAACTTCATGCAAATGATCACCGCCGCTGCCGAAGCAGTAGCCAATTGCAGACCGGGATTCAGGTGCGGAGGTCTGGGCTCTCCCGGAGCTGTACGAGCCGGTGAAATTCACCATGGAGTTGCCGGGTTTGCAGGACTCTGTGGACCCAGACGGCCTGACGGCTCCGGGCCCTGTGTTTCCTCAGCAAATGCGCCAATGCAATACAAAGGAGGCTTCCGAAAGTGCGATTAATGAGCTCCCGCTTATTTACCACCAATTACAGTGAAATCATAATTATAAAAGACTCATAAAGGCTATATTGACTGTGTTTATTAGCATTATTTTAATTGTGCAAAGAAAATCATGGATAATACAAAGTGAAGACATAAAGGATATATTTGTTCATCCTTGTATAGTGAACAGCCGTGTCAGCCTTGATGGACACATCTGCAGCAGCCGGCCCCGCCCCTCTGACCGCTGCAAGCGCCTGCTGGAGCTGCTGCCAGGCAGTGTGATGCCAGCGACCTGAGCAACCGCTGGTGCTCATGACGCTTTTGGTGTTGGCACACCGTGCATGCTGGCGCAGCTACTCCTCTATCCCACCTCCGTCCCTCCTACCGGCGCAAGTCGGAAAGAGGGAGGAGAGAAGGCATGGAGTGAATTGAAATAAACACAAGAAGTTTGTGCTCTAGAAAAGGATCAGCACTC
Organism: Epinephelus awoara; assembly: GCA_035609425.1. Classification (NCBI taxonomy): domain Eukaryota; kingdom Metazoa; phylum Chordata; class Actinopteri; order Perciformes; family Serranidae; genus Epinephelus; species Epinephelus awoara. Next base: position 36,721,305 of record CM069310.1, on the reverse strand, counting down.
AGTGAATACCCTCCTAAGCCCTATGTTAAGCTATTATGGCAAGGCTTAACTATACAGACCAATGAGCAGTGATAACTAACATGTCTTTGGGGTCATCGGGTGGGAACCTCCTTTCACCGGTGTTTCGTCTAGTTGGTCCCACGACACCTCCAGGAGGCTAGACAGTGATCTCTGGCGTCCCAGAGACACTCCCCTGATGCCAGGTCTCACTGCTCTCCACACCAACACAACAACCTCCTTTACCTTACTTACACATGGCTTTCTCAGCCCAAACAGCACTGCCACCTTCAACAAACCCAGGCTCCGTACAAGCAAGCTCCAGGTAGAAACAGGGTTGATACTACCTTTCCTAGAACATTCAACATACTCTATTTCACACGTTACATAGCATAACTACAATATAAGCTAAAGTTAAAGGAGATAAATAAACTTACAGGATCAGCAAACACACTCACCCTGCAGCATGGCCTCAAACAAAATGGATTCAAAAAGGCCACTCCCACACTTAAATAACCTTCCTCTTCCTGGATTTCCTCCTGAGAGGAAGCGGGTCTCTCCACCAGATCTCAAGGAGTTTGGTGCCCTGCTTCGTAGTTCCCCCTGCTGGCCCCCAACTGACATTATTTCTTCTGTAATAGATAAACTGGCTGGTTCTTGCTGCTTCATCTGACATTTCCCTCACTGTCTTCTTCAAACTCTGTTCCCGCACTCCGAGTTCCCCCAGGAGCGAGACAGCTGATCTTGCTATGAATCCCCTACACCCCACTTTCACTGGACAAATCCTAATCTTCCATCCTCGCTGCTCAGGCCTCTGCTTGGTACAAACTATTTCCTGGGGAAAAACAAGCTTTCCCCTTAAATCTACTTGCATTTCCCAATCACAAGCACCTTCTAGGCAGCCAAACCCTTGCCTCCTTACTAACTTATCTCTTCTGTATTTCTCTCCCTCACGGACAAACTGAATTGCTAAACTACTATCCTTAACACCTTCTGAATTCACCTGTCTTCATTTCCCTTTGATTCCTGCAACTAAACATTTCAACACCTGGTTATGTCGCCATGTATGTCGGCCTTGTGACAAACTAACCTTACAGCCTGACAAAATATGCTTTAAGGTTGCCGTACCTGAACACAATGGGCATGATGGGTCCTCATTTACCCACAGTTTTAGGTTCTGGGGGGTTGGTAACATATCGTATTTAGCCCCTACCAGGAATCTAATACGATTCTCCTCCATACTCCACAGGTCCCTCCAACTAAGCTTCCTCTTCTTAACACTTTCCCAATTCAACCACTGTTGCTGTTTAGCCTGGGCCACTACCTTTGCACCCCTTACTATCTCCTCCTGTCTGCGTACCTGTTCCACAACCAGCTTTCGTTTATTTTTGAGACCTGCTGTATTCCATACCGGTTTGCCTGAGCCAAGCCCCAGGCCTCCCCAGCCAAACTGAACATTACCTACAATCTCCGCATGCCTAAGAGCTGCCTCTGCCTCCTGAACTGCCGATCTTGGGTTCCACTTCCTCTCCTTGGTTGGATATGGAACCACACTCTACCACGTCCTTATTCCCAGATAACAAGAGCTCTGTCCTGACCTTGGTACATTTAAATTCCTCTGTTAAACTAGATACTGGCAGCTGAAGTATCCCTTTTCCATACAATGCAACACTACTACCTAGGCACCTAGGAGCCCCCAACCACTTCCTAATATAGGAGCTAACCGACCTTTCAATTCTCTCCACAACGGAAATTGGAAGTTCATAAATTGACAATGGCCACATTAACCTAGGATATAGCCCAAATTGTAAACACCACAACTTCAACTTTCCTGGAAGTTCTGATTTATCTATTCTATCCAATCCTTCAGCCACATCTTTTCTAAATTTCACCACCTGTTCCTCATCATTCAACTCCACATTGTACCACCTACCTAAGCTCTTTACTGACTTTTCCCTAATTGTTGGGATGTCCTCATCATCTATGACAAACTTCCTATCACTTAACTTCCCTCTACATATCGAGATGCTTCTAGATTTACTAGGATTGATTTTAATGCAGGCCCACTTCAGGTTCTTATTTACCTTCTCTAGTAGCCTCTTTGTACATGGCATTGTTGTGGTCACCAGTGTCATATCATCCATGTAAGCCCTAACTGGTGGAAGATGCAACCCGGTCTGCTGTCTCTCCCCACCTACCACCCACTTAGAAGCCCTGATGATTACTTCCATTGCCATAGTAAATGCTAATGGAGAAATTGTACACCCTGCCATGATGCCTATTTCTAGCCTCTGCCAACCTGTTGTAAAACCCGCCATACTTAGACACAACCTAATATCCTGAAAGTATGCTTTCACTAAGTTGACAACTACCTGTGGCACTCTGAAATACTCAAATGCACTCCAAATGAGGCTGTGGGGTACTGAACCAAAAGCATTTGCAAGATCAAAAAATATTACATGTAGGTCCCTTTTGTTAATCTTCGCTGCCTGAATCTGGTGCCAGATCATGCTAGTATGCTCTAAACACCCTGAAAAACCTGGTATTCCTGCCTTCTGCACCATAGTATCTATTAAGATATTCCTTTCTAAGTAGCTAGCTAATCTCTGCGCAACTACACTGAAGAAAATCTTCCCCTCCACATTCAAGAGAGAAATCATCCGGAACTGGCTAAGGTCCACAGACTCCTTCTCCTTAGAAATGAGGACACCTCCTGCCCTACGCCATGTTCTTGGTATAATTTGTTTTTCCCAAACTATTCTTAGCTGTTTCCACAAAAATTTAAGGATATCAGGCGCACTTTTATAAACCCAGTAGGGGACTCCATTCGGCCCTGGGGCCGAAGAAGCCTTTGCACGCCTGACCACCTCCTGTACTTCCTTCCACCTAGGTGGCCTGACATCCATCTCATGCTCTATTGCTCCTAATGGAGGGATATCGGGTGGGAAACCTACTATCCTGTTCTTCTCTAAATCTGAATATGTGTTTCTCAAATATTCTTCAACCTCTAACCTTTCTGCTTTAAGCTGCCCTCCCTTTTCCTGGCTGAACAGTCCTTTAACAAACTTAAAAGGGTCCCTGAAAAAACCTGTCCTAGCATATTCCTTCTTCCTCCTCTTTTTCCTGAGATGCTCTGCCCTTCTAAGAACTGCTAGCCTGCTTCTCAACTCCTCTTGCAACACCTTAATTCCCTCCCTTTCTTCTTCTGTAGCCTTTTTCCACTGCTTTCTCAACTGTCTCCTTTCCTTGACTAACTTCTCTATTTCTCTTTGCCGCCTAGACTTACCTGACTGTACCCTCTCACTCCTCTTTCTCTCATGCACCCCAAACCTCTCTACACCATATGAATACATTATAATTCCCATCTTTTCTAACCTTTCTATTGCATTTCCTCTAAGCCTACTTAAGATATACTGACAAATCTCTATTAACTATCTCCCATTCTTTACTGTCATTTGTCATATTCGTGTCTGTTCCAATGTCTGTTACCGTGTAATCCACCTGTGAGTCATCTTCCACCCCTGCTCTCGCTGAATCTTGGGGTATTTTCCCTATGTTGGCTGTAGCTAATTTTGGTTGTAGTAAGGCTGCTAGGCCTCACCACTGCTACCATGGATTGCTAACCCATGCCAGCACTTTTGGGGTCTTTTCCCTCCTGTCAGCTGTCTTTCCAAGCAGTCACATGGTCTTTCCCTTGTTGTCAGCTGTCCTATTCAGTGGGTTTTACACACATCACACCAATCAAATCAGGTTGGGTTTCGATTACGCGCGCCAAATGTGGTGACATGTGTGCACTGTCCGCCGGTCAGCCAAACTTCGGTTTACACCGGCTGGGGACGTGGTTTCAGTTGGCGAGCTTTTAGCACACCTTCGGCGAAGCCTTTTGACACGAAACTGTCACTGCGCCAGGTTGGATCTGTCGACACCTCCCCCTGCTGCGCTGCCACACCCATCTCAGCACACCTCGGTCTGGCAAACTACCAAACTGAGCACGCCTCGGGTTGCGCTGATCGAAACTAGCTCTGCACGGGGTTTGCCACCCTGCCCCACCCTGTGCTGCGCCGGGAAACTAGAGCCCATAAAGTTAAACTCTTACAATGGCGCATGTAAATGTGATGATTTATTCACTGGAAACTGGAAACAAACTAACAGCTCTCCAGTTCATATTTTATGTGCAAGTTGCACTAGTAGTCCAGACCTCCAGATCGTGGTCTGGAGCCGTGATATAAAAACACAGCTCACCTCGTTTGCTCACAAAAAGGAGAGAGGGATCTGAATGGGAAGAGTGTGAGGTATGAGGTATCATGTTTGTCTGATATGATTTGAGTTTTTCTTGATGTATGTGTATCTGTCGGCGAGTCTAATGCCAGTGTTCACAATATAGTCATTTCACATATTGCATACGGAATAAGCCGTAATACATTAAGTATATTTGATAGTCATCTGGCTCATTTGGTTTATAAATTACAATTGTTAGTTTTTAAGCCCACAATGAATGCCATTAGCGGTACAGCAAACCCAAACCACTATGTTAGTGTGGACAGGCGGGCAGGGCTTTTAAATCTGGATGTCAGGCTTAGTGGTTGATGACAATGATGGTAACGTCCTTTTGGCCCAACCTTACTGCTGCAAAATACATTAACAAACAGACTGGCTACATAATAGTCTGTAAAAAAAAAACATCCATTAAATGCCTAAATACTGCTTAGAAATACTAAATAGAGGGACCTAACTTAATGAAATAAAGCCAATGTCAAGTGTCTGTTATAAGTTTAACAAGTAAAACACATTGTTAATGGGTCGACACAGGATACGCTTAAAAAGAAAAAGAAGATTCAAGTTAGAGACAGAGTGGGACAGTGATGAAACTGATACCCCTTGGCCCTGGAGAAATCTCTCTCTGATGGGTTGCTTTACATCAGTTCTTCCATTACACCTTCCATCAGAGCAACTATTAACCATTCTGAATTGTGGTTTATAGCCAATATTTCCTAACACGTACACTTCTTTTATTATTGGCAAATGTTCCTTTTAACCAAATGCCCGGAATTAAACACCATTAGAAAAACCACCTAACTACTAAACTAAGATCACTACATGGATGATACAAAGATACCTGTACATGCTATCACTGACTGAGACCTTATCCAGGAGTTGGATGTCTACTATTTATCTCTTGTGCTTGGTCATAGCTGTAGCTCTTCTCATTTCTGTATTCTTTCACAGCTATTTACTCACTCATTATTCACACATGGTTCTTGTTTTGACCCTGAAAGCTACATAAGGTATGATGGTGTGCAAAGGGAAAATAAAAACAGAGCTAAAAGGTGGTTGATAAAGTAGGATACTGAAACAATAAACATAACTTTAACACAGACTAACACATTAAGGGGTGCACTGGGTCAGGTACCCCACAAAAAGTTGTGTAATGGGTAAAATTATGTATATGTACATATATATATATATACATATATATATATATACATAATTTTGTGGGTATGGGCATGAGTAAAAATAAACTACTCATGGGCAAGCAAAAACATATTTTGTATTTTTCAGAATAAAACAAAAAAGATTTGCAGCATATGTGTACTGTTTTGACAACTAAATCCCTATACTCAAGCTGCAATTCCTTTTATTTTTGAAAGTCAATGACACAATTGAGTCTTTTCAGGTTTTATGATGGTGAAAGGAGCATACTAAAATTTTTCCTTACCTGGCAGTGATTGAATGTTTTCACCATCCCGGCATTGAGCACAGCCAGTGAAAGAGACTTTTCCTCTGCTGGATTTGTAATTCAAGAAGAGAGAATCCAGCTTAATTGAGTGACTGTAACCTGTGTGTCTTCAATCGAGTTGGGATGTAGGACTTTTATTAATGGGTTTGCGCGGGTGTGGCTTTGACCTAGACATAACGGGTAACAGATTGGTTTTGGTACGGAGTTTTTGGCTATGGGTGGGTGCGGGTTTTCAAAAATGGAGCCGTGCAGGACTCCATGCTGCGGTGCTCACACATGGGTGTGTATGCCTGTGTTGGTAAGGGTCCTTTGTGAAAATAGTGCCCAGGATTGATGTGCATGATAATCTGTTCATAACAATACAAAGGCAAATCATATATTATTATCCAAAGTGACCATTACGATCATCCATTACAGTTTAGAGACAGTTGTGGTGATATCATCCCAGATCTCAGCAATCAGCTTGGAGAGTACAATGTTATTCTAAAAGATACTGTAGAAATAATGTCTAAACCTAAGAAATTAAGACCCAAGTTGTAATAAATCAGCATACCTTTTAACTATCATTACTTCTTATATACATAAAAACAAACAATGACATAATTTTCCATAAGTATTAAGATGTAACATACTGTACATCACTGCCATGCATTGCATTTCGAGTAAAGGACCTCAGCTGAGGGAAAAAAAAATCCCATTTTTATATAGTAGTTGCATTTGTCAAAAGCTGTCAGCACTTTATGGACTTAGGAGTCCAGGTGGTTTGGTTCAAAATTGATTGCACAGTGAAAACAATCACCCTTCTATCTCTCCTTCACTAGACTGTGCACACTGTGTCCTGGAAACAGGCAAACCCATTTTGGCATTGAGATACAAGTTGATTTCTGGCAGGTAAACAGTCTGTCAAATTGCTTTGCTCATCTGTGACAGTGTATGGTCTGTTTATTGTTCCTTCAATGATATAAAACATTTGTCAAATCCAATTGGAGGCCAAGCAAAGACCATAACCTCTGTGTATAAATATTCCACTGAAGATTGAGAATGGAAGATCCTTGTGAGAAGTACTGTATTCCAAATGATCCGGGGCTCACTTTCTCTCTGCCCCAAGCAGAAAACAAACAAACAAACATATAGTGCAGTTTAAAATCCAGGGGAAATATTAGTATGATCCTCAGTTATCAGGGTCATCAGAACTGTCACCAGCAGCCATCACTGGAAAGGTCCAGAGCCAAAATTCTTATCCCACTGAGAACAATGCTGCTCTAACTGGACAAGCAGTTTGTCCACCGAGTCCTCTTTGTTCTCTAGTTTGAGGTATCGTCTCCCACTGCCCAGGTCTAATTGAGGCCAGCTTCTGCGAGTTTGCTCCTCTGCAGCATCCACAACCTGCAAGGGGATGTTCACGCAAACCTGTGAACCAGCCTCTCTGCTTGTGACTACCAGCTGATTTATTTCAGCCTCCTTGCCGGGTGTGTGGAGTCCATCCTCCAGACGCACACCATTTTGGGCTATATAAGGGTTAGTCCTGTAGCTCATACTGTGGCAGCGCCTTTGCTGGACAGCTGGGGTATCCACCTCGTCTAGGGTGGACATGGAGCTGGCAGACACCAGGCAGTTGTTGAGCTTGACGAGTGAGGCGGGCTGCAGATTGAAGCTGGTGCTGCCCCTGTGCTCCGCACCAGACTCTGTGTTTAAGTTTGTTTTGATGGAATTAAATGAGCTGGAGTTAGAAGGTGGAGGCTCTGACTCCTGGTGGTGAAGAGCTTCAGTCTGGAGAACAGCTTGCTGGTAGATGCCCTCCAAACCATCCATCTGGTCTCTCGGATGTCTGGTCTGAAGCAGGGGCTCAGAGCTGGCTAGCTGCTGCAGACAAAGGATGTTGAGATGAGCAGCTGGTAAACTGCTCACCCACTGGTAGTGTTTTGCCATCGAGTTGGCTGCTGCAATTTCTTTAAGGTCTGCAGAGGGAACAGCCGCAGACACAGAGCAGATTACACTGCGCATCTGAGCCAGAAGCATCTGAGTCTCTCTGTCCCTGTTCTCGTAAAGGACTGTGTTGGCACATATGAGGATAAAGAGACCAACTCCCATGATGACAGGTCCCAGCAGCTTCATCCGCTCACTGTGGATGAGGCTGGCTGTGGATAGGACGCCCTTAGCTTCCAGACTCCAGCCAGAGCTCTGTGACTCCGAGATGCTTTCCCCCTCTGCAGCTCCCAGGATGGATGATCTCGATATCCGATAGGGCCAGTATCCCGCCACAGCCAGAGCCGTGCCAACAACCACCACAATGACCCCCAGCACAAGAAAGGCTCCAGGCAGGGAACGGATGCGAAGCTTGCCTTGGATCACCCTGTCCTTCTTCTTTCTGCCTCGTAAGGTGAAACGAGACTTCCGTCGGCTGGGAGGCGAAGCTGATGTAACACCTTGGGCCTTCTGGGTCTTCATAGCACAGGTCAGCCCAGAGCTGCTGCTCCTGGTCAAACCCTGTCAGAGGACTTTGGGAGTGAGGACATTTTAAGAGTTAATGCAGCTAATGGTTTATCTACATGTTGCATCAATTAATTCAAATACTTGTGAATCTGTATCTAAGGGTGCACAAATACATCAGTCACTTTATCTTTTTTAACTTAAAATGTAATTATGCATTTTGCCATTTATTTTAAAAATAATATATTTCTATTCAATTTTGAACAACTTTAAAGCCAAGTACACAAATTTAAAATTTATAAATGATGCCCTCTAGTGGTAGTATCAAAAAAGACAGAGTGACAGACAGAATAAATGGGCTGAAAGCAATACATAGACTGCAAAAGAAAAACTGATATTGTCAGAATAATCTAAACTATGTCATCATCTCGAGAGATGCATGATAATATTTGCACTTCATCGGTAACAGCCAATATTGGTTTTAAAATGAATTATTAGAATCGGCCAATGTACTTTTTCTTATTTTGCACAATGAATGACACACATATGAATGATTACATACATTGAACACTATTGTATTTCATGTCTCCATCTACTGGGGCCAGTATGTTGATGTTAATTCCACTACAGAAGAGACTTGATGATCTAAAATCAGGTGGGGGGAAAAAGTGGTTATATCAATATCGGTATTGGTTATTGGCCAAATGAAGTTGTTACATATTGACATATCGAATATCGGCAAAAAATCCAATATTGTGCATCCCTAACCATCACATAATGAGTTTTTCTAAAAAAGGGAATCTTTTAAGGATCCATCTGTGGTTAAAAAAAACTCCCAAAATGTCTAATCATACCACCAGACTAAATCCCTTTCCCGTTTCCATATTCTCTTTTCTTAAAGCATCTATGACTGTCAATATTGTTCAAGTATATGAAGGAATATGGTGATATGGTTTGGTCTCAATAATGTTTGGTAAATCTGTATTCATTCTCAACAATAAAATCAAAGCAAAAACATATCAAATAACATTTTTTAACTAACTTGGCAAACACTATTTACAACCTAATTAACGCCTTTCTGTCCTGGTGTTCCACTGGATCCACAATCTATAGCACTTTTTTACAGAGATTCTGAAAAACTGTTGTAAAAGATTTGCCAATGTGCAGGCACCGGTAAGGAGGAGACTTGATAATCACTAAGAATAGGTGGAAAAGTGGATATATTAATATCTGGGTTTGATGGATGGGTCCAACAACCACCGACTTTCACCCAGGAGGTTGGTTTTCGTCTCTTGATGATGATGAGGATTGTAAAGCTAACCCCTATTCTTTTTTCCTAAACCCAACGATGAGCTTTTGTTGCCTAAAACTAAAAAGAGCTTTTGTTGCCTAACTCAACGACAAGCTTTTGTTGCTTGAAGGGACATTGTGTAATACTTTCAGTTGTTGGCAAAAATTGATGTCTGCATTCATAAATATGTCATCATTGGTACATCATTAACTCCATCAATAATCTGACTTATTCTCGTAAAAGGAGAATTGGATTTGTTTGTAAATTGTGTGGGTAAGTCATCTGGGAGGGTTCCATAAAGTTTTGGCATCTTGAGAATACATCCGCCAGCAAGGGATATACAGCCCCGCCTTTGGCGTTTTTGTTGAGAGCCAGGCCATTGCTGCATGACTGAGAAGCCAAAGGAGAGGGGCAAGAGGCACTTCGCTACTACCCCGGCAAATTTTAAAAGCCTGCACTACTGCAGCATAACAAAGTCCCACTCTTTGAGCATAATGCAGGATCATGCATATGCAGCATAACGAGAGATGGAATCCTTGTCACCAAGAAAGCACAAAAGGCAATGAAAAAGGCAACGTGACCGGCGAATTCTAAAAGCGAGGGCAACATTGGAGTAGCATTTCCCAGGTGGAAAGAGCTGCTGTAGGAGAAAGGTAATGAAATTATAGGCCAGCACCGCTAACAGCGCCTAACAGCGACAAGTAGCTCAACCTCACACACCTCATCCCTCTCCTCACATCACTGCGCCGCTGTTTGAGGCGCTGGCCTGTGATTGCATTACCTTTCTCCTTCAGCAGCTCTCTCCCCCACCTACTCCAATGTTGACCCTCGTTTTTTCAATTTGCCGGTCATGTTGCCTTTTTGCTCCTCCGAGAACCGTCACCTTATCGTGGTGGAGTTTGAGTGCCCTAATCAATCAATCAATCAATTTTATTTATAAAGCCCATATCACAAATACAATTTGCCTCACAGGGCTTTACAGCATACGACATCCCTCTGTCCTTTAAACCCTCACAGCGGATAAGGAAAAACTCCCCAAAAAACACCTTTACCAGGGAAAAAAAATGGTAGAAACCTCAGGAAGAGCAACTGAGGAAGGATCACTCTTCCAGGATGGACAGACGTGCAATAGGTGTCGTACAGAACAGATCAGCATAATAAATTAACAGTAATCTGTATGACACAATGAGAGAGAGCGAGAGAGAGAGAGACAGACAGAGAGAGAGAGAGAGAGAGACAGACAGAGAGAGAGAGAGAGAGAGAGAGAGATGGAGATGCAGGACATCCTTGGTAATGACAGTAGCTTACAACAACATTCATGAAAGTAATAATATTGTCGTTATAGATCTGGCTACTGTGGTACAATATGTTGAAAGTATATATTAGTATCTGGCAGTATACATGTATGGTAATAGTCATATGTGTATAATAACAGTAGAAGTATGACTAATGACTAATGATGGCAGCAGCAGCAGCAGGCATCTGGCAGGACCACGGCAGCAGCACAACCACACACGTCACACTATCCAGGCACCGCTGCGATATGAGTTAACCTGAGTGACAGTGGAGCACAAAGGCTCCGGAGAAGAAGCCGAGTTAGTGACATCCAGAATGGCCGAGTTAGCAAGATGCAGTAATAGGACACGAGAGAGAGAGAGAGAGAGAGAGAGAAGGTGCCCGGTGTATTATAGGTGGTCCTCCGGCAGACTAGGCCTAAGTCAGCCTAACTAGGGGCTGGTACAAGGCAAGCCTGAGCCAGCCCTAACTATAAGCTTTATCAAAGAGGAAAGACTTAGGTCTAGTCTTAAATGTGGAGATGGTGTCTGCCTCCCGGACCGTAACAGGAAGAAGATTCCACAGGAGAGGAGCCTGATAGCTGAAGGCTCTGGCTCCTGATCTACTTTTGGAGACTTTAGGGACCACGAGTAACCCTGCATTCTCAGAATGCAGTGTTCTGGTGGGATAATATGGCACTATGAGCTCTCTAAGATATGACGGAGCTTGACCATTTAGAGCTTTATAAGTTAACAGTAGGATTTTAAATTCAATTCTAGATTTTACAGGGAGCCAGTGCAGAGAAGTTAAAACAGGAGAAATATGATCTCGTTTCTTGGTTCCTGTTAGTACACGTGTTGCTGCATTCTGAATTAGTTGAAGAGTTTTTAATGATTTACTAGAGCTACCTGATAATAGAGAGTTACAGTAATCCAGCCTTGAGGTAACAAAAGCGTGGACCAATTTTTCTGCATCTTTTCGGGTCAGGATAGGTCTAATATGCAATATTACGCAGATGAAAAAATGCAGTCCGTGAGGCTGTCGGGGGCATTTTGCCCCTGGTAGGGTTTCTAATGGCAGATTGGTTCTGGGCGAAGGGTCAGACGAAGAACGGTTCAAAAGACCCTTCATAATGAACAAAAGCAAGGATCTGTGTACCCAGCCCACAGGGTTACTGGGGCCCCGTCCTGGAGCCAGGCCTGGGGTTGGGGCCCGTGGGCAAGCGCCTGGTGGCCGGGCTTTTGCCCATGGGGTCCGGCCGGGTCCAGCCCGAACCGGCCACATGGGCTCGTCCCCCTTCAGGCCCACCACCCCCAGAGGGATCCAGAAGGGTTCGGTGCTATGTGGATTGGGCAGCAGACCAAGGCGGGGGCCTTGGCGGTCCGATCCTCGGCTACAGAAGTTGGCTCTGGGGACATGGAACGTCACCTCTCTGGCGGGGAAGGAGCTGGAGCTTGTGGAAGAGGTTGAGCGCTACCGGCCAGATATAGTTGGCCTCACCTCGACACATAGTTCTGGCTCTGGAACCCAAGTCCTTGAGAGGGGTTGGACTCTCTTCTTCGCTGGAGTTGCAGCGGGTGAGAGGTGGAGGGCCGGGGTGGACTTTCTGATAGCCCCCATACTCTCTACCTGTACGTTGGGGTTTACCCCGGTAGACGAAAGGGTTGCTTCCCTGCGCCCTCGGGTCCAGGAACGGGTCCTGACTGTTTTCTGCGCTTATGCATCGAACAACAGTTCAGAGTACCCGCCCTTTTTGGAGTCCCTGGGACGGGTGCTGGACAGTGCCCCAACCGGGGACTCCATTGTTCTGCTGGGGGACTTCAACGCTCACGTGGGCAATGACAGCGGGACCTGGAGGGGCATGATTGGGAGGAACGGCCTGCCCGATCTGAACCCGAGTGGTGTTCAGTTATTGGACTTGGCAGGTCGCAGTTTGGCCATAACTAACACCATGTTCAAACATAAGGATGTCCATCGGTGCACGTGGCACCAGGACAGCCTAGGTCGCAGATCAATGATTGACTTTATAGTCGTATCATTTGACCTGCGGCCATATGTTCTGGACACTCGGGTGAAGAGAGGAGCAGAGCAGTCAACTGATCACCACCTGGTGGTGAGTTGGATCAGATGGTGGGGGAAGACACCGTGCAGACCTGGCAGGCCCAAACAAACAGACATTGAGTCTGAATGGGCCTTGTTGCGCTCTGCCATTGTTGAGGCGGTGGCAGCGAGCTGTGGCCGCAAGGCTGCTGGGGCCAGTCGTGGCAGTAGCCGTCAGGCTGAAGAAGGAGGCCTACAGGGCATGGTTGGCTTGTGGGTGTCGGGAAGCAGCTGACGGGTACCGGCGGGCCAAGCGGAGCGCAGCGGCAGTGGTCGCGGAGGCAAAAACTCGGGCGTGGGAGGGGCTCGGTGAGGCTATGGAGGAAGACTATCGATCGGCTCCAAAGAGGTTCTGGCAAACCGTCCGGCGGCTCAGGGGGGGAAGGCGGCAACTTGCTCACACTGTTTACAGTGGGGGCGGGGAGCTGCCGACGTCAACTGAGGACATTGTCGGGCGGTGGAAGGAATACTTTGAGGAGCTCCTCAATCCCACCAGCACGTATTCCAGTGAGGAAGCAGAGACGGGGGTATCAGGGGCGAGTTGTCCAATTTCTGGGGCAGAAGTTGCAGAGGTAGTGAAACAACTCCGAGGCAGGGGGGTGGATGAGATTCGTCCTGGATATCTCAAGGCTCTGAATGTTGTAGGGCTGTCCTGGCTGACACGCCTCTGCAACATTGCGTAGACATTGGGGGCAGTGCCTCTGCAGTGGCAGGCCGGGGTGGTGGTCCCCATTTGGAAGAAGGGGGACCAGAGGGTGTGTTCCAACTACAGGGGGATAACACTCCTCAGCCTACCTGGTAAGGTCTACACCAGGGTGCTGGAGAAGAGGGTCCGGTCGATAGTTGAACCTCGGATTGAGGAGGAGCAATGTGGTTTTCATTCCGGACGCGGAACCATGGACCAGCTCTTTACCCTCACCGGGGTGCTGGAGGGGGCATGGGAGTTTGCCCAACCAGTTCACATGTGTTTTGTGGATTTGGAGAAGGCTTACGACCGTGTCCCCAGGGGCATCCTGTGGGGGGTGCTCCGGGAGTATGGGGTTGGTGGCCCTTGCTAAGGGCCATCCAGTCCCTGTACCAAAGGAGCAGGAGTCTGGTTCGTGTGGCCGGCAATAAGTCGGACCTGTTCCCGGTGAGGGTTGGACTCGCCAGGGCTGCCCTTTGTCACAGGTTCTGTTCATAACTTTTATGGACAGAATTTCTAGGTGCAACCAAGTGGTGGAGGGTGTCAGGTTCGTTGACGGGAGGATCTCGTCCCTGCTTTTTGCGGATGACGTGGTCCTCCTAGCTCCATCGAACAGTGACCTCCAGCTCTTGCTGGGACGGTTCGCAGCCGAGTGTGAAGCGGCTGGGATGAGAATCAGCACCTCCAAGTCTGAGGCCATGGTCCTCAGCCGGAAAAGGGTGGATTGCCCACTCCGGGTCGGAGGGGAGGTCGTTCCTCAGGTGGAGGAGTTTAAGTATCTCGGGATCTTGTTCACGAGTGAGGGTAGGATGGAGCGGGAGATTGACAGGCAGATTGGGGCGGCGTCAGCAGTGATGCAGGCGCTTAACCGGTCCGTTGTGGTGAAGAGGGAGCTTAGCCAAAAAGCTCTCGATTTACCGGTCGATCTACGTTCCAATCCTCACCTATGGTCATGAGCTCTGGGTAGTGACCGAAAGAATGAGATTGCGAGTACAAGCGGCCGAAATGAGTTTCCTCCGGAGGGTGGCTGGGCTCAGCCTTAGAGATAGGGTGAGGAGCTCGGACATCCGGGAGGGACTCGGAGTAGAGCAGCTGCTCCTCCACATCGAGAGGAGCCAGTTGAAGTGGTTCGGGCATCTAGTAAGGATGCCATCCGGACCACTCCCTTGGGAGGTGTTCCGGGCCACCCCAGGACACGCTGGAGGGACTACATCACCCGGCTGGCCTGGGAACGCCTCGGGGTTCCTGCGTAAGAGCTGACCGAAGTGGCTAGGGAGAGGACTGTCTGGGCTTCTTTGCTGAGGCTGCTGCCCCCGCAATCCGGACCCAGATAAGCGGAGGAGGACGACGACAATGACGATGTTACCGTTTTTGATTCAATTTTGCGCATTCTTGGCGACAAGGATTCCGTCTCCCGTGATGCTGCATATGCATGATCCTGCATTATGCTCGCTGTTGCAATACGTGTTTGAAACAGTGAGGCGCTAGAGTGCGCTATCCATTTGCGTGCAATATATGATTTCAACGTCAGATGGGAGAAATTCCTACA
Organism: Epinephelus awoara; assembly: GCA_035609425.1. Lineage (NCBI taxonomy): Eukaryota > Metazoa > Chordata > Actinopteri > Perciformes > Serranidae > Epinephelus > Epinephelus awoara. Next base: position 36,706,241 of record CM069310.1, on the reverse strand, counting down.
CACTGTGGCTTTAAAACACACAATGCATGTAACAGGCTGAAGTTGACACGGCATCCCAGAATGTCAACAAACAACGCACCAAGGGTAGCTTGCACATTGTAGCCTATCTAAGCGTGGAGGGGTCATGACCAAACGTCAATATGTGATAAGGTTGGAGTGAGAATGTTTTGGCAGATAAGTTTCTACCAGATTGTATGATGCTGTCTTCAGTAACATGATCCTCTACCAACCAAAGTTCTTGTGGCCTCCATGTTTTATCTCAGTAGCGACCCTTGTCCCAATATGTAGCTACATTCTTGAGAAAGTATATGTCATCCCTGGCAAGTTCCCTTCAAAGCCTTTGCAACACTTTGCCATAGAACACATCTGGCTTCAGATGAGGAATTAGGTCTAGTTAAAAGCAAATACTTTCTTCTGAAATGCATTTTATCTGTAATCACAACATAGACATTACACATTGCACATAGATCATTGGAATCCAAACATATTTAGCCCTGCCTTAAGTTGGTCATCCATTGGTCAGTGGTTGTTCAAAACACACGGTCCTTTTTCAATTTCAAACACCACTAAAAATAATTAAAGTCCTCAAACTGTTCCAAACGTTCCATGTCTGTGGGGAGCTTGTAAATTCAATGAGGTACAAACAAAAGTAGAGAAACACTCACATGTGCTGTTCTTGAGCTCCCTCATGGTCATAAACAACACAGAGTGAAATGGAAAAACAGCTTCAAACACTCTGACTGCAATTACTGTGAGATCCTGAGCATTTTGCAATGAGAGTAAAATGTTCTCCCTATGCTGACTATCAAACAATGCATATTCTTATTGTGATGGCCCAACAGCAGATGGAGACATGAAATACAATACCTTTCAATGTATGTAATATTCATTCATTGTGCAATTTAAGAAAAAGCATGTTGGCCTACTCTAATAGTTAATTTTAAAGCCAATATCTGCCGATACTGATGACTAAGGGTGGGGAAAAATCAATACAGCGTGATATTTTGTGTGGCAATGCTGTATCAATACATGGTTGCCAAGTATCGATCTTTAATTATACATTATTAATTTTTGCAAATACACATTTTAATACAACCTTTGTTACTAGAATAATAAAAATCAATTGCTTTTTTGGTCCACTAGATTTTGCTGATTTTTTTTTTTTTTTAGTTTCTTTGTTTTTCTGGTGAGGTCAGCAGAGATTTCAGTCAGCAGCATTTGGCAGGAAGTTAATCAAAACAAAGATGGAGGCACCAGAGAAAGAAATCAGAAATGCGCCGTCTGCATTTAAATCAAACATCTGGACTTAATTTGGATTTTTGTAACACAGAAGGAAAGGGGGACTTGGATATGACACATATGACGCATGCAACTTGCAAGCAGTGTCTTATGAGAAAAAATTACTCCGAACATTACTACGAATATGAGTGCTCACCTAATACGCCACCATCCAGAGATAGTGTTAGCCACTGACGGTCAAGCTAATGCTTAACCCGCCCTGCACTTCGCCAACTGGGTATGGCCAGGCGGATTTTCCAAGTTTGGCACACCATGCGCCCTGGCGCAGCTACTCCTCTTTCCCACCTCCATCCCTCCTATCGGCGCAAGTCGGAAAGAGGGAGGAGAGAAGGCGTGGAGTGGGTTTTACACATATCACACCAATCAAATGAGCCCCTCTCCTTGTCCTTAAATGCGCCGCGCAAAGGCATAATGAGAGTTTACTCAATTTGCCATGGCAGAAGAGAGCAGCAGTGTCAGACGGCTAAACAGATGCTGAATATATACTCCCTATCCGATGCTGTGGCTGCTTGTGGTTGGCTGAGAGGGATGTGAACTCAGTAGTTTGCAGCAGTGTTAATTAAATCAGGTTGGGTTTCCATTACGCGTGCCAAACGGTGGCAATCCCCTTTGATCTGACATCAGATGTGACGGGACAGTCAATATAGAGATACATTTATGTGCTGATTGCAGATAGTTGCATTGAATAGTGGTGTTTGTGGCTATTTATTGCATCGTTAATGTGCCTGATATTCTGGAAACCTGCCTGTGAGGTTTTGGTGACGTGTGCGCACTGTCCGCCGGTCAGCCAAACTTCGGCTTACACCGGCTGCGCTCCCCCTGCACTGAGAGTAGACGTGTTTTCAGCTGGCGAGCTTTTAGCGCACCTTCGGCGAAGCCTTTTGGCACGAAACTGTCATTGCACCAAGCTGGATCTGTTGACACCTCCCCCTTGCTGCGCCGCCACACCCATCTCAGCGCACCTCGGTCTGCCAAACTACCAAACTAAGCGCACCTCGGGTTGCGCTGCTCGAAACTAGCTCTGCACGGGGTTCGCCACCCTGCAGCACAAGAATGGGGGACTGTTGTTGTAACAGACAACACTTCTTACATGGGTGTTGCCATTCAGTGAAGTGTAAAGTGTTTGGCTCACGCTCTGCCAACAGTTCAGTTTGCCAGGTGTATGCAGCATTTCTGACAGGTTTTATGACGGTGCTGGAAGATGATAAATCACAACATATCACAATTAGTAATTCACTTACTTAAACCAAAAAGTAAGAAAAGTAACTTTTTAGTTACTCCCCTAAGAACTAAAAATATACAGAAGCGCTACGGCTTACTGTAACATTACAGCACTGTGTTGAGGCCAGCAGGTTGACAGTGACTTCAGAGATGGTAAGAGACGTGTTTCATTAAGATGTTCTGGTTAGAATTATTCATATACCTCTATCTGACTTGACTATCTTTTATTGTTTAGGGAACTTCAGTTTGTGAAGGAATACTGCATGCTGCGTGCCGTTTTAAAACAAAGCCAAAAATAATGGAGTAACACACCGTGTGGTAACGGTAACTGAGTTACTGAATTTGAAAACTAACTCATTAGACTTACGGCATTACTGTAACACATTACTAATAACGCGTTACTGCCCAACACTGGTGATAATATCATATTGTGGCTCCTCTGTTGAGTCCCAGCCCTACTATTGACTACATTGATTGGCTATTTGAATCAATCAACATGTTGATAATGGCAGCGTTTCCCAGTTAAGATCGATCTTAAGACTTCAGAGCACAGCTAAGAATGTCTTAGCTAAGAAGGGTTGCTAAGATAAGAGTTTTTCCCAGATGAGTTCCCTAATGCCCTTCTAAGGATCGCTCTTAAGATCGCTCTTTAAAGAGTAACTAAACCCTAAAACCATTTTTTCCAGCTGATAATCATTGTTTCTGGTAGTGAAGTAGTGTTACTGACTGATCCTGCTCAAAATCTTGACAGTTTAGTGCAAACTGTTGAAAATCTACATTTTATTTTAAAAATGTGGTGTGGAGTGCCCTCTACAGCTTGAAACTTGGTTACTACATTTGAATTTACATTACATTACATTGGAGGCGAATGACTTTTTCGGGGCGAATGACATCACAAACCGTCCACGCTATAAAGCCTGCCCTCCTCCCTTTACCGAGTTCAGTGAAAGCCTTAATGAGTGTATTGAGCCCGTGGCAAGGAGGTGAGGATGGAGGAGTGACGACAAGAAAATCGTCGAGAAGATGGAGAATGTAAGGGAGCCTGTGGTTGTTAGTAAGGATCCAGCATAGGGCTTCTGAAAGAGAATCAAAGATCTTAGGACTGCTTTTGCAGCAAAAAGGTAAGGCGCACAGAAAAATAATATGCTCCCTTCCAGCAAATGCGGGAAAAATGCCAGAAGTCAGGATGAATGGGCAAAACTTTGAATGTGTAGACATTAAACAATATTCAGTTGAGATGTTTGGCTCATGCTGGGTTTTTTTTCTTTATTTTAATGTCAAATCAGATCTTAAACTCATAGATGTTTGTATAATGTACACATATTTTAATGTCACTGGTATCAGTTGTGCAATGGTTGATGAAATAACTGCATTATTCATACAGCAGTTTGTTCTTGGACTCCCTTTCCTTTTGGATCATGACTGCAGTAACACAAACATGTCCACTGGAGGAGAAATCCTAATTAACAGTGGCCATTCACAGTGCATTCACCAGCTCTGACACCAGATTCCATTATTAGAGCAGGAAGGTTGTGCCTAGCTGTAAATACAAATATGATCAAGAGGATGATCAGAATTCCAAATTACTGTATAGCCTCATTTAAAGGTCCACAGGTGATAATACAACTGTTCTCTTAAATTGGCTGTTATACTGCTCAATCCCCCATTTGTATGTATTGTCACTTTGGATAGTACAGCGTGTTGCTCTGCGGAGCTCATTTTACCATGTTGTCCCCCGCTTTCATGTTTGGTAATCGACTCAGAAAGATGCTTGAGATCCTGAAAGCCTGCTCTTGACTAAAAACATTCACAGAAAGAAACAAACCATCTTCTTCTGACAAGCTAACAGTTAGCAATGGTTTCCTGGTGAACCACTCCACGTAAAATCTGCAAAAATTCTCACCAGTGGTTCGGTTTATAATGGCTGCTGGTCGCTGGCGTGTTTAATGTGTCGAAGATAATCCACATTGTTCATGGTGACCACAGTTACCATCCTCTTCAAAAGTAACATTATTTTCTGTCAACAGTGAATGATGACAACAGGGGTCCGTTTCACAAAGCAGGTTCAACAAACTCTGAGTCTAATCCTGAACTCTGAGTTGATCTACTCTGAGATAGGAAAATCTGAGTGTCCGGTTCCAGAACAGCTGGTTTCAGCTGAATCAGTTTAATCAACTCGGAGTACTTTCACCTGGAGTTAAGTGCGTGCACCACAACTATAAAAAGCCAGCATCAATGGAGCCCCGATTCGACGAGTCACCATGGCAACGGGGAAGAGCAGGGCTGCGTTTTTCACCCCACTAGAATTACAAATCTTAATGCGCTCATATGGCGAGTTTGCACACGTTTTCAAAAATAAGTGCGTAAGTTTAAATGTAGTCCTTTGCAATCACAATAATATTACAGGGGAAAACTGCTTGAATGGTAGCCTATTAATTTATTTCATTTAGGTGCAATCCTGCGGGGGAGAAGCGCACTTGGCAGCAGTTTAGGATGAAATATAAAAACATTGTTCAAACAGGTAAGACCTCGGCATAATCTCATGGGGGTACCTCATTTTGATCACGTTTTACATTGTAAAGTTAATTAAGTGGCTGTTTGACTGTGCAGTTGTTTTATCCCCAACATAATGCTGTTTTCACACACATAAATGTCTTCTCATCTATATCATGTTCTGTTAAATAATTAAGCCTATTTAAACTAACACAGACTTCTACTCAGCCAACAGAAAGAAGGCAGATGCCTGTAAAACGAGCACACTTTTCTGACCGCCCTGCATACAGTTGCCTTACTCAAGTGCTCAGCATCTCCGACATTATACAAAAAACTGCAGCGCAACACACAATATCTGCTGGGATGTGAGAGAATGACTACGATTTGTTGCAAATGTAAGGACGGATTAGGTTGTGTATGCAGATGATGGACTGTGACGTGAAACGGTACAGCTCAAGAAGATAATTGTGTAGAAATGCTAGAACATCTATGCGCGGTCTGATAACCATCAACCATCTAGTAATGCTGCACCTTCATCCATGGGATCGTTATCAAAAGGACATGCCGTGTTAGTGAAAAAAGTCTCCACCTACTGTGCCTAATGGACTTCTAATATACTGACTCTGATTTTTTAAATGACAGACGGCAGAACTAGGCTACGCCAAAACGTGCTTGCTGACTGAATGAATGAGGAAATCAAATGGACTGTGTGGCTCTGAAAGAGGGCGGAGACAGAGAGAAACTCGAGGTTCATTGAGAAAAACCTGGTCCCGACCAGGTTAGGTTCATAGAGTCTGTTACTGCGGTAACTGACTGAGAGCTTAAGTTACCTCTCTCTCCAAACAGGCTAGAGTTACCCCTCTTTCTCAGGTTTGAGTTACCTCACTTTTTGAAACGGACAACTCAGAGTTTCCCTCATTTCAGGGTTAACAGACTCTGAGTTTTCACTAAACCTGCTTTGTGAAACGGACCCCAGGACTTGGCAAATAGCCAGTTGAATTTACAGTGGGGCAACAGGCAGTTCCGATTTGGCATCACATTTGTGCCATCTGCTAACAACTGCTGGCTTGTCATAGAAGATGCTTTTTTTGTTTTCTGATCAGGAACAGGTTTTCAGGATCTAAAGTATCCTTCAGAGAGGATTGGCAAAGTAAACATGGGCTACTGTGCAGCATGGGTACAGCAAGATTTCAACAGTATTAAGGTGGTTTTTAAAAATACAGTGCTTTACTGTTAATATTAAAGAAAATCTGTTAAATCACAGTCCATTCACTGTTTTTTAACTGTAATGTATTCCTAAAATACGGCACTTTACCGTTAAAGTATCTTAACTAACACTATCATGAAGTATTTTGGGCATTCTGGGGAGAGCATTGCCTGAGCTGCACATGTGAAGCTAGATACCTGCCATTCCTGATCCATCCCCATCTTACTAATTATTTGGTGAGTATAGCAATTTTATTTGATTGTTTTATATTATATGTTTATATTATTGTTTTATTTGATTTGTTTTGTTTACATTGATGATTACTGCATGTGCACATTATACTATAGAAGGATTTACCAGCTAGCTAAATTTTCAAAGATGATTAATCAAACAACACAAGGAGGAGCACATTTTAATTTCTACTAAGTTAATGTGTGTTGACACCTGCATTTTGCCAGTGAATTCATGAAACTTTATGCCTTGTGTGAACATTTTACCATCTATGTAAGTCACTTCAACAGTTGAATTAGGCTAATATTATGCAAGACTACAGTGCATGCTAATTATTGTGTCACAGTGCAGATTCAAATAAAGGCAAGATTATTTTCAAGATACTTATTGGATGACAAATTAAGTACTGAAGAATATTTGCTTTGCTGTAACCGTGACTGTTTCTCCACCTTGTGTTGTGCAAGGGACTGTTCATTTGTATTTAGATTGATTTTTGACACATTTCTCTGATATTGCAGATGCAGTAGATGACTTTACTGCTGCCCTACTGATCATAGTAAGTAGCATACTTGCATATTCATCACATGACACAATTAATCAGTTAATTTCAGATATCAAACACTGAAATAAGCAACTATCAGGTGGACTGGCAAAGGGAGCTATTTTTTCTTTCTTGCTTCACAGTTTTACAACTGTAGTTTATTGTATTTTGAACCACAACAGTCAAGTCTGTTTGGCTTGCAATGATGTTTTCTTGTCAGATCTGTGGACATCAGTCTAGCACCTCAGTGGACTATTTGAGACATAAGAAAATTCACAACAATATACCCAATTTAGTACTGCAGTGTTGTATGCCTAATAGCCAAAGGAACTACACATAAACTGTTTGGATGTTTTAGGTTGGAATGTTATGGTTGGTTGACATTTTTTCATTATGATAGGAGTGAAGGAGGGGCACAAATGTTAATTTTGTATGTAAGAAAAATTATAAGTTGTTTTGGAGCTGATCTCTCTCTCTCTCTCTCTCTCTCTCTCTCTCCCTCTCTCTCTGTCTCTCTCTCTCTCTCTCTCTCTCTCTCTCACACACACACACACACAAGCAGACACACACACCACACACACACACCACACACACACAAACTCACACACACACCACACACAGACACACACACACACACACACACCACGCGCACACACACACACACACACACACACACCACGCGCGCGCACACACACACACACACACACACACACACACACACACACACCACGCGCGCGCGCGCACACACACACACACACACACACACACACACACCACGCGCACACACACACACACACACACACACACACACACACACACACACACACACACACACACAGCTACCTATAGGCTGGATTGAGAAACCTGGTGTCTTCGAGTGAGCCGTAACTCTACTGCCGATGTTCTTGGACTTCCACACTTACAGTAACTTGTAACATGTACTGTGTAGTGATGTTCATTATAGTGTTATTTTTATATTTGAACTGTTTTGCACAGACATTTAATTTAACATTCCTTCATTTAACATGCAATTGTTCTGCATGTTTTTGTTTTTGCATGTTAACTACATTCAAATAAAAAGTGAAGTGCAATAAGAAGCTGTGAAGCTTTTTCTCTTACATTGTAATCACAGGATTGAAAAATCAGTAGGTTAATTTTATTATGGTTCGCCTTCTGCTTGTAGCCAGGTTCAAACAGAGATTTTGTGAAACCTACAATCAGTGACGTCTATTAACATGTTTTTCTTAACAAAAGTGCCTTTAATTGTATGCAATCGTATGACTATTCATGTCTTAATTTAGGTTTTTTTTAAATAGTTTATTAAAATGTATAAATACTACAAAATAAATAGGCATTTAATTGTAAAATACTGTGAAAGTAATTTTAAAAACCAGTTCATACTGTATTTTTCATGAACAGTACAAAACTGTACATTGAGTGACAGTAAAAAGATGTTAATTTTACAGTAACATAATGACAACCCAGCTGCCAGTTGTTTACTGTTTTTTTTACAGGAACATTTCTAACAGTGATAGAACAGACATCCCATGTACAAAGCTGTTGCCGCAACCGCCCAGGTTCGACTCCAGCCTGTGGCCCTTTGCTGCATGCCACTCCCTCTGTCACTCTCCCGCACTCATACTTGTCTGTCCTGTCAATTAAAGGCTAAAATGCCCCAAAAAATCTTAAATAAATACAAAGTTTCAAATAAATGAAAATACTAAAAAAAACAAGGAATAGTGATGCATGCATTAGCATGTCATTGGTATTAGCCAATATTGGCTTTAAAATGAACTATCAGAATCGTCCTCCATGCTTTTTCTTAATTTACACAATAAATGAATATTACATACATTGAAAAGCATTCTATTTCATGTCTCCATCAGCTGGTGGGCCATCATAATAAGTATGTATGCATAGTATGATATTAATTCCACTACAGAAGAAACTTGATGATCACTAAAATTAGGTGGGGGAAAAAAGTGGATGTATTGATATCTGTACCAGTTATTTGCCAAATAAGTTGTAAACTACATCGGCAAATTGGATATCTGCAGAGAAATATCCAATACGGTGCATCCCTAGCAAAGAAGTGAGCAACAGCAACTTGAGGAGAACAGGTGTTTGCTTAGTTAGATCATCACCTTAAACTCCATGGGAAATGCTGATTATCTTCTAAACAACCCAATGGCCACCAGCCATTATCAAGTAAAAATTGAAGACCAATCTATTAAAAATGGCCTTTGTCCCATCCTAAATTGTCCACTGTTTGTTCCCTGGTATGTTTCTGTCTGAGGCCTCAGTAGCCTGTATTTACTCTGTTTTCCTTTCTTTTTGTTGCCTTGTTTTATTGGTTTATTGCCTTTGTTCTTATTGATTGCATGTTTTGCATGTGTTTTTGATTCCTTGATTGTATTTTGTTAAGTAAATGTGAATTTCTTTTTTGTGAAAGGTGCTACAGTAAATACATTTATAATTATTATTTATCATTATAATCATCACAGATTTTACATTTATTGGTTTTCCAGGAAAACATGGCTAACTGTTAGCTTGTCAGAGAAGGTGCTTTGTTTCTTCTTGGTATGTTTTTCGGAGGGGATGGTAGCCTACCTGGTCAGGACAGGCTTTCAGGATCTCAAGCATCTTTCCGAGAAGGTTACCATACATGAAAGCAGTGGGACAACATAGTAAAATTGGGCTTGTCTTCAGGAGTAAACATAGGTCACTGTGCAGAATGGGTACCGGCCACATAAACTGACAGCACATACATGCAGAGAATTAGGCAACAGCAAGTAGAAGAAAACAGGTGTGTGCTCACTTGGATCATCACCTCAAACTCTGTGGGAAATGTGAAATAGCCATTTTGTGAATTGTAATATGGTGTTGGTTTTGCATCTGTCCAAAGTGGGTATGGCCTCACTATTTTTTCCGACTAAAAAGGCCACTGCATAGACATACCGTTATCATACCGTTCATCTTCTGTTTTCCAACCAGCAGAGGAAGCTGAACTGGAGCCAGTCACCCCTGGGAAGCCACAAGTTGAGCTTCATGATGGGAACAGACGTGTTTTAAATGTATGAAGATGACCTCATAGCAGGGTGTGGAAGGGCGAAACCATACCAATAAACATGTTTTTATATATATATATATATTTATATATATATAATAATACGAATGCAACACAAGCAACACGGTTTTTTTTCTATTAAGCCCGACAGAGGCAGGCTTTACCCGCTGTAATCATATTCAGTCAAGGCTTCGGTTATGGTAAAATCAACATGTAGCTTATTTAATTGACAGGTATAAGGCGTTTTATCTTTACCTTAACAATGGACAGCCGTGAACTGTTCAACTACCTCCCCGAAAAATTGTGTCTGCTGTTTGGAGGTTACAAAGAGACAGGAATGCGTCTGACTGACCGTGCTGCTGCATTCCTCCACAACACACACCAGCTCACCATACACACTGTCGTCAATGAAACTGAAAGTCACAGTGTAACCGAGTCCATTTCATTTAGCTGCTCTTACTGCAGCACATTTAACAATCCAGCAGCCGGTGACTTTTGGAAACTTGCCTGTATTTCTCGGATCCTTTAGCAGCTTGTTCATAGTTTGAGGACACATAACATCCTGATCATTTGAAATGAATAGTATCCAGGCTGTGCCAGACCCAGCAGTTCACTCTATTCCAACACAAAGCCTTCCATGCGCAGTCTTCAACTCCTCCGGACTGTCTCACAGAAAGCTCGTTTTTTCACGAGGACAATGAAATCCAGCAGAACCCAGCCCGCCGCTGTGTCCGCTCTGTAGTCTGTCTGCAGCCGCTTCCAATGGATCAGCATAATCAAGTCCGCAGCAATTTATACCTCCGCCGAGAGATACATTGTGTTTTTCAAAATAAAAGAATTACTGGGGCCCCGATTCTAAGAAAAGAATCTCAGTAAAATGCAGATTTTAGGCTACATACTGCAGTGTAATTAAAGATAGCCAGCCTCCTATACTTGCACTTTCTTACTAATCGATTCCATGCCACTCGGCAACAGTTACTATACTATACCCCTCTAACTGAGGCAAGTCCGGTTCTAGGCAGGAATAGCCTATATGAGGGGGCAGTCATAAATGTGAAGGGGGCATCATGCTCCAGCACATTTTTGCCATAGGTAGAGCTGACAAATAAAGGTCACTCACTCGCAGGATGTGGCAATAGTATGTCTCTGCAGACCCGGAGACTGCAGATTCAGACCCGCAGCTCTGGACCCGCAGTTCTAGACCCCTTGTTTTTTGCGACAGTGCCCCCTACTGGACGGCTGTATAACTGCAACTAAATCAGCATCTCACCCAAACACCACTGTTTGAAACAAGTTACACTTTTAAAGCTTTACTGCAATTTTAAAATTACACCCAAATAAAAATACCAAGATTTAATTGTAGATTTATGCCTGGGTGCCGTTCTGCATTATTATTGTTTGCTGGTTGTTTTGTATGGTTTGAGCCATACAATATTCATCAGACTGCTCTGACTGGCACGCCAAAAACTTGCACTGCATTGATCAAACACGCTACAACATATAATAGGAAATGTCTGGTCTTGGGTGTTTGTTGTGTGAATTTGAAACAAAGGCTGTGAAATACTGAAATGGTTTGAAATGTTTTATTGTGTGCAGTGGTTACATCACACATCAGGGAGATCTGCAGAGAAAAAAAAAAAATCAAACATAACACAACATTGAAAACACACACTTTAAAAAGAATTTTTTTAAATACCTATCACAGTCTACACTGAAATACTGAAGATTCTGGAGCATAGCAAATACATTATTATAGACATATTAACAACATTACCTACCATTTGAATAGTGCCCCTTCTGTCCTTGTTGTGCATTTCTTCAGTTGGGGCAAGGTTTTCCCTTTCTGGATTGTTATGTGCACCTTAAAGAGAGAGTGCCTAATTAGTCAAATGTCACGACCGAACAAAGACCTGAACCCAAATGCACGACTTGGGAGGCAAAGTACTGAAAATCACTCACAAGGGAAGAAAAACCTAAACTAAATCTAAGAACAAAAAGAGATCTAGAAAAAGCACTAGACTAAGAAAACAAACAAACAAAAAAAAATCACTCCAAAGAGGCTGTACTATCACTATGAAAAACAAACAGAAAAATAAACATGAACAAAGTGACAAAGTAACAAGACCTGACAATGGCAAGGCAAAATGGCACAGAGACGCTGCTGGTTCACTGACACGAAGGACAAGACGAACTGGCACAGGACAAATGGAGACACAGACAAGGGTATACACACAGGGTAAGGGCACAGGTGGAGACAATCAGGGGCGGGGCAGACAATCAGACCGGCGGGAAGCACACAGGGGAAGGAGCAAGTTGCCTGAAACGAGAGGAGAGTTAGTTTTCAAAATAAAACAGGAAATCACGAGACAACATAGACACAAGACAAACTGATTAAATTAACACCTTTTCCTGGCTATGACATCAAAGTTAATATTTTTCAACCGTTTTACACACATAAACAAGGCCAAAACCTAATAATAGACAAAAATACATTTCTGATCTTCTGCGCTGGATGAGCTTAATTTCTGTCCACAAAATCTCTAAATATATGCTATAGAGTAATATCAATGTAGTGATATAAACACACGTGATATATAATATTATGAATAATAAAGAAAAAAACGTGTGTGTAGGTGTATTACATGACATACATGAATATAAAATTAACTTTTAGCATAAAGTACACTAATTGGCAATATGTAAACAGTTTCATGCTTGTATGAAAACATAAGCCTATACATGTTTTTCTCATATCATCCACTTCATTGCTTTAATCATTTATTCATGTTTAATTTAAAGCATATGCTAAAATTATTCGTCATCGCGCTTCGGTTTCATGAAACAAAATGTTCAAGGTCAAACAAACAACAAAATAGTTTGATGACATTAAACAAATAATGTGATTCAAATTCAATCCTCACACTCGGTTCGTCGTCGTCCATATTCAATAGTTGTAATAGTATGTTGGCTTCCAATGAAATAGAGAGCGCTGTCGCGAAATACAAGAGGTCTAAAACTGCGGGTCCAGATCTGCAGGTCTGAATCATAGACTGTATAAAATAATGGACGTAGTCTCCGTGACGTCACACGTCCGTTTCTGCAGAGTGGATTTGAAGCTCAAAATACTCCGCTCTGGACGTCGCCATCTTGCCAGTGCCTGACTCCGCCCAACTCCCGGACAATCAAAAATGGGCAAAGAGGCGGGCTGAAGGAAGCCTGGGTGCTTAAACACGCCCACCTCGCTCGGCGCTGCTAAGTTAGCTACGGCTAACAAGCTAGGTTAAGAAGCTACGAGGCTAAGAAGCTACGAGGCTAAGAAGCAACACTACTTTGGCTAGCCCTGTGGCAGCTCCCTCACGAAACTTGAGGTAAGTTGAGTTTAGCTTAAACTAACGTTATACAACAAACCTTGAAACAATGATTCAGCTGTTACCTTAGAAAAACGCTTCAACTTTTTTTTTTTTTTTAAATATATAATGCTTATTATTTATTACACTCATTTTACTTTCATATGCGGTGTGGAGCACTGGTGACAGCTATGTCCGGCGTGGTGTCCAGAGAGCTGCAGAGTCCTTGGGAAGCACCATCAGCATGCCGGGCGTCCATGTCTGCTGGTTTGGCTGGGGGGGACTGCAGAGAGGCCTTCTCTCCTTCTTTTCCCACTCCCTGCGAGGAAGAGCAGCACCAGATGTCCTCATCATCCACTGTGGCAGCAATGACATGGGGAAGGTCAGCAGTGTCAAGCTGGTCAGCATGATGAAGGAGGACCTGCACCAGCTTCACCTCCAGCATCCTGGCATTAAGATAGTACTTTCTTCATTGGCCCAAAGGTGCAGGTGGGAGGCTGGTGGCAATCCAGCAAAGATTGATAAGGCCAGGAAATGTGTTTACAGTGTTATGGCTACATTTGTTCATAGTTTAAATGGTGCCATAATTGAGCACCCTCACATCAGACACAGTCATCTCACACCTAGGACAAATTATATCTTTTTAAGTAAATTAGGTAATTGTCTTAAAGACCACCTCCAAATGCAGTGAACTGCTTACAGTAGTGCCACTGCTTTTGAATTTGGCCTTTAGGACACATTTTGTTAGGCCTGAACATAGCCCAGGCTGTCATGGCCAATGTTGAGTTTTTATATTCATCTATAACTTGTTTAAAATTTCAATAAATTCTATTTACATTTGCACTCCTTTTGTCTTTGTTTCTGACTGAATGTTGTATTTCACAATCAAATCTGACTGTCAATTGAAAGGACAAACAAATCATACACTACAGATAAAACAAAGCATTAATGTTTAACATGGTCACTGACAAAATTAGGCAGTCCAATTCTGTATGGGCCTGATTATTTTAACTCTGTACTTGAAGATAACTAGCACCTTACACCCAGCAGCAGAGCCTGAGAAGATTTTGGAGAGTAATCTTTGTTTGCTGCTCTGTTAGAAGTCTAGTTTTAACACAGAAGAATGTGACTGGATAAAAGGGCTCAAAATGAAAAACAAACAATTAGCTGGACACAACAGTTTTGAAGCCCCCAAGGAGGTATCACTTGTCCGCTATGTTGCCAACTCTGAGAGGGTCTTCCTCAGGCAAAGGTATCGTGACGTTTTTATAGTGAGGCAAACAGAAAGATAATCAGCCAATTATGTGTTGTTGATTTTTTTAGCCTCACTATATAAGCCTCAAAACCGAGCAATACTCACAGAACCTTCTCATATGTCACAATGTCACAAATAAATAAAACCTCCTACGGGACTTAAAATTATTCAATGTACAGATAATTCCTTGTTTTTCACAAAAGGAGAATAGTTTCTCAGTGAATTTTCTTCATTTGTCTTAAAGAAATGTTAAAACAAAACCAGCACATAACATCAGCTTTTCTTTTCTTTTTTTTACATTCTGCTAAGATAAATGCAAACTTGGGTAAATGTTAAGACATAAATGAAAACATTAAGATGCCATTAATAACGATTATATTTTGTTAATGGTTTAAATCACCACTACATTTCCAATCATCACAGGAAACTGATGAATGACAGCTTTCAAATTTTTTTTGCTTTTACTCTAAAGTAAATTTTGTCTGATCCACTTTATATCACAAAAATTCTAACCATTACAAAAACAGTTTAACAAAATTAAGTCAAAGCTTGCATTCATGAAATCATCACTATTAAAAGGTTACAAAAAGTACACATGAAATAAATGAAAAGATTTGTAACAGTAATTATAAAACATATGAATTAGGACCCAGTGTCATAATTTGCAAAATCTTAATTTCTTGTGAAACAACCTCTTTACTGTGGAGTAAATATCACATTGGTTGAGGTGTTGTAACTTTCCTCAAGTGTCCTACAAGACAGAAAGATGACAGGTTAAAAACACAGGTAGAAAACATTGACTACAGCCTGTCTTGGTTAAAAGCCCACTCACCACCAAAATGATCTTATTGCTGAGTAAGTGGCTGTCATTCATAAAATAGTTTTGTGTTTAAGTTCTGTAGATATTCGACTTTATATTTGAATTTGATTTTAAATTTAATTGTACTATCAAAACAACTGGAGTATGAATGTACAGTATGCAGTTCATCCACATTAACATAATTGTTGCTATCAAAAGAAAACTGAACTGTTCTCAAAGCTCACTGCCACTGTGGAATCATGCTATGTTCAGCTGTCTCATTATGAGAATATTTTTTCCATTGGTTCTTCACAGACTGTGTGTGGGGAAAAAGGTAGTAATTCTCACTTTGATAAAGGGTCTTTGCATAAAAGGTACTAAAATGTTAAAGTTGGTAAATACATGTCATGTTCCTTAATTGATAAAATCTTCATTTGGCCTTCTGCATCAGGGGAACACTAAACTGCACTGGTGTGTCATTTCACCTTATCAGTAATAGTACAGAGCAAGCTGTGCCCTAATCGAGTACTTAGTAATGTATGACAATTAGTAATATATGTAATGCATTTCATTGTATTATGGACAATAATTCATCATTTTAAACTAATAAGTTTCTTGACTCTTTGTGAGGTACTGTATGAAAAAAGGTGTCTTTATCCTGGAGTCAGTGCTGAAGTGATGATTCTCAAAGTGTTCACTGCACAGACGGGAAGTCTTGTTTGGAGTCCAGTTCTGTCTCCTCGTGTTGAGTGTCCACTGGTCCAGTCTGTCTGGGTCACCTAGAGGAAAACTTTACACAGAAATATATGTGTTAGCTACCTACTTTGCAGACACATTTACATGCAAACAATACAATTTAAATTACTTAAATGTTCAACAGATCATAATCAACTTAATTTAGCAAAACAAAAAGGTGGTGACCATCACAGTCCTCATATTCTGTCTGTGCATTATCTATTGTTGTGTAACTACAGGTCTATATCATACACTAATCTTCTTAATATTTTATGTGTGACAGTCAAATGTCACATTAGCTTTTTTTTTAATTACGTTACACACCTTATTGTAATTTCACACAGTTCGCCACTTTTTAATTTACATACACAAGTATAGCCTTAATGTTACGTTAACGTTACACTGCTCATATGACAACGTTAACATTGCATCACGTTAGCTAACTAACGTGGTGGACCTTTATTTTCAAACCTCACACAGCCTCAGCCTTTTGTTCAAAATATCCTCTCCCTAAATGCCTAACGTTAAATCCTAACACTTCTCTGTCAGGCTCTGACTTCAATGCATCCCGGACTGGCGTCTTGCTTGAAGGCTAAATGTTAGCTGGCTGGTTAGCTAGTTAACGAGCTAAGCTTGTGTTGTATCGTATTGTCTGTGGCTCTGTAACTTGATGTGGATGTTGCTGAGTGATACAGGTCGCACTTGAAAATGAGACCTCCGGTATCAACGTGATTTTACATGTATTAAATAAAGGCTTAATAATATAATAATAAGCTGACAGCTAGGTGGTGACCGCAGACACCGATACACGCTGCTGTCAAGC
Organism: Epinephelus awoara; assembly: GCA_035609425.1. Lineage (NCBI taxonomy): Eukaryota > Metazoa > Chordata > Actinopteri > Perciformes > Serranidae > Epinephelus > Epinephelus awoara. The sequence goes on along the minus strand of CM069310.1, from coordinate 36,689,223 downwards.
TAGGTGGTGACCGTAGTGACCGCAGACACTGATACCTGCTGCTAATTAGTGCTAACATATAAACACAATTAAAATAATACTAGAATTTCCAAATTTCGCTTACCGAAAAACCTGGAGCACGGACTTCTTGGACGGTCTGTTGGTATAATTAATCGAACAGCAAGCCATATTACTCCAATATTTGCCTGAAAAAATATCCAAAAGGCACAGACCCGGCTGGGAGGACAGGTTCAATGCCTTGAACATGGGCACGAACTGGCTGAGATGACGGCGAGCAGACGGCGAGTCTGAGCTCAGCTCCGCACAGCAGAGCTAGCGGCTACTTAGCATGCTAGTTAGCCACCCATGATGGTGCGACCTGTCACTCAAAGTGACCACGCCCTTAATTATGCGCAATTTCAAACCTTAATAACATTTAAACGGAGGAGTTAGAAAAAAATTCACCCCCCTCAGAGTTGTCATGAAAGGGGAAATTAACTATATAGACCAAAATAATTTTTTGTACCAGGCTGTAAACATGTTTATTTCTGCTCTAAAGTTGGGCATTTTAACATGGGGGTCTATGGGAATTTGCTCACTTCCGGAGCCAGCCTCAAGTGGACAGTCGGTGAACTGCTGTTTTTGGCACTTCCGCATTGGTCTCACTCGTCTCCACCGGAGGTTGGGGCTTGGTCTGAATCTGCAGTCTCCAGGTCTGCAGACACACCCTCCTCCAATGTGGAGATGCTGTGTGAGTGCCCTACAGAGGGTGTCAAAGCACCATGGTCTCAAATGTGCTCGCCGCTTGTTTTGTTGTTGATAACAGTGTTTTCTACATGGAATTGTGTTGTTGTTAGCTGTGTGTCCAACCCCCAACCTAAAGAAAAGGATTGCACTTTGTCAGGCCTCTACCCAAAGACCTGTCCGTGTCCCACCTGAAGACTAAACTACTGCTGGTATAGCTCTTAGGGTCACTGAGGCACGCAAACCCCCTGACCACAATAATGTTGTTGTAAGCTACTGTCATTACCGAGGATGTCATACAGATTACTGTATTGTGTCATACAGATTACTGTTAATTTGTTATGCTGATCTGTTCTGTACGACATCTACTGCACGTCTGTCCGTCCTGGAAGAGGGATCCCTCCTCAGTTGCTCTTCCTGAGGTTTCTACCATTTTTTTCCCCCCGGTAAAGGGGTTTTTTTGGGGAGGTTTTCCTTATCCGCTGTGAGGGTCTAAAGGACAGAGGGATGTCGTATGCTGTAAAGCCCTGTGAGGCAAATTGTATTTGTGATATTGGGCTTTATAAATAAAATTGATTGATTGATTGATCCCTTAGGGAGGAAAACTGAAAAATAAAATAAACTAAAAATAAAATAAAAATTAAGAAAAATTAAAATAAAAATATCCTTCATCCAGGCACAACCAACATCTTAACATTTATCTTATTGCATAGCCATTAGGCATCTAGGCATATGAAATAAATTTGAACCTAATAATTACAATAACCTCACTATACTAAAGCTAGTCTTATAAAAACACTTCTCAGACTAGCAGAACCAACAAACAGAACAGATATAGGCTAGAGCAGAACATTTTTTATTTTATTATTTTGTTTTTTGTCATTTTGTTGTTGTTGTTGTTTGGGGTTTTTTTTGTTAGCAATTTAACAGATTTCTCTTCACTCCACTCTCCTTTGAGCTGCTGAAAGCTGCAGGAGTGAAAAGTTAATAAAAGCTTTGTAAAAATTGCTGTGATTATCAAAAAACAGCGTGCAGAACTAGAGGCTGGTCGGGGCTTTACATAAGGGTCTGGCACACACAGGGCATTTGTCCAGTATGTGACATGCAGCAGGTACTCATCTCTCGCTGTGCTTGTGTGATTAAAGAAACGTTCGCACTGACAGGCTCACACTCTATGCTCACACTGCTATATTTAGGGACCTCGGCCAAACGGGCGAGGGCCCTCTTGTTCCTGTAGTATTATTCTTTCTTTCTTTCAGCGTACGCCACTTTAAACTAGAATATGACCCCCTAAACATGCTCCAAAACTCACCAAAATTGGCACGCATGTCAGGACTGGCGAAACATTTTAGGAAATGAAAAAATTATTTCAAAAAGTGTCAAAATGGCCTCTCTAGCACCACCTAGGTGTTTATGCACACTAAAATGGCTGCAGCGGCTTGTAGGAATGACGTAGAACTAAACCCAACAGGAAGCAAGCTATTTCACTTTCAAAGTAAGATTTTGCTTGAAAAATGCTCTTTTTAAAAATTCCTTTAAAAATCATCTTCTCCTACACCATTTATCGTATCGGCTTCAAACTTGCACACATTATTGATCAACCTGTCCTTAGTATTGTGCGTCACTTATCATTCATTCGAATGGTTTGGATTTAATGGCGTCTTCCAGGTGATGTCCTCCAAAACCTCCTGATGATTTGTTGTGCCACCTAGACACACTAAAATGGCCGGTGCAACCGGTAGGAACCACTTAGAAAGACCAAACCCAAAACTGTCTCGTTCGTCTCATAAAGACCTACAAATGTCGCATGGCAACCCCAGACCTAACTCCAACAGGAAATGCGCTGTTGTTGTTTGAATGTAAGATGACGTTTTTCACAAATTCTGTCTCTCAAAAAATATTTGCTCCTACACCGTTTATCGTAACTGCTTCAAACTTGCACAAATTACAGATCTACCTCTGGTGAACATTACTTGTGAAGGACTTTGTCATAACTGCAACGGTTTGGATTTTAGAAGCGTTAGAAGGTGCAGGACACACATCCTCATGATGATCTCTGGAAGAAAAGATGACTGGCAACACATCGTAAACTTGTGACTAAGGCACCTTTTTTTAGTCCATAGACATACAACCTTTATATCAATGCGTTCAGAACAAATTTATCTATCTGGTGATGCTCTCAGATTGAAGATCAGACCCACGGTTGGGATCTGGAAGGATTTGTTTGAGAAACTGTCAGCCCATTTTGCTCTCTGCCTGTCAGCCACATGCAGTCCTTAATTAGCATAACAAAAGCTTCACTCTGACAGTCTGTGTCAGAGTGAAGTGTGTGTGTATGTGTGTGGTCACACACACAAGAAAGTATAAGATTTACTAAACTGTCCAGCTCATGGTGCTCATTCGTAAAACTTTGAAAGAAATGCCTGATACCAAAAACCTGTAAATAGAAGATGTCCTGGTGAAACTCTTTTACCTCATGAAGAATTGGAATACATGTAGTCCTGCTCAGTTTCTCCACTGACATTAACTAGTACATATTTTTGTCTGTTTGCTGCAGCCAGTACACATCACTCAAGCTTTCACTAGTTCACATGATTTCAAATGAATATGGATGTGTTGTTTGATCATCACACATGTCAAAGTTTCATTAGGTGACATGGCTTATGTCTACAACTGTCAAAATATAAGCTCAAACCACCTTCATAAGAACCTTTTACAGTTTTTAAAACTGAGTTTGACTTATGATTCTGGCTATTGTGGTACAACATGTGGGAAGTATATATTAATATCTGATAGTATACATATGTGACAATAATCATATGTGTACAATAACAGTGGAAGTATGGCACACACAGACAGACACAGACACGCAGACACAGACACACAAACACACACACACACACTTCACTCCCTGTCCCTCCTCTCTTCTCTCTCACAGGCTAGCACTTCACTTTACTTGCTACTATTTATTTATTTATTTGTTTTTAATTGTTCTTACTTACTTGCTCTTAGGTATTTAGTACTTTTATACTTGAGTATTGGCACCACGTGGTTGCGCTCTGGCACCATGCTAGGTATCTGGTATGTTAGGTATACACACCATGGGTGTAATGTAATGTATTGTATGATGGGTTTGATGTGTGTGGCTGCAGCATGGGTGTTGGGCCCAAAACGAATTTCTCACTCTGTGAGACAATAAAGTTAATCTTGATCTTGATCTCTCCCCCCTCTCCTCTTTCTCCCTTCTCTCCCTCTCTGCATGTCGCTAACTCGGCCGTCTATGTCTGTCTGTCTGTGTGTGTCATACTTCTACTGTTATTATACACATATGATTAGTGTCACATATGTATACAATCAGATATTAATTCAACATTTGTAGGTCTTAGTATATATTTGTGTCTGTTTGCTGCACTTAGATCCTCACAACAGCCAGTACACATCACTCAAGCTTTCACTAGTTCACATGATTTCAAATGAATATGGATGTGTTGTTTGATCATCACACATGTCAAAGTTTCATTAGGTCACATGGCTCATGTCTACAACAACGAGATCCCGCCCAACGCTGCTTCGCAGCTTTAATTAATTTTGTTTTTTGTTGTTAACTATATATTAAGTATCTCACGACATGAGACGCTACGACAAGTTTAACAGAGCTTCACTTTCTCAGTCTCAGTCTCACTGAGACTGAGAAACCTGACGCCGATGCATCTTGGCTCATTTGCATACTAAACAGTGATTGGGTGTTTACTGGGGGGAGGGTCTCTGACAACTGCAGACAGTAGGTCACACACAGCCGGCACACAGCATGGAGTGGAGTGGAGACAGATGAGAATACTGATGATTGAGGGGGTAAGACATTTGTTTAAGAGGGGATTGCCCCCTCTTGCCCCTGCATAGAATCGGCCTCGTTACCACCTTCACAGGTGAAAGTATTTCCTAACTTGACATCAAAAGGGTCTTCATTAGGAAACAGCAGGAAATGGCCAACCGGAATTGCACCTAGGAGCAAAATGTGACTCCTGCTATAAATGTGTATGGAGTATACATTAGGCATACAAACTCTGTTGTGTGTCATAAAGATTTGACAATTAGTAGGGATGTCCCGATCACACTGTTTTGCCCCCGAGTCCAAGTCATTTGATTTTGAGTATCTGCCGATACCGAGTCCCGATCCGATACTTTGGCAATGCAGTAAATTTTTTTTACTGTAGATTAACTGTATCATCCCACTATTTTTCTGTTCTTTGTGCTCTACTAGGGATGTAACAATATCACAATCACACAATATTACAATACTGTACCTCAATAACAAGCCCATGACATTTATTGCAGTATTGTAAGACATGTCATGATATCAAAACCTCACTGTATGATAATAGTACAGTAGCTCCACAGTGTAATATTAATTCCATTATCCATAAGTCAACAACAAGAACATTTGGTCAAAAATAAAATAGCTTATCATGCCTTTCTCAATCACCAGCCTCTTTCCCCTTATCCCTCCCTCACCTGCCTGCCTGCCCCCCCCCCCCCACTCACCTCGCTCCTTCTCCCTCCCTCATTCCCTCCCTCCCTCCCTCCCTCCCTCACCCAGCTCACCCCACTACTTCTCCCTCTCTAACTTTAAATAAATACCTGGTTCTGTATCTGCCGTCACACAACAGTGTGAGAAGTTTAACGATGTCCGCGACATCTGCGCACGTGCATCTGTCTCACGTGCGTTACGTCTGACTCGCTCTCAGTAGAAGCCGCAGTGACTGTTGTTGCTGCTGGTGTCTGTAGCGCTCAAACATCAACATCAACAACAACAGCTGCTTGGAAGTCAGCAGTGAAACAATGCAGCCACACACACGTACTGAACAGTCAGCTGACACGGACGATCATCTCTCACACTCTCGCAAGCGCCGTCATTTCATATCGTTACATGTCCGCAACGACGCAGCCACACACAGACACACACGGACGTGCACGAAAAACAAGCGCGTTGCACCGAATGCGCACCGCTGGCGTCGCTTTGGGTTATGAGCGCACATGACGCACGTCTACAGTAAAAGTAATGGCTTTGAAAGTGCAAAAGAGCTACATCTGAACGCCCGCCATGCGGCCCGTCTTGCTTTAGACAAATAGGGAAAACCCTGACATGTAGCTGATATGTCATAGGCCTATAATCGATCCCTGACGTCCGATTCCAATCGAGTCTGAAACCACGTGATCGGCCCCGATTTCCGATCACGTGATCGGATCGGGACATCCCTAACAATTAGATTTAATTTCAGAAGTTAGGTTTAGTAATTCATATTGCATTTCTGTGTATGTTTTTCCATTTGATGAGACATACAAGATGTCAGCATGATACAGCTTAGGAACATTAGTTTTATTTGTAACTACAGTTATAACTCAAAAAAATGTTTAATGCCTTTGTAATTTGTAATGATAACTTTCTGTTTCATTGAATTTTATATAAACCCAACATGAATATACAGTACTAGGTGCATTTTTCAGTAACTAAAGAAAACCATATGTCTCATAATAAATCTGACACTTTGGTGTATTAGTGTTTCTCAGTGTCATAAAAAATGTTAGAGAAAGAAAATACACCAGAAAGCACAAAGGTGAACTTAATTGTCACAAGACACATTTGCAAAATGAAAAGGGGTCATTGAATTTCCAGTAACATACTGTAAGTTTACTAACAAGTATAAATGACAGTAAAATGGTTATACATGTTAACAGATTTTTGGTTTACTTCTGTCACTATAAGACACAATAAAGCAGCCTGACTGAGAGTGCTTGGATGTAAATTTGCTCCAGTAACAACTTCTCTCTGAGTAAATTATGTTCTCTATTGTATCGAGATTATCTCCCCACCCAGTAGTTGTATCATTACTATGAAAAGCTGAAGTTTTACCAACATGTCAAGTGTTTTACTGGAGAGGAGAACACTCTGGATCATGTTTACTCCAATATCAAGCACGCGTACAGAGCCATACCCCTCCCCCACCTCGGCCAGTCAGACCATCTTTCCCTCCAACGGTCTAGGTTGGTGGGTCTTGTAGTGGGGGACTAGCTGAACTACAACGTGTCTCCTCACTTCTTCCAAAGCTCATGAGAGAGCACGGTGAAGCAGCTGGCTTCTCTGGCTGTAGCAGTTCATGCTGCATGGTGGCATGGTGGCTTCAGGTGGCATGGGAGGCTCTGGAGGCAGACGTCTGGGTTGTTTTAACAATGACCCAGGGGTATCGTTTATGGGTCTGGAGCACTCCTACTCCGGACGTAGCTGTCTCTAGTGATCCAGACAGTGGCTGGATGTAAAAAAAAACATTGCCATAGTGAGGAATGTATCATATTGTAGGCTATTGAGAAAAATAACAACAGAAACAGCATGTATTAGATGAGCTCCAAACAGTTATCTGAAAATACACTATTCCCTCAGTTTAGATGCAAGAAATAGCCTACAAACACTGACTTTCACAACATTAATATTAATACATAGTCACAAAACGTTGAACTGTAACATTACTCGATTTAGCTACACATTAATCAATAACAGTTTTTTTGTGGTGTACCATTAACTGAGTTAAATAAGCTAAATTTCATCTGCTGGCTTTTGAATGAACAGCACACCTAACATATTAACCACCACGTTATTGTAGTTATGTTCCCACGCACTTTAACCTGAACTTACATACAATAACATTCAGCTCATGTGACAATAACATTACAAAGTTAGTGTTACTCTTCTTTCATGAGATATTCACCAGATATGGATGTGTGCAATAGCTAACGGTACTATGATGACTTGAATCCTTTATTTCAAAAGTTTACCTTGGCTTAGGGAAGCTAACTTTGTTAGCTGGGATTTAGCACAGCAATTTAGTATAGCCAAGCTCGGTGCAGTGCGTGTAATCAGGTTGCTGGTGTAGGTGGGCGTGCAGAGTGTCCATGGGCTCCCTCAGTGAGTTCCACCCATAGCTCCTGACCAGCTCCACTCTCTCATCCAAATATGGTCACTTCTGGCTCCAAAAATCCAAGATGACGACAGACAAAATGTCAAACTCAAGGCTTCACAACAGCAGTCCACAAACCAATGGGTGACCTCATGGTGGCTACCTACATTTGGTCTGAACTCCACTGATTGTAGCCAGATCCAGATCCACTTCCACTAAATCAATCTGAAACTCCAGACTGACAGGTGGTAACTTGATAGGGGAGACCGGGGATGATTGTAACACTTTTTGTTTGAGCAAGTGTAACTCAGTGGTTTTTTTTGTTAGAGCTCTTAAATTTTGATACGCGGTACCCATATTTGTCTGCTATAAATAACACAGACTTTGACCTCTACTACACCATCACAGATTTTACTGTCAAATACAAAGAGGTATATTGTTACAACGTACCCCAGTACCGGGTAAGTTGTAACACTAGCTGGGGATGGATGTAACAATTAAATTATTGTGCTTAAAAAGATTCACAATAGGCTAAATGTATTCAAGCACTTCCATGAATAATAAAGAAGCAACAATAAACTTGTAAGAAAACAATAATTATAATATTAAAATAAACAGAAATGTATGACATAAATACAAAAATAAGTACAATAAAATAAATCAAAATATTTAACATAAAATAAATAAAATCAAGAATAATATAGTATTAACCTGTGTATGTGTGTGTGTGTATGTGTGTGTGTGTGTTTGCATGCTAGCCTGAATGAGGTTGATGTTTGAACACATTAAAGCATTTTAACAGTTGAACAATAAACACTTTCAAAGAGTTGCATTTAGCTTCAAAGCTAACACTAATGAAACACATCAAAATAAACTAGAGAAACTACTACTTGAACCTAAGTGAAACAATTGTACATACAACACAATGGACACTATGCAAAAAACAATTGTGATGAAATTGTTTGGTTTCTCACCTGAAAAACTGTTTTTTGGCTCTAGAACAGACAAATTTGGACTCAGAGACATGTGGCTTCACCAGTGAGCTCCAATTGTAAATGGGCATGGACTATGTTGATGATGTCACCACAGCTCGTTTCTAATTGGCCAAACTGAGAGTGTTACAACCATCCCCGGTCTCCCCTAAATCAGAAGTTTAGGAAGTTTTGGTAAATGGACCTGCATTTGTATAGCGCCCTTCTAGTCATCCAACCACTCAAAGCGCTTTTTACACTACGAGTCACCCATTCACACACATTCATACACTGGTGGCTGAGGCTACCATACAAGGTGCCACCTGCTACTCAGATTTGAAAACACTCACACTGATGGAAGCATCATCGGGAGCAATTTTGGCTTTAGTATCTTGCTCAAGGATACTTGGACATGCAGACTGGAGGAGCCAGGGATCGAAACACTGATTTTCCAATTTATGGACGACCCGCTCTCCCTCTGAGCCACAGCCGCCACAGTCGTTTTCCAGGTTTTTGCATGTAGAAACATACATATAATCACTTACAGACTCAAATCACTGAATCTCAGGAGATTACTCCGTTTACTAAAGTGTCCTCACCCATAGGCTCCTCGTCACCCAAGGGAATACCAGTGATGTTATCCTTTTTCTGTAGGGGTGGTGCTGCACAATGGATAAATGAAAGTTTTCCTCATTGAAATTAAAGAACAAGGGGGAATAAGGGGGGAAAGAAAAAGATGAGCCCCTGATGAGCACCCCCTCCCATGGGTCTGGTGGGTCACTCATCATATTATCAGCTTTCTTCCCTAAGTCCTAAAGAATCTTTTAGGAAACATAACATAACCAACATTTAAACAAAACAAAAAAAAGGAGGAGACGGGTTACCAGGGTGAGCAAAGGTGGTGAAGCTGCTACCATAATAAACATTTTCTGGACAAAGGCTATTCTTTACAATGTATTGATGAGGCCTACCAAATTGCACTCTCTAAATCCTGCTCCGATCTTTTCCAAAAAGTGTAAAAAGAAGATAAAAGCTACTCTGTTTTTTTAATTCGAGTGTTATGCTATATTCCAAGATGTTCCTCAGTTTTTTGTAAGAATTTGTCTATTTGTCTATTTGTGTTTCAAGATTGTATTGTACAGATTTGGGGATCTCTGATTAATGGTGGCTCTAGCCTGATTCCTTTCATTTACTATGTGATGTACTTGTAATTTGATATTGTTATAAGGTGATGTGTGATTTTAAATGTTTTTCTGTTTCCACTGTGCTCCACCCTTGTTTTATATTGTATGACATGACAAATATGGCTTCCATTTGTCTGCCTTTCAGTTTTCCATCCAGTATTAGGTCTTGCATACAGCCAGTGATTAGACTGAGATTGGTTACTTTTACCAGCCTGTCCATTGTTGCCTCATGTATGCTCTGATGAAGGTCAAATAGACCAAAAGCTCAACAATAAAGTGACACTGCATCGATGTATGGGTGCGGAAATCTTCTCTACCAGTCTGGACTCAGTGATATTTTCAGCACGTTGCCAAGACTGAGCTGGGTGGAGTGGTAGCTATTCTGCATCAATTATAAAATATGTGTCTTTGCTAGAAAACAAAACACATGAAATGACCACAACATGAACAAAGAGATCAAATTTTGTAATCGATTTATAGAATATATATGTTTGAATTAAATTAAAAAGGTAAATTATGAAATAAATTATATTTCCAACTCATATCGTTTTGTTTTTTCATACTGTATGGATTAAATTCATCAAACAACTGAAATCATATTTAAACAGATTTTAGCTTTGACATGCAACAGAATGTTTGAAACCCAGATTTAATGAAATAATTATGAATCTATATATTCTGAGTAGGGCTGTCAACGTTAACGTGTTAACTTGTGAGATTAATCTGAAAACAATAATACGTTAAAGAAAAATTAACGCATGATTAATCGTGTCACGTAATCTAGAGCCTGTCTGTGTGGTCTGTGTCCGTGTCGCCACACCTGCAGCTTGGCAGTGACTAGGGATGGGCGATACCACACTTTTCAGATTCGATACGATACTGATACTTTTTCTTTCAATTTCATTGATACCAATACCGATACCAATACTGATCATTTCTTATCAGTTGTTTTTTAAAGTCAAAATGAAATCACTTACCGAAATGGTCAAGAATGACTCTAGATTTCAGCTCAAGAATAGAGGTAATAAAAATGAATATACTACCAAGACTGCTTTATCTATTTCTCTCTTTGCCTGTCTCAGTCTCAGCCTCTCAGTTTACTATATGGAACAGGTGGATCTCCAGGTTCATTTGGGCAGGGAAAAGGCCTAGAGTTAAATTCAAAACACTCCAATTGGAAAAAGTTCGGGGAGGCCTCGCACTACCAAATCTAAGAGAATATTTTTACTCTGCTCAGTTGAAATATATAGTATGTTGGTGCTCTCCGGAATATTGTGCAAAATGGAAGAACATAGAAGTCATCCAGAGCAGCTGCCTTCCTCAGGCCAGATTGGGAGACAAGCATTTTAGACATCAGGAACATGCCAACGTGATCATAACTGAAACATTAAAAACATGGGCAGCTATAGTTAGAAAATACAACCTAGAAGGAGATTGTAGGTTGTTGTTATGGCCATCACAAACATCTCTCTTCAGACCAGGACAAACAGATAAAATGTTTACGAAATGGATAGAGAAAGGTATTATAGCTATATGGACCCTGACAGAGAACAAGGCTTTTAAGACATTTGAAAAATGTAAAAAAGAATTTAAACTAGAAAATAAGGACTTCTTCCGTTACTTACAATTAAGACACTTTTACAACACACAGGTAAAACCAGGCCTATCAATAGAATGCAATTTGTTGGTGAAAACGCTGTTGGAGGCCTATAAAGACATGCCTTCTAGGATTGTTTCTAAAATGTATGCATGCCTACAGAAATGTAATGGTAATAACTCTTTTTATATAAAACATAAATGGGAAGAAGAACTGCAGATTGAACTTTCAGAAAGTGACTGGCATTTACTATGCAAAATACAACACAGCTCTACAAGCTCCAGACGTTGGAAAGAATTTGGTTGGAAAAATTTAATGCATTTTTTCATTACACCATTAATTAAAAGTAAACAGACTGGAATGCAACAACAATGCTGGAGACAGTGTGGACACATTAATGCCAATTACTGCCATATTTTCTGGTCATGTGTCAAGTTACAGCCTTACTGGGACGATATTATCGGACTTATTGAGGACATCCTAAATTATAAGGTTGCCAGGGATCCACGGATCTTGTACCTTGGACTGATCCCAGACGGATTAATAATGAAAGAAGACACATACCTTTTCAAAATAATGATTATGGCCAACAGGAAAACCATCACCAGGAACTGGCTGAAGTGTGACGCTCCAACAACAAGTCAGTGGATAAATGTCATGGAAGAAATTTATACAATGGAGCAAATGACTTTTCATCTGCGAGTCAAAGCTGGTGACTTAGAACGAAACTGGAGGAAATGGACAATATTTAAAGATATGGACAGTGCTCACTCAAATCTATGAGAAACTTTGCCCCGTGGGTTGACTGTTCCCTATCTTTTTATTTGTTTTTTGTTGTTGATGGCACCTGTTTGTCTGTCTGTTTACATTGCCTTCTTTAAATGTCAGTTTGAAAAAGCTAAATAAAGAGTTAAAAAAAAAAAAAAGTCAAAATGAAATCACATGAAAAATGATATATATGACTGGCCTTTTAAACACATTTATTAACAACAAAAGAGGGCATCCTATACAGAGAGAACTCCTTTCATCTCCATCCAAGGAGGGACAGGAGAAGGAGGCTGCTTGTCACACGCTCCTGCATGCGGGCCCTGCTCCCCTGGAGGGACAGGGACTTCCTTCTCAGAGGGACCCCTCTGGGGTCTGCATAAGCATGGGAAATAACTTCAACCAGCCAATGTGACAAACATTGCTTGGTAAGTGGGAGCCCCCGCCTCGCTTTAACATAACAAACAAATAGCTGAGAATGAGTCCTCCTTAGAGGCTCCGTGCATGACAAATATGCATGCAATGCCCTTACTGGACACAGGGTAAGCAACTCCACTTGCTCTGTCGGAGAAGAGGAAGAGGGCTGAAAATGACCCAACTCCATTACCTGGTTCACGGACTGAGGACTGAGTACCTTTGGTAAAAAGGCAGGGTTAGGCCAAAGCGACACCCCTGTGCCATCTGCCCTCCACCATAAACAATAATCATGAACAGAGAGGGCACGTAGCTCACCAACACGTTTAGCAGAGCAGAGAGCCAAAAGAAAAGCAGTCTTGAGAGACAGAGCCTTCAGATCTGTGCCAGCGATGGGCTCATATGGGGCCCTAGTAAGAGACTTCAATACAAGAGGCAGTTCCCAGCTTGGTGCCCACAAGGTGCGGCCCAGACACAAACGACGGGCACCCTTCAGAAACTGACACACCTGAGGATGCCAGCCCCGTGGCAGGCCATCGTGCCCATTGTGAAATGCAGAAATAGATGAGGCATAAACCTTAATAGTACTGGCCGCCTTACCCTGGTCCAACTGAGACTGCAAAAAATGAAGGACCAGTGGCACAGAACAGGTTACAGCGTCAACGGCCATGCTCAAACATCAAGCTGAAAAGATTTTCCACCTCACTGAGTAACCAGCTCGAGTAGAAGGAGCTCTAGCATTATTCAAGGGTCTCCCGGACAGCCTCATCTAACTGGTGAGAGACGAACTCTGCAGCGGCCAGACCCACAGGCGCAGGGCAGTTGGGTTCGGGTGCCAAATCTGGCCGTCCACCTGTGACAGAAGGTCTGCTCGGGACGGTAGTTGCCACAGGCGGCCCTGGACCAACTGAAGCAGGCCTGGAAACCACGGCCTCCCCGGCCAGCGTGGAGCCACCAGCAGAACTCTGCAATGACCCACTCTGAAGAGGAAGCAGGGGGAAAGGAGGGAAAGCGTACAATAAGTCTGTTGGCCACTCTTGTGACAGAGCATCCAAGCCCAGACTGCCCTACTGACATGATAGGGAGTACCATTCCAGGCAATGGGTGGTATCCCTGAACGCAAAGAGATCAACTCGGGGCACTCCGTATCGAGCCCAGATCTGAGCCACTACATCTGGGCTCAACCGCCACTCTCCTGGAAAACGCCCTGCCCTGGACAGAGTGTCAGCTGCCTTGTTCGCCACACTCGGTATGTCAGTCGAGGCCACGCCCATGTCCACAGCTCCTTGGCCACCTGGAGACATCATAGTGACCTTGTTCCACCCTGGTGATTTATGTGGTACACAGCTGAGGTGCTGTCTGTTCTCACCAGCACATGCTTGTGGCGTATGAATGGCAACAACTCCACTAGAGCAAGATGGACGGCTCTCAGCTCGAGCACATTGATATGTTCTGCTGACCAAGGAGGTTCCCACACAACCCTCACTGACCTGCCCTCCCAGACAGCTCCGCCTGTCAGCGATGCATCCGTTGTGATCACTGAATGTCTGTGAGGCAGGTTCCCCTGAGGGGTCCCTCTGAGAAGGAAGTCCCTGTCCCTCCAGGGGAGCAGGGCCCGCATGCAGGAGCGTGTGACAAGCGGCCTCCTTCTCCTGTCCCTCCTTGGATGGAGATGAAAGGAGCTGAACCATCGCTGAATGGGACGTGCCCTCAGCAGGCCCAAAGGAATCACTGCCACTGCTGCTGCCATCAATCCCAGCAGTTTCTGAAAGTTGTGAACTGTCACACGCTTCCCCAACTGGAAGCGATGTAATGCCCTCTCTAAACTGTCCACCCTCTGAGGAGTCAGACACACATTCATTGACACCGAATTGAAGTAGAGACCAAGAGACTGCAGCTTGCTCTTTTCCCAATTTACTGTGAACCCCAGGGACTGGATATTAGCCAGCACCATCTCCGGCACAGATTAACCAGTCGTCCAGATATGGTAGGATTTTCAGACCCGTAGCTGGAGGGGAGCCAAGGCTCCCGAGACCACCAGAGTAAAAATCCTCAGTGCCAGTGACAGGCTAAATGGCAGAACGCTGAACTGGAACACCTGGCCCTGGAAAGCAAAGTGGAGAAAGGGTCTGTGGTCTGGAAAAATCGGGACGTGGAAGTACGCGTCCTTCAAATCGAGGGATGTGAACCATTCCCCTGCAGTGATGGACTGTATTACCAGTTTTGTATGAATCATTTTGAATGGGAGTACGTTTAGATAAATGTTGAGACGCCTCAAGTCGAGAATTGGCCGATGACCCCCATCTTTTTTCGGGATGATGAGGTAGGTGGAGTAGAACCCAGTCAGCTGTTCGCTGGGAGGCACCTTTGAAACAGCTCCTTTTTGAATTAGACTTAGGACTTCCTCCATCTATACGGGCTCTAGGAGGGGGTCCCTGACAATGAGGATCGGACCCCTGAAAAAGGGGGGGACAAAATTGCAGTCGGTAACCGTGAGCTTAAGTGGATAAGACCCACAGGTCCGACACAATTCCCTCCCAACTGGCCTGAGAAAGTTGGGAGGGACAGTCGGCTGGCCGGCCCCTGACCCCTATGCAAAACCTCCGCCGCGGTCTGCACCCCTGCCTGAGGTCTGCCCCCCTGCCTAAGGTCTTCTGTTGCCCAGTCCCTCGGTATTGGGCCTTCTCTAGGGGTTTGTGGGATAAGTCTGACCATGAGCTCGAAAAGGCTGCCTCTGAACCCCAAACCCCTGTCTAGGCCAGACTTTTGTGACTTGGAGGGTGGTCTAAACCCCTGTTGAAAAGCCGGGGCTGGCTTACGGCAAGCCCGTTGGACAGTTTCTCTCAGAGTAATGGACCGCTCTGCCCTGCCCAGCACCTCCTGAGAACCTGAATGAAAAACCTGACCAGGCATCATTAGCAGATTCATCAGCTCAGCCTTTATCGCATCTGGCAAGGAAGTCTGAGCCAGCCACACCTGTCTACGACATAACACGGCCGATGACATAGCTTCCCCCACGTCACGTGACAGTTGTGAGTGCGCTGACAGAGCAGTCTTGATAAGAGCTTTGGAATCGTGATCCTCCACACTCATGGTTCTGCGTAACGCTGACAGCCGTTACCCATATGAGCTGCACGTGCAGCAGCATTAAACGAGCGTGGAATCAGACGATCAGTCTTGGCACACTCACTCCTGGGGCAGCGAGTATTAGCAGACACATGTGCTGTCCAGGAGGCTATGGCCTGTTCCACAGGTGGCATATCACCTAGGCCAGTTTCCACTGGGTAACGGGCATTAGCCAACCTTCTACAGTCTGCATTAAATTGCGGCTTTTGGGATGGTTTCTTCCATGCTGTCCTCAGCATGGAAGCATAATTATCTGCCACTGGAATACATGGTGGAGAAGCAGTTTGTGATACACCCTCCCAGACGCCTCCCACAGGGACAGCATCGGACATGGGGGGCTGCAGACCAACAATTTTTGCTGCACTAAATACTCTATCAACAAGAGCAATAGTGGAAGACTCCCCCACCACCAGAGTCATCAACCTCTGTCGTATCTGAATGGGGATCCCCACCTTCTGACTGATGCACATCAGACAGAGAGTGAGGGGCAAAAAGAGACAGTACATCTGCATCATTGGCAGCTGCCTCCGCAGCATGGCCCTGGGGTACAGGTGGGGGAACACCACTCTGGCCAGGAGTGGATGAAGAGGAGGAGGATTGACGAGCCTCAAACCTGTCCACCCTCTGAGACAAACTCTGAATAGCAGAGAGAACCTGAAGGTGCCTGTCTGAACTGCCTGCCTCTGCAGCCAGAGCCGGGGATGAACGGCCAGCAGTGTCGCGCACCCCTCATGGCTCAACCTGGGAGGGGATTCTCGATGACCGCCACGTGAGCTCCTGCGAGAGCGTTTATGACCAGGCCTCTCTGGCCCCCGTTCACTCTCCCTACCATGCTCAGGCACAGAGATGTGAGCTCTGGTAGCACGATGAAGTCACTCCTCCCCAGGCAGGTCACAGGCTAGACTGCAGGGATTATCCACATCCTCCTTCAAATGAGCCATCCCCAAGCATGAGGGGCATTCCCGGTGCCCATCACGGGGATCCATTTTTGACCGGCAAAACCAACAGCCATGTGAAGCCATGCTGCCTCTGCCCAAGCAGGTTAAGGCCAAACAGCACCCCACCAACTACGAACAGTAATCAACGATATAACAAGGCCCGCACCAGTGCATGAACGCACCTAGCAGGACCAACTTAAAACCCCACCAACTGCGAACAGTGATACAGGGCAAAAAGGGGCTACAATACTCACCAATACTTCTTAATGAAATAATATTTCACTGTGTTTCACTGATGGATAGCTCTGAAAGAAACCACAAACATCACAACACAGTGGCCAAAGTTAGCATGCTAACAAGCTAGCTTTCTAACCATAACAATGAAATGAAATACTAGCTTAACGCTACCATGTGGATGCTCCACCAAGTAGCCTATAATGTAGCTTAACCACCACAATTCACAGTGACACAAGGCACCTGCACCATATAGGTGATGAATTGAAAGGTGGGAAAACGAGAGTAAATAGGAGAGCAGGGGGTTATCTCCGGACAATTAACTGGTTTAGAGCGGTAAGGTGCAGGGTGTGTGTCCCTGTTAAAGAACACGGATACAGATGTCCAGTTGGAGGTTGATTTATTAACTGTGGTCTGCAATAGCAACACAAAGTAACAATCAGCATAGCACACCCCATACATAATACGTAAACATAATAAGATAGCTGAGGCTACAAAGGACTGTTTGCCGTAGGGGAGATCCGGGTCGATTGTAGCACTTTTTGTTTTTCCACCATTCTACATAAAAAAATAACAACTCAGCTTGCCAATATTTGTATGCAAGCAACCTACATGTGTCTTCCCTCAATACAAACAGCAGCGAAGTTCCGCGGATTAATATCTCGAGCGTGATCAGGCTGAAAGTGGAAGGTGCGCAGTGATACATTCGCCCCGCACATGAGGGACAACTGTAGCGTTGGAGCGGGTCACTTGTAGCAGTCGTCGAAAAAGGCAAAAAACATTAAGTTAACACATTTTTCTGGCATATACTTCTCAGTTTTACTTTTATTGCTGTTTAAACTTATACTAGGATGCCCATTAACATCAGGCAAAGGGACTGTCAACTAAAAAGTAGCCTTTCAGCAAACGGGTACGTTCACATTCGTCACCTGTTGTCAAACGTTTGTTAAATGTGACGGACCTGAAGATGATGCAGAGCACATGATGATTTTTAATCACATTTTTAACCACACATTAACTATATTTATATAGTCCTACTTATGATTTTTAATATTTAACTTATTTTTTAAACATTTTAGAATTGTATTTATGTAAATCATGAACTGTAACATTGTTTTTTAACTCATTTTTTTAACCATGAACTCAATTAGCCTGTTAGATCTATTTATATCATGAATTTAAATTTTTAACTTTCTTTATTGAATGTATATTAACCATGAACTGTAACTAATGTATTGCTTTTTATTACCATGAACTTTGTTTATTGTTACTGTATTAATTTTGCTCATAGCCATGTAGTATCTGGCTGCACCCCTAATAGACTGGCCCTCCAACACAGCCTGCCAGGCTCTATCATACAGGTCTGGGTCTATCTGAGCCCTGGCTGTCTTCCTCACTCTGATCCTGGGCATTTCCTGTAAGCATAATGTCAAAAAACATGAATAATCAACAAGTTAAGGCCCTGTGCTACAACCGTCCCTCCCCTGTCTCCCTGCATTTTAGGCAGGATAACAGAAAAACTAAGCAAGCTTGCTAAATGAATGAATTGCTCATGTTAAGTCTACAGATGGGTCTAACAGATGACATATGTTTGCAGTGTTGTATAAATAAACTATTTGACAAAATGGAAAAACACCTTCGGTGTCGATATTTTACTTATGGATTTGAAAATGAGTATTTCGCTGATAACGCCGGGAAAACGAGTCGGAATGGAGTGATTCTCCGTACCGGATGTTGTCACCGGAAGACGATCGCGTGTTCCAACTTTTGCTGTGTCCGAAATCATTCACTACTCCCTACTCCCTACTCACTATATAGGGAATTCCCTATATAGAGGACTATATAGTGAGCTCATTAAAACACTTTCGGACACTAGTCCGTCGCGAAGTTAAGTACGTCATTACTGTCGCACAATTCAAACGAGCCAGAGTGATGTCATCTGGTGGGTTTCCGAAATAAATAATAAATTCATTTGTGTGATAAAAACCTAATACTGAGCGTATTTTCCCACATGAATTAATACAAAAATAAATACACCACTACACTATTACTTACATTTGCATGTATTTCCCTGCTGCACCGGGTGCTCCTCCTCATTGTCCACCACGTCTGCCGTCTGTTATTGGCGCCTCCGCAATGCATCACGGTACATATTGCTTGGTTAGTGACCATCGGTTGTACACTACTTTTTGCACTGCATTGTGGGATATTATGAGTCCACTATATAGGGTATATTAATTTACACTAAACATTCGGACAGCACTACAAAATGGCGAACACACTATTTAGTGCACTATTTAGTGAGTAGGGAGTGATTTCGGACACAGCCTTTCACATTCCAGAGATGCATGTAACACGAATAAGGGCCCGTGCTACAACTGTCCCCCTGCTACAATCGACCCGGATCTCAATGATATTATATGAATCATACAATGTAAACAAATAACCTCACACGAGTCACTCGTGAAATGAGAGCATATTGTGGGACTCAGCTTATTAGCTTCACATCACAGCAGCATGAGATAGCACTAGCTTACACAGATAAATAATACACATTAACACAGTATTAACACCCAACTTAGACAGTGAAACGTCATGAAACTCACCTTCTGGCATTTACACACAGCAATAAACCATGGCGTGATGATGAATGTTTAGAAAAGGTACAAGGAAAATAACAGGCTATCCGCCGCTGTATCAGGAGAAAACTAAACTTTCCCAGTGCGGCACCTCTCACACAGGTGTGGTGCTTTCAATAGCGTCAGAACGACTATGGTGCGTTCAGGCGCGTAGGACATATGAAAACTAACCGATAAACACAATGCAACTGAACAGTATCTTAGCTCAATAAACAAGTTCATAACACATAAACAACATCTTTTTTTTTTTTTTTTCTACTTGTCTGCATTGGTCTTCATAGCTTAGCGCCACAAAAGGGTGCGAGCTTCTTGTGAAGATTGATGCACTGTTAATCTTGCAGTCAAGTATTTTATACCCACAATGCATGGTTGTGACCGTCACCCACCCTCCCTGGAGACTAGCCTATCAGCCTTTATTGGAAAAGCTTCCTAATATGAGCCAGAGAGGGCCGTGATACACCAAGGTGTGTTAAGAGGAAAGTAAGGAACAAGCAAGGGGGAGGGGGCAGGTGCTAGTCCTGAGTTATATAGTGACAGTGATGCGGAGGAGAAGGAGGGAAAACATACAAACAAAAAAAAAAAAAAAGGGATAAACAGGCAGTGTAGCTGATGTATTGTGGGCTTGAGGTGGTTGTGCTCCATGCAGATTATCAGAAATAAACATATACATGTCTACTATACTGTACTGAGAAACAGAAACAAAAGAGAAGTCTATACTGAACACCAAAAATGTGAGAGTCTTGGTGGAGGGGGAAAGCCCGCCTGTAGAGAAGAGAGAGCGCAGTGTGGAAAGTTTGAGAAGCAAGTGGGCCCCTTTGAAGTGATCCCATCGGTTCTTTGTCAACATGGGCTTTCTAACAGAGAGTAAATCAGAGTCTTACCTGTACCTGGTCTCTGAGACAAGAAAGGCAAAGAGGTCACTTTTATAGTCTGGGAGGTTCCGCCTCCTGGTCATGGGCATGACTTTGTTACATAAGGGGCCCTATTTAGATGGTCTAAACATTCAATAGTTGTAATAGTATGTTGGCTTCCAATGAAATAGAGAGCGCTGTCGCGAAATACAAGAGGTCTAAAACTGCGGGTCCAGATCTGCAGGTCTGAATCATAGACTGTATAAAATAATGGACGTAGTCTCCGTTAAATCCTCCTTAAACACCATGAATAACCGACTTGTTGTGCTTGAATCCACCGCAGCAGGCTCTACTTCCGCTCTCCCTCCGTGCGGGGGAACCCTCGACGTCATCGGCCGAGCCCCCGTCCTTGCCCCGCAGAACTCTGGGAACTGCAGTTCCTGCGCCAAGTACGGGTGTGCCGTTTCTGTCCCCAGCTGGGGCTATTCCTGATGCTCTCAGGAACAAGATTATCACAGGTATGCAGCTCAGTCTTGTTTTTCTTTTCTATTTATTTTTTATTGCCATATTAGCATTTTATCTGATTGCTCTATGTTGCTGTTTTATTAGGGCAGGACGTTAATCTGGTCAAGATTTTGATTTGTGCTTCTGACACATCAAATAAACGGATGGTGGACTCCGGCGACTTCTCTGTCTTTTTAAAGGATAATGACCCCAGACTGTCAAAATCACTGACACTAGCCGAGTTCAATGTGGCTTTCGGCGTCTTTAGAGACACCATTTGTGAAGTCTTTCCTGAATACAGACAAGAGCTGGACACGTACCTTGCTATTATTTCTGATTTGGCTATGTCATACGGAGGGACTCTTTTCTACGAGTACCACAAGAGTTTTTCATCTAAATCTGCTATGTACATCCAGAAATTTAATCAACAGATAGACTGGTCAGTTGTAGATCTAGCTTTAATAAGCAGACACTTCACCGGACATCAAGCCTTATCATGCTCTATCTGCGGTTCATTTAGCCACAGCCCCACTCTTTGTCCTAAGACTGTGTTTCAGGCCAATACTCCTTGGCTCCAAGCTACGGGTCCCGCACGCAAAACTCAGGTGCCTTATTTACCTGGCAATAATATTCCTATATGTATCAACTTTAACGAAAATGTCTGTACTTACCGCAATTGTAAATATTTGCATATTTGCAGCTGGTGCGCGGACAGCCACCCGAGATCTGTGTGCCCAAGACGGGTGCGTCCTGCAAATTCAGAGAAATAAATTCTGTCCAAGCTCATTCCTCCACACCTGTGATTGTTCCGGCTCTCTCCAAGGCTCTCAGAAATCATCCCATCAGATCTTTTGTCAATTATTTAATAACTGGACTTGTTCAGGGGTTTTTAGCCGGCCTTTGTTGGCTTCCTAAGACTTCTCATGTGTGCAAAATCTGCAATCAGCGTTTAAGGAGCCTAAGGCTGTAGATGAGCTGCTCGAGAAGGAGATTAAGAAAGGGTTCATGATGGGTCCATTTTCCAACCTCAGCCGCTTCAGTTTCAAAAGGGATCTTCTCTCTCTGTTGGGCCATCTTAATTTTGCTATGAGAATTATCCCTCAAGGGCATGCGTGTGTCTCCCGATTGCTTGACCTGTCAAAACGGTTAAAAATCTTCAGGATATGATTATATCAGATCATGGGTGCCTGTCTGATATTCGATTTTGGTCCTTCTTTTTAGATCAGTGGAACGGCTTTTGTTTTTTTTTTTTATAATAACTCATCAGAAACTTCCGCTTCGATAGAGTTCTTTACAGATGCCACTCCTTCTGACAGTTTCGGGGGGTTCTTCAAGGGCGAATGGTTTTCTGCAGCTTGGCCTGAGGAAATGCTCAATTTACCGTTAGACTGCAAATCAACAGCATTATTTGAACTGTACCCAATTGTGGTGGCTTCCTATTGTGGGGCAGCAAATGGTCTAGGAAACAGATTGTAGTCTTGTGTGATAATGAAACTACTGTTAACATGATTAACAAAGGGCACTCTAAGACGCCCACAATTAATCGTCTACTCAGACGCCTTACCTGGGCATGCGTGACAGGTAACTTTTTAATGCGCGCTGTCTATAACCCTGGTCATGACAACTCTGTAGCTGATGCTCTCTCTCGTTTTAAATTTCAGTGGCCTGCCCTGCCCTCCATTCTCTCAAGTCATTCTAGATTAGGATGTGAAGGGCCTCTGCCCTCTCTGCTAAATTCTGCTGCCAAATATATGAGGAAAGGCCTATCAAAGAACACATTAAAAAAACTTATGATTCTGCTTGGTGGTTTTTCTCTTCTTTCTGCGCTCGTTTTGCTTGCCCACCCTTGCCTATCAATATTCCCTTTGTTTGCGCATTTATTATCCACTCTTTTGAGTCCCGTAAATTGCAGCCTCTCTCCATTAAAGCCATGATAGCCGGCATTCAGTTTAATCTTCGTTGTCAAGACCCTTCAGTCTGTAGCCTGTTAACGCATCCCAGCATTCGCCTGCTTCTCAACGGCCTCAAAAAAGAGCAACCTCCAGGCAATGACAAACGCTTACCTCTCACTATCTCGTTGGTGCACAGGATGATTTCAAAAATTAAGATCCGGGCTGTTCACTCCTGGTGTTAACAAAATGTTGGAGGCTGTTCTTTTAATGGCGTTTTATGGTTTCATGACATGTGGGGAGTTCACCACTCGGTCTCTTTCTTTCAACCCTCTGCATGACCTCTGTTTTTCTGATTTAATATTAGAATCTGATCATTTCACTGTTTATTTAAAACATTCTAAGACAGATCGGATGAACAAGGAACGCCTGTGGTGATTGCAAAAATTAATTCTGCTTTCTGTCCTTACGCCTCCATGCTGTGCTACCTGAAAACCCGACCTGCTCCTGCTCCGAGTGACCCGCTTTTCACCATGGATGGCAGCAAGCCCATGACCAGATCTTGGTTTTCCAAAAGGCTGCGTGAACTCTGCTTGAGTTGCGGGCTGTCTCCAGCGGCGTACACTGCTCACTCCCTCCGAATTGGGGCAGCTACAACTGCAGCGCTGCTCGTGCCCACGCCCTCCCTTAAGTCTCTGGGCCAATGGTCTTCGGCGGCTTACGTCAAATATATTCGATTCAACAAAAATGAAATTCTGCAGGCTCAAAAAAAATCATGAGTGCTCATGCCCTGTAATCCGGCTTCAATAAATGTTCAGCAGCACATTACGGTTGTATCTGGTGGATTGCTGGAAAAGGGGTAGCTGCCAATTATCCCTTTAGGCTAAATAGTCTGACAAGGCTGATTCTATGGTAGATGCTCCACCATTGTCAGGCTCTGCATCTCAAGCTGTTGGGGGACTTGCAGTTTTGGGGGGTCTGCTATTCATTCCCTGTAATGTCTGTCATACAGATCATTTTCAGGGAATGAATAAATTGAGATAGAGCCTGACGCCAATCTTGCTTCAGCCATACTAAACTATTCACGCTGTGCTTCAGTATGCAAATATTTATGCTCAATAAAAAATGCTAAATTCAATCCAGAGTTGTCTGACTGAACTAGTTCGGGCAGACAACTCAAGTGCGCCAATCCTGATCAGCTGATCAGTCACATGCTCTCCTCAGCTGATAGAGCGGGCTATTTAAACCCCCTGTGCTTACCTGATCATTCCTTGCTACTCTGCTGCTGCATGCTGCATGGTGCTACTGCTGCTCTGCTGCTCTGCTGCTGTTTCTGCTGCTCTCACTGCTGTTGATGCTGCTGCCTCTGCTGCTCTGCTGGTGATCCTGCTGTGTTCTGCTGCTCTCGCTGCTGCTGCTGCTGCTGCTGCCACTGCTCTGTGCTGCTTAGGAAGCTTCTCAAATCCCACCACCTCCCAAGCATCCACCTGTGGGCTCTGTTTCTAGGACCCCCAGCTGGGGGTCTGCTATTCATTCCCTGTAATGTCTGTCATACAGATCATTTTCAGGGAATTAATAAATTGAGATAGAGCCTGACGCCAATCTTGCTTCAGCCATACTAAACTATTCACGCTGTGCTTCAGTATGCAAATATTTATGCTCAATAAAAAATGCTAAATTCAATCCAGAGTTGTCTGACTGAACTCTGTCAAACGTGCGATCGCTCCGGAATAAAAGCGAGGAGCTTTCCACCCTGATCCTGTACGATCTGGACTATCAACAAACCAGTCTCTTTTGTTTTACAGAGACATGGCTGTCTGAAAGTGCAAACTTTGATTTAGAAGGTTTTAACGTCATTGGCTTTGACAGGGATGCGGAAAAAACGCGGAAGACAATTGGGGGCGGGCTCTGCATGGCTGTCAACAAAAAGTGGGCAACAAACTTCACTGTGAGAGAGACTGAGTGCTGCAAATACTATGAACTGATGACTGTGTCCTTCAGACCACACTACCTACCCCGAGAGTTTTCACAAATAACTGTGAATATAGTTTATGTTCCAGGTCCTGACTTTAGTCAAGCTGCTGAGCAAATATCTGACTGTTACAACAGAGCTGTCAGTCAGACTGGAGAGCAGCCAGTGTTTGTACTTGGGGACTTTAACAAGTGTGACATCACCACATATCTACCCAATCTGGAACAATATGTCACAACTCCCACCAGACTGCAGAATATACTGGATTTATGCTATGGCAATATCCCCGGTGCATATATTTCAAAGCCACGCCCACCCCTTGGACGCTCTGACCACAATGTCATACTGCTGCTGCCAAAGTACAGATCACAACTGAAAACAGGTGAACCCATAAAAAAGTCAATCAGAGTTTGGAACAATGAGGCAACAGAAACACTTCAAGGTTGCTTTGAACTCACAGACTGGGATTTGTTTTTTAATGACTGTGATGATGATTTTAACATGCTGACAGATGTACTGACATCTTACATTCTTTTCTGTGAGGACACTGTGACTCCCACCAAACAAATAACAATACATCGAAACAAAAAGAAATGGGTAACAAAGGACATGAAAATCTGCCTGGTCCAAAAGAAAAATGCTTTTTTACAAGGAGACAAGGTCAGGGTGAGGGAGCTGGAGAAGGAGTTTAGAAAGATGGCAAAGCTGGCTAAAATCCCCTACAAAAATAAAGTGGAGCAGAAACTGACCTCAGGAAATGCAAGGGAGGCATGGCAGGGGTTAAACATCATGATGGGCAGAGCCCTGAAACCTGAGGTGGTTAACTGCACAGACCCCACCTCCCTTGCAGAGCAGCTCAACATCTTCTTCACCCGGTTCAACAGCAGCAGCACACCAATCGCTTGGACCTGCCCACCTTCCATCTCCCCCCAACAAGAAGCCCTCACCATTGACGAGCAGCTGGTGACCTCCATCCTGCGCAGAGTCAACCCACACAAGGCCTCTGGCCCTGACAGGCTCAAAGGCAGGGTGCTTAGAGACTGCTCCACTCAGCTAGGTGGAGTCCTCACCAGACTCTTTCAGTTCCTTTTGGACTCCGGGTGTGTCCTTAATCTGTGGAAGTAATCCACCATCATTCCTATTCCCAAAAAGTCCCATCCTAAAGAGCTGAAGGACTACAGACCAGTAGCCCTGACATCCGTGCTATGTAAATGCATGGAGCGAGTGTTAGGTGACTGTCTGTCAGACATGCTGTCACACAAACTGGACCCTCTTCAGTTTGCCTATAAGGCAGAACGTGGAGCAGAGGATGCATGTCTCACACTTTTAGACACTGTCACCAAACAACTGGACTCTGCACACCCCTACACCAGGATTTTATAAATGGACTTCTCCTCTGCCTTTAATACTGTACACACAGACACCTTACTGCACCAGCTCTCACACCTTCAGGTTCACCCTACACTGATTTTATGGATTCAGAGTTTTTTACATGACAGGCCACAGCAAGTGTTTTTAAATGGTTTTAAATCCAGCAAGTTGATTTTAAACACAGGTGTCCCTCAAGGTTGTGTTTTATCCCCCATTCTCCTCTCTGTGTACAACAACAACATCTCCTGTAACAGTGAAGGAATGACTCTTTTTAAATACGCAGACGACATGGCTCTGGTGGCTCACCTGTCGGACAGCACTGCACTGACCCGTTACCAGGAGACAGTCAACAACCTTGTCCAAGGTTTTGACAAGAACGCTCTCGTGCTCAACATCTCAAAAACAAAGGAGCTGTGCTGTGGGGGCAGAGGTAAATCTCTGCAACCCCTTTTTACACCTCTCAGTATCCAGGGTCAGTCTGTCGAGCAGGTTGAAGTTTTTAAATATCTGGGAACCGAGATCGACACCAACCTGTCGTTTGCGAATCAGGCCGACTCGGTGTACAAAAAAGCACAACAGCGCCTTCACCTGCTGAGGAAACTGAGGACTTTTAATGTCAGCAGAGACATCTTAACCCTGGTTTACAGCTCACTCATTGAATCCATCCTCACATTCAACATTTCATCCTGGTATAGCTTCCTCTCCACTAAACACAAAACAAAACTCTCCCGTATTGTTAATCAGGCCAGCAAAATCATTGGTTCATCACAAACTCATGTCTCTGAACTATATAACCGCTCTGTGATCAGGAAGGCCACCCTGATCACAGAGGACCCCTCTTACCCCCTCCATCACTCCTTCCAGTTACTTCCACCAGGCAGACGTTACAAAGTCCCACTGGCCCGCAAAAATATCTACAAAAAATCCTTTATTCCCACTGCAATAACCACCCTGAACAAAATGAAATAAGACACTTAACAGTACATAAATTCTGGCTGCTGTTTCTTATAACATCTCCCTAATTGTTGGTATGATCTGAGTCTGTAACCTAAGTATGTGTGATATGTGTGTATTTTTATTGTTGGAGCCTTGTCAAAGGAGAATTTCTGCCACCTTCTGGGGCAGACAATAAAGCTTTTCTATTCTATTCTATTCTATTCTATTCTATTCTATGTTTCCACTAATTACTTGGACTGACCTAACGTTAGTAGCGTTAGCTTTGCAAGTGAAGGCTGCAGGTAACAGCTTTGCTGTGTTAGGATTATGTTATGTCTTCACTGTGTATCTTCACATAAAAGAATACTCCGACGATTTGGGAGTTATGCCCTTTCTCTATCATTTTCATATTGAGACAACATGATCAATATCTTTTTTGTGTCTGTACGTCCAGTGGCTGGGTCTAGCGTTTAGCATTGCGCTGATAGAGAGTCAGTACGTCCTGCGCTGTGATCCGCGGAGGGATACACCGGTGAGCAGGCACAGACGTAGCTTGTAAACAAAACTCAGCTCTTTATTTAGCCTAGCGATATCTCCAGATTTTAGTAGCTGCAATGGACGACTTTGAACGCGATTTTGAAGAGTTTCTTGTAGCGGACACAGATCCAGAGCCATACCTGTTTGAGCCAGAGCATACAGATGAGGAACTCCATGTGTTGAATGCTGAGCAGAGATGAGAGAGGCTGAATCCTCCACTACTATTTTCCTGCACATCATGTGCTGCCATCGAGATATATCATCAGGAGGAAAACTGCCGCAGAGAGTGCATCACAAGGAATGAAAACTTTGCAGCAATCACTAATCCTGGCGTGATTGAAACTTTTTTTCATGTTCCTAAGATGAACTGGAAAAAACGCTCCAGGCCTGCAGGAGCTGATGGACAGCTTTCAGTCGGGTGAGTAATATCATCCGTGTCATCTCTTTGTTTGTTTTTACCCGAGTGACCAAGCGTACCTGTCCCAGAGCCAGCTGCAGCTGTTGCTCACCGGTGTATCCCTCCGCGCAAGATGTACTGACAGTGCCATGCTAACCGCTGTCTCAATATGAAAATGATAGAGAAAGGGCATAACTCCCAAATCGTCTGAGTATTCTTTTCACATAATAATGCAGACTCAGCAGATGACTTGTTAACTGTTTATTCCTCCTTACACCGAACGTACACGGCTGCTTCTCATTGTTTCTCAGGAGCACATCAACGGTTACTACATTACCCAGAATAATTTGAGGCTCACACTACTACGGTAGCCTTAGTAGCTCAAAATACACAACAGATTAGATCAGAACAGAAACACGACAGGAGAATTTACTGAGTAATTTTGCTGTTTCCACTATTTACTTGGACTGACCTGACGTTAGTTAATCCTCTCGCTCTCCAAAACAAATGCATGCGGTAATTTCCGGCGGTCTGCGCTGGGTCTGCGTCGCCTCGACGCATAGTTACATTTTTGGGGAGGTGCACGTCAGGCTACTCCGGGGGCTACGGCGAGCCTTCTGTGTAGCCCTGTACCCTACAACGTAGCGACGTCGTCGATTCAACGCACGACCATAAATCAGGCTTTAACAACATCTACATCGCAATAGAAGATGTTTAAAGACGGCGGGGATGGCGGTGGAAATACGGAACCGGAAATGCATTGCTACCAAGCAAACCAATCACAGCCGTGCCGGTCTGCGCTGGGTCTGCGTCGCCTCGACGCATAGTTACATTTTTGGGGAGGTGCACGTCAGGCTACTCCGGGGGCTACGGCGAGCCTTCTGTGTAGCCCCGTACCCTACAACGTAGCGACGTCGTCGATTCAACGCACGACCATAAATCAGGCTTTAACAACATCTACATCGCAATAGAAGATGTTTAAAGATGGCGGGGATGGCGGTAGAAATTCGGAACCGGAAATGCGTTGCTACTAAGCAAACCAATCACAGCCGTGCCGGTCTGCGCTGGGTCTGCGTCGCCTCAACGCGTAGTTACATTTTTGGGGAGGTGCACGTCAGGCTACACCGGGGGCTACGGCGAGCCTTCTGCGTAGCCCCGTACCCTACGACGTAGCGGCGTCGACGATTCAACGCACAGGCTTAAGTAGGGTGACCAGACGCCCCGCACTGTGCGGGACTGCACAGCATCTCTGTCTCTTTTCATACGTCAAGCAAATTGAGACCATGTCCCGCATGATTGGTTGCCACCCGCGCTAGCATTGTTGGAGTACTGTAGTACTACGGTACCTCACGGTACCACTATTGTGGGATAAGTTCAAAGTCCAATCACAAGAGGGTGAGTGTCCATGCGCATGGACACTCACCCTCTTGGGCAAGCAAAACAAAACATTCAGCACGCTATGCAAGTACAGATTCCAACCAGCAGCAGAAACGAAAGGTGAATCCTGCCAGTTGTGGGTTGAACGGGATCACAGACGCCATATTCCTGTCAAATACGCCGCAAGATAAGGCTTACCGGCGACGAGGAAGTCCGGCTCCAGGTCCAATAATTTCCTCTTTGTTGATTTCATGACTGCCCAGAAATACCTGAACAGCCGAGTCGTGGCGGCACACAGGTGTGATGTGTCAGAGGAGAAACTAGCTGTTCACATTTCTCTCTTTGTGGCAGGTAGCAGCCCACAAACCTCACCGCACTTTAAGGACTGTTCTTTACTTATGGAGGGACTGTTCTTTACTTGTCAGGGGAGGAGGGTGGCTGGTTGATTTTTATTTTATTTATTTATTTTATTTTGATCCCCCCTATGTTAATCACTGATTGATGCTGTTTTTGAAGTATGAATAAGTCAATAATATTTATTTAATTGAAATATCATGGATGTATTATAGAAAAGTGATTTATCTTTTTATAAATGACAAAAGGCACATCTACCTCATTTTTGCTGTGGTATCGTGATACTACTCAGAACCATGATACTTTCACTGGTATCTGGGGGAGGCCTCCAATGTGGCTCTTGCCTAGGGCCCCCAGAGTGTCTTGAAACAGTCAAATAATGCAGCCACATTCTTAAAATGAAAAAGCATTTCTGCAAATGCATTTTAATTTAAATATTGGTCAGGATTCGCTTCCATACAGTGATACCACACACATCATTGTGCTATCATCCCATCACGCTATAAATCCAGATCAGCTGTCAATAAAAAAAAAAACCTGACAAATTTCTTTACAATCCCTTATACAGATCTTGTTATCAGTCACTTCATATAATGAGGAATATCGTGTGTTACCACGTCTTAGGCTTGCGTGTTTCTCCCTGTCTATTCACATTTGTAGTCCAGCTCTCAAGATGCAAATATCTCCATATTGTCCAGTTGACACTCCGTCAAACTTTGACAGGGACACCCCCCCCCCCCCCCCCCCCCCCCCAAATCTGGTTAGCTCTGGCTGTCCTGAAAAAAATAAGACATAGCATGTGCATGTAGCCTTTATAATGACTGTGATATGAACTTAAAAGTAAAGGCAGTAAAAATACCCCAAAAAAGGCCTAGGGAGGTGGGCAAAAGGCACAAATGAAAATGTCTGCAGGTACCAGAGGAAGAAGCATGAGGGGACTGCTGCCAAGCAGAGGTCAATGGTGAAAATGTTATTTTTACATGCCAATGTCAACAGGATCACACCTGGAAAAAAGCAAACACTGACAAATGAAAAGAAGAAAATGCAGAAAAGACTGCTGTTGGATTCAATGAGGAACCTCCATTTTAAGTTCGTGGCTGAGCAGACCAACCTCCATTTATCATATTCACTGTTCTGCAAACTTTGCCCCTACTGGGTTGTGCATCCAACACTGGCAGATTGTGATAGATGCATGTGCAAACAACATGAAAATCTAGCATTTATTCCCAAAAAACTTCACCAGATGGACATCATTGACACATCCAATCTGGAGAACCTGGCACAAGCCATTACATGTGACACCACAAGTAAGTGATGTACTGTATGTATGGTGAATGTAAAGAATGCAGCAACAATACCTACCCACTAACATGCCTTTACAAAGCCACTGATCGCATCTCCTGTCTTTAGTGTGGATTACTGTGGATAAAGCGCACAAAAATGATCCGGGATCAACCTCAAAGATCACTTTGCAAAAAGAATTTGAATGCACTCAAGAAGAGCTGGTGAAAACTTTTACCATTTTGCTCCAGAAGTTTAGGCATCATCTCTACAACATCAGCAGTATTTTTTCTCATGAGTCCTGAAGCTGAACCTCCCTGCAAATGAATGTGTGCAGTGCATATTGACTTCTCCAAGAACTACAACTGCAAATACAGCAGTGAGGTGCAAGGTGTGCATTTTGGTGCATCACACCACCAGGCCACTTTTCCACACTGGGATTGATTATGTTGGCGGGGCATCTGCCCCTACCTCCTTCAGCACTATATCAGCATCCAGACTGAAGGGACCACCTGCTATTTGGCAACACCTGAAGCCCATCCTGAGTGAAACCACAAGAGATGCCCAGACATAGAAAACATTTTTTTTTTTTTTAGCAATGGTTCATGTACACAGTACAAACAGCAAGGTAATTTTTTTTACCTTTTTTTACTGACATTTTCAAGCTAGGGTTCACAAAAGGAACGTGGACCTACTTTGAAGCCAGCCATGGCTAAGGTGCCCCAGATGGCATGGGTGGCACATTGAAGAGGATGGCCAACAGGCTTGTCATCAAGGAGTTGATATTCCCATGGCATCATCTGTGTACCAAGCACTGAGTCAGAGGCAGTCAAAAGTGAAAATGTTTTACAACCAGGAGTGTGAGGATCTGGAGTGTGACTGTTGCGGCTTCCAAACACAAACCCTCAAAGCCGCTGAGAGTATGAGGCTGGGTCCTCCACGTAGATTTGCGACGCGCTACAGCAGACCATGATAAAGACACGCTGAGATCCAACAATGCTTTTGGTGCATTTATTATGATACAGAACAGCACAGAGCTATCACAGCGCAGCAAGGATGGATAAATGTAAAAATGAGACTGGCGGATTAAACAGGAAAAAAGGGTGATTAATGAATGAATGAGTAGCGGTCAACAAAAATTACGGCTACTCCCAACCCTGACTCTCTCTCTCTCTCTCATCCGCTTCACCGGTGAGTGCCCACCTTTACGCACACACACTTCCGCACACACACACGCCCACTCCCAGGTGAACCACCCCCTCTGCAACACACACACACTCAAACACACCGTGCTGCTCATCTTCAGCCTGTATGTCTCTTACAGTGACTGCCAGAAAACCAAGTGCTTCAGCTTCAATGTTGCAGATGACCAAACAGAAGACATCATACACAGCACATCAGAAGAGGTGCAGTGGCACAGTCCAGAGGCCCCGAAGAAATGGTGTGCACTGGTTTACGACCATACCATCTACTCAGGGATTATCAAAGAGGTGAATGAGACCCACTGCCAGGTGAAATGTATGCACAGAGTGGGGAAAACCATTTTTTTTTCTGGCCAATGATGGAGGATCTTCAATGGTATCCCTTCAAAGACATCCTGACCCTCATTCCTCCCCCAGAAAACATCACCTCACGTCACATGGCCATCGCCAGACAAATATAGGATACTCTGGCCAGACATGAAATTTAAATCTGGAAATTATAGTGTAAGCGTTCTAAAATGTTGATCAGTTCATGACGATTTTTGATGTGCTTATTTATTTTATTGCCAGGATGTTGGCTTGCTAGTGAATAATTGTGTTTTTGTTGACGTGTATTATTTTTCATTCCTAATACTCCTGTTCATCTTAAAGCAACATGATGGGAGTTTTTGAGCCCTCAAAATATATATCCAAGATCCTTGTGATGGTACATCAACTCACAATAGGTTGGATGACACCTCCGTCCGTGCTTAAGAGCGTCTGTTTCAATTGCACTGGCACTATGCAGTTTCTGGGTTCTGGTAGGAACCCAGACATCAAAAAGACTACAAAATTTGGCTGCTTTGCGGCGTATATGTCATATATAGAGTAGCGTAGCCGAACCGAGGTGAACGAAGTTAGACGTGGTTGTCATGGCTGAAGCAGCAAAGAAAAGGAAGAAGGTGAAGGTGTTGTCCGAGGACACAAAGAAAAGACAACGAGAGAGCGAAAAAACAAGAGCTCAAACAAGGATTATTCACACGCTGGCGAGAGCTGAAAGAGGAGGAGGGATGCCGACAGCTTTCATTTTAGTTTGTCTTTTACAGTTTGCTGTTAGCACCGCGAGCGCGATGTGCTTGTGTCGACCACAATGGTAAATCATAATAGCAGTGAATGAGAGACTGTGGACAGAGCGGATTGAAATATGGCTTTCTACATGCTGATCCCATGTATTGATAAAGTATTGGCTTGGCTGGCAGAGGTTTTATTGCACTTGCTTACACTAACTAGCGTAGTTGTTGTCAAGTAGAGTGCTCTTTAAGTTATATTCCCTTCATCTGCACCGCGGCCTCTCTGCTGTTGTCTGACTTCACTCTGTTGAGTTTTGTGTGTGTGTGTGCGTGCTATGAGGAGGTCAGCCCTGACATGCAGAGAGCAACTCATTTCTGAGTTTCGAAAATGAATAAATGGATAAAGCAATCGGCCTAATCACGCATGTACAAAATGCTGCAAGGCTACTTTACCTGTTCTGAAGACACGGCCAGCTTCAGGAAGTTCACCGGTATTGTTGGTTTGTCAACAAATGCACGTGCAGAAAGATTTTTGCGACAGTTGTAACAGACAATACCGTTTTTCGCCTCCATTGTGTTGCTTTATTGCTAGGTTGTCAGCGTACTGTTATATTTATCCATTGAATATTTGATCAGATCCTGTTTATGGTCCTATCAACATGTTCATTTTATAACATGCCAACTCATCCTGGTGATCCTTTATCGAAAAGATATATGAAAACATATCAAACAACAATCCTGGGGTTCTGAGTATTTATTCATAAAATGTATGTCATTTTCTACAATCAAAATAATGTACTCATTCAACCCTGTCACTTTATGCAACCCCACTACTCTAATTTCAACCCTGTTACCATATAACTCAAACTCTCTAAGTTAGTAATTTTAACTCTAGTCTGTTACTCAGCCCTAAACCTAAACTACACTATAATTCATTTGAAAGCCTCGTTCTTAGTCTTTTACATCCGACCTGGAAAACCTCGCAGCCCCTTTTATTTTTTATAGTGTACCTTCAGTAACAGAGGTTTCCCGTGCCGACTTTAACCTCTCCCAAATTGATCATCTTGTCGATAGCGCTTGTAGGCTCGCTGCGAACAACACTCGACTCTGTAGCTCCTCTTAAAAAGTAGTTAACAAAGCAAAGAAAGTTCGCTCATTGGTATAACTCTCAAACCCGTAAGTTAAAACAAATATCGCAAAAACTTGAAAGGAATTGGCGATTAACCAAACTGGAAGAATCTCGTTTAATCTGGGCAGACAGTCTCAAAACATATAAGAGGGGCCTCCGCAATGCCAGAGCAAACTATTACTCAGCTTTAATAGAAGAAAACAAAAATAACCCCAGGTTTCTTTTCAGCACTGTAGCCAGGCTGACTGAGAGTCACAGCTCTATTGAGCCTTGTATTCCTTTAGCCCTTAGCAGTAATGATTTTATGAGCTTCTTTAATGACAAAATTCTAACTATTAGAGGCAAAATTCATGACCTCCTGTCCTCAGATAGTACCTATCTAACCTCAAACACAGCTGTAAGACCTAATATATATTTAGATTGCTTCTCCCCGATTTCTCTTCAAGAATTGACCGCAGTGATTTCTTCATCTAAATCATCAACGTGTCTCTTAGACCCCATCCCAACTAGGCTACTTAAGGAGGTCTTACCTTAGGTTAACACCCATATATTAGACATGATCAATATATCCTTATTAACAGGCTATGTACCACAGTCTTTTAAGGTAGCTGTAATTAAACCTCTACTAAAAAAGCCCACCCTGGATCCAGAGGTGTTAGCCAACTATAGACCAATATCTAATCTTACCTTTATGTCAAAGATCCTTGAGAAAGTAGTCGCAGACCAGCTGTGTGATTTTCTCCGTGATAATAATTTATTTGAGGAATTTCAGTCAGCATTTAGAGTGCATCATAGCACTGAGACAGCACTAGTTAAAATTACAAATGACCTTCTGATTGCTTCAGACAAAGGACTCATCTCTGTACTTGTTTTATTAGATCTTAGTGCAGCGTTTGACACTGTTGACCATGAAATTCTGCTACAGAGACTGGAACACTTAATTGGCCCAAAAGGTTCTGCACTAAGCTGGTTTAAATCTTATTTATCTGATCGTTTTCAGTTTGTTCATGTTCATAATGAATCATCCTTACGTACTAAAGTTTGTTTTGGAGTTCCGCAAGGTTCTGTGCTTGGACCAATCCTATTTACTCTATATATGCTTCCTTTAGGTAACATCATTAGAAATCACTCCGTAAATTTCCATTGTTATGTGGATGATACACAGTTGTATTTATTTATGAAGCCAGAAGAGAGTAATCAATTAACTAAACTTCATAATTGTCTTAAAGACATAAAAACCTGGATGAGCACCAACTTCCTGATGTTACAAAACTGAAGTTATCGTTCTTGGCCCCAAACAACTCAGAGACATTTTATCTGATGACATAGTTTCTCTCCATGGCATTGCTCTGGCCTCTACCACTACCGTAAGAAACCTCGGAGTAATATTTGATCAAGATCTGTCTTTTAATTCTCATTTAAAACAACCTGGACTGCATTTTTTCATCTGCGTAATATTGCGAAAATTAGGTCTATCCTGACCCGAAAAGATGCAGAAAAATTGGTCCACGCTTTTGTTACCTCAAGGCTGGATTACTGTAACTCTCTATTATCAGGTAGCTCTAGTAAGTCCTTAAAAACCCTCCAGCTAATTCAGAATGCAGCAACACGTGTACTAACAGGAACTAAGAAACAAGATCATATTTCTCCTGTTTTAACTTCTCTGCATTGGCTCCCTGTAAAATCTAGAATTGAATTTAAAATCCTACTGTTAACTTATAAAGCTCTAAATGGTCAAGCTCCATCATATCTTAGAGAGCTCATAGTGCCATATTATCCCACCAGAACACTGCGCTCTGAGAACGCAGGGTTACTCGAGGTCCCTAAAGTCTCCAAAAGTAGATCAGGAGCCAGAGCCTTCAGCTATCAGGCTCCTCTCCTGTGGAATCATCTTCCTGTTGCAGTCCGGGAGGCAGACACAGTCTCCACATTTAAGACTAGACTTAAGACTTTCCTCTTTGATAAAGCTTATAGTTAGGGCTGGCTCAGGCTTGCCTTGTAGTTAGGCTGACATAGGCCTAGTCTACCGGAGGACCCCTTATAATACACCGGGCACCTTCTCTCTCTCTCTCTCTCTCTCTCTCTCTCTCGTGTCCTATTACTGCATCTTGCTAACTCGGCCATTCTGTATGCCACTAACTCGGCTTCTTCTCCGGAGCCTTTGTGCTTCACTGTCTCTCAGGTTAACTCGTATTGCAGTGGTGCCTGGATGGTGTGACATGTGTGGTTGTGCTGCTGCCGTGGTCCTGCCAGATGCCTCCTGCTGCTGCTGCATCATTAGTCATACTTCTACTGTTATTATTACACATATGATTATTGTCACACATGTATACTATCATATATTAATATATTATTAATAATTATAATATTATTACTTTCATTAATGTTGTTGTAAGCTGCTGTCATTGCCATCTGTCCTGCATCTCTCTCTGTAGAGGTGCAGGACAGATGGTAATGACAGTACTGTTAATTTATCATGTTGATCTGTTCTGTACAACATCTATTGCACGTCTGTCTGTCCTGGAAGAGGGATCCCTCCTCAGTTGCTCTTCCTGAGGTTTCTACCGTTTTTTTTCCCCGGTAAAGGTTTTTTTTGGGGGAGTTTTTCTTATCCGCTGTGAGGGTCCAAAGGACAGAGGGATGTCGTATGCTGTAAAGCCCTGTGAGGCAAATTGTGATTTGTGATATTGGGCTTTAAAAATAAAATTGATTGATTGATTGATATCATTTTCATTTTCATTTAAAAAAAAAAATCTTAAATGATTTTCCAAGCTCATAAGGGTGTGACATATTGCCTTTTTAATAGTATGAGTGATTATATGCAGAATGTATGTTTAGAAAATAAATACTAAAATGACTAAAAATAATGTGTAACTCCTGAAAAGTTGGGCAAGATGATTTCAAAAGTTGCTTAAACGAATTTAAGTCAAGTATTAAATGAAATTTAATGAGTATACAATGTAAGTGTAACTATTTTATATGTAATGGTAAAGTATTTAACCAACAATATCTTAAAAGACACTTTGGTCAGGGTCCTGAGTAACAGGGTTGCGTCAAGCATGGCTGCCAAAAAATAAAAAATCTCATAAAATGTGTATCTTTGATGTCTGAGCTGGATGGATCAAATTATTTGATGGTTTATTACCTGTTCTTCTTAAAAACATAACAGAAAATTATAAAATAAAGGGCTGAAATTGCCCTCCAATTGTGGAATGACCCATATTTATGTTCTGTCCTCTGATTTAAGTCAGTAAGGAAAGGGTTAATATACATCGCTTGTGTTAAATATGTGATATGTTTTTTTCTTTTTGCAACACTTAAGTACCACAACACTGCTGCTAAACCTGTCTTTCAAACAGTTTCAGTACCAGAAGTAAACAAAAAAAAATCTTAACTTCTTGTACTGTATTCTACCTCATACCTTACAGCACAATATAAACTTCAATATGTTTTCTCTTGCAAACATAAATTAATAAATATTTTACTTCACACCTTGAACCTGTAACATGGGTGACCTTGTTTCAAACTCTGCAATACTGTATGCATGTTTAGTCTCTGTATCTAGCTGGAATCTTGACTTGTCTCCCAGACCGTGTGTGACACAACTGTGACTGCTCTGGCACTGCATCAGTATCAGCCTCCTGAGTGGCCTCTGTGTCTTTGCAGTCTGCATCATTTTTGCTGTCACTAGTTTAAATGTCTGTATAGGTGGAAATGTCCTGTGCATCTGTAGGTGGAAACACCCTCTCACCGGTCTTCAGTAGATGTTTCCTGTTCCTCCTATAGACTGTTCCATCCGGTGTGCGAACTATGAAGGACTGTGGTTGCTGATGCTTGCTCACCACCACAGCTGGCTGCCAGGTGTCTCCTCTCTGTCTTCTGACATTTTCACCTGTTTGTATATCTGGCAATTGCCTCGTGTATCTGTCATAGTAGCTCTTTTGCTTCAGCTGCTTGTACTTTTGTTTGTCATGTACTTGAGGTCTGCCTTCAGGAGTCAGTAGAGTAGTGGATGTTGGCAGTTTGGACTTCAGGCAACGTCCCATTAACAGCTGTGCAGGAGAGAACCACCACCCCTTCAATTGGTGTGCTGCGGTATTCAAGCAGCGCAATGTAAGGATCACCATTGCTGCTGCATGCCTTTTTGAGTAGGGTCTTGACAGTTTGTACAGTTGTCTCTGCTTGTCCATTAGACTGAGCATGTCCTGGACTGGAAGTGACATGTTGAAATTCCCAGCTTTCTGAAAATGCTCTGAATTCAGCACTGGCGTATTGCGGACCATTGTCACTAATGATAGTGTCTGGAATACCATGTCTGGAAAATGTTGACTTCAGTGCAGTAATGACACCTCGACTGGTCGTGTCACTTAGCTTGGTGATCTCAGGATAGATTAAATAATAGTCGACAAAAAGCAGATACTCTGCACCATTGTAGTGAAACAGATCTGTGCCGATCTTCTCCCATGGTCTTCCTGGTAGTGTGTGATGAAGCAGAGTTTCTCTTGGATTGCTGTTCTTATTTTCATTACAGACAGCACACTGAGATACAATGTCCTCTATCTGAGTTGACATACCTGGCCAGTAGAGAATGTCCCTTGCTCTTTCTTTACATTTTACTATGCCCAGGTGTGACTCATGAATCTTGTCCAGCATTTCTTGTCTCATTTGTTTTGGTACAATGAGTTTTGCATTCTTAAACATCAGTCCTGATGTATAGCTGATTTCCTCTTTAAAGGTCCAGTATTTCTGGATTTTCTTTGGAACCTCCTTCCCTTCTGTTTGCCATTCATTCATTGTGATGTCTCTGAGCATTTGCATTTCAGGATCATCTGCTGTCGCTTTCCTGAACATGTTCAACTTCTCCTCAGAGATGGGAAGTTGAGGTGTGACCCAGTTGACCTCAAGCTCTTCTCCTAGCAACTCCTCTTTTTGCTCTCTGAGGTAGGCATGGCTCAAAGCATCAACAATGTACAGCTCTTTCCCTGGCTTGTACGTGACTTTGAGAGTGTACCTCTGTAGCCTGAGAAGCATCCTTTGGAGCTGCATAGGAGCCTGGTGGAGTGGCTTTTTGAAAATATTCTCAAGTGGTTTATGATCACTCTCAACCTGGATTTCTCTGCCATATACATATTGGTGGAACTTCTCACACCCATGAACTATGGCGAGTAATTCCTTTTTCGATTTGAGCATATCGACGCTGACAGTCCGTAAGTGCTCGTAATCTTTACGCCACAGGCCTCTCCTCTTGCAGTATTACAGCTCCTATTCCCTCTGAACTGGCATCCACAGATAATGTCACTGGCTTTTTGACATCATAGAACTTAAGCGTTGGCGCATTGATAACCAGATGCTTCAATGTGTCAAAACTTTTCTTCTGTTCCTCTACCCAGTGCCATTCAGTATTGCTCTCTAGCAGCTTTCAGAGTGGAGCACTGACCTCTGATAAGTTGGGAATGAATTTGGCAAGATACTGTATCATGCCCATAAACTTTAGGAGTTCCTGTTTATCTTCTGGTGGTGGTAGCTGTACCACAGCTCTGAACTTTTCATCATCTGGTTTTAGCCCAACAGCACTGAGTACATGACCTATGTACTTGATCTCTGTTGTTCTGATCTTGCATTTATTTCTGTTCAGCTTCTAACTAACCCTTTCCTCAGTCTCTCGCTCCTGCATTCGCACCCCTCCCTCCCTCCCTCTTTCACCTTGTCTCCCTGTCTCCTCTCCTCTAGGACACTAGGGGGGGTTCATCGATGCCCGGGCACCACCACGGACCTCCAGATCTCCCCACACCGCACTCAATAATCCTTCCATCCATCCATCCATCCATCCATCCAATTCATTATTGTCCAATAAACCTTCTAAAACGTATCTGACTGGTTGCGTGTTCCTTGCTCGTGAAAGGTTATGCCGCGACGCGGAACCTATACTGTAGGTCAGCGCAACTCACACGGAACGAAAACAAAGTTACACAAGTAGCATCTCCGAGTGATGAGGTATGGATGAAGAAGACTTATTCCCCCCCAAAAACGGGATAAAGTCAGCCGTGTGGAATCATTTTGGTTATCGCAAAATGACTAAGGGGTCATTGTTGACGACGGCTTTCCAGTTTGTAAAACATGCCGCTAAAAAATTGCGGCCAAAGGATCAAACGAGCAACATGATACAACACCTGTGGGACAACCACCCGGCTTTACATGTGCAAGTAAAGGTAAATGCACAATAACTGGGTTAAAATACGTCAATCTCAATTTATCTAATGTAACACTGAATTAAAACATTTTATGTTAGCGTGTCATTTGGAATTAATGGCGTAGTGGTATGATACGAGTTGGGCTTACAGGGCAATGTGACAAGCGAAGGAAAGTCTCAAAAACTTTTTGGATGGATAGTTTTACAGTTTGTGTGCACACAGCTTGAGGTTATAATGGTTTTGGGTCCGTGTAGCTCTTAGGAGTGAGACGACAGGCAGAAACTCACGTCCACACGAGTGCAAGATTTCACAAATACTCGTCGTTTATTTTTACATCAACTTAAAAACACTCCAACCTTACCAAGCCCGGTTGTACGGCTACTATATTTTCATACATGAACAAATTAGTCGCCACACGTACTTAAAACCATCACTGTTCTGTTGAGAGAAAAAAGAAAAAGCAGGAGCACATGGAAATAAATGAAACTTAAAGATCTATATGGAGTGTTCATGTGATTTTACACATTTATAGTGTGAAATTAATTAATGCATAATAACCGTGATAATTGTAAAACCGTGATTATTTCTCTGACAATAATCGTACCAAGAAAATCTATAATCGTGACATCCCTAGACTCAATCAGTCGGAAACATCCTAATCCAGAAAACAGGTCATCAAAGTCTTTGAGAATGTCATTTTCATTTTCAACAGCATAGACTTGCTTCACCAGGCCAAGCTTAATGCAAGATGATTTGCCCCATATCGCTGGAACCTGTTGCTGCACTATCTCAAACTCGATCTTGTGTTTTTGACCTTTGTGCAGACAGGTGAGTGCGTTTTTGCCCAATGGCGCTGTCTTGTGGCCAAATATGCAACAAGCTTGCATGTGGATTTTCTCAGCTCATCTCTGATGTCCAGTGAGTTAAATATTTCCGCTGACATTACATTGCACCTTGCACCAGTGTCAAGCGTGAATGTCACATTCCTCCTGTTTATTAGGCTATCATATCCTGAGTCTAGTCGTCTTCATCCTCCATCTCTGCATTTTCAACATTTTTAATGCACATTTCATGTTCCACTTCAACTGTGCCAATGAACATATCACTGCTGCCCTCACTCTGTTCAACAGCATGCGTCTTCCTTGTGTGGCCCTGAGATCTGCACATCTTTGCAAAATGATTTTTTTTGTGGCATAACTTGTAGGTCTGACCGAAAGCTGGACATTTTCTGTCTGCATGCTTATGTTGCAGTTCATTTCTTTTTGATCATCCAGTGGAGCTGGCTTTGTCTTTCTCTTTTCGCCTCTGTCTCTCTGGGCAGTTTTCACAGTTTTTACTTTGTGTAGGCTACTTCAGTTTCTTCATTGAGCACTTTAACCTGACTTGACGTGATCTCACTGGCACGGCATACATCATTTGCTTTTTCCAAGGTGAGATCCGCCTCTCTCAATAGCCTTCCTCTCACTTGATCATTTCTTATGCCACATACAATCCTGTCACTGATTAATGAGTCATGCAGTCGTCCGAACTCAGTCACTTGCCTTGTTCTTCAAATCTGTCACATATGCTCTCTGTCTGTCCTTGAACCCTCCTGAAGAACATGTGTCAGACAAAGGTGTTGCAAACCTTTATTTGCCCCCCCCCCCTTTGATTTTTAGTCTGACATGTTAAATATGTGACTTGGACACCGCTGTTGACTGAACAACCACGCTTTCTTCTTCTTCTTCCTATCGATTTCTGGCAGTTTTGACGCTACTTGGCGTATCACTGCCCTCCACTGGACAGAGTCTATTTAAATCTTCATATACAGCCCTGCTTCACGCAGGAACTGTAAGGCTGCTTTTGTTATCATCTGATGGTTCTCACCCTGGCCAAAAATAGCTTTAATAGAAAATGTCTCCACACCCAGATCTGCCAGCTTCTTATAGAAAGACCTCCTCTCTATTCTATACATCTGACATTCCATAAAAACATTGTTTAATTGTTTCTGACCGTCCACATTCACATAATCCATCAGGATGCTTCCGCATAATATGCAGATAATGATTTAAGCCATTAGAGCTGCTGCTGAGTCCGAGCAAATCAGAACTGATTTTGGTCTTTCCTCCTCAGTCCTCAGAGCCCAGAGAATTGCCAGCAATTCTGTGGTAAAAATAGAACT
Organism: Epinephelus awoara; assembly: GCA_035609425.1. NCBI lineage: Eukaryota > Metazoa > Chordata > Actinopteri > Perciformes > Serranidae > Epinephelus > Epinephelus awoara. Next base: position 36,646,481 of record CM069310.1, on the reverse strand, counting down.
TCCATCTGAGATACGCTGATCAAACTTGAGTCTTAACTGATCTACGTACACTCCAAGTCCTGCTTTCCCACTCTCTGGATCCTTAGAACCATCTGTGTATATTATCAGTTTCTCCTCCCTTACTGAATTGAGATATACTTGTATTATGTTCACCTCTTTCTTGTCTTGAAGAAAACACAGCTTGATGTTTAATTCCTGCATTACCCACGGTGGTATTGATAACTAGCTTGTTTGTTCCACTATGCCACCCTGTTCCAAGGTTTGAGTACTCCTACTAATTTTTATCCAGTACTGTAATCCTAACTTAATGCGCCTTAACCATAGGGGCATTTCTTCCATTTCAATAACTAGTGCAGGGATTGGGTTCTAAAGGCTCCACAGCAGAGTGTCAGGGCATTTGCCTGTATGACGTCCAACCTAGCCAGCACAGTTTTTGAAGCAGCACCATACACATAGCACCCATAATCAAGAGCCGATCTAATCATGGGCTGATAAATTAGTCGCAATGTTTCCCTGACTACTCCCCACTCACACCCAGCCAGACTTTTTAAGATGTTAATGCTTTTCTCACATTTCTCCACTGTTTTACCTATGTGCACAGCCCATGACATGCGCTCCTCAAACCAAACACCCAAAAATTTAAAAGCCTTCACCTTTTCCAGTTGTAGCCCATATAAGTTCAGCCCTAAATTTGGTAACTTTCTTTTAAAACCAAAAATCATATACTTTGTTTTGGACACTGAAATCCTAAAACCCCATGTATTCCCCCATTCCTCTACAGTCTGTAGTGCCTTTTGAACCTGTTTCAAAATAAATTCCACATTTCGTCCTCTTTTCCAAATGGCCCCATCATCAGCAAACAAGGACAGCCCAAATCCTCTTCCTATATTATCAAAAATGTCATTTATCATTATGTTAAACAACACTGGTGATATTACACTTCCCTGTGGTGTACCATTCTCTATTTCTACTACCTTAGAGCTGACCCCACCTACCTCGTATTTGTATAGTTCTTTTCCTTATAAAATCTTGGATCCAGTTTAACATTCGTCCCCTAATTCCTAGGTCATACATTTTAATCAGTAATCCCTCCTTCCACAGGCAATCATAAGCTTTCTCAATATCCAGGAATACACCCACCACCACCTCTTTATTATTAAACGCCTTTTTAATATATTGATCCAGCAGTGTAACTGACTCCATTGTGGATCGTCCATTTCTGAACCCATTCTGGACATTAACAAAGAGCCCTCTTGTTTCCAATACATACACTAGCCTATTGGTGACCATCTTCTCCATTATTTTACAGAGCACTGCTGTAAGTGCTATAGGCCGATATGAGCCAGGATCAGACGTCTTCTTGCCTGGCTTCAAGATCGGAACCACTACTGCATGCTTCCATTCCTTTGGCAAGCACCCCTCCTCCCACACTGTGTTTAACAAAGCAAGGATCTCCTCCAACACTATGTCATCCAGGTGTTAAACAGCTCATAAGATAGTCTGTCTCGCCCTAGGGCAGTGTTTGCCTCTGCCATAATAGCATCCCTCAATTCCTTCATAGAAAAGAATAAATTAATTGGCTCATCATTTTCTATACTCCTTTCCAGCTTCCACTGATTGGCTGACATCACCTCCACCCTTCTCATACACCTCTCATCCCAAGCTCTCTGATCTGTGCACCTCCTGAAAACTGTCTACAAACATGTCTGCCTTTTCCTTATTAGACGCTGCGTCTACCTCACCCTTCTGTAACACTGGGTTAGCTCTCTTCCTATAAGCCCCTGACATTTTGTGTACAGCTGACCATAACTGCCCTACTGGTGTCTCTGGGCCTATTGTATCACAATATTTCCTCCAGCTACTTCTCTTTTCTTCTTTTACAACTTTCCTTGCCCTTAACCGCTTGTATTCAATTACATTATCTGACATTAGATACTTTCTTAATTTCCTGTATGCTTTGTTCCTTTTTCTTACTGCTTCATCACATTTTTTGTTCCACCAGGGTACACGCTTTCAGGCCTTAGGCTCTTGCTTCTCAGGGTGGTGTCATGAGCTGCATTGTGAATCATATAACTAATGGAGCAATTCCATCTGTCCACAGAGCCCTCACTGTCAACCTCTCCTACTAAGCTTTTTGCCCTTTCCTGAAACTCATCCCACTTGGCCTGAGAGAAGTATATCTAGGTACCCTCTCTCCTTCCTCCTTCCACAATTCTCTCCCAAACCTACACGATTGGATAATGGTCACTGCCCAGCGTGTATGTATTCATTACATCCCACTCCCCTATTCTTGCTAAATTGGGAGAAGCTACTGACAAGTCTAAGTGACTACATGTGTTTCTAGCAATATCATATCAAGTTGGCCTTCCATCATTTATCATTATTAGCCCATGTTTGTCCAGGAAATCTTCTACTACTACCCCATTACTGTCTCTTTGTTCACACTGCCCCATAATGGATTGTGTGCATTAAAGTCTCCCACCCAAATGACAGGGCTTCCTACCTTTTCCATTATCTCATCAAAGTCTGACAATACCAACCTATTACATGGGTTATAGAAGTTTATCACAGTTACACTCTTTTTATTTTTACTACTATTATTCCTACCTCCATTATATTTATCACTATTATCATCCCAATTATTATCACTATTAATATTATTACTATACTTATGGCTATACCAAACCTCCAGAGCTATACACTCAAGTTTAGCTCTTAAATCCACTCTCCTGTTCTGCAGTCCATTTTTCACAAAAGTTACACAGCCCCCATGAGATTTATCCACCCCCTCTATCTCCCTACCTATTATTTCTGCCCTATCCAATCTCAAACACTCATACCCTGGGATTACAAAATTCAAGCTGGGCCTCAACCATATCAGCTCTGGCTCATTCTCAAGCTTATCAACAAACTTTTTTTAATTCCTGACCATTCTTCATTAGACTCCATTGAAGGACACAGAACATTATGGTGCTTATAATCCCCCACATCATCTGCTATGTTTGCGTCCTCCTCTTCCTCATTGTCCTTCATGTGCCTCTCTGTTTTATGTTGAACCTCCAACATGTGTTGGTGTAACTTCTCTGGCACCTGTTTCGCCCCAAGGAACCTTTCTGCTGCCCCTACCACTTCTCTGATGAGGTCTGACCTATTTGCCACTTTGGGCACAAAAATGTGCTTAGCAGCCAGTACATCAACCATGAATGAAAGAAAGGACTCTTTGCTCATAATCAGCATACCTGGAGGAGGCATGTTTGGCACATCTTTTTTGTTCCCCAGCTTTACTCTGCCCCCACTCTCTTCCCCGCATTTTCTCGTCACTTTCTGAACTGCCTGAGTGTATGATATTTTATCTCGCTCCCTCACAACCTGCACCTGCATGGCCTTAATAGTGTGCTCACATCCACGATACGCTGCCACATGATCCCCCCCACAGTTTGGGCATCTTGGGGCATTTGCCTTGCATTCTTTTATTCCATGATCTCCCCCGCACTTTGCACACCTTTTCTTACCCCGACAAGAATCCGCTATATGCCCATATCTTTGACAATTATAGCAGCGCAAAGCAGGTCTAACATACTCCTTCACTTGATATGCCATGCTCTCCAGAAAAACTCTGCCTGGCAGCTCAGTGTTTTTAAATGTCAGCATGACCGGCTGATCCCCCTTGGCTCCCTCCCTACTCTTGAATCTCCATACAGCTGCTACCTGGCCCCTTCTATTATTGTCCAATATTTCCTTTTCTGACAGCCTGGCAAACATTCCATAGACCACTTCCTTAATTTCCACTCCCTTATGTTTATCATCTCTACTTTGGCCACCACTTTCCCCACTTTTTTGCGTCCTCATACTGTTTCCTATCCACACAACTAACTTTCGACACTCCATTAAACAGTACTTTAGCCTCAAAATCCTTGCCAATCTGATTCTGTATATATATGTATATATGTATACATACTGTACACACCATACAGGTAATGCTAATCATGAACAACGTGTTAGTTTTGAATTATCTTCTCCTAACCATTTTATCTAACACTGGGAAGTTAGAGTGCTTCCAGTCCTGATTTTTTGCGAGCCAGTATGAGTTAGATATTAGCTCAGTTAAATATGACATTGCTGCGTGATTCTGTTGAGTATACCTGTCTATGATATGTTACAGCTGATATTACATTGATAGCAAAGTGAGAGGGAAGTTTGAGGACCTGAATGAGATTTAAAACACAAGATAAGTCATTTAGATAAATGAAACATACCAGGCTAAATGGGAATTATTCTAAATACCAAATGTATGTATATATTACTGTATTATACAAATGATCATGCTAAACATATTTTCTATCACAGTATTAGATATGTAATCTTGTATATTTGTAACCTGCTGTAGGAGCACTGGGCGGTGGAGGAGCAGTGATGCTGCAGGACCACTGTGTGAGAGAGGACGCTGCCGATAAGTGCTGAGTCGACCTTGGTGAGACTTAAAACTTAACTAGGTGTCTTTCAAATAGTTCCAGAGATAAGGAATCATACTTAATATGTAATGTATATAATATGTTATACTGCATTTTATGTTAATTATATACGTAATTATATTGAATATATGATATACAGTGTTGGGCAAGTTACTTTGAAAATGTAATACATTGCATATTACCAGTTACTGTCATTATAATATTATAATATTAATAGGCATTATAAAATAGAAGAGGGTCATGTTGTTTCATAGTGACCAATCAAAGCACAGAGAGCTTTAATTACAGTTCATTAACTTACAAATCCAGTAGTGGGCGATATTGCATAGTCTAATGATCTAATAGTCTAGATTCACGCATTCACATACAGTGGTTACAACTTTGTATTAAAATCCCCTGCTTATATAAATAATTAATAGTGTGATAATATTAAACAATTAAATAGCCTAGACATTTTCAAATAAACAGATAACTGTGGACACAGGAACGAGCAGACACAGGATCAAAGTCTGATAACTTATGAGATAGGGAGGAATGTTTGAGAGCCAGTCATATGAAACACAGTAGGCAAATGCTGAGGTTAGCACAACAAAAGCAAATTGGCTTGCCAGACAGTCACTATGACAAGTGCAAATTAATACACCAGAGCTGGTAGACCCACCTGCTGGTCTCCAGTGTGCTGATCATTTACAACAGCCCCCAACACTGAATATAAGTAAACATTTTAAGGAACTATACTGCAGTGATGCTGCGTGCCTCGTGTCAGGAGTGCTGCAGGATGAGGACCATTAATGCTACAGTTCAGGAGTGGCAATAACAATGATGCTACAGGTCCAGGGGTGCATTGTGGTGCAGGGGTGCTCACAGCATGATGCACAAAGATGGTGGGAATTAAATCTGCTCTAAGCTTTGTCTTGCCCTTTTTAGTCTTGGCAAACTGGTCTGCACCAAAATGTGCCTGCAGTGACTTCCCACACACAACTCACTTTTGTCTACCGACAGACATATCCCATAGTGGTTGAATACATACAGTATTCAGGAACACTTTATCCTTACTGAACATGTTTACACTCATTACATATCCATGAGACAACTTCAAACAAATTCAATTAAAACTGATGCCACTTGTCATACTTGTACCTTATCTCACAAGGCAACATCAGACCCAGGCATATATACGTGTGCCTAACCATTTCTCCTCTTTATTTTTTTTCTCTTTCAGCATAACAGGGGGATGCAATGGAGCCTGAACTCACCCCGCAATGATACAACCCTCTTACCCTGAGTCTCAACTCCCTGGGTTTTGCAAGCCTTTCCTTGTTCCTTATTTTTAATAAACCAAACACTGAGCTTCCCAATAGTGTGGTCTTTGTTTGTGGAAATGTGCTAATGCAGTATTTGAGAATGATAACCTTACATATTTTTGTTGTTGTAGTCTGTAGAGAGTCTCAGGTTACTCCTGCTGACTTTAGCCAAAAAAAAAATTCTCATCTCTGTGTCAATGAAGAAATTGTGCATGTGTACCTCTCTCTCTAAACGATTGGAACATCCCCACACAGCACCATGGTGGAGACTGTACGAGAGGACAACACAGAAGGAAGGGCACAGACAAACTGCTTGACATCCAAGTCACGTTTCTGAGTTTATTAGAAATTAATTTGTTATAGTAAATAAGTACATAGTAAAAAGACAACGATACATAAAATATATATGTCTATAAACTGCTGCTGCTGCTAGCCCAGTGACCCATTGTGCTGTCACTTTACAGTCATTGGTAGTCATCTGTCGTCGGTCTCCTCCTGTCCCACTGAAAGTAATTAAGATAACATTAGTTATAAATCAATAGAATCATTACATTATCAATAAATGTTTGAGTGTGATTACTCTTGACAACCACACAAGACTAAGAACAGGATTGAATTTTTTTTAAAGCAATAAAAGCAACATGCTGTTTCACCAAGGTAAAGAAAGACTAACATATGTAAACAAGGCAGACAACAATATATATAGTTATATACCATAGACTGTATAGACTGTATAAAATAATGGACGTAGTCACCGTGACGTCACACGTCCGTTTCTGCAGAGTGGATTTGAAGTTCAAAATGCTCCGCTCTGGACGTCGCCATCTTGCCAGTGCCTGACTCCGCCCAACTCCCGGACAACCAAAAATGGGCAAAGAGGCGGCTAAAGGAAGCCTGGTTGCTTAAACACGCCCACCTAGCTCTGCGCTGCTAAGTTAGCTGAGGCTAACAAGCTAGGCTAACAAGCTACGAGGCTAAGAAGCTACGCTACTTTGGCTAGCCCTGTGGCAGCTCCCTCACGAAACTTGAGGTAAGTTGAGTTTAGCTTAAACTAACGTTATACAACAAACCTTGAAACAATGATTCAGCTGTTATCTTAAAAAAAGTTTCAACTTTTTTTTTTAAATATATAATGCTTATTATTTATTACACTCATTTTACTTTCATATGCACAGTGTGGAGCACTGGTGACAGCTTTGTCCGGCGTGGTGTCCATAGAGCTGCAGAGACCTTGGGAAGCACCCTCACCATGCCGGGCGTCCATGTCTGCTGGTTTGGCTGGGGTGGACTGCTCCTTCTTTTCCCACTCCCTGCGAGGAAGAGCAGCACCAGATGTCCTCATCATCCACTGTGGCGGGGAAGGTCAGCAGTGTCAAGCTGGTCAGCATGATGAAGGAGGACCTGCACCAGCTTCACCTCCAGCATCCTGGCATTAAAGGCTAAGTTCGTTTTTTTGACACCTGGGCCTTATTTTTAGGAATAAATACGCTCGTAGACTCACCCAGACAATTTTGGTGGAGCTCGGAGCCGTTTTCGAGCAATTTAGATCCATCCGACGGCGTTTTCTCTCATGCCATAGAAGCGGACGGGGCCAGACATCGAAGCCCCTAAATTAGACATTATCTGCTGCGAAACTCGCTCATTTCACCTACATTTTATAAATGAATGGCCAGTGTTATCACCATGTCAGCTCAACGTCCTTGTTATGGTCATCTGGGGCTTTGCAAGGATGGGTGACTTTTGATGACGTCATAGACGTGTGCCGCAGGAGCACAGCTGAGTCCAGCCGGCGCTAGGCTAGGCTATACAGCTACACAGCTATTCTTGTGCAACATGACGGAATATTTATCCGATGTAGAAGTGTCTGATGACGACTTTAAGTATGATGGATGCCCGTATCGTTTTGAGCCAGAATACACCGACGAGGAGCTATTTGAAAGGAGGATGCAGAGGGAAAGAGCCGAACAGCTGGCCAGAGAACAAGCGACCACTGCATGTCCACGAATGGGGGCTAACTGGTGGTGTTGTTGTGGACACGCCACAGACAACAGAAGAGGACAGCCTTTGCTGCTCAGAGTGGGACTTGAGACCAGAGGAAACACGTATTGATGCCCCCCAAAATACATGTCTCACTACACTGGAAGATTTTTCTGCCATGACAAACCGGGCTGTGGTAGAGACTTTTTTTCACGTCCCAAGAGTCAACTGGCAGACGCAGCCGAAGCCAGCAGGACCGAACGGACAACTTTCGATAGAGTAAGTAGCCCATACAAATGCAAAAAGGGTATATTTTCTATGAGTGTTTGCTTTATAAATAAATAACTTGGGTATGATGTCTTCACTTTGTAGTTATGTATGATCTGGAATGCAGACAGCAGACTCAGGCTATTACACAGAAAAAATAAAGTAGAAACACGGTTGACAGTTTCATAGATATGAGTTTGGCATTTAGGAAATTCAGTTCAGTGTGGTTTCTGGAGCGAAGTGAGCACTGCAGACCCGGTGACTGACCCTCCTCAGTTCTTCCATAGGAATATTGGGGTCCATTTTCAGGACAACAAGTCAGAGCTTTAGTAACTCTGGGTTTTTCAAAGGAAGCCTGTGGAATGTGAACTTTGTCCAACTAGTCATTTTGTTTGGACAAAGTGGAAAAACGCAATGACGAACCATGTTTGTACCCGTGTAGCTCCTAGCCTAGCGCCGGCTGGACTGTGCTCCTGCGGCGCACGTCTTTGACGTCATCAAAAGTTACCCATCCTTGCAAAGCCCCGGATGACCATAACAAGGAAGTTGAGCTGACATGGTGATAACACTGGCCATTCATTTATAAAATGTAGGTGAAATGAGCGAGTTTCGCAGCAGATAATGTCTAATTTAGGGGCTTCGATGTCTGGCCCCGTCCGCTTCTATGGCATGAGAGAAAACGCTGTCGGATGGATCTAAATTGCTCGAAAACGGCTCCGAGCTCCACCAAAATTGTCTGGGTGAGTCTACGAGCATATTTATTCCTAAAAATAAGGCCCAGGTGTCAAAAAACTGAACTTAGCCTTTAAGATAGTACTTTCTTCATTGGCCCAAAGGTGCAGGTGGGAGGCTGGTGGCAATCCAGCAAAGATTGATAAGGCCAGGAAATGTGTTTACAGTGTTATGGCTACATTTGTTCATAGTTTAAATGGTGCCATAATTGAGCACCCTCACATCAGACACAGTCATCTCACACCTAGGAGAAATTATATGTTTTTAAGTAAATTAGTTAATTGTCTTAAAGACCACCTCCAAACGCAGTGAACTGCTTACAGTTGGCACTGTCACTGCTTTTGAATTTGGCCTTTAGGACACATTTTGTTAGGCCTGAACATAGCCCAGGCTGTCATGGCCAATGTTGAGTTTTTATATTCATCTATAACTTGTTTAAAATTTCAATAAATTCTATTTATATTTGCACTCCTTTTGTCTTTGTAACTGACTGAATGTTGTATTTCACAATCAAATCTGACTGTCAATTGAAAGGGCAAACAAATCATACACTACATGAAGAATATTTTTTCATGTATTTAGGACTTAAGATGCTCTGGTTTAAGGACTTAATTCAACTCAATGGCATGTCGGTTAGGACAGATGAGCACATACAGGAGGTTCCACTTGAATGTTTTATTAGGAGATTGTTTGAGCTGGTTTCATCTGACAACAAAGGAGAAGGATAAAGAATATTGACTAAACATAATTCCAAATTCCATAATGGGGATTTTCCACAGCCGCCCCTCAAATACGTGAGTCATATTTGATTTTAAGGAAAATCCTCAGGGACTTTTGAGGGGTTCTGGATCATCTTTGATTTCCGTGAGAGCAACCAAGCGACTAACAGGACATACATAGGTTCTCCCTTTTATCAGTATCTCCGCCACTCTGACTCTTCCATCTGAACTTGGCAGGACTTTCTGCACTTTTCCAACTGGCCATGATGCACGGGGGAGATTGGGGTCCACAACCATCACCATGGTCTACCATGACTCATCTGTGTGGACCACTTCATGAGAACTAAGCTTCTTCACATACCCAGCATCCAACAACTTGTTGATCTCCTGGGCCCAGTATTTCAAAGTTATCTGATAGGATTATCCTGGCCGGATTGGATTAAATCTTGATCTGATCTGAAAACTGGGTATTTCAACACAGATCAAGAGGATCCTGATCCTGAGGATCAGGATTCAGCTCTGGTAATCCAATCCTCCCTTTAATCCAGATAAAGGCTGCATTCGGGTATTTCAAAAGTGAAGGCAGAGATCTGGATCAATTTGATACCAAATTTCAGGATTATTTGGATCCCACCTCAGAGGTGGATTTGACAAAGTCTCAGCTTCACTTCTCCTAGATATTGTTACTCAAAATGTTCATTACACTTAATCTAAATCAGTGTTTTAGTTCTAAGTAATTTCAAGCATAGAAAAATATTGTTCGGCCATATTTCCTGAAACTGCTGTAAGTAATAGTAACAAATACAGACCTACTTCTCACCGTCTAGTTTCACCTAACATTGTAACTTGTTTGTACCAAAACATCCAACATATGTTTGTGGTCAGACAAAGGCAAGGAAATGCAATACAAAGCAAATTTATTTGTATAGCACATTTTCTTAACATAGAGTGCAAGAAACAACACAGGGATGAACATAATAAGTCTCAATTTAAATCACATTTAAGCACTTTCAATGTATATTTTCATGCTTTTGAATGAAGACAATTTTTTCTTAATTTGGATAAGCTTGAAAATGCACCTTTTAAAATGCCTGGGAAGTGCTTGACTGTGATTTTATAACATGCAGCAATGTATTTCAGGAAGTGTTTGTATGTACAAACTGATTATTTACTTCATCAAATCAGATGCTATAGTGCTATATGTTTAGTGGGAGCCTTCTACGAAAGGTGATACATGTCCAGGGATTTCCAGCACTCGACCTGTTGTCTTCATTAGCAGTGGCATTGCTGAGTGGTCCATGGGTGTGAGTGTACTCTGAAAGTAGAAGTAGAGTGTGTATGAGCATATCTTTATCATTATCAGGAATCCACAATACTCAGAGAAATTGTTCAAGTAACGTTACAGAAAAGAATATCATCAGCATTACTGTAGCATACCCAAACTCAATCCTCTCACACTTCTGAATGAACCGCAAAATCCATACTAGTAAAGTGTATTTTTCCTATACTGAAGCAGTCTGCTCTGCACACATGTAAAACAAAAATAAAGAAAAGTCTGCTGTGTTGGCAATAGTATAACGCAAAACTCTGAACAGGTTGGTGTTTAATGGGTTCCTGTATGACGTACTTCAGATTTATTCCCTTTTAAATTAAACCATAGACCGCAAAATACATCAACACAGCCAGCTACCTCACTAGCCTGCTAACTACTTAACGTTAACATGCAAGCCAATGGAGCCGCGTTAGCTACCGTTAGCATGACCGCGGCTCAATTAGAGATCGGTACGCCCACGTTTTAAGTAGGTGACAATTCAAATAGCTGGCTCACAGCAGATGGTGAGTGGCCTTCGTATGGTCTTAAAAACGCTACCCATTTGATAACGGTATACTTACATTTTGATGTGAAACCTGGGCTACTAGCTGCTCCTTCCGTGAAGTGTCCCGTCATGGAGACAGAGCAGATTCTGAAAGCCACGCCCCCAAAGGTGAAACGTTTCCGATCCGGGGGCGGAGTCATGAGATTTGGAAATCCGTATCCAGTCAGATTGGGATCAAAGTGATGCATCCTGCCAATGTTTTGAAATACCTGGATAAAGTGAGCAGGATCACCTTGATCCCTGACTGAGAAAAGGAGGATTTCATTATCCGGATTATTCTGATCCGGATTACAAGTTTTGAAATACTGGGCCCTGATCATAGATGGCTGCTTGCTCCGGATTCTTTAGCAGCTTCCGCTCTATCCGTCTGAGGGCTGGTAGGACTGATTCCTTAGATGCCTGCAGTTTAGGGGCATTCATCTTGCGTATTAGGGGGGTTGCGTAACGATCAACTCCATTGATCTCCACTCTCATTGTTTGATTCTCAAGAAGAGCTAGGGCCTCCTTATTTTGTTTGGAACGAGTAGTGACCTTCTCGCTTTGATAAGGAAGTACATCAACTTTCCACAGTCTTTCTACAGCACGATAAAGGTCTGCATCTGGGGCTGTACAAGTTATAAACAAGGACTGAACTGTTGGACTAGTCTCTTGAGCAGAGGATCTGGAGGTGGAAAGGTGATCATCAGGGGTCATTGTTGGACCTTGCAAAGTCCAACCAAGTCGGGTGTGGACTGCTGCTGGGCCACCCCCTGGACCCAAGCGAACTCGCTCAACAGGACACACAAGATGAGGATGATCTGAGCCAATAAGGAGTAAGGGCTGGACTTTCTGGAAAGCCTGGAGTGTTTGAAGCAGAGGAAACGATGAATGTAACTGTGGTACCGGCTAGCATCTCAGTCCCTTGGCGGACAGTTTTCAGCATAAGGGACTCAGCCGCCCCATCAAGACCAAGAAGTTGGCTGCAGTTGCTAATAACATAGTTCGCTCAGAACCATCATCTAATATAGCATAGGTTTCAAGTTGTCTTCCCCAGTAGCTCAACAGGACTCTGACTACTTTAAGAAGGACTCGTGAGCTACAGCTGGACCGAATGAGGCAGAAGGTACTGGGATCTCTCCGTGGTTGGTTCACTTCATGGAGGACGCCGAGGTGTTTTCCTTTACATTTTGGGCAAAGCTTCCTGAGGTCACAATTTGAGGCCTTATGTTTGCGTGCACATCTCCAGCAACGCCCTTTCTCTTGGATCCACCTTTTGACGGCCTCCTTTGATAACTGATGGAAATCTGGACAAACACTTAAGTGGTGGTCAGGGACATCACAGAAGGGGCAGGTCTGCCTATGACGAGTAGTAGATTCAGTTAGAGGTTGCTGAGTTGGATTTTGGAAATGGCTGGTTCCATGAAGTATAGTAGCCACTGGATTGCTGAACTTTACAGGTTTGCGTTCTTCGATGTGCCTTTTTCGACTATCTTGGGTTTGAGTGGCCATGGCTTGGCACTCAGCTTCCTCTTCCAGCCAACTAGAAAAGTCAACCAGGTTGTAAGGAATTCCTGGCTTTGTAGCACGAGTGAATCTAGCAAAGTTAGCAACATGTTCAGAAGGAAGCTTTCCCAGAAGTTGCTGGACATGAGATGCACAGGCTAATTCTGCATCTCCTTCACTATTTTCAAGGGACTGGAGCATACCCACAAGGGCTTGGACTCGAATGGCAAAATCACTGAAGCTTCTGGAATCGCCATGACAAATGGAGGGAAGGTTCTGAATTGTCTGGATTTCTTTCAGTACCAGCTACTGTGGCTGGCCATACCTCTGTTGTAGGGCTGACAGAGCTCTGGAGTAAGGAAGAGGGTGATGTGCATAGGCCAGAGCAAGGTGACAGGCTGTGTCCAGCTTCAAGTGATCCAACAATACATGGTATTTGAACTGCTCGCTTTCAACATAAGGCAGAAGATTGGTGAGAGCCATCTTTAGCAGGGCAAACTGTCTGGGATCATCTCTGGTAAAGTATGGAAAGGAGGGGGCTGCAACATGAGAGACCCTGTTGGTCCTTGAGAATTGCTGTGGTTGGTGCTGAAGAACTGAAGTTGCAAGTGGAGGAATCACCAGCTGAGGCAACTGAGAGGAAAGAGCTGGTGCTAGGGCTGGTATGTTAGCTGGAGCAGGAGCCGGAATTGGAGCCGGCAGAGGGGCTGGAATTGGAGCTGGAATCTGAACTGAAACCTGAACTGGAGTCGGATTTGGGATTGGAGCTGGACTCTGAGCCGGATTATGGGCTGGAATCGGAGCTGGAACCTGAACTGGAATCGGAGCTGGGATTGGAGCTGGACTCTGAGCTGGATTATGGGCTGGAATCGGAGCTGAAACCTGAACTGGAACCTGAACTGGAATCGGAGCTGGGGTCGGAGCTGGTCCTGGTAGAGGTTCTCGTCGAATGAGGTGCTCCACCGCAGATGGTGTCCTCTGTCCACTCAAAGACACAGCCCGGTTTGAGGAAGCTTGGGAAAAATGGGGAGCAGGTCTCAGAGCATAAGAAGCAGATGGTGTATTCCCTCGGGAAGGATGGATATGTTGCAGAGAGGGCTGAGGTGGCCCCATATTATAAGTTTTGGTCGAGTCCCCAGAATATGGCCACTGCATGCCAGAAAGCTCCCTTGAAGCTTCAAGATAGGGTTGTTCCCCACTGGAGTTTCCACTGGTCTGCGTGGCTTGTGCTGACCTGGGCCTTACGTATGGGGGTGGAAGGGAGCAAACACGACTGGGAGCAGGTGGAGAAGGATGCTTTACCTCACGATTACCCAGGGGAATATTATGCTCACAAAGCTTGTCCTGCAATTCCTTAACAATTGGAGGAGGATTTTGCTGAACGCAGGGTTCTGGGGAGTGATCATGGCAGTCACGGACTGATGATCGAGAAGAATGAGAAGAGTTGGATGAAGCAGAATAAAACTGTCTCTCGACTCTCTGCCCAAGATCCTGCACCGTTCTCCCCAGGTTCAAAATGAGGCCTTTAAGTTGTTCTATTTCTCCTTTCATAACATCCATATCCGTTGTTGCTGTCCCCCCCTTTACTTCTTGTTCCTTACTTGTGGTAGAAAATTTGTGTGGTGGAGCAGCTTGTGCACAGGCAGCTGAGCTTTTCTCAGCAGTCAGGCCTCTCCCAGCTGTAGGTGCTTGAGCCTTGTTGGCTCCATCTAGGGGCTCTGAAGGTCGAGGGTTAGCAGGAGGCTTTGAAGGTTGATGAGTAGCAGGAATAGCTTCTCTAGGCCCACGTGGTAGGGATGTTTGATAATCTGCCAGGTAACTGGGTGGTTTGTGAGGACGCACTGGCCGGCTCTGAGGTTGTGCTTTGTCCATTGAATTGATCTAATCCGGCTCGAAGGACCATGAAGAATATTTTTTCATGTATTTAGGACTTAGGATGCTCTGGTTTAAGGACTTAATTCAACTCAATGGCATGTCGGTTAGGACAGATGAGCACATACAGGAGGTTCCACTTGAATGTTTTATTAGGAGATTGTTTGAGCTGGTTTCATCTAACAACAAAGGAGAAGGATAAAGAATATTGACTAAACATAATTCCAAATTCCATAACAGGGATTTTCCACACTACAGATAAAACATAAAGCATTAATGTTTAACATTGTCACTGACAAAAAATTAGGCAGTCCAATTCTGTATGGGTCTGATTATTTTAACTCTGTACTTGAAAATAACTAACACCTTACACCCAGCAGCAGAGCCTGAGAAGATTTTGGAGAGTAATCTTTGTTTGCTGCTCTGTTAGAAGTCTAGTTTTAACACAGAAGAATGTGACTGGATAAAAGGGCTCAAAATGAGAAACAAAGAATTAGCTGGACACGATAGTTTTGAAGCCCCCAAGAAGGTATCGCTTGTTCGCTATGTTGCCAACTCTGAGAGGGTCTTCCTCAGGCAAAGGTATCGTGACGTTTTTATAGTGAGGCAAACAGAAAGATAATCAGCCATGTGTTATGTGTTGTTGGTTTTTTTAGCCTCACTATATAAGCCTCAATACCAAGCAATACCCACAGAACCTTCTCATATGTCACAATGTCACAAATTAATAATACCTCCTACGGGACTTAAAATTATTCAGTGTACAGATAATTCCTTGTTTTTCACAAAAGGACAATAGTTTATGAGTGAATTTTCTTCATTTGTCTTAAAGAAATGTTAAAACAAAACCAGCACATAACATCAGCTTTTCATTTTTTTTTACATTCTGCTGAGATAAATGCAAACTTGGGTAAATGTTAAGACATAAATGAAAACATTAAGATGCCATTAATAACTATTATATTTTGTTAATGGTTTAAATCACCACTACATTTCCAATCATCACAGGAAACTGATGAATGACAGCTTTCAATTTTTTTTTGCTTTTACTCTAAAGTAAATTTTGTCTGATCCACTTTATATCACAAAAATTCTAACCATTACACAAACAGTTTAACAAAATTAAGTCAAAGCTTGCATTCATGAAATCATCACTATTAAAAGGTTACAAAAAGTACACATGAAATAAATGAAAAGATTTATAACAGTAATTATAAAACATATGAATTAGGACCCAGTGTCATAGTTTGCAAAATCTTAATTTCTTGTGAAACAACCTCTTTACTGTGGAGTAAATATCACATTGGTCAAGGCGTTGTAACTTTCCTCAAGTGTCCTACAAGACAGAAAGATGACAGGTTAAAAACACAGGTACAAAACATTGACTACAGCCTGTCTTGGTTAAAAGCCCACTTACCACCAAAATGATCTTATTGCTGAGTAAGTGGCTGTCATTCATAAAATAGTTTTGTGTTTAAATTCTGTAGATATTCGACTTTATATTTGAATTTGATTTTAAATTTAACTGTACTATCAAAACAACTGGAGTATGAATGTACAATATGCAATTCATCCTCATTAACATAATTGTTGCTATCAAAAGGAAACTGAACTGTTCTCAAAGCTCACTGCCATTGTGAGCTCATGCTGTGTTCGGCTGTCTCATTATGAGAATATTTTTTCCATTGGTTCTTCACAGACTGTGTGTGGGGAAAAAGGTAGTAATTCTCACTTTGATAAAGGGTCTTTCTATAAAAGGCACTAAAATGTTAAAGTTGGTAAATACATGTCATGTTCCTTAATTGATAAAATCTTCATTTGGCCTTCTGCATCAGGGGAACACTAAACTGCACTGGTGTGTCAGTGTGTCATTTCACCTTATCAGTAATAGTACAGAGCAAGCTGTGCCCTAATCGAGTACTTAGTAATGTATGACAATTAGTAATATATGTAATGCATTTCATTGTATTATGGACAATAATTCACCATTTTAAACTAATAAGTTTCTTGACACTTTGTGAGGTACTGTATGAAAAAGGTGTCTTTATCCTGGAGTCAGTGCTGAAGTGATGACTCTCAAAGTGTTCACTGCACAGACGGGAAGTCTTGTTTGGAGTCCAGTTCTGTCTCCTCGTGTTGAGTGTCCACTGGTCCAGTCTATCTGGGTCACCTAGAGGAAAACTTTACACAGAAATATATGTGTTAGCTACCTACTTTGCAGACACTTTTACATGCAAACAATACAATTTAAATTGCTTCAATGTTCAACAGATCATAATCAATTTAATTTAGCAAAACAAAAAGGTGGTGACCATCACAGTCCCCATATTCTGTCTGTGCATTATCTATTGTTGTGTAACTACAGGTCTATATCATACACTAATCTTCTTAATATTTTATGTGTGACAGTCAAATGTCACATTAGCTTTTTTTTAAATTACATTGCACACCTTATTGTAATTTCACACAGTTCGCCACTTTTTAATTTACATACACAAGTATAGCCTTAATGTTACGTTAACGTTACACTGCTCATATGACAACGTTAACATTGCATCACGTTAGCTAACTAACGTGGTGGACCTTTATTTTCAAACCTCACACAGCCTCAGCCTTTTGTTCAAAATATCCTCTCCCTAAATGCCTAACGTTAAATCCTAACACTTCTCTGTCAGGCTCTGACTTCGATGCATCCCCGGACCGGCGTCTTGCTTGAAGGCTAAATGTTAGCTGGCTGGTTAGCTAGTTAACGAGCTAAGCTTGTGTTGTATCGTATTGTCTGTGGCTCTGTAACTTGATGTGGATGTTGCTGCTGTGATACAGGTCGCACTTGAAAATGAGACCTCCGGTATCAACGTTATTTGTATTAAATAAAGGCTTAATAACATAATAATAAGCTGACAGCTAGGTGGTGACCGCAGACACTGATACACGCTGCTGTCAAGCTAGGTGGTGACCGTAGTGACTGCAGACACTGATACCCGCTAATTATTAATTCACTTACCGAAAAACCTGGAGCGCGGACTTCTTGGACGGTCTGTTGGTATAATTAATCAAACAGCAAGCCATATTACTTCAATATTTGCCTGAAACAATATCCAGAAGGCACAGACACGGCTGAGAGGACAGGTTCAATGCCTTGAACATGGGCACGAACTGGCTGAGATGACGCCGAGCAGATGGCCGAGTCTGAGCTCAGCTCCGCACAGCAGAGCTAGCGGCTAGTTAGCATGCTAGTTAGCCACCTGTGATGGTGCGACCTGTCACTCAAAGTGACCACGCCCTTAATTATGCGCAATTTCAAACGTTAATAACATTTAAACGGAGGAGTTAGAAAAAAATTCACCCCCCTCAGAGTTGTCATGAAAGGGGAAATTAACTATATAGACCAAAACCATTTTTTGTACCAGGCTGTAAACATGTTTATTTCTGCTCTAAAGTTGGGCATTTTAACATGGGGGTCTATGGGAATTTGCTCACTTCCGGAGCCAGCCTCAAGTGGACAGTCGGTGAACTGCAGTTTTTGGCACTTCCGCAGTGGTCTCACTCGTCTCCACCGGAGGTTGGGGCTTGTTATATACACATTACACATAGTTATACTGTGTAATAATACATTTCTATCATGTAATTATGCTATGTCATTAATATACATATACTGGCCTGTATACATATATAAATACATATCCTTATCCACACCCCTTATATTTAAACTGTGCACTGTGTACATACTGTGTAATATTCCTGTGTGCATCTGTGTGCATACATCTTGCATGTTGTCTGGGCGCAACAGTCCAAGCTCAACAGTCCAAAATGGCGGCAGCGCCCCTAGTGGCTGTTGGCAAAAATTCAACGGAGCTTCGCCTCTTGGTGTCCATGCTCTTTGCCTTCCTTATACCCTCAAAAGCAATGGCTCCAAGTTGTTAGTCATTTAGTAAGTTAATTAACATATAAAGGTAATGTAGGCTTACTTTTTATGCACAGCATTAGTTTGTTGGTGTGCAGGTTGTTAACAGTGATTTATCAAGGTGTTGCAGTGATGCTAGTTGACATGCAGCAGTGTTAGCATATGATTTACTTTTAATGCTGTTCACAGCTAGTGCTTGCGCTCCATGTCTGGAGTGGGAGCCTTCTACGAAAGGTGATACATGTCCAGGGATTTCCAGCACTCGACCTGTTGTCTTCATTAGCAGTGGCATTGCTGAGTGGTCCATGGGTGTGAGTGTACTCTGAAAGTAGAAGTAGAGTGTGTATGAGCATATCTTTATCATTATCAGGAATCCACAATACTCAGAGAAATTGTTCAAGTAACGTTACAGAAAAGAATATCATCAGCATTACTGTAGCATACCCAAACTCAATCCTCTCACACTTCTGAATGAACCGCAAAATCCATACTAGTAAAGTGTATTTTTCCTATACTGAAGCAGTCTGCTCTGCACACATGTAAAACAAAAATAAAGAAAAGTCTGCTGTGTTGGCAATAGTATAACGCAAAACTCTGAACAGGTTGGTGTTTAATGGGTTCCTGTATGACGTACTTCAGATTTATTCCCTTTTAAATTAAACCATAGACCGCAAAATACATCAACACAGCCAGCTACCTCACTAGCCTGCTAACTACTTAACGTTAACATGCAAGCCAATGGAGCCGCGTTAGCTACCGTTAGCATGACCGCGGCTCAATTAGAGATCGGTACGCCCACGTTTTAAGTAGGTGACAATTCAAATAGCTGGCTCACAGCAGATGGTGAGTGGCCTTCGTATGGTCTTAAAAACGCTACCCATTTGATAACGGTATACTTACATTTTGATGTGAAACCTGGGCTACTAGCTGCTCCTTCCGTGAAGTGTCCCGTCGTGGAGACAGAGCAGATTCTGAAAGCCACGCCCCCAAAGGTGAAACGTTTCCGATCCGGGGGCGGAGTCATGAGATTTGGAAATCCGTATCCAGTCAGATTGGGATCAAAGTGATGCATCCTGCCAATGTTTTGAAATACCTGGATAAAGTGAGCAGGATCACCTTGATCCCTGACTGAGAAAAGGAGGATTTCATTATCCGGATTATTCTGATCCGGATTACAAGTTTTGAAATACTGGGCCCTGATCATAGATGGCTGCTTGCTCCGGATTCTTTAGCAGCTTCCGCTCTATCCGTCTGAGGGCTGGTAGGACTGATTCCTTAGATGCCTGCAGTTTAGGGGCATTCATCTTGCGTATTAGGGGGGTTGCGTAACGATCAACTCCATTGATCTCCACTCTCATTGTTTGATTCTCAAGAAGAGCTAGGGCCTCCTTATTTTGTTTGGAACGAGTAGTGACCTTCTCGCTTTGATAAGGAAGTACATCAACTTTCCACAGTCTTTCTACAGCACGATAAAGGTCTGCATCTGGGGCTGTACAAGTTATAAACAAGGACTGAACTGTTGGACTAGTCTCTTGAGCAGAGGATCTGGAGGTGGAAAGGTGATCATCAGGGGTCATTGTTGGACCTTGCAAAGTCCAACCAAGTCGGGTGTGGACTGCTGCTGGGCCACCCCCTGGACCCAAGCGAACTCGCTCAACAGGACACACAAGATGAGGATGATCTGAGCCAATAAGGAGTAAGGGCTGGACTTTCTGGAAAGCCTGGAGTGTTTGAAGCAGAGGAAACGATGAATGTAACTGTGGTACCGGCTAGCATCTCAGTCCCTTGGCGGACAGTTTTCAGCATAAGGGACTCAGCCGCCCCATCAAGACCAAGAAGTTGGCTGCAGTTGCTAATAACATAGTTCGCTCAGAACCATCATCTAATATAGCATAGGTTTCAAGTTGTCTTCCCCAGTAGCTCAACAGGACTCTGACTACTTTAAGAAGGACTCGTGAGCTACAGCTGGACCGAATGAGGCAGAAGGTACTGGGATCTCTCCGTGGTTGGTTCACTTCATGGAGGACGCCGAGGTGTTTTCCTTTACATTTTGGGCAAAGCTTCCTGAGGTCACAATTTGAGGCCTTATGTTTGCGTGCACATCTCCAGCAACGCCCTTTCTCTTGGATCCACCTTTTGACGGCCTCCTTTGATAACTGATGGAAATCTGGACAAACACTTAAGTGGTGGTCAGGGACATCACAGAAGGGGCAGGTCTGCCTATGACGAGTAGTAGATTCAGTTAGAGGTTGCTGAGTTGGATTTTGGAAATGGCTGGTTCCATGAAGTATAGTAGCCACTGGATTGCTGAACTTTACAGGTTTGCGTTCTTCGATGTGCCTTTTTCGACTATCTTGGGTTTGAGTGGCCATGGCTTGGCACTCAGCTTCCTCTTCCAGCCAACTAGAAAAGTCAACCAGGTTGTAAGGAATTCCTGGCTTTGTAGCACGAGTGAATCTAGCAAAGTTAGCAACATGTTCAGAAGGAAGCTTTCCCAGAAGTTGCTGGACATGAGATGCACAGGCTAATTCTGCATCTCCTTCACTATTTTCAAGGGACTGGAGCATACCCACAAGGGCTTGGACTCGAATGGCAAAATCACTGAAGCTTCTGGAATCGCCATGACAAATGGAGGGAAGGTTCTGAATTGTCTGGATTTCTTTCAGTACCAGCTACTGTGGCTGGCCATACCTCTGTTGTAGGGCTGACAGAGCTCTGGAGTAAGGAAGAGGGTGATGTGCATAGGCCAGAGCAAGGTGACAGGCTGTGTCCAGCTTCAAGTGATCCAACAATACATGGTATTTGAACTGCTCGCTTTCAACATAAGGCAGAAGATTGGTGAGAGCCATCTTTAGCAGGGCAAACTGTCTGGGATCATCTCTGGTAAAGTATGGAAAGGAGGGGGCTGCAACATGAGAGACCCTGTTGGTCCTTGAGAATTGCTGTGGTTGGTGCTGAAGAACTGAAGTTGCAAGTGGAGGAATCACCAGCTGAGGCAACTGAGAGGAAAGAGCTGGTGCTAGGGCTGGTATGTTAGCTGGAGCAGGAGCCGGAATTGGAGCCGGCAGAGGGGCTGGAATTGGAGCTGGAATCTGAACTGAAACCTGAACTGGAGTCGGATTTGGGATTGGAGCTGGACTCTGAGCCGGATTATGGGCTGGAATCGGAGCTGGAACCTGAACTGGAATCGGAGCTGGGATTGGAGCTGGACTCTGAGCTGGATTATGGGCTGGAATCGGAGCTGAAACCTGAACTGGAACCTGAACTGGAATCGGAGCTGGGGTCGGAGCTGGTCCTGGTAGAGGTTCTCGTCGAATGAGGTGCTCCACCGCAGATGGTGTCCTCTGTCCACTCAAAGACACAGCCCGGTTTGAGGAAGCTTGGGAAAAATGGGGAGCAGGTCTCAGAGCATAAGAAGCAGATGGTGTATTCCCTCGGGAAGGATGGATATGTTGCAGAGAGGGCTGAGGTGGCCCCATATTATAAGTTTTGGTCGAGTCCCCAGAATATGGCCACTGCATGCCAGAAAGCTCCCTTGAAGCTTCAAGATAGGGTTGTTCCCCACTGGAGTTTCCACTGGTCTGCGTGGCTTGTGCTGACCTGGGCCTTACGTATGGGGGTGGAAGGGAGCAAACACGACTGGGAGCAGGTGGAGAAGGATGCTTTACCTCACGATTACCCAGGGGAATATTATGCTCACAAAGCTTGTCCTGCAATTCCTTAACAATTGGAGGAGGATTTTGCTGAACGCAGGGTTCTGGGGAGTGATCATGGCAGTCACGGACTGATGATCGAGAAGAATGAGAAGAGTTGGATGAAGCAGAATAAAACTGTCTCTCGACTCTCTGCCCAAGATCCTGCACCGTTCTCCCCAGGTTCAAAATGAGGCCTTTAAGTTGTTCTATTTCTCCTTTCATAACATCCATATCCGTTGTTGCTGTCCCCCCCTTTACTTCTTGTTCCTTACTTGTGGTAGAAAATTTGTGTGGTGGAGCAGCTTGTGCACAGGCAGCTGAGCTTTTCTCAGCAGTCAGGCCTCTCCCAGCTGTAGGTGCTTGAGCCTTGTTGGCTCCATCTAGGGGCTCTGAAGGTCGAGGGTTAGCAGGAGGCTTTGAAGGTTGATGAGTAGCAGGAATAGCTTCTCTAGGCCCACGTGGTAGGGATGTTTGATAATCTGCCAGGTAACTGGGTGGTTTGTGAGGACGCACTGGCCGGCTCTGAGGTTGTGCTTTGTCCATTGAATTGATCTAATCCGGCTCGAAGGACCATGAAGAATATTTTTTCATGTATTTAGGACTTAGGATGCTCTGGTTTAAGGACTTAATTCAACTCAATGGCATGTCGGTTAGGACAGATGAGCACATACAGGAGGTTCCACTTGAATGTTTTATTAGGAGATTGTTTGAGCTGGTTTCATCTAACAACAAAGGAGAAGGATAAAGAATATTGACTAAACATAATTCCAAATTCCATAACAGGGATTTTCCACACTACAGATAAAACATAAAGCATTAATGTTTAACATTGTCACTGACAAAAAATTAGGCAGTCCAATTCTGTATGGGTCTGATTATTTTAACTCTGTACTTGAAAATAACTAACACCTTACACCCAGCAGCAGAGCCTGAGAAGATTTTGGAGAGTAATCTTTGTTTGCTGCTCTGTTAGAAGTCTAGTTTTAACACAGAAGAATGTGACTGGATAAAAGGGCTCAAAATGAGAAACAAAGAATTAGCTGGACACGATAGTTTTGAAGCCCCCAAGAAGGTATCGCTTGTTCGCTATGTTGCCAACTCTGAGAGGGTCTTCCTCAGGCAAAGGTATCGTGACGTTTTTATAGTGAGGCAAACAGAAAGATAATCAGCCATGTGTTATGTGTTGTTGGTTTTTTTAGCCTCACTATATAAGCCTCAATACCAAGCAATACCCACAGAACCTTCTCATATGTCACAATGTCACAAATTAATAATACCTCCTACGGGACTTAAAATTATTCAGTGTACAGATAATTCCTTGTTTTTCACAAAAGGACAATAGTTTATGAGTGAATTTTCTTCATTTGTCTTAAAGAAATGTTAAAACAAAACCAGCACATAACATCAGCTTTTCATTTTTTTTTACATTCTGCTGAGATAAATGCAAACTTGGGTAAATGTTAAGACATAAATGAAAACATTAAGATGCCATTAATAACTATTATATTTTGTTAATGGTTTAAATCACCACTACATTTCCAATCATCACAGGAAACTGATGAATGACAGCTTTCAATTTTTTTTTGCTTTTACTCTAAAGTAAATTTTGTCTGATCCACTTTATATCACAAAAATTCTAACCATTACACAAACAGTTTAACAAAATTAAGTCAAAGCTTGCATTCATGAAATCATCACTATTAAAAGGTTACAAAAAGTACACATGAAATAAATGAAAAGATTTATAACAGTAATTATAAAACATATGAATTAGGACCCAGTGTCATAGTTTGCAAAATCTTAATTTCTTGTGAAACAACCTCTTTACTGTGGAGTAAATATCACATTGGTCAAGGCGTTGTAACTTTCCTCAAGTGTCCTACAAGACAGAAAGATGACAGGTTAAAAACACAGGTACAAAACATTGACTACAGCCTGTCTTGGTTAAAAGCCCACTTACCACCAAAATGATCTTATTGCTGAGTAAGTGGCTGTCATTCATAAAATAGTTTTGTGTTTAAATTCTGTAGATATTCGACTTTATATTTGAATTTGATTTTAAATTTAACTGTACTATCAAAACAACTGGAGTATGAATGTACAATATGCAATTCATCCTCATTAACATAATTGTTGCTATCAAAAGGAAACTGAACTGTTCTCAAAGCTCACTGCCATTGTGAGCTCATGCTGTGTTCGGCTGTCTCATTATGAGAATATTTTTTCCATTGGTTCTTCACAGACTGTGTGTGGGGAAAAAGGTAGTAATTCTCACTTTGATAAAGGGTCTTTCTATAAAAGGCACTAAAATGTTAAAGTTGGTAAATACATGTCATGTTCCTTAATTGATAAAATCTTCATTTGGCCTTCTGCATCAGGGGAACACTAAACTGCACTGGTGTGTCAGTGTGTCATTTCACCTTATCAGTAATAGTACAGAGCAAGCTGTGCCCTAATCGAGTACTTAGTAATGTATGACAATTAGTAATATATGTAATGCATTTCATTGTATTATGGACAATAATTCACCATTTTAAACTAATAAGTTTCTTGACACTTTGTGAGGTACTGTATGAAAAAGGTGTCTTTATCCTGGAGTCAGTGCTGAAGTGATGACTCTCAAAGTGTTCACTGCACAGACGGGAAGTCTTGTTTGGAGTCCAGTTCTGTCTCCTCGTGTTGAGTGTCCACTGGTCCAGTCTATCTGGGTCACCTAGAGGAAAACTTTACACAGAAATATATGTGTTAGCTACCTACTTTGCAGACACTTTTACATGCAAACAATACAATTTAAATTGCTTCAATGTTCAACAGATCATAATCAATTTAATTTAGCAAAACAAAAAGGTGGTGACCATCACAGTCCCCATATTCTGTCTGTGCATTATCTATTGTTGTGTAACTACAGGTCTATATCATACACTAATCTTCTTAATATTTTATGTGTGACAGTCAAATGTCACATTAGCTTTTTTTTAAATTACATTGCACACCTTATTGTAATTTCACACAGTTCGCCACTTTTTAATTTACATACACAAGTATAGCCTTAATGTTACGTTAACGTTACACTGCTCATATGACAACGTTAACATTGCATCACGTTAGCTAACTAACGTGGTGGACCTTTATTTTCAAACCTCACACAGCCTCAGCCTTTTGTTCAAAATATCCTCTCCCTAAATGCCTAACGTTAAATCCTAACACTTCTCTGTCAGGCTCTGACTTCGATGCATCCCCGGACCGGCGTCTTGCTTGAAGGCTAAATGTTAGCTGGCTGGTTAGCTAGTTAACGAGCTAAGCTTGTGTTGTATCGTATTGTCTGTGGCTCTGTAACTTGATGTGGATGTTGCTGCTGTGATACAGGTCGCACTTGAAAATGAGACCTCCGGTATCAACGTTATTTGTATTAAATAAAGGCTTAATAACATAATAATAAGCTGACAGCTAGGTGGTGACCGCAGACACTGATACACGCTGCTGTCAAGCTAGGTGGTGACCGTAGTGACTGCAGACACTGATACCCGCTAATTATTAATTCACTTACCGAAAAACCTGGAGCGCGGACTTCTTGGACGGTCTGTTGGTATAATTAATCAAACAGCAAGCCATATTACTTCAATATTTGCCTGAAACAATATCCAGAAGGCACAGACACGGCTGAGAGGACAGGTTCAATGCCTTGAACATGGGCACGAACTGGCTGAGATGACGCCGAGCAGATGGCCGAGTCTGAGCTCAGCTCCGCACAGCAGAGCTAGCGGCTAGTTAGCATGCTAGTTAGCCACCTGTGATGGTGCGACCTGTCACTCAAAGTGACCACGCCCTTAATTATGCGCAATTTCAAACGTTAATAACATTTAAACGGAGGAGTTAGAAAAAAATTCACCCCCCTCAGAGTTGTCATGAAAGGGGAAATTAACTATATAGACCAAAACCATTTTTTGTACCAGGCTGTAAACATGTTTATTTCTGCTCTAAAGTTGGGCATTTTAACATGGGGGTCTATGGGAATTTGCTCACTTCCGGAGCCAGCCTCAAGTGGACAGTCGGTGAACTGCAGTTTTTGGCACTTCCGCAGTGGTCTCACTCGTCTCCACCGGAGGTTGGGGCTTGTTATATACACATTACACATAGTTATACTGTGTAATAATACATTTCTATCATGTAATTATGCTATGTCATTAATATACATATACTGGCCTGTATACATATATAAATACATATCCTTATCCACACCCCTTATATTTAAACTGTGCACTGTGTACATACTGTGTAATATTCCTGTGTGCATCTGTGTGCATACATCTTGCATGTTGTCTGGGCGCAACAGTCCAAGCTCAACAGTCCAAAATGGCGGCAGCGCCCCTAGTGGCTGTTGGCAAAAATTCAACGGAGCTTCGCCTCTTGGTGTCCATGCTCTTTGCCTTCCTTATACCCTCAAAAGCAATGGCTCCAAGTTGTTAGTCATTTAGTAAGTTAATTAACATATAAAGGTAATGTAGGCTTACTTTTTATGCACAGCATTAGTTTGTTGGTGTGCAGGTTGTTAACAGTGATTTATCAAGGTGTTGCAGTGATGCTAGTTGACATGCAGCAGTGTTAGCATATGATTTACTTTTAATGCTGTTCACAGCTAGTGCTTGCGCTCCATGTCTGGAGTGGGAGCCTTCTACGAAAGGTGATACATGTCCAGGGATTTCCAGCACTCGACCTGTTGTCTTCATTAGCAGTGGCATTGCTGAGTGGTCCATGGGTGTGAGTGTACTCTGAAAGTAGAAGTAGAGTGTGTATGAGCATATCTTTATCATTATCAGGAATCCACAATACTCAGAGAAATTGTTCAAGTAACGTTACAGAAAAGAATATCATCAGCATTACTGTAGCATACCCAAACTCAATCCTCTCACACTTCTGAATGAACCGCAAAATCCATACTAGTAAAGTGTATTTTTCCTATACTGAAGCAGTCTGCTCTGCACACATGTAAAACAAAAATAAAGAAAAGTCTGCTGTGTTGGCAATAGTATAACGCAAAACTCTGAACAGGTTGGTGTTTAATGGGTTCCTGTATGACGTACTTCAGATTTATTCCCTTTTAAATTAAACCATAGACCGCAAAATACATCAACACAGCCAGCTACCTCACTAGCCTGCTAACTACTTAACGTTAACATGCAAGCCAATGGAGCCGCGTTAGCTACCGTTAGCATGACCGCGGCTCAATTAGAGATCGGTACGCCCACGTTTTAAGTAGGTGACAATTCAAATAGCTGGCTCACAGCAGATGGTGAGTGGCCTTCGTATGGTCTTAAAAACGCTACCCATTTGATAACGGTATACTTACATTTTGATGTGAAACCTGGGCTACTAGCTGCTCCTTCCGTGAAGTGTCCCGTCGTGGAGACAGAGCAGATTCTGAAAGCCACGCCCCCAAAGGTGAAACGTTTCCGATCCGGGGGCGGAGTCATGAGATTTGGAAATCCGTATCCAGTCAGATTGGGATCAAAGTGATGCATCCTGCCAATGTTTTGAAATACCTGGATAAAGTGAGCAGGATCACCTTGATCCCTGACTGAGAAAAGGAGGATTTCATTATCCGGATTATTCTGATCCGGATTACAAGTTTTGAAATACTGGGCCCTGATCATAGATGGCTGCTTGCTCCGGATTCTTTAGCAGCTTCCGCTCTATCCGTCTGAGGGCTGGTAGGACTGATTCCTTAGATGCCTGCAGTTTAGGGGCATTCATCTTGCGTATTAGGGGGGTTGCGTAACGATCAACTCCATTGATCTCCACTCTCATTGTTTGATTCTCAAGAAGAGCTAGGGCCTCCTTATTTTGTTTGGAACGAGTAGTGACCTTCTCGCTTTGATAAGGAAGTACATCAACTTTCCACAGTCTTTCTACAGCACGATAAAGGTCTGCATCTGGGGCTGTACAAGTTATAAACAAGGACTGAACTGTTGGACTAGTCTCTTGAGCAGAGGATCTGGAGGTGGAAAGGTGATCATCAGGGGTCATTGTTGGACCTTGCAAAGTCCAACCAAGTCGGGTGTGGACTGCTGCTGGGCCACCCCCTGGACCCAAGCGAACTCGCTCAACAGGACACACAAGATGAGGATGATCTGAGCCAATAAGGAGTAAGGGCTGGACTTTCTGGAAAGCCTGGAGTGTTTGAAGCAGAGGAAACGATGAATGTAACTGTGGTACCGGCTAGCATCTCAGTCCCTTGGCGGACAGTTTTCAGCATAAGGGACTCAGCCGCCCCATCAAGACCAAGAAGTTGGCTGCAGTTGCTAATAACATAGTTCGCTCAGAACCATCATCTAATATAGCATAGGTTTCAAGTTGTCTTCCCCAGTAGCTCAACAGGACTCTGACTACTTTAAGAAGGACTCGTGAGCTACAGCTGGACCGAATGAGGCAGAAGGTACTGGGATCTCTCCGTGGTTGGTTCACTTCATGGAGGACGCCGAGGTGTTTTCCTTTACATTTTGGGCAAAGCTTCCTGAGGTCACAATTTGAGGCCTTATGTTTGCGTGCACATCTCCAGCAACGCCCTTTCTCTTGGATCCACCTTTTGACGGCCTCCTTTGATAACTGATGGAAATCTGGACAAACACTTAAGTGGTGGTCAGGGACATCACAGAAGGGGCAGGTCTGCCTATGACGAGTAGTAGATTCAGTTAGAGGTTGCTGAGTTGGATTTTGGAAATGGCTGGTTCCATGAAGTATAGTAGCCACTGGATTGCTGAACTTTACAGGTTTGCGTTCTTCGATGTGCCTTTTTCGACTATCTTGGGTTTGAGTGGCCATGGCTTGGCACTCAGCTTCCTCTTCCAGCCAACTAGAAAAGTCAACCAGGTTGTAAGGAATTCCTGGCTTTGTAGCACGAGTGAATCTAGCAAAGTTAGCAACATGTTCAGAAGGAAGCTTTCCCAGAAGTTGCTGGACATGAGATGCACAGGCTAATTCTGCATCTCCTTCACTATTTTCAAGGGACTGGAGCATACCCACAAGGGCTTGGACTCGAATGGCAAAATCACTGAAGCTTCTGGAATCGCCATGACAAATGGAGGGAAGGTTCTGAATTGTCTGGATTTCTTTCAGTACCAGCTACTGTGGCTGGCCATACCTCTGTTGTAGGGCTGACAGAGCTCTGGAGTAAGGAAGAGGGTGATGTGCATAGGCCAGAGCAAGGTGACAGGCTGTGTCCAGCTTCAAGTGATCCAACAATACATGGTATTTGAACTGCTCGCTTTCAACATAAGGCAGAAGATTGGTGAGAGCCATCTTTAGCAGGGCAAACTGTCTGGGATCATCTCTGGTAAAGTATGGAAAGGAGGGGGCTGCAACATGAGAGACCCTGTTGGTCCTTGAGAATTGCTGTGGTTGGTGCTGAAGAACTGAAGTTGCAAGTGGAGGAATCACCAGCTGAGGCAACTGAGAGGAAAGAGCTGGTGCTAGGGCTGGTATGTTAGCTGGAGCAGGAGCCGGAATTGGAGCCGGCAGAGGGGCTGGAATTGGAGCTGGAATCTGAACTGAAACCTGAACTGGAGTCGGATTTGGGATTGGAGCTGGACTCTGAGCCGGATTATGGGCTGGAATCGGAGCTGGAACCTGAACTGGAATCGGAGCTGGGATTGGAGCTGGACTCTGAGCTGGATTATGGGCTGGAATCGGAGCTGAAACCTGAACTGGAACCTGAACTGGAATCGGAGCTGGGGTCGGAGCTGGTCCTGGTAGAGGTTCTCGTCGAATGAGGTGCTCCACCGCAGATGGTGTCCTCTGTCCACTCAAAGACACAGCCCGGTTTGAGGAAGCTTGGGAAAAATGGGGAGCAGGTCTCAGAGCATAAGAAGCAGATGGTGTATTCCCTCGGGAAGGATGGATATGTTGCAGAGAGGGCTGAGGTGGCCCCATATTATAAGTTTTGGTCGAGTCCCCAGAATATGGCCACTGCATGCCAGAAAGCTCCCTTGAAGCTTCAAGATAGGGTTGTTCCCCACTGGAGTTTCCACTGGTCTGCGTGGCTTGTGCTGACCTGGGCCTTACGTATGGGGGTGGAAGGGAGCAAACACGACTGGGAGCAGGTGGAGAAGGATGCTTTACCTCACGATTACCCAGGGGAATATTATGCTCACAAAGCTTGTCCTGCAATTCCTTAACAATTGGAGGAGGATTTTGCTGAACGCAGGGTTCTGGGGAGTGATCATGGCAGTCACGGACTGATGATCGAGAAGAATGAGAAGAGTTGGATGAAGCAGAATAAAACTGTCTCTCGACTCTCTGCCCAAGATCCTGCACCGTTCTCCCCAGGTTCAAAATGAGGCCTTTAAGTTGTTCTATTTCTCCTTTCATAACATCCATATCCGTTGTTGCTGTCCCCCCCTTTACTTCTTGTTCCTTACTTGTGGTAGAAAATTTGTGTGGTGGAGCAGCTTGTGCACAGGCAGCTGAGCTTTTCTCAGCAGTCAGGCCTCTCCCAGCTGTAGGTGCTTGAGCCTTGTTGGCTCCATCTAGGGGCTCTGAAGGTCGAGGGTTAGCAGGAGGCTTTGAAGGTTGATGAGTAGCAGGAATAGCTTCTCTAGGCCCACGTGGTAGGGATGTTTGATAATCTGCCAGGTAACTGGGTGGTTTGTGAGGACGCACTGGCCGGCTCTGAGGTTGTGCTTTGTCCATTGAATTGATCTAATCCGGCTCGAAGGACCATGAAGAATATTTTTTCATGTATTTAGGACTTAGGATGCTCTGGTTTAAGGACTTAATTCAACTCAATGGCATGTCGGTTAGGACAGATGAGCACATACAGGAGGTTCCACTTGAATGTTTTATTAGGAGATTGTTTGAGCTGGTTTCATCTAACAACAAAGGAGAAGGATAAAGAATATTGACTAAACATAATTCCAAATTCCATAACAGGGATTTTCCACACTACAGATAAAACATAAAGCATTAATGTTTAACATTGTCACTGACAAAAAATTAGGCAGTCCAATTCTGTATGGGTCTGATTATTTTAACTCTGTACTTGAAAATAA
Source organism: Epinephelus awoara (assembly GCA_035609425.1). Taxonomy (NCBI): domain Eukaryota; kingdom Metazoa; phylum Chordata; class Actinopteri; order Perciformes; family Serranidae; genus Epinephelus; species Epinephelus awoara. Next base: position 36,615,136 of record CM069310.1, on the reverse strand, counting down.
CTAACACCTTACACCCAGCAGCAGAGCCTGAGAAGATTTTGGAGAGTAATCTTTGTTTGCTGCTCTGTTAGAAGTCTAGTTTTAACACAGAAGAATGTGACTGGATAAAAGGGCTCAAAATGAGAAACAAAGAATTAGCTGGACACGATAGTTTTGAAGCCCCCAAGAAGGTATCGCTTGTTCGCTATGTTGCCAACTCTGAGAGGGTCTTCCTCAGGCAAAGGTATCGTGACGTTTTTATAGTGAGGCAAACAGAAAGATAATCAGCCATGTGTTATGTGTTGTTGGTTTTTTTAGCCTCACTATATAAGCCTCAATACCAAGCAATACCCACAGAACCTTCTCATATGTCACAATGTCACAAATTAATAATACCTCCTACGGGACTTAAAATTATTCAGTGTACAGATAATTCCTTGTTTTTCACAAAAGGACAATAGTTTATGAGTGAATTTTCTTCATTTGTCTTAAAGAAATGTTAAAACAAAACCAGCACATAACATCAGCTTTTCATTTTTTTTTACATTCTGCTGAGATAAATGCAAACTTGGGTAAATGTTAAGACATAAATGAAAACATTAAGATGCCATTAATAACTATTATATTTTGTTAATGGTTTAAATCACCACTACATTTCCAATCATCACAGGAAACTGATGAATGACAGCTTTCAATTTTTTTTTGCTTTTACTCTAAAGTAAATTTTGTCTGATCCACTTTATATCACAAAAATTCTAACCATTACACAAACAGTTTAACAAAATTAAGTCAAAGCTTGCATTCATGAAATCATCACTATTAAAAGGTTACAAAAAGTACACATGAAATAAATGAAAAGATTTATAACAGTAATTATAAAACATATGAATTAGGACCCAGTGTCATAGTTTGCAAAATCTTAATTTCTTGTGAAACAACCTCTTTACTGTGGAGTAAATATCACATTGGTCAAGGCGTTGTAACTTTCCTCAAGTGTCCTACAAGACAGAAAGATGACAGGTTAAAAACACAGGTACAAAACATTGACTACAGCCTGTCTTGGTTAAAAGCCCACTTACCACCAAAATGATCTTATTGCTGAGTAAGTGGCTGTCATTCATAAAATAGTTTTGTGTTTAAATTCTGTAGATATTCGACTTTATATTTGAATTTGATTTTAAATTTAACTGTACTATCAAAACAACTGGAGTATGAATGTACAATATGCAATTCATCCTCATTAACATAATTGTTGCTATCAAAAGGAAACTGAACTGTTCTCAAAGCTCACTGCCATTGTGAGCTCATGCTGTGTTCGGCTGTCTCATTATGAGAATATTTTTTCCATTGGTTCTTCACAGACTGTGTGTGGGGAAAAAGGTAGTAATTCTCACTTTGATAAAGGGTCTTTCTATAAAAGGCACTAAAATGTTAAAGTTGGTAAATACATGTCATGTTCCTTAATTGATAAAATCTTCATTTGGCCTTCTGCATCAGGGGAACACTAAACTGCACTGGTGTGTCAGTGTGTCATTTCACCTTATCAGTAATAGTACAGAGCAAGCTGTGCCCTAATCGAGTACTTAGTAATGTATGACAATTAGTAATATATGTAATGCATTTCATTGTATTATGGACAATAATTCACCATTTTAAACTAATAAGTTTCTTGACACTTTGTGAGGTACTGTATGAAAAAGGTGTCTTTATCCTGGAGTCAGTGCTGAAGTGATGACTCTCAAAGTGTTCACTGCACAGACGGGAAGTCTTGTTTGGAGTCCAGTTCTGTCTCCTCGTGTTGAGTGTCCACTGGTCCAGTCTATCTGGGTCACCTAGAGGAAAACTTTACACAGAAATATATGTGTTAGCTACCTACTTTGCAGACACTTTTACATGCAAACAATACAATTTAAATTGCTTCAATGTTCAACAGATCATAATCAATTTAATTTAGCAAAACAAAAAGGTGGTGACCATCACAGTCCCCATATTCTGTCTGTGCATTATCTATTGTTGTGTAACTACAGGTCTATATCATACACTAATCTTCTTAATATTTTATGTGTGACAGTCAAATGTCACATTAGCTTTTTTTTAAATTACATTGCACACCTTATTGTAATTTCACACAGTTCGCCACTTTTTAATTTACATACACAAGTATAGCCTTAATGTTACGTTAACGTTACACTGCTCATATGACAACGTTAACATTGCATCACGTTAGCTAACTAACGTGGTGGACCTTTATTTTCAAACCTCACACAGCCTCAGCCTTTTGTTCAAAATATCCTCTCCCTAAATGCCTAACGTTAAATCCTAACACTTCTCTGTCAGGCTCTGACTTCGATGCATCCCCGGACCGGCGTCTTGCTTGAAGGCTAAATGTTAGCTGGCTGGTTAGCTAGTTAACGAGCTAAGCTTGTGTTGTATCGTATTGTCTGTGGCTCTGTAACTTGATGTGGATGTTGCTGCTGTGATACAGGTCGCACTTGAAAATGAGACCTCCGGTATCAACGTTATTTGTATTAAATAAAGGCTTAATAACATAATAATAAGCTGACAGCTAGGTGGTGACCGCAGACACTGATACACGCTGCTGTCAAGCTAGGTGGTGACCGTAGTGACTGCAGACACTGATACCCGCTAATTATTAATTCACTTACCGAAAAACCTGGAGCGCGGACTTCTTGGACGGTCTGTTGGTATAATTAATCAAACAGCAAGCCATATTACTTCAATATTTGCCTGAAACAATATCCAGAAGGCACAGACACGGCTGAGAGGACAGGTTCAATGCCTTGAACATGGGCACGAACTGGCTGAGATGACGCCGAGCAGATGGCCGAGTCTGAGCTCAGCTCCGCACAGCAGAGCTAGCGGCTAGTTAGCATGCTAGTTAGCCACCTGTGATGGTGCGACCTGTCACTCAAAGTGACCACGCCCTTAATTATGCGCAATTTCAAACGTTAATAACATTTAAACGGAGGAGTTAGAAAAAAATTCACCCCCCTCAGAGTTGTCATGAAAGGGGAAATTAACTATATAGACCAAAACCATTTTTTGTACCAGGCTGTAAACATGTTTATTTCTGCTCTAAAGTTGGGCATTTTAACATGGGGGTCTATGGGAATTTGCTCACTTCCGGAGCCAGCCTCAAGTGGACAGTCGGTGAACTGCAGTTTTTGGCACTTCCGCAGTGGTCTCACTCGTCTCCACCGGAGGTTGGGGCTTGTTATATACACATTACACATAGTTATACTGTGTAATAATACATTTCTATCATGTAATTATGCTATGTCATTAATATACATATACTGGCCTGTATACATATATAAATACATATCCTTATCCACACCCCTTATATTTAAACTGTGCACTGTGTACATACTGTGTAATATTCCTGTGTGCATCTGTGTGCATACATCTTGCATGTTGTCTGGGCGCAACAGTCCAAGCTCAACAGTCCAAAATGGCGGCAGCGCCCCTAGTGGCTGTTGGCAAAAATTCAACGGAGCTTCGCCTCTTGGTGTCCATGCTCTTTGCCTTCCTTATACCCTCAAAAGCAATGGCTCCAAGTTGTTAGTCATTTAGTAAGTTAATTAACATATAAAGGTAATGTAGGCTTACTTTTTATGCACAGCATTAGTTTGTTGGTGTGCAGGTTGTTAACAGTGATTTATCAAGGTGTTGCAGTGATGCTAGTTGACATGCAGCAGTGTTAGCATATGATTTACTTTTAATGCTGTTCACAGCTAGTGCTTGCGCTCCATGTCTGCCACGTGCTTTAAACAATGGAGAGGTCTTCACAAAACCAGCGAGTCTAAGAACAAAGAGTTCAAACTAAAAACCATCCAAAAAAATTACTTAGACATCCAGTCCAGCAGGTGGCCGTATATCCACAACGGGCTACGGTAAAAAAGCTCACCGAGCAGGCTCACAGACCATCACACACATTAACCTGGAAGTGTATTCAGTAAACAGCAAAGCAAACGACGCCTCGCAGCGTAAAGTGGTCCTGCTTTTTCTCCACTCCGCCTTTCAGACTGCCGGGAACATGTCTAAAATCGAGATGCTGAGGCTGCTCATCAATCAGCGGCTCACCGAGGCCGCGGAGGAGATCTTCGGGGTGTTCGGGAGAACCATAGCCGAGTACGAGGAAGAGATCTCCCGCTCAAAGCTGGAGATCGACCGGCAGAGGCGGCTGCTGGAGCTCTCCAGAAAGCCACAGGTCTCTCTGCAGGCCAACAGTACAGGTGAGGAACTGTTGGAGGAACGTTACCGACTCTTGGCCGGTTTACTGCCCACTGAGCCGCCCAATAGAACCGGTAAAGATAAGTAGAATAAAGCTCATGTGACAGCAATACTTAGGGACTGTTCGTTACTTATGAGGGGGTAGGGGGTGATGTAAAAAGGATGAGGCATCTCAAATTATTGTTAAAGCACTGTGGAGGGACGTATATTTGTCTTTTGGCCCAGAGGAGGGGCATACATATTAAATGGCTGTAGTTCTTATTCATTTTACCGCAAATCTTCTAAAGAAATCATGCACGTATGTAATACCAATTATCACAGCCAGGAACTGTAAAAACAGCAATTTTTGTTGGATTTTTAAATTTGTGATGGTGCTCAGACTGATCATGTGCATGGAAAGCCTCCATCATAAAAAAATAAAACATAACATAACCAAAACTGAGGTTAAAATAGTGATATTTCATTAAAATCAGTCTACGTCTCATTTAAAGTAGCAATGTGTGTAATTCACTCATAAAAAAATTGTGGTTTCACAGTCTTACAGAACTTATGTAATTATCAGTCAGAATGGGTCTTAAAGGAATGAAAACAGAAGGGTTATTTTTGGCCAGTCAAATGTTTTATTACTACAATTGAAACTATTATGATAATGGTAGTTTGTTTTAAAACTTTACCCTTTGATTCAAATAAAGGGGAGGCTCTCCGTCAAGGCGCCTTTTTTTTTTTTTATGGTTAGTGTCGTAGATAAGCAAATGTACATGGTATGATAACTGTCAACTTTTATATCACAGTATACCTTACATCAAACATATCACTGCAGTGAAAAGTGAATAAAAAACCCCAAAACAAAATACTAAAAAAAAAGTGAAATTACCTCAAATGTGTTTTCTTCTAATTTGTCAAGGTTTTCATGTTTTCTTTAAAGATTGCTAAAATTACACCATTTATCACAGCCAGAAACTCTAAAGACAAAAACTGTTATATCTTCAAATTTCTGTTGGTCCTAAAAATTTGGCCAAAAATAAACTGTTTGGACGATAAGAGTGAATCACTGAGGCCTTTTTCAGCTACAGGATTTCATCTTCAACTTTTATTTTTAAATCAATATATACATATAGAGATGTATTAATGTGTTGATCAGTTTAATGTTGCAGCTGGTAAAAGTGGAGCTCATTTTAATGACTTTACATACTGCTGGGTAGTTTCATCTATAATAATACATCATCATTTATGAACTGATTACATTTTGTATTATTAATCTGAATCTGTAAAGTAACTAAAGCTGTAAGATCAATGTAGTGCAGTAGAAAGTACAATAATGGCTTCCAAGATGTGGTTGAGTTGAGGGGCATGAAATGAAAATCCTTGAAGTGAAAGTACCTTCCAATTGTACTTCAGTAAATGTTATACTCTACTGCTGATGTTAGCATTTAGGTCAAAGCACTGCTTTGTCTTTATAACATCAGGTCATCAAGTTATGACATTGCTGAAATGAGGTAAACTATAATATTAAATTATCTCCACCTTCACATGGTGGAATAAGAAAACAAAGACACAGATCTCAATTACATTTGGAACATTTCAAGCTTTTCTTGATAAAGATTTGAGCAGCTTTAGTTGATCCACTCTTCGTGGCTGTTTTGTCTGTTGTCAGCAGCTGTCTGTGAGCAGCAGGACTGGAGTGCCAGTCTTGACCTGAATGAGATGAAACCTGCTTCCATCAAAGAGGAGGAGGAGGAGGAGCTGTGGCCGGAAGAGACGCCTCAGACGGCCGATCAGAATGATGTCAAGTTTGTGTTGTTCCAGAGTGGCAGTGTAAGAAATAAGCAGGGCGATGACCACATGACCTCTTCGCTCTCAAAGCTCCAGGACCTGGGCGACTCAGAGCTGGACCCCCAGCCGGGCACCTCGGTCCAGCCGACCAGTTCAGACCTGGACGACGATGCCACCGAAGCTGCAGATCCGGCTTCAGGTAACGGTGACTGCGTCGACCTGGACGCATCACTGTCTGAGGTAGTGGACTCGTACATTTGCACCATTTGCGGCCGTGCGTTTGCTCAGCGAGGCCACTGGGCCAAACACGTGCAGGTGCACCGCAAGGTTGAGAGCAAAGTGGACAAGTCATACACATGTGACATTTGCGGGAAGAGACTGACGCGGTTCGACGGTTATCAGAAACACTTAAGAATTCACACGGGGGAAAAGCCATACTGCTGCGACGAGTGCGGCCGCAGATTCAGCGACAACTCAAATTATAAACGGCATATTCGCACGCACATGGGACAGAAACCACAGCAGAGTTGAGGCTGCGGGACGAGTGTTCATACTGATGTGTGACCAAGCAGGACGGACGATCAAACCTCTTTGAGCCAGGAAATGTCCAGTCTGATGTGGAAAAATATGAAATTCCTCCTTCCTCCACACCAGCTTATTTACAGAAACTTTTTTTTGTAAAAAACATCTGCATTTTACATTGAAAACAGGCTTCCAGATTTTACTCCTGTTTTTTTTTTATATTCAAACCAGAAAAACTAAAACTCGTTTATTTAAACTGTGTCAAAGTAGAAAGAAAGAACCAGCTGTGTTGGTCGACCAAACATGTCACCATTTCTTTTTGCTGCTGTTAAACAAGAGGAGGAAAAACAGGATTTTAAAGCATTTTTCTTACGCCAACATTCCACTGTGAAAAAATAAAAGGACTGGAAACTTTGATTTTTTCATATTTCTCCACGTTGGTGTGAACATGGACCCAGACAAGGAGCAAGAGACACTATAGAGTATTTTTCTATGTGATATATTTTGACAGATATTTCTGCAATGGAGGAAATGGTGATGTTGCACTTTACAGATGTATTAAACATATGTGACAGTCACAGGTTCAGTTTGCTGTCAGTTTAGACTCATTGAGATCTGCCTTGTTCACGATTGAACTCTGTGTCCGCTAAAGATTATTTTTGAATTTGTTAATCTTGATGGTAACAAGACAAAACAATCATCCAGCAGTCATATTTTTGATTTAGTCAGATCTTCATAACACATCAAAGTCTGAAGTCTCATTTCAGGGTGTCAAACATGGCTGCCCATACAGTCAACAGGAAGTTAATGCTTTAACAAGGCTGTATGACATTTACTAAGGTAATAAAGTCACATGATTGGAAACTCATTTTTATGTTTCTCACATTGATTCAAATGCTTTGGTTGTGTTACCATTAAGTTTATGAAAATTTCATTCAACAACAAATGTTTATATTCTTTTACGATGTCATGCTGTGAGCAGTTTTAGTCAGTTTTAAAGGGATAGTTCGACATTTTAGCAAATTCGCCTATGGACGTAATCCCTATAGTCATAAGGGTAGGTACATTACCTTTAACAGCATATGTTTAGTGCAGTTACTGCAAGCCGACTGCTGATCATGGCAGACTCTGGGCTTGAAGTTCTCTGGCACAGTGCCGGATTTTCTGCGCAGGAATATTCTGGTGCAGGAATATTTTTTATCGTGAATATTTTATCATCTTGCCATAGCAACAGTCATTTTTTAACAGTTTTAAAGCAAAGCAAAGTGATAGTTCCAACTACCAATGGTGTATCACATTACTCAAGGTAAACAAGGAGTTCTAGCCAATCAGAGGCAGAGTAGGGCGGGCCTTAAGTTTTCACAGTCTGTCATTCAGTCACGCTACGGACACACCAGATGCAGAACCGAAGTGCAGCGCCCAGCAGCGGAGGCAGTTTTCAATCGGCACCCATGTTAAAGGATAACTTTGGTATTTTTCAACCTGAGCCCTATTTCCCCATGTGTATATGTGTGTATGATTCATAGGTACAACTCGTTTTAAAATTGGTTCAGTTTTGAGGGAGGCGGATACAGCCGGCAGCCACAAAACGAGTTATAACGGTAGATGTGGGGGCAAATGCGTCCCGTATAAATTTGCGCATTAAAAGTGTTTTGTTTTTTTTTCGCCACAGTCCGGCTCATATCTCCAGCGTAATCTCTGTCAACAGCATGCAAATCGTCTGTCTTGCCTTCACTTCCTCTGGGCTGTGTAACGACATGTCACGTGACCTGTGTTGCCGGAGGTAAACAGACGAGCCATGCTCAGAGCCGGTCAGAGCGGAGTTGGTTGTCCCGGAGTACAGTTGAGAGTTTTGCTGCATCCATTGAAGTATCATGGCTGAATATTTCGAGAATGTAGATGAGACCTTTGAATTTGATGGCCGCCTGTATTTATTTGAGCCCGAGTATACGGATGAGGAGCTTCTACAAATTGAAGACCGGACGAGGATAGAGAGAGAGGGGCAGCGATCAGACGAGGGTGAAACAGCAGCTGCACGACCGCAAATCTCTGAAGACTGTAGGTGTTCCTGTGGATGCTGTGACTCCATGCCCACAGAGGAAGAATGTCTGTGTTGCAACGAGTGGGACCTGTTGCCCAATATTCATGGTCTCGACGTGTCCTGGGATGACACAGAAACTGCAAAACACTGTGTAACCACGTTAGAGGATTTCCCCCCTCTGATCAACAGGGCAGTAAGTTGGGGGGAGGGGTGCGTTTTGTTTGAGGGGAAACCTCTACTGTCACCCAGGTGAATGAAACTATCCCAGTAAATCACTGGGGGGATGGGTGCGTTTTTTCTTTGTCTGAAGTGATAACTGTGTTCTCAAACATGGAAAATCCCTGTCGTCGTGTTTAGTAAATGCGAATGTTGGCATAAAAAGAGTTACTATATCTAAATATACGAAAGCATAAATTACTGTTTACGTTTCACATACTTTGGAGACACTTTCATACAGACAACTTCATCTTCTTATATCAATCATATAATTGTGAATTTCTACTGCTGAAAAGGGAAAATAATCGAACATTGTTTGTATAACATTACCTCCACTGTGTCTGTAGCTGGTCTCTCTACTCGTGGGACAGCTGTTTTCTTGAGGAAAAAGTGTTTCGGGATTGGATGTCTTCTCCTCTTGGGCTGGCAGTAGTCATCTCGGGAAAAGTGTGCACTGCAGACCCGATGGTCTGCGAGGCGCAGCGTCTGGACAGGAGTGTTGGCATCCAGTTGTAGCACAATTAGCCACAGCTTCAGCATCTCGCCGTCCGACAAAGGCAGCCTATGAAAGCTGTGCGGGGTGTTGCGCGACATCCTGTTCTTGCAATTCGGATAAGCACAAACACGAACCATTCAGGGCTCCAGACTGCGCCTAATTGGTCGCATTTTGCGACCTTTTTTGGAGGCCGTGCGACCTATTTTTTTAACTAGGAGCACCAGCGCAACTTACAAATCCACTCCTCTCCCCCTTTTCTTTCTTTTTTTCTTCTTTTTATAATTGCATTTCATGGAGGAGCGGAAGAAAGTGTCTGTTTGTATGTCTGGATGCGCACTGCGAGGGGGGCGTATTTACGCGTTGTCACGTAATTAACCACTTCCAGCACTTAAATAGGTCATAGCACAAAACAGTAGCATGTCAAGTGACTTTTTAATTTTATTATATTCAATAAAATTGTATGTTCCTAAATCTTGAGACACCTCCTATGTAAGCTAGACAGACATTTCACCTGCTCATTACTGTGCACATGTACTGTATGTACCTAGTCCTAAAGAGCCCTTCTGGTGCCAGTATACATAGAAACATCCCAGCAGGCTGTGCTTTGCAAGCATACAAAAGACTTTCACGCATGTGGAAATTATTTTTCATGTGTGTGCTTCACCTCTGCAGCTACAACTCCATCCTAGGGGAAACACTGCTGTGTGCGTTTTGTGCAGCAGGTGGATGTGGTAGTCTACTGGTAGAGTAGAGAGAGGGCTAAGTAGCGTTGAAATAGAGTAGAGCAGGGCAGAGAGATGGAGGCAAAATATATTAAACCCGGTGTTAATACAGCAGAACTGGAGAGAGGGGGGGGGGGAATAAATAGAGGTGGGCATGGCTCAAGTAGGGCGCAAAATTATAGAGAGAGAACGATACAGTGTTAATAAGATTACATAACATAAAAATAACTGCAGTCTTTGTTATTTGATAGCCACTTAAATGAAACAATTTTTATAGGGCAAATAAAAACTGACTTCGGGCAAGTGAAAAAAAACCTTAGCGTTGAACCCTGCAGGGTTGTCTGTGTTTATTGCTAAATTATACGTAATGCAGTTAATCTCGACAAAATTATGAACATATTATGTCGATATAGATAGTGCTCCTAAATTTTGTGCTGGTGCTCCTAAAATTTTCAGTAAGGAGCGCTGGTGTTCCTAGTGGAAAAAGTTAGTCTGGAGCCCTGCCATTTGTTTTAAATGGATGCAGCAACTCTCAACTGTACTCCAGGACAACCAACTCCACTCCGGCTCTGAGCATGGCTCGTCTGTTTACCTCCGGCAACACAGGTCACGTGACATGTCGTTACACAGCCCAGAGGAAGTGAAGGCAATACAGACGATTTGCATGCTGTTGACAGAGATTACGCTGGAGATATGAGCCGGACTGTGGTGAAAAAAAACACTTTTAATGCGCAAATTTATACGGAACACATTTGCCCCCACATCTACCGTTATAACTCGTTTCACGGCTGCTGGCTGCATCCGCCTGGTTGAAAAATACCGAAGTTATCCTTTAACCCATCTGACTGTCCACACAGGCCGCTGAGCGGAGCGCCTGCGGAGGCTTGCAGCGCTTCAGTTTGGCGTCTGGTCTATTTTTCATGCAAGCCGCGAGCGTTTCTGTCAAGCTAGATAGAGCGGATCGTACCAAACAGGAAGTCAGACACAGAAAAGACGAGAGAATCCGGCCAATTTTCAAAATGAAATGAATTTAAAAAAATAAAAGCCTGTTTAATTATGATGTTACTTGTCCGTCTATAAATATTTGTTCAGTTTGAAACCTGGCTGTGTCAAGATGAATATGTTAGTCTAAATGAATCCACTCCTCCCAGTCATAATAATACCCACATTCCTCGAGGCAGCGGCCGAGGAGGGGGAGTTGCAGCCATTTTTAACTCTAGTCTGTTAATCAGCCCTAAACCAAAACTAGATTATAATTCATTTGAAAGCCTAGTTCTTAGTCTTTTACATCCGACCTGGAAAACCTCGCAGCCACTTTTATTTGTTATAGTGTACCGTGCTCCTGGCCCGTATTCTGAATTTGTATCTGAATTCTCAGAGTTTTTATCCAGTCTAGTTCTAAAATCAGATAAAGTTATTATTGTAGGCGACTTTAACATTCATGTCGACGTTGATAATGACTCCCTGGCTACCGCGTTTATCTCATTATTAGACTCCATTGGCTTCAGTCAGGGTGTACGTGAACCCACTCACTGTTTTAACCATACCCTCGATCTAGTTCTGACGTATGGAATTGAAATTGATAACCTAACAGTCTTTCCACAGAATCCCTCGCTATCGGATCATTATTTGATTACTTTTGATTTCTTTTTACTCGATTACACGCCACTTAGCAACAGTTACTATACCAGATGTTTATCAGATAGTGCTGTCGCAAAATTTAAGGAAATGATTACTCCGTCGTTAAATTCAATCCCAAGTCCTTTAGTAACAGAGGTTTCCCGTACCGACTTTAACCTCTCCCGAATTGATCAATTTGTTGATAGCGCCGTAGGCTCGCTGCGAACAACACTTGACTCTGTAGCTCCTCTTAAAAAGAAGTTAACAAAACAAATAAAGTTCGCTCCTTGGTATAACTCTCAAACTCGTAAATTCAAGCAAATATCGCGAAAGTTTGAAAGGAATTGGCGATTAACCAAACTGGAAGAATCTCGTGTAATCTGGGCAGACAGTCTCAAAACTTATAAGAGGGGCCTCCGCAATGCCAGAGCAAACTATTACTCAGCTTTAATAGAAGAAAACAAAAATAACCCCAGGTTTCTTTTCAGCACTGTAGCCAGGCTGACTGAGAGTCAAAGCTCTATTGAGCCTTGCATTCCTTTAACCCTTAGCAGTAATGATTTTATGAGCTTCTTTAATGACAAAATCCTAGCTATTAGAGGCAAAATTCATGACCTCCTGTCCTCAGATAGTACCTATCTAACCTCAAACACAGCTGTAACGCCTAATATTTATTTAGATTCCTTCTCCCCAATTTCTCTTCAAGAATTGACCGCAGTGATTTCTTCATCTAAATCATCAACGTGTCTCTTAGACCCCATCCCAACCAGGCTACTCAAGGAGGTCTTACCTTTAGTTAACACCCATATATTAGATATGATCAATATATCCTTATTAACAGGCTATGTACCACAGTCTTTTAAGGTAGCTGTAATTAAACCTCTACTAAAAAAGCCCACCCTGGATCCAGAGGTGTTAGCCAACTATAGACCAATATCTAATCTTACCTTTATGTCAAAGATCCTTGAGAAAGTAGTCGCAGACCAGCTGTGTGATTTTCTCCAGGATAATAATTTATTTGAGGAATTACAGTCAGGATTTAGAGCGCATCATAGCACTGAGACAGCTCTAGTTAAAATTACAAATGACCTTCTGATTGCTTCAGACAAAGGACTCGTCTCTGTACTTGTTTTATTAGATCTTAGTGCAGCGTTTGACACTGTTGACCATGAAATTCTGTTACAGAGACTGGAACACTTAATTGGCCTAAAAGGTCCTGCACTAAGCTGGTTTAAATCTTATTTATCTGATCGTTTTCAATTTGTTCACGTTCATAATGAATCATCCGTACGTACTGAAGTTTGTTTTGGAGTTCCGCAAGGTTCTGTGCTTGGACCAATCCTATTTACTCTATATATGCTTCCTTTAGGTAACATCATTAGAAATCACTCTATAAATTTCCATTGTTATGCGGATGATACACAGTTGTATTTATCGATGAAGCCAGAAGAAAGTAATAAATTAACTAAACTTCATAATTGTCTTAAAGACATAAAAACCTGGATGAGCACCAATATCCTGGTGTTAAATTCAGACAAAACTGAAGTAATTGTTCTTGGCCCCAAACAACTCAGAGACTCTTTATCTGATGACATAGTTTCTCTCGATGGCATTGCTCTGGCCTCTACCACTACCGTAAGAAACCTCGGAGTAACATTTGATCAAGATCTGTCTTTCAATTCTCATTTAAAACAAACCTCACGGTCTGCATTTTTTCATTTGCGTAATATTGCAAAAATTAGGCCTATCTTGACCCAAAGAGATGCAGAAAAATTGGTCCACGCTTTTGTTACCTCGAGCCTGGATTACTGTAACTCTCTACTGTCAGGTAGCTCTAGTAAATCATTAAAAACTCTTCAGCTAATTCAGAATGCAGCAGCACGTGTACTTACAGGAACTAAGAAACGAGATCATATTTCTCCTGTTTTAGCTTCTCTGCACTGGCTCCCTGTAAAATCCAGAATTGAATTTAAAATCCTACTGTTAACTTCTAAAGCTCTAAATGGTCAAGCTCCGTCATATCTTAGAGAGCTCATAGTGCCATATTATCCCACCAGAACTCTGCGCTCTGAGAACGCAGGGTTACTCGTGGTCCCTAAAGTCTCCAAAAGTAGATCAGGAGCCAGAGCCTTCAGCTATCAGGCTCCTCTCCTGTGGAATCATCTTCCTGCTACGGTCCGGGAGGCAGACACCGTCTCCACATTTAAGGCTAGACTTAAGACTTTCCTCTTTGATAAAGCTTATAGTTAGGGCTGGCTCGGGCTTGCCTTGTACCAGCCCCTAGTTAGGCTGACGTAGGCCTAGTCTACCGGAGGACCACCTATAATGCACCGGGCACCTTCTCTCTCTCTCTCTCTCTCTCTCTCTCTCTCTCTCTCTCTCGTATCCTATTACTGTATCTTTTTTACTCGGCCATTCTGGATGTCACTAACTCGGCTTCTTCTCCGGAGCCTTTGTGCTCCACTATCTCTCAGGTTAACTCGTATTGCAGTGGTGCCTGGATAGTGTGACGTGTGTGGTTGTGCTGCTGCCGTGGTCCTGCCAGATGCCTCCTGCTGCTGCTGCTGCCATCATTAATCATTAGTCATACTTCTACTGCTATTATAGACATATGATATTATCATACATGTATACTGCCTGATACTAATATATACTTTCAACATATTGTACCACAGTAGTCAGAACTATAACAACAGTATTATTACTTTCATGAATGTTGTTGTAATAAGCTACTGTCATTACCGAGGATGTCATACAGATTACTGTATTGTGTCATACAGATTACTGTTAATTTGTTATGCTGATCTGTTCTGTACGACATCTACTGCACGTCTGTCCGTCCTGGAAGAGGGATCCCTCCTAAGTTGCTCTTCCTGAGGTTTCTACCATTTTTTTTCCCCCGTTAAAGGTTTTTTTTGGGGGAGTTTTTCCTTATCCGCTGTGAGGGTCTAAAGGACAGAGGGATGTCGTATGCTGTAAAGCCCTGTGAGGCAAATTGTATTTGTGATATTGGGCTTTATAAATAAAATATATTGATTGATTGATTGAGTTTGGTCACACACGCGCGCGCACACACACACACACACACACACACACACACACACACACACACACACACACACACACACACACACAGAGATATGGCTACAGGTAGAAATAAGAGACATAATTTGTGAAGCCACAGATGGGTTGTCACTTGCTCCAATGTGTTAAACCAATCTTTGTGCATAATCACACAGCCTGATATGCCCTGGCAAACACTGCTGTACAGACCGTTGGTCTTTCTTACCCTAACCCTGGGTATTTTCTGAAAGCACAGAGCAAAGAAATGTCTTTTTTTTTCCTCCCCCAGTCAGCTGTCAGCAGGAGCGGGATTTCAGCACCACGGACAGCGCGTGTAAAAAGACTTGACAAGTGTCTCCTTTTAAATGTGTTTGTTGCTAGTGAAATTATACATAATAAATGAAGACAGTGACATATTTTCAATAAAAAACAATGAGTTGAACGTTCATTTCAAGCTTTTGTAGTACAGCGAATTTCAGAATTGTGCAGTTTGGCCGGAGAGCGGGCGGCAGTGTTTGATGCAGGAAACTCAATATGGACTTCAAAATCGATTTCGGAGTGGGGGTGGTTCGGAAAGGCGGGGTTTCGGCTGTCCCCGTCAGGTTTATGCGGAAGTGACTCTGTGTGGTAGCGGTGACAGTTTTATTTCAGTCCGTATCAGAAATCTCCGGCTCGTTTGAGCTTAAGAAATGATTTTGGAAATTTAGCTTGTATGGATGCTACCGTGCAAAGTGATCAATAAAAGAGCTTAACTACTGAGAAGTTACTTGATTCAGAAAACAGCGACGCTACCACCAAGCTACTGAGAAATGTAGTTAAACTACAAATGTCCGCTACTGTAGTGATGCTACTGCCCAACACTGACGATCACTTAGCACATCTGCTCGTTTTGTGATGCCGACAGATGGTATGACACTATCTTTCAAGAAAAGCGTTTGAACCATTCCTGAGCTTCTGTGCTCCATTCTTTCACTGTAGTCCTCCGGTAAAAAATAGTTGGAGCAAACAAACATTTTCCGGACCTTTTCCACAGGCGTTTTTTAGTTTTTGCAAATGACCACCATCCTTCTGAGTAGTATCAGGAAACCACAGCAAAAATGAGGCAGATGTGCATTTTGTCATTTATAAATTTAATCACTTTTCTGTAATACATCAATGATATTTCAATGGAATAAATTACTTACTGACTTATTCATACTTCAAAAACAGTATCAATAAGTGATTAACATAGGGGGGATCAAAATAAAATAAATAAATAAAATAAAAATCAACCAGCCATGCTCCTCCCCTGACAAGTCCCTTCATAAGTAAAGAACAGTCCCTAAAGTGCGGAGAGGTTTGTGGGCCATTGCTGACACAGAGGGAGAAATGTGAACGGCTCATTTCTCCTCTGATATGCCACATACCTGTGTGCCGCCACGGCTCGGCTGTTCAGGTACTTTTGGGCAGTCATGACAACAAGTTATTCACCCGTCGCCGGTAAGCCGTTATCATGCGCGGCCGTATTTAACAGGAATACCTATTCCTGTCCGTGTCTGTGCCCCTCGTTTCTGCTGCTGGTTGAAATCTGTACTCACACAGCGTGCTGAATGATTTATTTTGCCCGCACAAAACAATTTTTAGTTGCAAATGCGAGTGCGGTGATGGATGGAGTAAAATATCGCCACACTGCCGACATTTTACTCCGTCCGTCACTGCATGATTGATTGCGTTATCAAACCATGCCGCTATTATTTGGCCTTGCTTTTCACGTATTCCACCGAATACCGAACGTGTGTTCTTTTGCAATATTCGGCCAAATATAAAATAAATATTTTGAAGGAGCAGCAGCTGCTGAATGAATGTAGCAGAAACACTGACATGTGTAATCCATGATTTACAACAACACTCTGTTAACTTTTCCCAAACTTCCTGGTGCGTCTAGCTGACAATACCACAAATGCAAGGCTGCAAGCAATAACTACGGCACTGTCTCAGGTGCGCACTGTGTCACTCCGCCCAGTGGTTTACTCAAGAAAGTAGTTCCGAGTTTTTGCTTCATGTGTCGTAATGTTACTTAATTATACATTATTATTTCATAGCGTGGGGAGTGCGCAAGCCATGTGTTGTCCACTAGAGGGTTTTGGAGTCATTTGATGGTGTATTTGATTAGAGAGGGGGCCGTACCATTCACCTCCATTTTATGCGCTGAGCAGTGGGAAGCTCTGCCCCACCGATCTCAGAACAGCATTTACGACCGCGCGTGCACCAGTGACTGCTCGGCATGTATTTTTCACATCGCGGGGATTTTTCACAGACATTTTTACAGGAAACTACAACGCGGAAGTGCGCTCGACTATGGATGCCCGAATGACTGCGGACGAGTCAGCAGGTGATGTTGCAGCACCGAAAAAGCCAAAGCCCTATCATTTCCGACATGAATGGCTCACTGAATTTACGTGGCTGAGATACTGTAAAGAATAGAGAGTGATGTCCTGCATGCACTGCTCTCAGTGCGGTCCGAAGTTTGCGGGGAAAACTAAATTCGCCGACTCCACCACACGCTTCAAACATGAAACGCTGGTTAAGCACAACAACAGCATCAGGCATAAATTATGCAGGGACAGATGAAATGATGGAGCAAAAGCACCGCTGCACACATCATTTAAGATGCAGGGTTGTCTGTGTTTATTGCTAAATTATCAGTAATGCAGTTAATATAGACAAAATTATGAATATGTTGTGTCAAATAGATAGTGCTCCTAAATTTTGTGCTGGTGCTCCTAAAATTTTCAGTAAGGAGCACTGGTGCTCCTAGCAGAAAAGTTAGTCTGGAGCCCTGCACAGAGGTATTAGATTTTGAAATCAGTTCTCTGAGTGACAGGTAGCCAGTGTAAGGATTTTAGAACTAGGATTATGCGGTCAATCATATTTCCTAGTTTTTGTCAGGACCCTAGCAGCAGCATTCTGAATAAGCTGATGTTGCCAAACAGGTTGTTGTACAGGTCCATAATCACTGGTGAGAGCAATATGTATATTTGCATGTCATCTGCATAATCATGGTGGGCTACGTTATTTTTTTTTATGATTTGGTCTAATGGAAGCATATAGAAATTAAACAAGGGGACTTCAGAAAATCCAAGAAATACTCCATCAGAACAATTTTCTGTATGTGTGATAGTCTACAAACACTAACATCATTTCTGCTAAATACTTGAATGCTGTGACATTTTTTTGAGGTCCATATTAAGGTTGTTCGCATTAAGGTTGCGAAAAACCTCATCTGTGTTTCTGCCTGATCTGAGCCCTGTTGTTCAACCTAGATAAGGGATTAAGCCGGGATATGTTGGTTATCCTGGCTTAATTTAGTGTTGATTCGGTTGTTTGAAAGCAGAGGCACATATGTTGCCATGGAGATTTATTCTGTGCACTTAGCCTGGTCCAAACCAGGCTAACAACCAGGCTTAGTTTAGCCTGGTGCCTTATCTGTCCAGTCAGCTGTCACTGCGATCGAAAATCAGTGTGTTTTACCGTCATTTCATGTTCTTATGTACGTCTTTGCCTCATTTTTGAAAAAAATACATTCAGCCTACAATAATAAAAAAACACATTTAACATTTAAAATATTCTTTTTTTCATAGCCCAAGCATACTTTGACATGCACATATCTTTACCAATAAAAGGATTAATTGTTGGAATAAACATACAAGTAGGTGTATTTGGCATTAACACAATTAGTGGTTATTAGGTTTCTTAACTGTATGACTTTCCCAAATTATATTCCGAGCTAACTGGACCAATAACTCCAGTGTACTTTACATCAATGAATGAAAACATTAAGATGAAACCACAATATTCTTTGACCTCATTTTATTTAAATGAAAAATACTAAAATCCGTCACTGTCTGCTTTGAGCTGTGGAGAGAAAGAGAGAAATAATATTGACTAATACAATGCATCACAGTCATGCTTACAATGTGCATTAAAGTCACTTACTTCTTTCTGTAGTTTCTTAATTTCCAAGTCCAGTCAACGTCCTGCAGCTTTCTCTTTTCACACTGGAGCTTGACATCTGCGAGTGCTATCTGCTTCCTCAGATGACTTGCTTTTATCTTAAGCGATGTATACTTTTTATAAAAACAAAACATGAAAAAATACAATCCTGCTATAAGCAGCTATTTAATGAAGCTACAAAGAGCAGCTATTTTAACAGAACATTTTATTAAGGCAACTATTTTAACTAAAAACATGCTATAAAAGTATAGCAGCTATTAAATGACAAATAATGTGATCAGTCACTGTCTGCTTGGAGCTGGGGAGAGAGAGAGAAATAACGTTGATTAATACATTGCATCACAGTCATGCTTACAGTGTGCATTAAAGTCACTTTTTTCTCTAGTTTTTTCATTTCTAAGTCCAGTTTCCTTCAGGTTTTTCCTTTTGTCTGTCAAGCTCCACGTCCTGCAGCTTTCTCTTTTCACACTGGAGCTTGACATCTGCCAGGGCTATTTGCTTCCTCAGCAAGTGGGTATATGAGTAGCATATACAGTCAGGTCCATAAATATTTGGACATTGACACAATTTCCAGCTTTCCAGCTCTGTACAACACCACAATGGATTTGAAATGAAACAATCAAGATGTGCTTTAAGTGCAGACTCTGAGCTTTAATTTGAGAGTATTTACATCCAAATCAGGTGAACGGTGTAGGAATTACAACACATTTTATATGTGCCTTCCACCTTTTTAAGGGACCAAAAGTAATTGGACAATTGGCTACTCAGCTGTTCCATGGCCAGGTGTGTGTTATTCCCTCGTTATTTCACTTACAAGGAGCAGATAAAAGGCCTAGAGTTCATTTCAAGTGTGGTATATTCATTTGGAATCTGGTGAGGTCATCTCTCAATATGAAGTCCAGAGAGCTGTCACTATCAGTGAAGCAAGCCATCATTAGGCTGAAAAATCAAAACAAACCCATCAGAGAGATAGCAAAAACATTAGGTGTGGCCAAATCAACTGTATGGTACATTCTTAAAAAGAGAGAATGCACTGGTGAGCTCAGCAACACCAAAAGACCTGGAAGACCACGGAAAACAAGTGTGGTGGATGACAGACGAATCCTTTCCCTCGTCAAGAAAAAACCCTTCACAACAGTTGGCCAGATCAAGGAAACTCTCCAGGAGGTGGGTGTATCTGTGTCCAAGTCAACAATTAAGAGACGACTTCACCAGAGGAAATACAGAGGTTTCACCACAAGGTGTAAACCATTGGTGAGCCTCAAAAACAGGAAGGCCAGATTAGAGTTTGCCAAGAAACATCTAAAAGAGCCTGTACACTTCTGGAACAACATCTTATGGACAGATGAGACAAAGATCAACTTGTACCAGAATGATGGAAAGAGAAAAGTATGGAGAAGGGGAGGAACTGCTCAAGATCCAAAGCATACCACCTCATCAGTGAAACATGGTGGTGGTAGTGTAATGGCGTGGGCATGTATGGCTGCCAGTGGAACTGGATCTCTTATATTTATTGATGATGTGACTGCTGACAAAAGCAGCAGAATGAATTCTGAAGTGTTTCGGGCAATATTATCTGCTCATATTCAGCCAAATGCTTCAAAACTCATTGGACGGCGCTTCACAATGCAGATGGACAATGACCCGAAACATACTGCAAAAGCAACCAAAGAGTTTTTAAAGGCAAAGAAGTGGAATGTTCTGCAATGGCCAAGTCAATCACCTGACCTGAATCCGATTGAACATGCATTTCACTTGCTGAATACAAAACTGAAAGGAAAATGCCCAAAGAACAAGCAGGAACTGAAGACAGCTGCAGCAGAGGCCTGGCAGAGCATCACCAGAGACGAAACCCAGCGTCTGGTGATGTCCATGGGTTCGAGACTTCAGGCTGTCATTGACTGCAAAGGATTTGCAACAAAGTATTAAAAAGTGACAATTTGATTTATAATTATGTTAGTTTGTCCAATTACTTTTGGTCCCTTAAAAAGGTGGAAGGCACATATAAAATGTGTTGTAATTCCTACACCGTTCACCTGATTTGGATGTAAATACCCTCAAATTAAAGCTCAGAGTCTGCACTTAAAGCACATCTTGATTGTTTCATTTCAAATCCATTGTGGTGTTGTACAGAGCTGGAATGCTGGAAATTGTGTCAATGTCCAAATATTTATGGACCTGACTGTAGCTGCCTGACAGTTTGTGAATTCTGTGAAACACATATCTATTAGCACAGCAATTGTGGACACCGTGAATGTCCTTCAGGCAATACTCACTACATTTCCAGGCATGCTGTCAGGCTGTTCATCTGTGTCCTGTTACAAATATATTTTCTATGAGCACCACATCACTGACTATTTATACATTAAGGACTAAATTATCTCCACAAGACTGGCAGGTTACCTCAAACCTGCTGGAGTCCAGAGAAAGTGTCTCCTCCTCATCTGCTGCATCCTCTGCTGCAGATGTGCCTTCACCCTGCCACATTAAATAGAATTTGTATATTTGTAAACTTGCAAGACATGTCAAGCATATGCCTTTAATGAATAACACTCACCGGATCATCTTCTGGTGGCTCCAGAAGGGTCAGTGTGTCACCTGACACTGCAAGACAATCCAAAGTCAGACAGTCCACGAAACACAATGGTTGATTAATGAATGAATAAAATGGTTGATTCCATGCACAGTATACTGGAATAATGTACCTTGTATGAAGAGGACAGTTTTTCCCCTCCCCTCCATAATCAGCCTGCCTCGGTTGTGTTCCAGGGCGAGCTCTTCCGCTGGCATGAAATCAGCAGTTGGTTCCCGAGTAATCCACTCGTGTACAACTGTTCATTTGTGGAAGGAGCTTTAATTGTAATTATGACAGATTCATTTGTGCAGCAAGTGTATATTTTTAGATTACTTACACATTCAGTCGGTCCACAATTGTTTGCCACGCACTCTCTCTCTCTGCTTTATTATCGCTGCAGTGTTTCCTTTCTTCGTGATTATATGTTTTACCTCTTCATAAGTGTCCATGATGAGACGCTACTCACTGGGTGAGAAGTATGTGGCATGTGCCCTCTCCATTGCTGCATCGGTGAATCTGTGATCGATATTGGGGTCTATTTAAGAAAGCCAAGGACGCGCACTTATCCGAATGAGTTACACCTGGCTTGACAAAGCTGCGCCTCCTCAGCCTGGCTTGGCGAATTTAAGAAAAATGCTCAACTTCAGCAAACTCTGAAATGAAGAGACTCAGAGAACCATGGAGAAAAGTTACAGCCAACGGGGTTACTTTAATCGCAGAACGTTAGCATACAACAGTATACTAGTCTACACACCGAATCAGTTGGAACAGCCCCGAACAGTCACACTTCAACTTGCTTTTATGCTGGGCGTCTGCTCGTTCATGCGAGTGTGGGTGTGTGTGTGTGTGCGGTTGTGTGTGTGTGTGTGTGTGTGTGTTTAGGTCATATTTTCTGGGAATCCAAAGTTCTTCTGATTTCCTGTTATTGTTCCTAACGGTGGCCTTCGTGCGCCGATATTTTCCTGTCCTCTTTGTCTCTCTCTCAGAACTGGCATCAACAGCCATCCTTACTGCCAAACTGGACACATCTGTCCCACCTGTCAGGTCACCCTAACCCAGCACGTTCTACTTCGTTTGACCTCCCAAGGCTTGACTTACGCACAAACTACTTAAATTATCAAAACACCTTTTATGGGTCCTTTTGCTGCCAAATCTGATATTTACCAGCTGCTTTCCAAACCTTGTGTAACTGTCTATCTTTAGTATGACATGATACATTATCTGCCTCTACACGAACAACCAATTAAGCCAGGATGGACTTAGGGGAATTTGTCCAGCCTCGCTTTTCCACTTATCCTGGATTGGTTAATTCTACTTTTGAACAACAGGCCCCTGGCATCAACTCAAACACAGAAACAAAACATTTGTAGAACTTTTCAAAATGTCTTTTAAAGGGCCAGTGTGTAATATTTGGCATGGTATATTATCAAATATGAATCTGAATCTGAATATTCTACCCATTAATATGTTTATATAAGTGTATAATCGCTATAAAATAAAATTTGTTTGGTTTTCGTAGTCTTATAATTATGCTTTTATATATATATATATATATATATATATATATATATATATATATAGCAAGGGCCTTGCTTTAGAGAGATCGCCATCTTGCGAAACTAACACAGTGAGGCTCATTTATGTATCAGAAATTAGAATCAAGGTGACAGGTTGTATATAAATTTCATTTAGACATGATTTTTTCTCTTCTCCAAATAATTTCTGCACACTTACAAACTGCGATTTCTCCAGTAACTGTAACTCAACATCTCTCTGTGCCCAGATGGGATTCAGGATTTGCTGCACAGAATGGGATTCGGTGCTACCATCTCAAAAACTTTGACACCACAAATTCCTTGGAAGAGAGATCCCTCCTCAGTTGCTCTTCCTGAGGTTTCTACTGTTTTTTCCCCCTTCAGAGGGTCCAAAGGACAGAGGGATGTCGCATGCTCTAAAGCCCTGTGAGGCAAATTGTGATTTGTGATATTGGGCTTTATAAATAAAATGATTGATTGATTGATTGATTGAAGAGGCCTGTCGCAATATGTGATAAGTTGATTAATTGAACGGTAAATTAAAAGGGAGACGGTAACTTTTACAGCCGCAATTAATTGCCATATTCATGCTATTTGTTTTCCTCATCTCTCTCCACCAAAGAGACTGTATGACGAGCGTTCACTGCCGTGCATCGTCTTGTAGCCAGGTGAGTTGGTTCATTAGCGTAATGAACAGAGGGAAAGCTCTCGTTATCGAGTGTCTTTGGTAGCCTTAGTGGCTCAAAATACACAACAGCTTAGATTAGATCAGAACAGAAACACGACAGGAGAATTTACTGAGTAATTTTGCTGTTCCCACTACTTACTTGGACTGACCTGACGTTAGTTAATCCTCTCGCTCTCCAAAACAGATGTATGCGATAACAGCCGGCTTTACGACACTAGGCTGTGGGTGTCATACCGTTTCGACCAAAGGGGCGCTATAATCAATGAAAACGAAAAGTTCCGCACAGCTGCTTTAAATAAGAAATACTTTATTAAAAATATTTGCATATAAAATAACATATAAAATAACATTTTTATCAACAGATATTACTTGTATTTTTTCTTTTTCTCTTTACCTATTTTTCGTTGTAAAAAGAACATTGATCAACGTGTCAATAAACTCGATAAACTATTTGAATATTTACTATTTAAATCACACTGACAGTGTCTGAGCCAACCACAAGAATGTGTGGAATTTCGTTGGTTTCATTTATTGTTTGTCCTGTCCCCAAATGGCGTTTTTTCACGTCCGTGGTCCAGTTGTGGTCCCGGTACAATAAATCAAACGCACCCCAACCGCTGTGTTTCGGAAGTAGACGTGCATGCGCAGTCATGTACTGCTGAGAGTGAAATCATTAGCTCACACACAGCTTGTTCAAGCTGTTCTGTGTTGTTGAAATTAAACAAAATAACATTTTCTTATTTGCTTATTATGTTACAGATTTTAATTGGTATAATTTTTGATGAACTGTATGACATTTAACGGAGTGTTGCACGTCTCGAAGGCTGGGCTCATAGGAGACCACCGGACTCTCTCCCAGGGGAGGGGCTGAGGGAGAGAGGGAGATGTCCGGAGTCCGGGCAAAGCTCTGCATGGAGCACGGACAGTTCAGAAGCAATTCTGAACGCCTGATTTCAGTCTTGCTCCGGAGCCTGACTCATTGAGTTGTATGTGTTTTTGCTTGTGAACACATTAAAACTCAGTTGCACCTTACTTCATTGATCTCCAGTGTTGTCTTTGAATACCAGCCTGCAGAACCTAAGATATTATGGTCTATTCAGAGACCTGCTGAAGTGAAGAAGTGGAAGAAGGCTGGGAGCCGTCTGGCCCGCTTACAGGCCCCCACCTTTTACACCTCACGTGGCGAGCCAGCCAGGAGAGGAAGAGGGAGTCGAAACCAGAGACCGGAGCACTGGGCTGCACGCCAGACATACAGGTGGCCACCTAATAAGGTAAGCAGAGCCTTTTTTCTGCGTGTGTCTGGAGTGCAGTGCTGGGGCCGCCCAGGTCAAAGGTATTTGACATTTCCCTCCCCTAAAAGAACCTAGTTATGATGTGCTGATTGAGAGAAAAATTTAAAGGAATCATTGAAGTCTAACTAACATCACTGGAGACGGTTGAGTCTGGTGCAATAAGTGTGATCTTGGAGCGGAAAGAGTGAATGTGTGTGTGTTGTGTGTCTGATAACAAGCGTAGTAACATAGTAAGGGATAGTTAAAGCATGTAAAGTATTTAAAGTAAAGAAGTGCACAAGAGAAAATAAAAGCAGTAAAGAGTTAAAAGAGTAAGAAGCATATCCGCGACTACCGCTGCTCATCTTATCAGTGCTTTCTAAGGCCTAAAGAGGCGGGGGCGCCGTGCCAGAGGGCAGGTTTGAACGGGCGGAATGCCAAAGAGATAAAAAAGGAAAAGTATTTCTGTGGATACCGCTGTTTATCTTGCTATACTCCCTTCAGCCTGTAGGGGCGGGAGAAATAGATCCAGAGGACAGGTCTGCTTAGACAGAATACTAAAAGAGTTAAAAGAAAAAGTATTTCTGTGGATACCGCTGTTTATCTTGCTAATATTCCTTTTCGCCTGAAAGAGGCAGGAAGATTAGATCCAGAGGACAGGTCTGCTTAGACAGAATACTAAAGAGTTAAAAGATAAAGAGAACAAGAAAATAGTTAAACAGATCGATCATAGTGTAAAAACTGTAATATAACTACGTGTGGTGTGTAACGTTGTTGCAAATATAGGACAAAGTGTCAAGTAAAATATGAACAGCTGTTGTAAATACGGTAAAAAGTGTTGAGTAGATGTGAATGTAAAAAGACTAATAAGACAAGACTATTGACACCAACAGACATAGAGGGGAGAGTAATCCCAACAGACACAGAGAGGAGAGTAAGAGACGAAACTGATACGACACGGTTGACTGCACAAACACAAAGGAGGGAGGGAGGCATGGAGTAGAGGCAGTGGAAGGAGACCTGACCAACAAATTAAAGACATAAATTTAGCTTGACTACAAGATTAAAAAGGTGAGGTCAGATACAGAAAAACACAGAACACCTAAAAATAGATGGAAATAGAAGGAGACAGTGAGGATGAGATCATAGAAGAAGAACACTGCCTTACAGAAGGTCCTGTAGAATACAAAGGAATACAACACACTTCTGGTTGGAGAGAACATACCTAGATGACGAGGGGGTTGAGTACAGGCAGGACGAACAAGAAATTAAACAGAAACTCTGGCAAATCACTAAATTCACTAACTTGAAAAAAGTAAAAGAAACATATCCGGGTGCCCCATGGGAAGCGATTCTGCGTAGATTGTGGGTTCCTTATTCACTAAATCCATTACTACAGAGCTTGTGTGACAATTATAAAAACGCACCAGTAGCTTCGCTTCCTCTACATCAGATAAGAATACGAGGTCAAGCGGACGGAGATATATATAACCCACGGCTGCAGATTGTTATCATGCCCAGAAAAGTTGAGTGGGAGACAGGAAAATTCGGGTCATTGACTCTTCCCGCAAGAAGACGGATCACACAAATTAAGAGTATAATCCATATAGAGAAAAGAAATATCAAACTGCCATAACAGTGGGAGTGATCATAGTACTGATACGCACCACATAAACAGACGAGCAGCCAGAGATCCCAAGAGCCAGTGAAGCCAAACAAGGCTTCATGGGAGCCAAACAGGGAAAGATGGAGAAAGGGGTGTTAACCCCAGTAGAGGCAGTGATGCGACAACACCCAAACCGAGTGAAACGCATTCAACATTGTGTGAACAAATGGCACAAGAGAACATCAGGGAGAAATCGCTGGCCTATGGAGGATACCTTCAATCTAGCATGCTGCCATGAAGTAGAGTCAGAGCTAAGACACATTGAAGCTAGAGACACTAAAGCCAGCTACAAGAAAAAGAATGAAAGAGCCAAGGAGAGAGAGGTGCTGGATTGGTTCAGGCAGGCAGGGGGAAGAAAACAGATGGTGCAGTTGGGAGAAAAAGAAAAAGAACACCAGGATCAGGAAGTAGTGACACCCACAGCACCACCCCTGCCCATACCACCACCTCCCCCATACCCACAAGAACCTACACAACCAATAACAGGACAATATCCACTACATACAGCAAAATCAATGGAAATGGAGGGTCAATTACAGGGTAAATTCACTGTAACCTTGACCAAGAATGATAAACAGGAAACCAAAAAGAAGCAGCAGGAACTGAGGAGGAAGCTACCGTTGGAAGAGGCTCCACCCTCAGAGGCAGAAAGCACTGATGGATCGTCGGATGACGAGGAGGAGGAAGATTTCAGTGAACTACCCCTAACAGACCTTAAAGGTAGGAGGGGAAGGGACACTAAGCAATCAACCGACATGGAGGCAGCTGAATTCACTGAAGCAGAGGACGCTCCCCTTAGAAGACGAGCCCCACTCCTGAGACAGAAGGGGAGGGGCAGACAGAGGCTGATGAGGGAGAACGCATACAAGTCCCACCATGCAAGCTGTTCGGACCTCCTCACGAAGAAGCCCGCCTACCCCGCTGGCTGCTCGAGCCTCCCTAGTGAAAAGCCCAAGTCTCACACAAAAGAATCACACAAAGAGGAGAAGCTGGAACCACTATACAGGTTCCTAAGTGATGGGGAGGAACCACACTGGCAAGAATGGTTGGAAGAAGAGATGACGGGCTGGTGTAGGCGCCGGGAGGAAGAAAGGAGACGCCAGGAGGAAGAGTATCAGAGGGAAGTCATCATTGACCCCCCCCCACCCTGGCCAGACCAGCAGATGGGGAACAAACCACCCAATAGAGATGACCATGATCTCAGAGAGCTCTAGCAGAAGCATCACCTACCAACCCCCAACAGCTGGCCGCACTCCAGCGATTGGACGCAACCATTCACAGAGTGGAAGGTACAATACAGCGTATGTCTAAAGAGATGGAGGCATTAGACGAACAGCTAAAGGGGGGCGGAGCTTCCCAATGTAAACAGAAGGAACCCCAAGTCAACCACACTCCAGGGCACCATGGAAACTGACAGACCACGAGCAACACAGACACAGGACACTGACAAAGGACAACAAAGGGGCATGAGACTAAGGAACGGGAAGACAGTCGGTAACAGGGAGGAGGACCTGTTGGATGAAGGCGGTGAGGGCATGTTCCCCCTCATAACAACCACTGGTGGGAGACAACAATACGAGCCCTGGCCCTTCATGGACATGATAGGCTTGGCGGAATGCCTGCCTGCGCTCACAGATGGAGCTGATAAATGGATAATGGCCTTTGAAGAGACTACAGCTGGTATACAATTGGCTTTAGGAGGCATCAAAGCTCTACTCACCTATGTGGCAGGAAAACAGACCACCCTAGAAATATTCACAAGTTCACATAGGAGGAGCCATTGGTACCAATTGATACGACGCACGCGAGTTTGGACAATTCCGTGCCAGTGTGTGGAAGCAACTGAGAGTGCATTACCCAGCAAAAAGAGACCCCTCCAAGCTGGAGGGAGAGACCATGGGGGGGGATGAATGCCCCTCCAAGTTCCTACACAGCTTCCAGAAGAGGTGGAAGGAAGAGACAGGAGAGGCATGGAACGCTAATAAAACAACTCAGAGTCTGTTCAAGGTGATGGCTAAAAAGGCCATGCCGGAAGAGGTGCAGCAACACCTGGAGGGCGTGGTAGGACTGATGAAGATGGATTGGCCGCTGTTTTCAGAACACATCATCCATCATGTGGAGGAGGAGAATAAACAGCTAGCCAATAAACTAACACAGTTGCAACTGGGAGAGCTAAGCAAGCTGGTAAAAAAGGAGAAAGAAAAGAATAAAGTGCAAGCCCCCATGATAACGACAAACCAAGCACCTCCCCAGGCCAATCAACCCCAAGCGCCCCCGCAGCCAACCCCGACAGACCCAAACACAGCAGGAAATGGCAGTTCTGCTAATGCTACGCACCATTACTATTATTACCAGCAACCAGCACCAAGAGGAGGCAGCAACCGGCCCCCAAGGGGCCGAGGTAGAGGTGGATCCAGGGGCCAAAACTATACACCAGGAAACCAGCAAACATACCAGCAGACCGCACCCAATCAGCAACCAGGCCTGCCAGACATGGGTACAGGTTACCCAGGAGCTAATCCGGCTCCACCTGACAACCTGTGCTGGGGGTGTGGTCAACCAGGCCACATACGGAGCCGATGTCCTACTAATCCATGGGAGGGTCCAGCACAGAACTGGCCCAACACTGTGCCAGGGCAACCCTGGTAGGGTGCCCAGAGGAGCCTGAGGGGGACCTAATGTCACCAGCCATATCACTGCAGTCACATGATGAACCAATCATACCATTTGTCATCCACGAGCGTGAGTATCCTTTCATGGTAGACACAGGGGCTACATACTCGTGCATTGGAAAAGAAGGTTCCAGGTTCCCCCTCTCCACGTCATCTATAAAGACAATAGGCTTCTCTGGGAAATCACAAGTCATACCATTAACGGAACCTGTTCCAATGTTCATTGTAGGCAAAACTATATGTGCACCCTTGCTATATTCAGCACATACCCCAGTAAACCTATTAGGAAGAGACATTCTGTGTCCACTAAAAGCAAAAATCATGTGCACCCAAGATGGACTGTATTTGGATTTCCCTGACGACCCCCCACAAAGCATGATGTCACAGCTTCCCTTAAACTCGCCTAAAACACAACAGGCACTTGTCTACTGGCTCCAGCTGATACCACCACAGACCTACCTCAGACAGGAATGGACTGACTGGGAGAGGTGGATTCGGCTTCACTATCACGCAGCATACACCCCCACTCTGCCACTGCACTGCACGCTCATGTATGACAAGGACCAGACTCATGTAGATTACCAAGAATGCTGGGATGCAGTGCTTAATAAGAAACCATGTATAGTTATGTGTGAAGACATGTTTTTGGGGCCAGAAGGCGTGGCAACGGCTGTCCGCCTTGCGGAAGAATTGTCTGGGTGGTTTCAGGTACCCAATTCCACGCCGCACGTAACTTTGTTAGTGGCAGAGGGTTATGAGTCTCATCATCTTGGTCCCATGGTCAAGCGTGCCCTGCAGGTGCAAGAGTGGATGCCCACAAAGAATCATTACATTCACGTCTCAAAAGATAGGCAGTTCATCAGAATCTCATGCAAAATACTTGATGAGGCAGTAGCACACAAAGTACTGGTAGATGGAAGCACACCCACACAGATGGTACTCTCTGCAGAACATGAGAACATGCTAAACCAAGTTCCACCCCAGCTGTGGACGGCTCATAAGACTGATGTAGGACTGATAAAATCAGCTCGACCAGTTCACATTAAGCTAAAGCCAAACGTTAATCTACCATATCAGAAACAGTATCCTCTCAAGCAGCATGCGATTGATGGTATCAGGCCAACGATCAAGGGGTTGTGGAAGCAGGAGTGTTGGTTAAGACTAACAGTCCCTGCAACACACCCATTTTTCCCATTAAGAAACCAAACTCATCAGACTACCGTTTAGTCCACGACTTAAGAGCAGTCAGTGCGGTAGTAGACGGGGAGGTGCCACATGTTCCAGACCCACACACGTTGCTCTCAAACATTCCACCAGATACCCAGTGGTACACAGTCATTGATTTGTGTTCAGCTTTTTTTCAGTGTACCGCTTCACCCAGATTCTCAATACTTGTTTGCCTTTACGTACGATAATCAACAATGGACATATACCCGCCTAGCTCAAGGATTTTTGGATTCGCCCTCTATCTTTAACCGCATGTTGACGCAAGACCTCGCCAGTCTGAACATACCAAGTATAGTTTTGCAGTATGTTGATGATCTGCTCATCTGCAGCCCTACAAAAGAACAATGTGAGAAGGACTCCATTGCTGTGCTCACTGCCTTAGCAAAGGGAGGACACAAGGTCAGTAAAAACAAGTTGCAGTTCTGCCAGCATTCTGTAGAATACTTGGGCAGACAATTGAGTGGTGACAAAAGACATATTGCACCTTCTCAGTTAGAAACAGTGATCAAGGCCCCTCAGCCACAAACGCTGGGCCAGATGCTATCTTTTCTGGGCATGACAGGCTACAGCAGATAGTGAATTTGTGACTATGCTATTAAAACTGCTCCACTCAGGGCTCTGATAAGGGCAGCAGGACAAACTAATAGCACAGCTCAGTTACAGTGGACAGAGGAAGCAGAGGGAGCGTTTCAGGCTCTAAAGGCAGACATGCAGTCTGCTCCAGCGTTGGGGACCCGGAACTATGCTAAACCTTTTCACTTGTATGTAGCTGAAAAGTCAGGTTTTGCATGCGCTGTGCTGATGCAGGACACACCCACAGGAAAACAACTTTTAGCCTATTATAGCACTAAACTGGATAACATAGAGGCTGGGTTACCAACCTGCTATCAGGGGTTAGCCGCAGCTGTGTTACGGGGTTGTTCAGCTCAACAACGATGACCAAACCTTTGTGACATTGCAATCATGCAAACTTGCTCAGCCCTGCTCAGCCCAACTCGCTGAGATAAAAGCTCTAACAGCAGCATGTAAAATAGCAGAGGGAAAGTCACTAAATGCATACACACTCTGCATATGCCTATGGTTTGTGTCATGTTCATGCTAACATATGGAGACAAAGAGGATATTGCAGAGCTGATGGCACTCCTGTAACCCATGGAGACGCCATCCGCGAACTATTAGAAGCCATGCTTCTCCCCACAGCTTTAGTAGTAATTAAATGTCCAGCCCATCAAAAGACTGACTCATTGATAGCTAAAGGAAACAACTTAGCTGATGAAGCTGCCAAACAGGCTGCCATAGGCAAAATAATGGCACCCACACTCACCATACAGGATTGTGAATCTCTCACTACCATGCCCTCTCTTATTTTAGCTCAAAACAGAGTAGATGACGCTGAGAAACGCCTATGGGCAAAGCGTGGAGCCATCAGAACAGTAGAACCAGGCCCACCAAATGGTCTCTGGCGCGACAGTCACAGTCATTTTGTACTACCAACCTTACTGTTAAGGCATGCAATACTCTTGGCGCATGGTAATGACCATTGCGCAAGGGGAGAGATCCTAAGAAAACTGCAATCAGTATGGTGGTCACCATTCATGGCGGCCACAGTAGATAGAGTACTAAGTGAATAAAGATAGCCAAGATAGTGGCAGACAGTGGAGATAAGCTTAACTGGGTGGATGCTTTACTGCTTGCACTAATGTCAATGCGCTCACAAGCCAGCAGAGTCACGCATCTAACACTGCATGAAATGCTTACGGGCCGGCCCATGCCAATACCGTATTTGAGAGGTCCCCATGAAGGGCCCTCATTGGAGCATTTGCAAGGTGAAATGTTTAAATTCTTACGAAGTCTGACTCGTATCCACAGGGCTGTGTTCCAGCAGGTGAAAGGCACCACTGAGGACAGAAGGGTCGAGATCCCAGAGGACCTTCAACGCATACTTCCTGGAGAGTCAGTGTATGTCAAGGTGTTCAAAAGGAAGTGGTACCAACCACGCAGAGAGGGTCCATACAAGGTCATATTAGCTACACCAACTGCCTTGAAAGTTGAAGGTAAGGACGTTTGGTTCCATCTTAACCACTGCTGCAGAGCTAACAACCCAGAGAGACCTATACCTCGGCCTAGAGCCAGACAGGGAGCTGCTTCACAAGGGGAGAGCGAAGCCGCCCCGAGGGAAGCAGAAGGGGAAGACGATGCCTCCCCACAGGAACAGGGGGCCAGGAGGTCGGAACACTTGGCGCGCCGACAGGACCAGGGCAGGGTCCAGAGCGACAGCAGCGGGTCGCTACCAGAGAGGGTGTCGACAGAGAGCACCTCAGAGGGAGGCACCCCATCCTCAGTGGTTGACAATGAACCTCATGAGTTGCCACCTGGTAGCCGCAGGACTGATGATGACGGCCCAAGCGCACAGAGAACAGAGACAGCAGAGACAGAAAGAGAGCAGGGAGAAGAAAGCAGCAGCTCAGAAACAGGTGAAGCCAGAAGCTAAGAAAGATCAGATGCAGACCCAAGGGACTCAGACAGAAGCAGCACAGACCCAGGAGACTCAGACCTCAGAGAAGGAATATCCCAGGGGACAGCCCCTCAATAGACCAGCACAGGGAAAGGTTGAAAACACAGGCAACATGGGGGGAGGAACTATAGTGGGAATAATAATGCTACTAACCATATTGCTTATCCTGGCAGGAGTAAGGCAGAGTGAAGCGGCAGAACCAGACAGTCACACAACTAAGCAAGTGTGCAGTAGCAGTAGGGACCATGGCCGCAAAACAGTGCAAGATACCTTACAGGGAAATCATACAGCTAACTTACTACAAATCGCATGCTTATGTGACCAGGGAAGGGGGAGAAGTCTGCCCCAACCCCAGACTACATGAACCCGACAACGCCACTCTGGGAATTTCACCCAGAGAGTGTACCCTCAATATATATATATATGTATATTCACACACACAAGTTCTTAGATAAAGAAGGAGGAGCAGAGATGTGCGTTTCAAGTCCAATGCGAAAAAAAGTGTATGAATTACGAAAACAATGAATTAACTGTTATATCCGGTTAAAAAGGGAGGGACCGTTATTTAAAGAAATATATTTTCTTTATCACAAAATAGACGTTAAAAATCCTAAATTGATTACAGGAAGTTCATTACCAGCACAGGGGGAAGGGTGCCCAGGAAACCACAGATTGAGGGAAGTGAGGGGAGAGGGAAGGGTGCCTCACCACCACCACCTGTGTGTCATGCGACGTAACACTGCAAGACAAAAACACATATGATTAGGTGGGCACAACAAAATGGCATGCAGTAACAAGGGTCACTTTTAGAAAAATGGCACACAGGTTAGAGGCACAATGGAAGGCATGCAAGACGAAATGAAGGAAGAGGTGAGCCCTCCACCCAATCACCCACCACCCGTGGGGCCTAGCAACCTAACCAGCCTACTACTAGCAAGAAACCCCCGATTTCAAGAATGGCACTAGACAGTTGGTTTGGCAAATGTTGAAACAGACTCAGGCCACTGTTACCATACCACAGAACTAACAACTTAGCTAACCCAATAAAACCCAAAAGAAATATTGAAAAAAAACAATAAATAAAACCAAATGCAAATTACAGAAAATAAACACTGGTAATCCGAGACAAAGTATACAATAAATAAGTAAGGGAAAAAAACAGCAGTGGCAGAGCTTCTCCTAATAAAAGTAAAACAAAGAGCAATATTAGCTTCAGGTCTGTACGACTGTAGGCAAAGTAGGCTCCTAGGAGCTATACTGCATTACCTCAGACAAATAACATGGAGCTAACTCATCCGCAAGCCATCGTCATGTTACCCTGCTCCTATGAGGAGAAGCGCACGTCAGTGTTTTGATATAGCGTACACTATAATATGTATGTGAATTTAAGCTGGCGTCTATGAAGGGCATACCTTTTAACATCCAGTTACATGTGATTGTCAGGGCCCATACGCACGCCACACTTGTCGGCCTACACGTGTGTTGTACAACTGCGGTGAGGGAGGCTAACACAAACCCCGACCTGCTTGCATATACCCGTCACAGCACCTGAGAGGCCAGCGAAATCCTAATAAATCTACATGCGTAACTACATCTACACAGAACCGAGGAAAAAAGAAACATGCCTTAGTCTGATGTAAACCCTTCAACAGCGATAACGAAAACAGGAGGTAGCGAGGCAGCGCTCACCTAGCTAGCTATGACTCCTTTTAAGGGGAGGCTAGATTGGAAACAGCTGATGTCTGTTTACTTCCTGTCTAAGTTTCCGGGGTGGGACAAACAGAAAAAGCACCACTCACTACACTTATAACCATGTACTGGTGGTGGGCACAGGAAATGTTAGGTCGCATGGCCAGTCTATAGGACAATGCTGTAGTACAGAGGGAATGGTGACAGCAAGAGTTATGTGTAACATAAAAAGATGCACCCACACAAACACAGGGCGCACCATGTCCGCGAAGGTAGCCCACCAGTGGCTCCAATTAGACCCAGTGTCCCAGAGAAAACCAAGAGATGTGCTGATGCATAGAGTAGAGTTAATAAGAACAACCATGTGGAAATCCAACACATTCTATCAATGGCTAGAATACTCAGACACCCAGAAATACCCAGAATCAGGCCTCTCCCAGACATAGATAATTGCTGGAATCACACTACATGTTTTGCTGCATGCACCATGTGGATGGCAGCAGGACAAGAGAAATGGACCAACACAACCACAATTTGTCCCGAAAGTTTTAAAACTAAAAATGCTTCAGACCAAATTCAACAGGAATTCCATGTGCCTCCTGTAGTGCATCTGGCCCCAAGCCTTGTATTCCCATTCTGTGTGGCACGAGGCGATAATATAGAACACTGGTTAAACAATGCCACTTCAAGTAACACCTCCCAGGAAGCAGAGAGACTGATCCAATGCAGATCTGAGGATATTATAGGAAATGTGTCCTCAACAGCAGGTGAGATGTGACTCTCAGGGGTCCAGAAAATATGTAACACAACTCAGGAAGCTAAAATCCAATGCCATCAGGTGGTCAATGGCGGAAATGATTCGTGGGCCATGGGACGCAATTACAATAGTACCACCTGGATGGTGACATTTGACCTAACCAATGGTACAACTCCATTGGCAGATATATTTTTGGGTGTGTGAAAATGAGCTTCAAATAAAAACTGTACTTCTAGCTAATTAGACTGGAATTTGCGCCCCAGTAATGTTAACAGGACAAGTCGCGATAATAAGTCTAAACAATAATCTAACTAACAGTACTACAGGGTGACAGCGCAGATCGGCTGACACTCAAACACCCCTTTGGCAGAAAGACACCAACATATACATTGCATATGAACAGATGCCATATGGGATACCTGAAGGAGAACAGGCTATATCAGAGGAAAACATAAAGTGGGCTAGAGGATGGGGCTCCGTGCCCCTTGGTGGATACTTTTCCAACGCCAGAAGCGTAGAACATAACGCTCGCTGGGTTAATTATTTGTGGTACAATCAGCAAAGATTTATAAATTGGACTTTTGAGGCCCTGCAAGGCGTAGGTGAGCAATTACATGCCACATCTGTCATGACGGTGCAGAATAGGTTCATTATCGAGACAATGTTAGCCCAAGACCAGGGGGTTTGTGATGTGATAGGAGAAGACTGTTGCACTGTCATCTCCATGCACACGGGAGGGTGGCAACTTAACTCAGGCCTTACAGAACATACGGTTGTTAAGAGACCAACATGTGCAACACTGCAGTTGGAACACTAAGGTTTCCTCAATTTGGGATTGGCTATCCACATTATCCCCAGTGAAGCTTGTGCGCATGGTAGGAGTACTGTTAGGTCTCATCATGCTAACTCTTCTTGTGGTGTCTTGCTGTGTTCTCCCCCTAGTGCGACTTGTAATTAGAAGAACCATGGCGAGCATCACAGGACAGTTTGTTGTAGAAGACCAAGGTCTGAGGCCCACTGAGGACATAGAACTACCAAAATACATGAATGTCTCTCAGGAAAAAACTCCTGAGTACCAAAACCAGATCATAAGCCAAGATGGCGGCAATCAGTATGAGATACAAACATGGCAGAAAAACCTGCCTTGTATGAGCAGATGTATGGGCAGACCAAGGGACTGCATGAGGATATGATGTAGGGCAGAGGATGGCACAAGCCACCAGCCTCACGCCCTTGCTGTCACCAGACCCACGCTAACAACCAACCCGCTTACTAACTCACATGCATGGCTTAAGCAGAAAAATTAAGTGATAAGGGGAGAAAAAAATCTTAGAAAATGAACTGTAGTAAAAGATGTCCTTTACAACCTAAAGATAGGTGCAGAGCATGGCTGAGAACTGGAGAGCCTCATATCCACACCAGCAAAATCCAGGAGGCCAGCACAGCAGCAGCACAGACCGCCTATGCCATACCAGCCACCCCCACCGTACCATCCAGAGATGGCGAACTATCCCCCACCGGTCCACACCCCAGGCGGAGGGACCCCAGCCCAGGCCCAAGGATATTCTGCTCCGATGGCGTTCTCAACGCTCGACGTCCAGCCCCAAACAACACTCTAGCCCCCGACCCAGCCACCCGCCCAGCCGATTATCCAGCCCCCACCCCAGCAGGAAACCCCCTTCAGCTTGTTCCGCTGGATTCTAACACAACCCAGATCCCCCCCGTGAGGACAGTCTCAGTTTAAGGGAGGCATGGGAAGCAATTAAGAGGAAGACAGCCCCCCCATCAAGGAACACCCAATGTGGTCCCCAACAGCACTTACCCAAAGTTCACATATTTTTTTAAAAAATAAAGTGTAACGCGGTTCAGCTCTATTGGTGAAAAGTCCCGGACTTTCCAGGGCCCTGAGGTCAGCCCTGGACAAAAGCCAGGAGAGTTGCCACGATTAGATCATGATAAGGGCAGAAATGGACAAAAAAGGAAATGTTTTCCACCAATAGAGTTCGGCCGAAATGGGAAGGCATAAGGAAAAAAGGTGGAGACTCGACAGAGTCTCCACCGAAATCAAAGAGAGTGTTCTGTAGAGAGATTTCAGTCTTGCTCTGGAGCCTGACACATTGAGTTGTATGTGTTTTTGCTTGTGAACGCATTAAAACTCAGTTGCACCTTACTCCATTGATCTCCAGTGTTGTCTTTGAATACCAGCCTGCAGAACCTAAGATATTACAGCCTATTCAGAGACCTGCTGAAGTGAAGAAGTGGAAGAAGGCTGGGAGCTGTCTGGCCCGCTTACAGGCCCCCACATTTTACACCTCATTTGCCGGCAATTTTCTGGGATCACAGAGTTCAGACAGTCGATGACTGTAAACAATTTGACACATTTGACACAATTTGACTAAAGTTTGTTTTAATTGGTCAAATGATCTTTGGTCCACTAAAATTGGGAGACTTTGGTAAAAATTAAAGCTACAATTAATACACTGTTCATCTGTGGATGTACAGTAATCACTATCAAAGTGAAGAGGAAAGATGAACCTCGGTCATATATTTTCTTTTTGCACTCTTTATGTAAAACATCTGTTTTAAACCTAACAAAACATTTTCTTTTATTACAGAGTTTCCAGAGGACCAGAGTAGAGAGCTTGTGTGACACTAGGAGAGGCAGATGTGGATGGAGTGTCGCTCACCTCAGAAGGAGTGAAGGAGTTTCAACATGTCTGCTTTTTGAGTCCCAAACTGTACCTACTAAGAGTGGCTTTCACAGCAAAACACAGCTAGCTTTTCAGTGCAAAGGAAAGGACTAAGACACACATGGTGCTGGGTCTTTACAGATATTGAAAAATTACAATACATGCGTTTAGAACACAGCTTTGCTTAATTCTTCTGTAAGAAAGGATGCAGAGATCCAAAGAGGCACCACACAGTTTAATGCCAGATGTCTTATCAAAGCATGACAAGATATGTGATATCAGTTTTCATGTATTCATTTAACAGTGGTATGCCTCCACAGCAAGGACAGAACTACCACTACATGAGAAAATGTGAAGTTAACAAAAAAAACAACAACAAAGATTCAGGCTTGTTGTTAAATAAAAATAAAATAAAAAATAAAAATGTGTAGTCCAAATGTTTTAGCAGTAATGATTATACCATAGTAAGATTTAAAAAAAAACATTTGTAGCACTGGAAGCTCAACTTGAAACACAAATTGGACCAGCACAGCAACAGATACACTGTAGGATAAAACTAGAATTACTGCCCAAAGCAACACAGTTGCATAGAATTATGTAATTATGGAGGAAACAGTGAATAAAGTGAAAATTCACCCAAACATTTAAACTACATTTGGCCCAAAAACTAGGGACATGTACACACTGTGGGTGCACAGTAACAGCCTTATTTCCAGTTACTGGACCTGTTTTTAATCTCTAACTTATCAACAAAGCCACCTGGAAGAAAAGTGTTCAAATTCACCTTTGTTTAAAGAAAATGTAAACAATATCTCCACTACTCCAAATACTACAATGGTATTGTAATGTCTTGTATGTTACTCACTTTAGGTTGAAACACGGAAAAGATGCTGTAGAGCATCCTGCAATGGCCAAGGATTGTTGTTCACTGTGTTGTCAAACAGTAGTGAGAGATCTCCAAAAGCCTCTGTGAAACGGCTTCTTGCATGCGCTCTCTCTTCTTCAGAGGCAAAAGGATCAGTCCCAAAAGTTGACTGTGAATTTGTGCAGGGCTCTTGTGAATTTTTCTGTATTAAACATGGTTTTATGAAACCCAGAACCTGACTGATCTGTTTAACTAAAATGTATTGACAATTTTAAATGACTACATAGCGTGAAACTTGCTTTGAGTCCTAACCTCACTGACCTGCACTTAGACACTCAGCTGGTTGCATCTCTGCAGTGACATGGGAACAGGGTGACACTGGACAGGCTGTGTAACTGACTTATTGTTCAAATTCAAATTTCTTAGCATCTTATCACTTATTGTTATATATTTAAAATACTATAGATCTTATTTCTGGCAACTTTCATTGAATTGTATTTATACACGTCATACAAGGAACAGGCCAACAACCTCACTCTGACTGTACTGAAAATTAAAGACCTAGCCTTGTTTTGTGTGCTGTGTTTAGAAAACTCCCCTCAAAATGAAACATTAGAGTGTAAATTGATGACCTTCAGTTCCTTACAGGACAGTTTCAAAATGCCTTAATATGTGACTGAGTCAGTAAAAATGTCAAATTCCAATAAACTATTCACCCATTATTCATAACAATCTACACATCCCACCATTTCTTTGAGTTAGTGGGTATTTGATAACTCCCTCCACTTATTTAAGACATTTTGCATTTTAATAGGCTTTTAACTATGGCAAGAGAGGGTACAATACACCAGTAAAATTAACTTTATTTCATGAATTGCTGCATTTTTAACTGACATAATTAAACCATGTTGTGTACACCATCACTGATGAATACAAACAACAAATACCATACCACAGTGATTTATAATGACTTCATTTTCTGGGACCAGTATGAGCTACTGTACATGTTTCATGTGGGCACTGTACAAAGATTAACCATCTCTTCTAATCATCCAGTAAATTAAAAGACAGTTCTTAAATACAAAACTGAATCAATGTACTCTTACTTAATGTGTATTTAATACACTCAGAACTCAAAGTGCCTTGGATTTCTTACTTCTTGTTTACAATTGTTTGTACTGATATCACATATCTTGTCATGCGTTGATAAGACATCTGGCATTAAACTGTGTGGTGCCTCTTTGGATCTCTGCATCCTTTCTTACAGAAGAATTAAGCAAAGCTGTGTTCTAAACGCATGTATTATAATTTTTTTCAATATATGTAAAGACCCAGCACCATGTGTGTCTTAGTCCTTTCCTTTGCACTGAAAAGCTAGCTGTGTTTCGCTGTGAAAGCCACTCTTAGTAGGTACAGTTTGGGACTCAAAAAGCAGACATGTTGAAACTCCTTCACCCCTTCTGAGGTGAGCGACACTCCATCCACATCTGCCTCTCCTAGTGTCACACAAGCTCTCTACTCTGGTCCTCTGGAAACTCTGTAATAAAAGAAAATGTTTTGTTAGGTTTAAAACAGATGTTTTACATAAAGAGCGCAAAAAGAAAATATATGACTGATGTTCATCTTTCCTCTTTACTTTGATGGTGATTATCCGCAGATGAACAGTGTATTAATTGTAGCTTTAGTTTTTACCAAAGTCCCCTAGTTTTAGTGGACCAAAGATCATTTGACCAATTAAAACAATCTTTAGTCATGATATCTAATATTTGGTGTCAAATTGTTTACAGTCATCGACTGTCTGAACTCTGTGATCCCAGAGGACATGTATATCTCCCCTGCCCTGGTGATTAACAGGAAAAAAAACAATTTACAATGAGAAACAGTGTGTGTAGTATATACAGAATATGCAGAATATTATTGTTTTACCATGGGTGACAGAGCTGTACAATTGTGCAGGGTTAATGTGAAAAAATATGACAGATCTGTATGACAGAGCTGTACAGTGTGTAGGGTTATATGCACAATTATAGGGACACATGACATTTATTATATTATTAAGAACATTTCTCTACTTGGGCGGCACGGTGGTGTGGTGGTTAGCACCGTCGCCTCACAGTAAGAGGGTTGCTGGTTCGATCCCAGGTGTGGGAGCCCTTCTGTGTGGAGTTTGCATGTTCTCCCCGTGTCAGCGTGGGTTCTCTCCGGGTACTCCAGCTTCCTCCCACAGTCCAAAGACATGCAATTTGGGGAGTAGGTTAATTGATTACTCTAAATTGTCCATCGGTGTGAATGTGAGTGTGAATGGTTGTCTGTCTCTATGTGTCAGCCCTGCGATGGTCTGGCGAACTGTCCAGGGTGTACCCTGCCTCTTGCCCAATGTCAGCTGGGATAGGCTCCAGCCCCCCCGCGACCCTCACGAGGATGAAGCGGTTAGAAGATGAATAAATGAATTTCTCTACTTTGCAGTCTGCATGGTGGTGCTGGTAATATACACATTTGTGAGCACAGACCACACTTGAGTTTAATAAATCAAAAATGCATATCAGAACACTCCTGTGTCCTTACTTATATGAGGTAAGGTAAGTAAGGTCTACCATAAATGTTGACATTTCACACAGACTTATGAGCAAATGTTCAAATGAGGTGCAAAACAGCTGATAATAACAAACGAGTAACTTAAGGTTAGCATACAACGGCTGTTTATTAGCTACAGCAGCTAGGTAGTTTACCTGCAAACAAATTAGCATTGTTAGCGTTGGCTACAGCTAGCAGTTAGCTACACTGCTGGCAGGTCAACAATTTAAACAGTGTTGGGTTGGAGACGTTTAGTGGATAAGATCAACAACAACAAAGTTTGACTTACTTCATGACTGCAGTAGCAGTGCGTCTCTAACAAGGTGTGTTTACTTTGAAAATCCCCGGTGGTCATCTCTCTCAGTTGTGAGAAAGTGGCGGAAATGTCATTGTATAATGATGTTAATTATTTAGGCTATTTGTTGTTAGTTGTATTTACTTCGTTTCGCTCTCCTTAAATTGACCGCTGCAGCCAACACGCTTCAAAACAACGCGCAACTTTTACTTTGAAGGCTGTTTCCAGCTCCCGACTTCCTTTTTCAATTTTCATTGTACAAGTTGGATAAAGGAACAAGACGAGCTGAAGTGCATT
This sequence comes from Epinephelus awoara, assembly GCA_035609425.1. NCBI lineage: Eukaryota > Metazoa > Chordata > Actinopteri > Perciformes > Serranidae > Epinephelus > Epinephelus awoara. Next base: position 36,573,141 of record CM069310.1, on the reverse strand, counting down.
ACACGTCTTACGACAATGAAATAGGAAATACCCCCAAAAGTGGGATTTTTCATTATACAACATGAACACTGCAGATGAATTATATTTAATGCACGGACCGCAATTGCTGAAGTAGTGGTCAATTATGTTAGCACTCCTCTTTACTCGTATGAGGGTGTCTGACTCTGGACAGGTGCGTTTTAATTGCGCTGTGCCAGAAGCAAGGATGTTGCTCCAGGATTTTCTCTCATCAGAGTTTGGGCACCAGTATGACTGCAGGGAGGATTCACATTTATGCCCCGTTACTGACATGATTTCTCTCGCCACTAAGCCAGCGTCAGAGAGTTTTTGTTTTTTTTGTGGTTGGTGTAGATGGTCTCGGTGCCGGCTGCTTTACAGATCCGTGGCAACATGGAGCTGAGAAAGTTCACTCCCATCGGCTCTCTAATATACCTAACCATGAGAGAGAAACATAAGTCCCCTAAATGTTTCAAAGTAACTAAGCTACACTGTAACAAAGCAAACAGACGTTACATGTTAAGTTACCAAACATTGTTGGTGTAGTTTCTCCGCTTTGGATGGAGATAAAAGGCCAGTGGATTGGGTGGCAGCAGTGACAGATATTTCTCCAGTGAAACGACAGGACACAGTGGGTTCCCTGGTCGCTCAAACATGAATCCCTGCAGACTCTTTGTTTCGTTTGCCGGCATCCTTGTGGTTTTTGGTGCATTCATTAAATGACAGCGTTGCATATTTCTGACCGTTTTCATTCTGTCGGATGATAAATGAGTCAGGTGTCATTTGGCGGCTTCCCTCCTTAGCTCTGCGTCCCATATGCAGCTGCACATCAAACCAAACTTTCCTGACAAGACCCTCAGGTGTGTTTGGATTCAGTGCCAGAGAAAGCTTGATTTTCTGAAAGTCGGCTTGTGTTAACGCTTGGTGGTGGGATGTTTTGTCGCGACCTTCTCGGTGAAGTTTCTTCACTACTCCAATGAAGACGTTGTTGCTGGTGGTGAACTCTTTATTGTTCATCAGACACCAGGATCGACTGATGGGTGGATCATTAATGTGATGGTTAACCCCCGCACGAAGGCCAACATAACTACTGAAACCGTAAGCTTCACCTTTCCCATTTTTCACAGTGGCGGGGGCAGCAGTAGCTCAGTCCATAGGGACTTGGGTTGGGAACCGGAGGGTCGCCGGCCCAAGTCCCTGTCTGGACCAAATGCGGACTGGTGGCTGGAGAGGTGCCAGTTCACCTCCTGGGCACTGCCGGGGTGCCCCTGAGCAAGGCACTGAACCCTCCAGCTGCTCGGGGCGCCTGACCAAGGCAGCCCCCTCACTCTGACATCTCTCCACTTTGTGCATGTATAGGTCCTATGTATGCATGTGTGTGTATTTCGGACCTGTGTGTTAATGACAACGGAGTGAAAAAATTGAATTTTCCCTCAGGGGGATTAATAAAGTATATGAAATTAAAATTAAAATTGGCGGAGAACCTGGTTTAGCTCAATCTTGGTGACTGTTTTAAAATCAATAGCCACCTCCTTCTCGGCACACCAGGTCTGAAAACAGCAAACTGACCACAGAGTTTAACGGTCCCAGCTCCACTTCTTGCCTTTTCCAGCTTTTCCGTCTCTCTTTCATTAATTTCAGCGTGTCTCCTTTCTTTTTACTCTTCCTTCTCGATCCCGTCCATCTCCTCCAGCCACTCATCCATGCTTAATCCACCCAGTAAATCAAAATTCACAACAAAGTCCGACATTGCGATAGGTAAAAAAACAGGTAATAGTAGCAAACGGTTTAACAATTAAGTAGGCTGAGTAATATGATGATGCGGTCACAGGTGTATGGTCATAGTGGTTTTACAGCAGCTTCCAGCCAATCACAATCAAGGCTTGGATCAACCTGTTTTATAAAAGCAATTCACAAACAGACAAAGTTGTGTTTAAAACTGCATATATTGGGGCGTTGGTAGCGTAGTGGATAGTGTCGGCGCCCCATGTGTAGAGGTGATGCCTTGCTGCAGCGGTTGCAGGTTCAACTCCAGCTTGCAACCCTTTGCTGCATGTCAACCCCCACTCTCTCTCTCTCTCTCTCTCTCACCCCATTTCACTCTGTCCTGTTCATTAAAGGCAAAAAAAGCCCAAAAAATAATCTTTAAAAAAAAAATGTATATATTGATAGCAGATCTATTCTCTGGCATAAAGTGTGGCCGTGACTGGTTCTGAATGTGGGCTTTAGCAGGCAGCCGCTCTCTCCTCTTTCTTGTCACACCCTCACTCTGAATGTCGGCATGGACTGTAACGCTATATAGGAACGCTATATGGTGTATCCTGCCCCCATCAGTTCCGGAAGAGTCATAGCACTGATTCTTACGCTGGTATTGGTTCTTCGGCTTTTCAAAAAATGAGTATCGCCGGGTTTTTTTCACCATGAAATCGAAAGGTATTGCGAGTATTGGTTCTCATGACATCACTAGTCCTCTCACAGAGTTGGTGATTCAAACTGAACTTTCATCTCTGTCAGAGAAAACTGACTGTTGACTTACAGCACAGCTACACTCACAGATAACTGAGCCTCCTACCTGCCAGTGAAAACCCTATCAACCCAGAAACCTTCTCTAGTCTGGACTGAGTGGAGTCCTGCGGGGATCAGCTGTGAACTTAGGCGGTCGGTGGCTGCCTGCTCCGCTGCCGTTCAGCAGCTAATGAGCGGCACTAACTGCTAACAGCCACCGCTGCAACAAACTCCACAAATCCATTCAGCAGCTTCACCATCCACAGTCAGACATACACTGCTGATTATTTACTGCTGAATTACAGCACACTACTCGCACCAATGGCTGACGCTGCTCCACTCTGAGTGTTTCTGCTGGCTATGGAAACATCCTGGTGCAGACTAGACGGTGGAGTTTACCAGCTTGTCACTCATGAGGCATTTGAAGATAATTACAAACACTTTCAATGCCCAATAGTCCATAGAGCTTAGATTCTCTGCCTGACCCGCCCGCGGGCCCAAGCGGTCATGATGTTTGTTTTTGTTGTTTTTTAAAGCTATGATTTTATAATGAAATATTATAGGCTATGTATTATAAAAAATAAAATTAACCGATGCCCTGTCCGAAAACGCACCAGATATTGGAGAGACCATATCTGCTGCCTAAACACTTGTGAGGTATGTAAAACAATCTTGCCTGGCTGCTCAGTTGTCAAAGACAGTGCTACAAATGGAGGACGCCAGATTTAGCACTATTTACCTCACCCTCAAGTCAGTGCAGGACATCTACCTGGAGCTACGTGCAAAACTGGATACGCGCGGAGAGCTTGAGCGCATCGAAAATATTGCACCAGACATGCGGAGCTTTTTGGTCAGTTTTTTGCAGCCATTCTATGATGCGCAGAGAGAGCTGGGAGGCGACAACTATGCCACATTGAACCTGGCTTGCCTCTGGCTTGAAAAACTGAAAAGACACTGCCGGCCCTCTCCCACAGATTCCCAGCAACAAGCCTTTGTGCGCCAGAGACATGCAGAGTTACTTGCGCAAAAAATCGAACTTGACATGCTACACAAAGTTGCTCTTTTTCTCTGGCCCAAATTTAACCAACTGAGGATGATATCAGCGGAAGATATCGCTGAAGTACATGCCCACGTCCGCACCATGCTCTTGCCAACGATGGGGGAGGAGGAAGATGCTGCAGCAGAAGAGACTGACAGGCCGGAGAGGGACACCAGCTTTACGCCGCCAAAAGCCAAAGCCATGAGAGACTTTTCAGAGTGATTTTGAATCACAGGAGGATGAAGTGACCATGTATAGCCTATCTAACAGAAAGATGTCATGGAGGATGACAGAGACTTACTGGGATGGTGGAAAATCAACAGCGTGGTCTACCCAAAACTGGCGAGGTGTGCAAGATCCGTCCTCTGCGTCCCAGCAAGCAGCAGTAGTGAACGGGTGTTCAGCGCGGCTGGCCGAACAATGGAGCAGAGGAGGGCTGCACTAAAACCAGCAACCGTGGATGCACCTTGTTCTTGCACGACAACATGTAGAACCATGTTAGTAGGATATATAGCTTCATACTTAAATATGCTGTTGTAAAATGGTTGCACGTATTTATATGGTGGACAGCCGCAGCACTAAGCAATCGCCACACTTTCTCCGCAGGTTCGTTTTGAAAACAATTCATTATGTTCTATTTAATCTATTTATCATAACCTGAATGCAAAATTTATTTGCATAATAGCCATGTTTGTTTGAGCTTTTTTGTTTATTGCAACCTGAGCGTTTGCACTGTCTAATTCATTAATTTTGAAGACGACGTGCGTGCAAGCACGGGCCAGGCAGCCAGTCGATCTCCACTCTTTTGGAGTGTTATTTTTGGATTTGGTTTTATTCGTTTTGAATATATTTTATTATGTTCTGTTTATTCTATTTATCACTGTTCATTTTTTTCGTTTGACCTTGGGATCCTAAAATAAACACCTGTTTTAATACCTTCCATGTTGCGCCATTCATTAAGATCCCATATTTCTGTCATTCAAATAACAAGAATTGTGGTTTAATACTCTTAATTATAACAGTCAACTTATTGAAAAATGTCGGGTTTAAATCGGGCTCGGGCCCATAATTACAGTTAGGTTGTACGGGCCGGACCGGGCCCGGACATAACGTGCACGGGCTCGGGCCGGGTCGGGCCGGATTTTTTGGGCCCGATCTAAGCTCTATTCCACCACCACTAATATTTTATTCACATCTTCCTCAATAAAAATGAAACAGACTTTCATCTTAGTTTTTATTATCAAGATTTGTTTTTAGCTCATCTTCTTGTTTTTGTCACAGAAAAAAGGTCGATGGTCATCACCAAAATAAACACTGCATCCAAATCCACCCAAATTCACGCATTTGACTTGGGATTCTAAGTCAGAACACAAAAAGGCCAGACATGGTGGAAAAATGTAATATTTAAACTGTCTAATGCAAGTTGTTGTTGTTTTTTTCCTTTTCTGGGGACATCGTCTTTCATAATGTAACAAAAAGAAAGATGTGAAGTCTACTACTTGACCTGCTTATTTTACACCAGCAGATGGCAGCACAACACTTCATTTAAAACAGCTTCTTTGTAAACCCACAGTGGTGAGGACGTTTAAATTCAGCAATATAATTTGTTTCAGTAGCTTAATTAGTCAATCACTGAAAGACACAAAACACTGCAGGTTCCCTATTTAAAGAGGAAGTGAAAACAAACTGATGAGAAGTAGCTCTGCAGAGACAGTCAGAGAATTACTGTCTGTGTAAATAGAAACCCCATACAATGTAATTTACAACTGTGATTGAATATAAACAAACTTATGTACAAAATATAAAACAAATAATTGTTTCACTCTTTTCCAGATAGTGGTGGGTTACCCCCTTGTGTACACCCTGTAAAAAACACTTCCCTGCTATGTATTGCAGATGTGCCTTATCTGTGGAACTTTCTCAAGGACCTCTTAAAAGGCCCCTTCTAATCAACAAGAATTTAAGGAACCCTCTTAAGGACTTGGAGCCCTTGAACAATCCTGGAATTCCCCCCATATATACTTTGAATCCCATTCATGACTTAAATTCCTTGAAGAACGCCTGGAGCATCAAACAAACTTGGACATACTAAGGGCTTCTAGATCATCCTTAAGGATTCCTGGACAGCAGCCAGTTCTTACAAGAACCAATGGGACGCCATCAATGACTGTGAGATATTCAAAATTATTCCTGGAACCCCTTCAAGGACTCCTGTAACCCTCTATAAAATTTGTCCATCAGTGACTCATGTAACAATCTCAAGGACTCTTTGGCCACTCTTTTACAGGTGATGGGTTTTGTGATACATTCTACCTCCTCAGCCTCAGCGCTAGTATTGGGCCCGGGTGGGCCTGGGCCCACCCATTTTGACCCAGGCTCACCCAATCAGAAGACTTAGTTTTCATTTTAGCTATTCATCAAATAGGCAGTCTGAGGAGAACTTTGAGTGAAGGCTTCTCAGCCAATCAATGGCTTCTTACCCCACGTGTGTGGCCCCTTAAGCCTGCCAACAGGCTGCATCGTCACCAGCATGTGATCCAATGAAATGAATGAGTTCGTTCCGCGCAAGCAGTGAAATTTAGCAGTAAACACAGGAGAGAGGAAGTAGCTAGCTAAGATGAAAAGTCAACATGGCGAAGCAAAGCAGCTTATTTACATTTAAATTTACTAAGAAACGCTGCGAGGAGCAGGAAACTCCTGTGTCCATTTCAAGTAACGTTACGAGTGCTGCTTTACCGTCCACCTCAGCCGCCCTCTCTCCATCAAGTCCTCTTCCTCCTCCTCCCATAACTAACCGCCCACACCAGCAAGGCAAGTAAAGTTAACGTTAGTGTCTGTCTGCACATTTTCTGGAGTAAAAAATAATATAAGTAGACAGATAACTTATGCTAGCGTTTAATGTGTTATAGGTGTATGTCATTGTCCACTTCAGCACTGAGCTGAGGACAGCGACACAAGGGAGCCACACCGGTGCACCAGCGTCGCTGTCCTCAATGCCGCAGAAAAGCGCTGAAACGGAGATAAAAGGGAACCCGTTTTTGCTTATTTTAACTGGCCCATCCAGTTTTTTGGAGGCCCACCCACAATCAAAATCCTGGCGCCGCTACTGACTGACACAGGAAAAATGGCCACCTGATTCTGGTTCCAGAAACATCTACACAGAGTCCTCTGCATTTCAGGCATTTCTTCCGAACATTACTCAAGCCATGCCTTCTGCATCGGCGCAGCCTCCACCGCAGCCAGAATGGGCATCTCCGATCAAACCATCTAGGTCCTAGGTCGCTGGTCCTCTCAGGCATACCGCACATACATACATAACAACCTCAACGATCTACGTCAAGCTCACATCCAATTGAGCTTATAAAAATACAACTCTTTTGGGGGTCCATAACCAGCTTGGGCGGGAAACGCTGAGACGGAACCCCCACACTGAGTCTCCTTCCGCCCAGCGTCCAGCGTACCCTCCGGACCAGCCTAGCTGACGACATCCTCCATCCATCTTCACCCCTCCCCTCTACATCCACTCAACATCACCTCATACCTCAGAACATTCATTAAAATGTTTAACTTCATATTGTTGTGGCATGATCCTTGCTAGTGAATTGAGGCATAATGGCACTTAACACCCTCCAGCAGTGCATGGGTTTCTGCAACAGTGAAAGTAGGTCCTTTTAAGTCCATGGTTCCACCTCATCTGTTTTGGTGAACTTAGTATTTATAGGCCTTGGGCATGATTGATTTAATTGAACACAAGCCAAAGCACATCAGCTAATGAGTGGGTGGGCATTTGACAGCCATCATATATTCAGCCTTTCTCAGAGAGAGGCACTGACATGGCAGGTATTGTCCATCGCTACCACCATTTTGGTGGAAGGGGATACCGTCAAAGGGTATATGTTGAGCATACAAAACCACTGGAGCAATACACCACTGAAGAGCTGTATGCTCGCTTTCGCTTTGGGAATGCTGATATTAAGTACATCGCAGACCTTGTCAGGCCAAAGCTTCAACAGAGAACCCGCAGGAGTCACAGTCTGTCTGTGGAAGAACAGGTCCTCATTGGTCTGCACTTCAATGCATCTGGGACTTTCTACCAAGTTGTTGGTGACAATATGGGAGTGGATAAATCAACTGTGAGTGATGAAGCTGTGTCAATTGCATTGGCCAGCCTGGTCAATCAATTTGTTTCACTTCCAAAGCATGACCAGATTGCCCAGACCAAGCACAAGTTTTTTCTTTTGGGGAACATGCCCAATGCTATTGGGGTTATTGACTGCACTCCTGTGCATATCCAAGCACCTCATGAGAGGGATTGGGAGTACATCAACCGAAAGGGGAGGCGCAGCATCAACATCCAATTTGTGGGCGACGCTGACCTCATCATCACAAACTGTGTCGTGAAGTGGCCTGGGTCTGTTCATGATGCACGTATCCTGAGAGAGAGTGCTTTATACAGAGAGCTCCAAACCAACCGACCAGATGGCATAATATTAGGAGACAGTGCCTATCCACTCCTACCATGGCTGATGACTCCTTTTCCTGCAGCAACCACACCTGCGCAGGCACGCTTCAACACTGCTCATTGCAAAACAAGATGTGCAACTGAGCATTAAATGGAGTTCTGAAGAGATGCTTTGCATGCCTAAACTACTTGCGAGTGTAACCACAGGGAGCATGCAACATAATACTTGCGTGTATTGTCCTGCACAACATCACTACCAGGCGCAGTGTCCCTCTCTGTGATGGTATTTATGATGCATCTGAGCCTGTTGAAGAACCAGACCAACCTCTGGCGTTCTGTCAGAATGAGGGACTGACTGGACGTGTAGTCAGGGATGCAATTGTTAGACATTATTTTTGACAGTTTCATCTCTGATGATTGTTTCTTTGAAATGAATATACAGTGATGACAGAAACATTTAATATATTTTTGTTTGTTATTGAAATCTGTTTGGGGGGATTGTTTCACAGTTTCATTGTTTTCACAAGATCATTTTTATTTTATTTTGACTTTACTATACTGAATGGCTTATTTGGTAGCCTGTGTCTACTTTATTTACTTTAGCACTGTAACGGTTAAACAAGTCAAGTGCAAAATATAAATAAAAGTATATACATTAAATGATACAGATGTATTATTTGACCAATTTTAAAGTTTTACTACATTTTCTTCCTGAAATCCACCTTGAAATCCTACCCCCTGTTGGGATCAGGATAATCCTGTTTTTATTTTGGATCAAAGTTATCCAAATCCTACTGAAATGTTTTGAACAACACAAACTGAAGGTTTGATCCAGATTAAAACTAGGATTGGATTCCGTGATCTAATCTGATTTCAGAATCCTTCTTTCCCATTTTCAAGATTTGATCCAATAAGCAGCATGGTGTGTTTGTCTTATTTATTAGCCATTTAGGTCAAGTAAGTAGAGAGACCCTTTAATATGCAATTCAATAAAGTCTATAAAAGTCCTCGAGTGCTTATGGAAATGTTTCATAATTGTGTCATTAGGCAAAGGACGCACAGCGAACAAAGCCGGGCACAGAGAGGCAGAGACAGTCAGACAGGATCACAGAGTCTCAGGTAAGTTTGATGAGCTTGTGTTTATTAGTGTTGTGACAAAAGCACCCCATTTGATTTAGACATGAAATAAAGTAGAGACAAACATGTTGCTACTGTGTTGAATTGGGTGTAGGTAGTTATGAGAAAAATGACACATTTGATGTACGTTGCCACTTACAATGGAGGGAGGGAGGGCAGCTTAAAGCAGAAAGGTTAGAGGTTGAAGAACATTTGAGAAACACATATTCAGATTTAGACAAGAACAGGATAGTCGGTTTCCCACCCGATATCCCTCCATTAGGAGCAATAGAGCATGAGATGGATGTCAGACCACCTAGGTGGAAGGAAGTTCAGGAGGTGGTCAGGCGTGCAAAGGCTTCCTCGGCCCCAGGGCCTAATAGAGTCCCCTACCGGGTTTATAAAAGTGCACCTGATACACTTAAATTTTTGTGGAAACAGCTAAGAATAGTTTGGGAAAAACAAGTTATACCAAGAGCATGGCGTAGGGCAGGAAGTGTCCTCATTCCTAAGGAGAAGAAGTCTGTGGACCTTAGCAAGTTCCGGATGATTTCCCTCTTGAATGTGGAGGGGAAGATTTTCTTTGGTGTAGTAGCGCAGAGATCAGCTAGCTACTTAGAAAGGAATAGATTAATTGATACCATGGTGCAGAAGGCAGGAATACCAGGTTTTTCAGGGTGTTTAGACCATACTAGCATGACCTGGCACCAGATTCAGGCAGCGAAGATTAACAAAAGGGACCTACATGTAATATTCTTAGATCTTGCAAATGCGTTTGGTTCAGTACCCCACAGCCTAATTTGGAGTGCGTCTGATTACTTCAGAGTGCCACAGGTAGTTGTCAACTTAGTGAAAGCATACTTTCAGGATATTAGGTTGTGTGTAAGTACGGCAGATTTCACAACAGGTTGGCAGAGGCTAGAAATAGGCATCATGGCAGGGTGTACAATTTCCCCATTAGCATTTACTATGGCGATGGAAGTAATCATCAGGGCTTCTAAGTGGGTGGTAGGTGGGGAGAGACGGCAGAACGGGTTGCATCTACCACCAGTTAGGGCTTACATGGATGACATGACACTGGTGACCACAACGATGCCATGTACAAAGAGGCTACTAGAGAAGGTAAATAAGAACCTGAAGTGGGCCAGCATGAAGATCAAGCCTAGTAAATCTAGAAGCATCTCGATATGTAGAGGGAAGTTAAGTGATAAGAAGTTTGTCATAGATGATGAGGACATCCCAACAATTAGGGAAAAGTCAGTGAAGAGTTTAGGTAGGTTGTACAATGTAGAGTTGAATGATAAGGAACAGCTGGTGAGATTTAGAAAAGAGGTGGCTGAAGGATTGGCTAGAATAAATAAATCAGAGTTTGCAGGAAAATTGAAGTTGTGGTGTTTACAATTTGGACTATATCCTAGGTTAATGTGGCCATTATCAGTTTATAAATATCTGTGGTGGAGAGAATTGAAAGGTCGGTTAGCTCCTATATTAGGAAGTGGTTGGGTGTTCCTAGGTGTCTAAGTAGTGTTGCATTGTATGGAAAAGGGATACTTCAGCTGCCAGTATTTAGTTTAACAGAGGAATTTAAATGTACCAAGGTCAGGACAGAGCTCTTGTTATCTGGGAGTAAGGACGTAGTAGTTAGGAGTGTGGTTCCAAATCCAACCAAGGGGAGGAAGTGGAACCCAAGAACGGCAGTTCAGGAGGCAGAGGCAGCTCTTAGGCATGCAGAGATTGTAGGTAATGTTCAGTTTGGCTGGGGAGGCCTGAGGCTTGGCTCAGGCAAACCGGTTTGGAATACAGCAGGTCCCAAAGATAAAAGACAGCTGGTTGTGGAACAGATACGCAGACAGGAGGAGATAGTAAGGGGTGCAAAGGTAGTGGCCCAGGCTAAACAGGGACAGTGGTTGAATTGGGAAAGTGTAGAGAAGAGGAGGCTTAGTTGGAGGGACCTGTGGAGTACGGAGGAGAATAGTATTAGATTCCTGGTAGGGGCTAAATACGATATGTTACCAACCCCCCAGAACCTAAAACTGTGGGTAAATGAGGACCCATCATGCCCATTGTGTTCAGGTACGGCAACCTTAAAGCATATTTTGTCAGGCTGTAAGGTTAGTTTGTCACAAGGCCGATATACATGGCGACATAACCAGGTGTTGAAATGTTTAGCTGCAGGAATCGAAGGGAAACCAAGACAGGTGAATTCAGAAGGTTTTAAAGATAGGAATTTAGCAATTCAGTTTGTCCGTGAGGGAGAGAAATACAGAAGGGATAAGTCAGTAAGGAGGCAGGGGGGTGGCCGCCTAGTAGGTGCTTGTGATTGGGAAATACAAGTAGATTTAGGGGGAAAGCTTGTTGTTCCCCAGGAAATAGTTTGTTCTAAGCAGAGGCCAGATTGTGGTCATTGAGTCAACGGATAGTTTATTTCATTGAGCTGACAGTTCCTTTCGAAGACTCAGTGGAAGAAGCCTATGACAGAAAAAAGCTTAGATATGCAGATTTAGGAGCAGAAGCTGAGCAGCGAGGATGGAAGACTAGGATTTGTCCAGTGGAAGGGGGGTGTAGGGGATTTATAGCAAGATCAGCTATCTCGCTCCTGGGGGAACTCGGAGTGCAGGGACAGAGTTTGAAGAAGACAGTGAAGGAAATGTCAGATGAAGCCATGAGAACCAGCAAGTTCATTTACTACAGAAGAAATAATGTTAGTTGGGGGCCAGCAGGGGGAACTACTAAGCAGGGTACATAATTCCTTGAGATCTGGTGGAGAGATCCACTTCCTCTTAGGAGGAAATCCAGGAAGAGGAAGGCTATTTAAGTGTGGGAGTGGCCTATTTGAATCCCTTTTGCTTGAGACCATGCTGCAAGGTGAGTGTGTTTGCTGATCCTGTGAGTTCATTTATCTCCTTTAGCTTTAGTTTATATTGTAGTTATATTATGTAGTGTGTGAATTAGAGTGTGAATTAGGGCTGTGAAAGCCATGTGTAAGCAAGGAGGAAGAGGAAGGTTATTTAAGTGTGGGAGTGGCCTAGTTGAATCCATTTTGTTTGACGCCATGCAGAAGGGTGAGTGTGTTTGCTGATCCTGTGAGTTCATTTATCTCCTTTAACTTTAGCTTACACTGTAGTTATATTATGTAGTGTGTGAATTAGAATATGGTGCATGTGCTAGGAAAGGTAGTATCAGCACAGCCTCTACCTGGAGCTTGCATGTACGGAGCCTGGGTTTGGTTGAAGGTGGCAGTGCTGTTTGGGCTGAGAAAGCCATGTGTAAGTAAGGTTAAGGAGGTTGTTGTGTTGGTGTGGAGAACAGTGAGACCTGGCATTAGGGGAGTGTCTCTGGGACGCCAGAGATCACTGTCTAGCCTCCTGGAGGTGTCGTGGGACCAACTAGACGAAACACCGGTGAAGGGAGGTTCCCACCCGATGACCCCAAAGACATGTTAGTTATCACTGCTCATTGGTCTGTATAGTTAAGCCTTGCCATAATAGCTTATCATAGGACTTTAGGAGAGTATTCACTGAGTGCTGATCCTTTTCTAGAGCACAAACTTCTTGTGTTTATATGAATACTAGTCATTCTTGGTAAAGTAGGTTGAACATATTATAAGCCTTTATATAGGGGCTACTGTATTGATAAGGGACGCTGTTCTAAACATACATTTGACCATGTCAGTTCCATTTATATGTGTTACAACAGTAAATCTGACTGCAACTTTGTTGCTCCCCCCCAAACATTACTCTTGAGAAATATATTTGTCTACTGTCCCCCTCAACAATGAAATGGAATTTCCGCCCTTGATTCAGTCTGACGCTCTACACTAAAATGAGAGTCCTGTTGGTCGAAGAAATGGAGCGTTATATTTCTGTATGAATTAATGAACGGTTAAGTTAATCACAAATTAATTCTTCGGCACCAGTGTCCTGAGTGCGCTCTGCCACTCTGAGAGTGCGGTGCTCTGGATAACCAAACCATATATTATCACAGTGCTCCTAATTTAGAAACGGACCGCTAGCTAAAGTCTGTGGAGAACAGTTTTGCTTCCAGCTAAGCCCCACCCACCAAAAAAACATCAAACTGTTGACTAACAGTTAAAGGGTCTGTTTGTCCCATCCCTACTCTATAGTGATTGGACAGCTGGGTAAAAAGTTATAGTGATGAGCACAGTGTTTTAACCAACGCTGAATATTTTTGAGTGGACGTTTGTGGCAGAGTGTAAATAGGCAATGCTCCCCTTGCAGATAATTAACAAAATACACTGACCTCAGGAAAAAAGGCTTTTCTTTTTTTTCACTATTTTTTTTTTATTGACCCTTTTGTTCACCAATAAGTGCATACATATAACCAAATACAAAGTCAACAAGCAAGCAATGACATTGGACTGATGTAAAGTAAATGTGAAAGTAAGAAAGCAACAACGATAGTATGGACAACAATAGAGAACATAAAGATATCTAAAGACAAAACAAAAACAAACTAAAAAAATGGGGAAGAAACAAATGACTGTGAGAGACAAAACAACAAAAAATAACAAATAAATAAACAGAGCATTGATTGATTGGGTTTAGTTACATTTCATGTAAGATTTGCAGAATGTTTTGGTTTGGTGTTATTTGTTTCTGCTCATGTCTATGTCTATATATCATTGTAAATTAGTAATTGATTCTTGGCAATACCATCATCTTTATTGTTGCTATGCATACTATAATGGAAAGTGGTAGTGTCATCCATCAGTTTAAGTCATCTTCTATTGTTTTAGTAATGGTGTGAAGTTCAGGTGGAATAACTCTGACAGCTTGGTGGAGAATTTTATGCCTTAAAAGGCTTTTCTTATTGACGTGTTGAGGTGGAGCTGTCTTTGCAGCTGCACTCATTGCTGTCTTCCATGTGTTGTTGTTGTTCTTTGCTGGTAGGCATTTTTCTTTTCACTTGGCATTTAACAGCACACGAGAGCATTTGTAGGCAAATATGCTGCCTTGTCAGTGTGGATGAATTGCGTTTCTAGTATCTACAGTACTGGAAAAAAGTATATTCATGTTTTCAGAATTTTGGCAATGATGATGGGAATGAATGATTGCTTCTGGCGACATACCCAGAACAAATCACTCCTACAACTTTGTCAGGCATCCCCATCAAGAATTTCTGATCTCCTTCACCATAAGGACCCCTTGAAACCCTCACTAAAGGACAACCATCAGAAAATGTTGTAACCTATTTAAGAACTCCTGTAACACTCCCAGAGACAATGGGCATTCCCCTTAACGACCTTTGGAACATCCCATTCGCACTCCTAAAATTCCCTCAAACACTCAAGAACATTTTGCTGCCCATCAAGAACTACCGGTCTCCTGTAATGTCTTCAAACATGCTTGGGACAACACAAAGCCCTCCTAAAATGCCTTCAATATGTAGAGAGCCCACCCCCTGTGACACCTTCAGGGACTTCAAGAGTTCCACGTTAGGACTTTTGAAACATCCTAAAGACCCCTGCAGCCCATTCCAGGACTCCTGGAACTTTTAGGAGTCTTACAAAAGGTGTTAATGTACTTTTCAGGAATCCTAAAAGAAGTCTAACAATCTCTGAACACATTAAGGGCACCTTAGAACTTCAAGGGCACCTGGATCCTGTAAACACTCCTGGACTCCTAGAAATGGATCCCTTTAGGCCCCTCTGGACTGCTTAAACATATCCTGGAGCCTTGCCATGGACCAAAGCACATCTCAAGGACTTCCAAAGTCACCCCAAGAACTTATGGAGCCCTTCAAGGATTTGTTTGTACACCTAAGTGAGTATGACTGTGGTTATCATGGTCTGCTGTCGCTTTTTATCCTGTTTTTCACCCACAACTTCAAAATAAGAGTTCACAGAAATAAGAATCACTATACTCTGAGAAATATTCCACAGTAGCCTTTATTTACACTGTCATCCACATTGTTTATAGCAGTAAGGTAAACATAATAGCTTTTGACATTATTACATTGTCATTCTGGTGCGGCCCACTGGGTGGCACTGTGAGTCCATTATCAGTGATGTCACAGTGTCTCTGTTCCCCGTTGTTGTCTCCAGCTGTTTCACAGAGAGCACGTTTAGAGGATGAGAATGGAGAACCACCAAATGAATTAACAAATTTATTTTCAAGGTTACAAGTGCATCCTCATACAAAACTCCTTTTTATAAAATGAGCGATAGTGTTTATTTTCTGCAGCATCCCCACAGTAGCACCCAGTGAAAACATTCCTAAAGGACCATTGAAGAGTCAGTCAGATCATGAATGAACAGCAGCTTCTTTTTCTTTGTTCTTATAGCAAGTTTCAGCAGCCTTCTAACAGTTTCTCTTCATAGTAGATGGAGGTTGTTGTTCCTAGCATTGTCTTTATGTCTGTATGAATGCATTTCAATGTAAAACATTTGTAAAAGATATCTCTGCCTTGTTTACTGCAGGGTGAAAAATACTGACCTGATATTTGTTATACCCTCTATTGTAGCTTCTGGGAATCAAAATTGTTTGGTGTGAAAGTGAGTGCTGAGAGGCCTCATGGAATGATTTAAAGGACCATGAAGGTACCCTTTTTAAACCAATTAACTACAAGTGGCCTTTTCTTCAAGTCACCACTGACCATGCTCTCGAGCTGGGTTTTCTTTGAAAAATTTTGATACTTGAGTTTCTGCACTGATACCAAAGTGATACTTTAGTTGATTTATTAATTATCACGAAACTCTTATTTTCGTTTAACAAAAGAAGTCAAACTTCTGTTCAAATATTGTTCAAGCACAAGCAGTTGCTGAAGAACTGTGTCTGAATAAATTCAGATGAATGCACATTAATATCAGCACGTCATCAGTATCAGCCAATATCAGCTTTAAAATGAACAGAATCAGCCAACATGCTTTTTCTTATTTTGCACATTCATTCATTCATTTTCCATAACCACTTAAAATGTTGCGGGTCATGAGGGGGCTGAAGTCTATCCCAGCTGACACTGTGCGAGAGGCTCACCCTGGACAGGTCACCAGACTATCACAGGGCTAACACATGGAGACAGACAAACATTCACGTTGACTTTCACACCTACAGGCAATTTAGAGTCCCCAAATAACCTGCATGTCTTTGGACAGGAGGAAACCTGAGCACCCGGAGGAACATGCAGACTCCATGCAGAGGCTCTCCCACATGGGGTTCTGACCAGGAGCCCTCTTGCTGTGAGGCAACAATGCTAACCTTTCCTGTAGAGGAGCGTCAAGAACGCCACCAACGTAGAGCCAGCTTTTATAACCATGGCTGCAGAGATCAAAAAGTGTGTGAATGAATATTACATACATTGAAAAGCATTCTATTTCACGTCTCTATCTGCTGGTGGGCCATCACGATAAGAGTATGCATGTATAATGTGAAAAAAATTTTAGACTTGATGATTACAAAATTAGGTGGGAAAAAAGTGGATATATCAATATTGGTTATCAGCTAAATAAGTTGTTATGTATGGCCGTATCAGATATCAGCAAAAAATCCAATATTGTGCATCCCTATTAATTACAGTCAAATATTGGAAATTTATTGATTTAAAACAGGAACTACCCCTCTAGCTGGCACCGGACTTCCATATGACATCAGAAAGACGTTGGATTCTTAGGTCATACAGACGTTAAATTTTGGTTTCAATAAAAATCGAGTTGACAATATTTTAAATATCTAACGATTTTAGAATTTCATGTTGTGTGGACGTTAACATTATGACATTGGGTTTTGTTCTTAATACCTAAATGTCATTTTTCAGTATCAGTGTCATCTGTTGTTAGTATTTTACGTCAATTGATGTCAGCATTAGACATCCTGACACTGAATTTTGGTCTCCTGACATCATGACCTAAATTCAACCACATATAAATGTCTAATGATGTTGGTGGCCAGTTGAGTGAAGGATGAAAAAATTGAAAGGATTCAGATTTATCAGAAAATCAGCTTTTGTGCCAGCTTTTGGCATGCAGCAGTTTTCAGACACATTCTGGTTGGCACCAAAAAACGTATTTCAGTTGATACTAGATATACCATTTTCCAAATCACACCATGAGTTGAACGTATCAAACAAAATTAGCTAAATACAACTAATTACTACTTTCAGTTTTTCATTTATCTGTTGTTTTTTTCCCATTAGGGGATGACAATTTCTGAAAAATGAAATGTCAGACGCTTCTGAAATATTTTTAAGGACAACATATTCAAATGCTTTATTTGTCCAACCAACAGTCCAAACCCCAAATACATTCAGTTTACAGTAAAATACAATAGAAAAGCAGCAAATCCACACATTGCTTTGACTCTTCATTTCAGAACTAACCTTAATTGAAGACCCAAATACTAGATTTTTTTTTTCTCATGACCTTTCTGTTGATTTTTTGTTATTCATCAAAGTATCATTATTATGATCATTATGTTGCAGGGATGCATCTATTTATTGGCTGAACATTCGCCATCGGCCGACATTCTCATCAGTTTTGGCTAAAAAGGCTGAAAAGTAGAGCGGTGTCCAGTCCTCCCAGGGACAATAGAAAAAATGTTTGGGACAAATGGTTTCTTTCCTGGGGCGCCTTCGGGACAAAAGGACGGAGTAAACTCCTTTCAACGCATCAGGGGATGCACCCTCGCTATTAACAGCTGGTGGCCAGAACCAATGTGGGATTTATGCTTCTGCATCGAATCGACGCTGTACCTACGCCGTAGTCTGACATACATCTCCCCAGAAATGTAACTACACGTCACGGCAACACAGACCTCCTGTCTTTTTTTGTAAGCTGAAACCATTTCCCTCACTGGAAACGAAGCTTTCGTTAACCTATATTTCACAGATAAGAAACAATAAATTGTGAAGACAATAAAGCCCCCACAAAATGGCATTTTAAATCTTGTGTGTGCTTTATCCTTGCTGTATTTGAGTAGAGGAAATCGCCGATTGTCACTAGGCTAATATGTACGATGTAAAATGCCATAGGCTTATGCTAATAATGTTAGCATGTTGTATTTGGAAAAAATTGTTTAGTATAAGACAGTTGTTTTGTCAGTGACCGTTGTGAGCTGTAATGGAGCTGAATTTTTTCTTACCTTATTTAAATGTTGCTGTTGTCCCTGGCTTCATATGAGTGGAGGAAAAGTCCACTCACTGCTAGGCTAACTTACGTATACAATGTAAAATGCTATAGGCTTGTGGTAATGATGTTAGCATATAGTATTTGTATTGAAAATGTGTCCAGCAATTTTGTCTGTGAATCCTGTGCGTTATAGTGAAGCCAATATGTGTACTTGTGTTTGAAATTGTTGCTCATGTTTAATGTTTGTTAAATGTGTGTTTGAGTTTTTTTGTGTGTTTGGAATCAACTGAACTTAAAGGGATAGTGCACCCAAAAATGAAAATGCACCCATTATCTATCAATCAATCAATCAATTTTATTTATAAAGCCCAAATCACAAATCACAATTTGACTTACATGGCTTTACAGCATACGACATCCCTCTGTGCTTTGGACCCTCACAGCGGATAAGGAAAAACTCCCCATATGCCGATGGAGGCTCAGGTGAAGTTTTAGAGTCCTCACAACACTACATCCAAGGGGAGAGGGGGTAGCAACACAACTCCACCTAATGGAGACTTATGGCGCCCAAGATTCAAACGTCCAAAAACACAAAAAAACTGAAACCACAAAATATCTCCATACTGCTCATCCGTAGTGATCCATGTGTCCCTGACATAAAAAGTTGTTTGGAAAAACTTCATTTGAACTCTGTTTTTAGCCTCATTGTAGCCTGTAGCTCTAACTGCCTCTCTGCACATCGTGCTCACGTCCTCCATTAGGTGGAGTTGCTACCGCCTCTCCCCCTGGACCTCCGCAAGTGTTGTGAGGACTCTAAAACTTCACCTGCGCCTCCATCGGCGTATGGGTGAGTAGACAATGGGTAAATTTTCATTTTTGGGTGCACTATCCCTTTAACAGCACTTTACAAAAAACCCGATGCTGACCAGTCTTTTGGAGGTGTAACTGCAGAGTGACACATCACCGCACAAGTAAAAATGCTCACAACAGCGTAAGTTACAGTGCAGGCTCTGCAAAGAGATAAATCCCGCTCAACGGCTCACAGAAGTTGCACGGTGTTACATTATATTGCTTTCACGCTCCATTCAGTAAATATGAATATTGGACAATGGTAAATGATAACATTATTATGATGTGTTCAACGTAATCTT
Organism: Epinephelus awoara; assembly: GCA_035609425.1. Taxonomy (NCBI): domain Eukaryota; kingdom Metazoa; phylum Chordata; class Actinopteri; order Perciformes; family Serranidae; genus Epinephelus; species Epinephelus awoara. Next base: position 36,553,789 of record CM069310.1, on the reverse strand, counting down.
GTAAAACGTAGCTTTTGGTAAGAAACTAAAACAAATTCAGCTGTTTGAAGGAGAAATGTGTCAATGTTTTCATAGAAATTTTAGAGAGGGAATTATGAAGTAAAGTTCTTTCCATTCTGTTCTATTCTAAAAGACTTCTGGAGCAGTTATTTTAAAGGGTTTTTCATAAATGTGTATGACTGAATTTATGCTCAAGCGAAGGTAGTGTCATAAAGGACTGAATGACTTTAAAACTTTTTTTGACCATGCTTTCTTTTTCTGGGACACAAGGGGGGATAAATAACAACAAAATGAAAATAAACAACACCATTGATATTGGTCCAGAATTTCATAATTGGTACATCCCTATTTTACAGTAATACAGTTGCAAAAAAATGTTTTAATTTCCGAGAGACAATCCTTAATTTTTTTTGCATCCATGTATTATTTTTCTTTTAGCTCTGACATTTCCAACAACATATTTGACCAGCTGAAGCCTTGACTAGACCACATGCACGCTGCCTGGAACTGTGCAACCACTCACGCAAATGGAAGTTTCATGTCAAAAAAATAAGAATGACCTGGTGTTTACTTATTGAATATGCATCAAGTTTTAATTCTCTGCATGTTGAGTTCTGCAGAAAAAAACAGGTTTTCAAATGTCGGTCAGCAGTGATGCTCAGTATCTGCAGCTCATTCCTTTGAATTACACAGAGAGCTCCAACTTGTGACCTCCTCTGTGGCAGTACTGACTCATTATAATCCAACCTTTTTCAAACGTTACTCTCGTTCTGTAGACACTCGAGAAACCGTCAGATCTTCCATAAAGAGCTGAAGCTCAGATTTGCTTTTCTCATGTGAACACAACCCGTTAATTTGGACTTTGATTCATGTAGGCAGTGTCTTCTCAGTGACCAGAACAACACTAATCTCTGATAACTATCAGTTTCAGTCAGACGACAGATTCAGGTTTGAGATGAAAGCGGATGATGTAACCTCTTCAAATAAGAACCGGGACACAAGTTTTCGCTTAACATGAAGTAGAATTCAATATCAAACTGGTGCTTTGTCCTCTCTTATTAAAACTGAACAAAACCACTTTCACTTTCCAGCCCCCCTTCCCTCCTTGACCGTCTGGTGCCGCCGGACTCAAAGTTGCATCATTTGGTGCAGAAGCTGCTTGCCTCATCTCCAGCAGACAGGGATTTTTCACTGATGCTCTGCTGCAGCAACATTGCCACCATCGCCGCTTCCTTATTGTTTAGGCTAATTTGTGCCGGGTTTGTGCGTCAGGCCGGCTGAGCCACTCAGGATATCTAAAATGGGATGTTTATCGGCTTTAGCGACAGCAGGGAGCCAAATAAGACGCAGAAAAACTCACAGAAAAGTCTTAAGTGATACCAACTGACATTGTTTTTTGTCTCTCCTGCTCCGTTCATTTCCTGCAACTCTTTAATCTGTTTTAATATTTCAGAATTCTTAATTTCCTGAAGAGGTCAGCGTTCATAACTTTGATAGCTGCTGTCGACTTTCCCTCCTTGGTTAAAGTCATTAGCAGAGTCCCCACGGTCATGGCATTTTCTTGTTATTAATTAAATTAATTGTTACAGTAATCCTCTGGGGATAACCCTCCTTGCAAGATGACGGCAAATTTATTTTATGTAAGTAAGCCGCTGACATAACGTAGCCTTAATTTGTCTCATCTCGGGGCTGCATGAGCATTTCAGCATTTCAAAATTGTCTTATCAAAGAACGTGAAGTGTCAATTTCCCATGACTTGGGCCTGTACCGGCCAAGCCTTCTGCTTTTAGACATTACGTGTAGCCTACATGTGACATAGTGTGGCACCGTTTTTTATGTGAAGTGAGACTCTTAGTGTGTGTGGAAAAGTAATATAACAACATGTCTCAGGAAGAGATCAGGTTAAAGATTTGGTAAGTGGATCTTGAATTAATATTTTTTCTTCACATCACTGCAGACCAACAGTTTAAGTTGATTACCTTCCTTTCAGACGTTAGACACTTTCAGCTTTGTTAAAACCGACACGAAAATGTGCATTTTTGATTTTAATACCATGTAGCTACAACAGAATGTAGCCAATTTTAAGCGAGATACCCCAATTCTAAGCCAGATAGCCCCCCATCTCGAGATAACAGTCATTGTTATCTCGAGATAACGAATTAATAAGTCGTTATCACGAGATAACAGTGCACAAAAAAAGAATAATACATGGCCGTTCTCGTCTTCCATACACTAGGACAATGCTGCTATGTTTCATGTCACGCCCGTCACACCTCTTTTGATTCTGTGATGCGAGCATGCTGTCTACCATCACACAAGGATTACCTGAGGGAAAAAAAAGCAAAGGCGGCGTAAAGAAGGGATTTTTGTCGGGTTGATGATATAGCGCCATCTCTGTTATCTCGTGATAACGAATTAGTTAATTCGTTATCTCGAGATAACAGTCTTTGTTATCTCAAGATAACAAAGATTGTTTTCTTGTGATAATTTCAAGTCTGATGATTGCGCGCTGCTTAATGTGATCATCCTGATTTCAGCCTACAAGAGCTGCCACTGGTGTCCCAGAAAGGTGAAAATGGCAGATCACATTATTGATCAACGCATCAGGGTGCCCTTTAATGAAGGGCTAACGCAGGCAGAAATTGCACTGTGTCTTTCTGTCAGAGATGGCATTCAGATTAGTCCTCGTCATTTAAGGAGAAGACTAGCGCGGTTACAACTTCACAGGCATCCTGCTCATCGACGGGAAATCACATCATCTGCTATATGTGACGTACATGCCCTTATTTGGACAGCATAGACCTGCTGCGCTCAGAAGTGGAGTGGTGTTTGGATCAGGACAGAATCCGCGTAGTGAGAGCAGGCAGTTCTTGAGGCGGCTCAGGGAAAACAAGTGGATGTGGGTTCCCCGGAACTGACCCCCTTTCCACGAGAGCGGCCGAGCCTTGAGCTGGACATACTGAGGAATGTGTGTAGGGGATGAGAAGTTAGCACCATCCAGGATGTTGTGTCCATCCTGCAAACCTTGCAGCCCCAAACCCGCTCCAAGCTGCCGGAGGTGGAGAAGTCCATTAAAGGACAACGTCGGTATTTTTCAACCTGGGCCCTATTTCCCCATGTCTATGTGTGCGTATGATTCATGGGTACAACTCGTTCTAAAATTGGTTCAATACCGAGGGAGGCGGATGCAACCGGAGCCCTGAAACGAGCTAAAATGGTAACAGGGGCAAATGCGTCCCGTATAAGTTTGCGCATTAAAAGTGCTTTTTATCGCCACTGACTGGTTCAGATCGCCAGCGTTATGAGTGCTATGAGTGGAGTCAGCTGTCAGTCAGTGGTGGAGCAGAGAGGGGGAGGGCTGCCAGCTGGATGAATGAATGAGTGACATCATTGTATTTTTTCCCCTGCTGTATAGCGAATGGCACATCGCCACTCACTAGGCTGCTGACTGGCTGCCATAAGCTACACACAAATAAAACATTAAGAAGTTCTAACAAATGCAATTTTTTTTTCCCCCATAAGGAGGCCAACAGTAGAAATCACCACATGACAAAAGCAGACAAGAACTGAGCGCTGTCCTTGGTGCTGAAGATGCAAAAACAAACAAATGTCTATACTCCAAAATTCACTACCTCTGGCATGACGAACCAAGACAGTGTACATAGATAAAAAAAAAATAACGTCAGCAGAAAAACAGAAGTCCTGACCAACAGCAAGCGGTGATCACCATGGCCAAATAACGTCGGATATCTGTAATAAAGAAATAATAACAAGACCGCTGTTGGCAACTAGCTGTTGCTGCTGCAGCTACTATTAAAAGTGTCTGGAATTAATAAACAAGCAGTAAATGCACAGTGGGGGTTATTTCTTTTCTGTATCAGCGTGACGCGCTGTGTTAACTGAGTGAATCGTCCGGTTGCTTAGTCTCAGAAACAACAACAACAACAAAAACAACCTGAAACTCTATTAGGAGCGGTGCCTTGTCAATAAGTCAAAACCTATATGAGTGGACCAAGTAGGAATTGAATTTGAGAGGACAGACACGGGAAGAGGCCACGCTCAGCAATCACAGAAGTCACGTTACAAACCAATTACAGCCGAAAGATATCTTTCCTGTCTTCTGTAAATATTCAGTCTGATAAATAAAGAAAAGTTGATCATTTCAGTGCAGGGCTGCCCAGAGCTTTACATCTGTCCCACGGACAATAGGCCTACACACTTATAAACAGCGCTTGTTAGAAGCTGTGCACTCAGGATTTCAGGTAAATAGGCTATATGGTACTTGTTAACGTAATTTAGCAACCTCAGATGCAATCTGTTGCTGCACTCTTTAAAGCTGGCACAAAAAAGGGCACAGGAGTAGCGCTCAGAGCCCAACCTTGTGTTTTCCAGGCGGTTAAAGGCGTGGCATGTGTACGGCCCCTAATTTCCAGGGCTGGTACTTGTGGTTATTCCACAGTTAATAACTTGTCGGACAGCAAATCCAAAGTGTGGGATCATTTTAAGAATGTAAAGGATGGACCCATGGTGATATGTAAACCCATCTTAATTCGTCGACTACAAACATGAGGTAGGGTGAATTCACCTAATGTGGGACATTTTTTGCAATTCAGACTTCTGGTCTATATTGCAATATGAAGCAAACACTTTGAATATACATCCAGTACCATTCTGAAATCCCCAGGTTGTGATCTAATAGAATCAAAAGAAAAAAAATACTGATATTACATTCCTAAAAGAAATGCTATACATATCAAAATTCTGATTGCCAAGTTGTCTAGGGCAGTCAGCATTTCCTAATGTGGGACAGTCATTTCCCTAATGTGGGACACTGAAAGGTCTGTTTAAAAGTCACCTTAATTCACATAATAAATGCTAATTTTCAAACATGTCTGTTTACTAAAATAACCTTTAATGTTATTGCTGTTAATGGCAAATCAAACAACAGCAAATAAAATAGAAAGGGTTGTAATAGTGCTCCATGTTTTATTCCATAGTCGTCTACACGCCTACACACCTTTAACCCTGGTTGTAGCATGGATTTTGGGACAGTCCAGCCCCTGCAACCTCAGTTGTGGGACTCCACTTTCCCTCGTTTCATCTCCCTGCCTTACTCGCCTTTGCCACTGTGATCTGAAATACATTCCATTTAATAAATCAATAATGTGATATCCTGTGGCAGCTTCTGAATTTAAACATTTATCATGAACATTATTAAAAAAAAGTCAATAGTTATTAACAAAAAACTCCTAAACCATTTTGATGATTTCAATGATAAAGAAACTCCCAATTATTGAAAAACATTTGCTCTTTATTCAAAATATCCTAAATAATGCATTATAACAATAAAATCACGTAAACAACCATTGCTACTGCTCAGTATATTCAACTACACACAGTTTTGCCTAACAGAAGCACATTTGGAGCTGTCCCACATTAGGCAAACCATACTGTCCCACTTTAGGGACACATGTTTCCTCAAGTGGGACATAGGAATTTTGATTGAAATTCTAAATATTAAGAATATTTATACCACATTAGGACATTTTGTGATGCATGAACATATTACAAACACATTCTGATAAACAATTAGCAATATTGTTTTGTTTTTTTTGAAGAAATGTATGCCCTTAATATCAACTTTGTCTGAACACTATGTCACTAACCTCTTGGTGGTCTCCACACAGAGTGCTTCCTGTTTGAGGGCTGCCCTGCCCCAATAAATGATTGGACATTTCAGATGTCATGTAATTTTGATCATGTGATATCACAGCTTGTGTGAGCTCACAGTTACATTAACTTTCTTTTGCAAGGGGAAGACCCATACCTGCTTAAGCTTAAATGTCCCACATTAGGCAGTGTCCCACATTAGGTGAATTCACCCTATCATCTGAAACGTGTAAGTAGCTACATGCCCATTAGCCACTTAGTACAACCATTACCGCTTTGCCGACAGCATAATTAACCGGTGGCTCGCTCAGTGTGTGATGTGCACTTGTAGATAAAATGTAGGCCTATGAAGGCCCATTTGTGCGGTTTTGTATTTCACAATGTTGACAATGTTACTGATACTTTTCTCTCTCACACCTTCAACTCAAATCACCAAAATATATAATTTAATAATTAAATTAACATCGTAAACATGTTGGCGACTAGTCGATTAATGGCCCTAAATGATGACCATTGTTCGACTAGGAATATTCTTAGTCAGGGGCAGCCCTGCTGTTATTATAAAGTGGGGGAGCAAATGAAAATGTAACGCTGTTTGGAGATGCTGTTTCTGAATCTGGAGCCTATCATTATGAGCATTCAGTGTTTCCCACAGAAAAAGAAAGGTACAAGTGCTGAATCACAGTGCTGCACACAGCTCTACAACGAAATGAGATTTTGGTAAATACAGTCATATTTGCCGTAAAGTTGCGTGGTTTGGACAAAATTGCAAGATCATGCAGAATTCACTAGGATTGGCTGAATTTGCATTGCGATTGTTGTAACTGCAACATCCTCGAGGGACTGATTTAGGATCAGATTACAAAAGTAAAGGTAAAGTGAAAAAAAAAGCAGCAGTGCCAGCGAGTTTGAGGTGGAGCAGAGGAAAGAGTTAGAGTGAGCTGGACAATATTCAGAGCTTGAACAAATTTTATGAGGAAACGTTTTGATTCTTTTCATTGTTGGAACCTTGTGAACTAAAGGAATACAAATAATCAACTCATTTCTGTCTCTCTTGTTTACCGTGCCGGTAAATCTGAGTAATTTTACTTTGGTGCTCATAGTTTCTGTGAATTGAACTGAGCTGTTGAATTGTGGAGAATCAACCGAGTTAACGAAGTGTATCATGTTGATATGATGAGGGATCTGAGCCGTGTAGAACTATCAGAAACTGGCAAGCATTACAGCAGCTCACATCCAAGCTTTTCTCATGCACTGTTCATACGTTTTCCTACAAAAAGTAATGCAGGTATTTTGAAAGGTTGCGATCACATGACCAATGCGTTGGCAGGAGTAAAGTTGAGACAGTCCTGAGCGAGTCCAATAAGGAGGCAGGTTGGGGTGGTGGATGGGTCACAAAACCCATGATGTTCCCCAGGAGACGGGTGTTCCGTGCCATATGAACTTTGAGTCATTTTAAGGTATGTCGTCACCATGTTTCTTTTCCTAAACCTGATCTCAGTAACTTTATGTTAATTATGTAACTTTCAGTTAAGGACATGACATCATTCTTGGGATGCTAATTTGTAGGATATCATACAAACTCTTGTGCGTGCATTAGGGATGCAGTCCTACAATTAGATGAAATTATGATGTTAATTCCATGACGGAAGAGACTTGATGATCTAAAAGGACAACAAACAATAACAAAAAGTGGATATATCAATATCAGTATTGGTTATCGGTCAAATGAGTTGTTACATAATGGCAGATCAGATACTGGCAAAAAAATCCAATATCATGCATCCCTAGTGTGCATTTTTGTTGGATATTGTCTCTATATGCGATAGTCTGGCGACCTGTCCAGGGTGTACCCTGCCTCTCGCCCGATGTCAGCTGGGATAGGCTCCAGCCCCCCCCCACCCCCACGACTATCTAGAGGATGAAGCGGTTAGAAGATGAATGAATGAATGAAAGGAATCATAGGAATCCTTGCAAGGTTGTGCAATGGTTAGTATAGTCACCTCACAGCAAGAAGGTTCCTGATTTGAACCCAGGGTAGGGGAGCCCCTCTCTGCAGAGCTTGCATGTTCTCCCCATGTCAGTGTGGGTCTTCTCCAGGTGCTCCAGCTTCCTCCCACAGTCCAGAGACATGCACATGCATGTCAGGTTAATTTCTGACTCTAAATTGTCCAAAGGTGTGAATGTGAGTGTGTCAGCCCTGTAATAGTCTGGTGACTTGTCCAGGGTCCCAATGTCAGCTGGGATCCCTAACAGGATAAGTGGTTACAGACAGTGAATGAATCATAGGAATCGTTGTATGAGGATACTTTGTCACATCACAACAACAAAATAAATAATAAAAAAATAAACTTTGCCCTGCCAGACATGCACTGAGTCAGCGCTCTAATATTTCAGACAAAAACAGGTTGAATTAATATATTCTTAAGAAATTACCCCATCCAGTCGAATCTCAGAGCAAAGGGTCCATCATCAATCAGGGTTCAGGTCCATCACTTTGGACTCATGACGACCTCTGATTCAGACTACTTTCTAATGAAAAAACAGACTGTCTAAAAACTGTCTCTACTGTGGTCTGTGGATGATTCAGGGTAACTGGGACATTTTCTGGGCTGTCACAAACTCATTAACCTCCACTGAATCTGAGACACATACAACTCCAATCCAGAACTATCTGCATGGCTACATATCACCAGAGCAGCAGTTCCCACCTGTCCTCACTGACCTTGCAGTCAACACACAGCGGAAACTCAACTAAAACAAGGGTTATCTGTCTTTAAAATTTCTTTTACGGACACTGGTGTTACTTGAAAGTGAAACATATATCTATGTATACTGCAGGTTGTCATGCAGGTCATTTGACTCTTTGTCTTGCTACTACAGTAACTTTTGATGTTTATTGCTTCTTTTCTTTTTTGACAGAAAGTAAATAAATGTCTCTAATGATAAATGTACAGTGAAAACGATGGAAATGAACAACCCTTGTTCCATCCTGTCAACACCTGAGGGGGGCCAAGACACCCGCTTTGGGAACAGCTGCACCAGAGGTAAGAGAGAAACTGTCTTTTTTAAGTTTGGGTGAACTGACATTTTAGTAAAAAGGCCAAACGCTGGTATACGTTTCATTCTGTGAGCTGTTTCTGCTGCTCAGGCAGGTTCACCTGTTGTTCCGCTGCAGACTGTATGTGTCCCGTCAAAACAAACTCAGCAGGTGATGAGAAAACTTTTGATAAACAGCTCCATCACATCACTTAATTGATACCCTGAAATTAACAGTTGGCCTCTTTGATTAAATACAGTTTGATTTGATCTGTGACTTCTATTTAAACATTTTACTGATCCTGCGGTTAATAAAAACTCAGCTCAGAGCTTGTGGAGCTCTTCATAGATAAAAACAGATGCAAAAGAGAGGGGAGAGGGCAAATTAAATCTTTTGAGAGCAGCTATTAATTCAAGGAAATCAATTCAGTAATTTGAACACACAAATTACTAAAGTGAAAGAGTATTAAGTGTACTGAGTGTATGAATTTTTAATATGAGGGACTGATTTATCAAAAATCCTCCCTCATTCACCTGCTGGGCTTCGTGGAAAACACAGCTCAATTAATGCTTCGTTTGTGGTTCAGATACCAATATGGTACAAAAGAGGACATTCATGTGTTTTGTATGTACTGTCAGTGACGGCTGCTCTGATCTGGATCTCTGTGTCTGCTGGATTCTGACATTTTATACAGTAGCTCATGAAGCAAATCTCTCTTCGTCTCCTCACATTCCTCAAAGTGTTGCTGATGTGTTGGTGTACAAAAATCTCCATCTCCTGAACATCCCGTCATCTTGAAGCGTCGGACGTGATAACAAAACCTTCACAACAGTTTTTCTTTTTTTCTCCTTTTGGAGTTTTTATCACAGAGCAGAGAGAGAACCCTTTTGTCAATTTTTATTATACGGACCAGATTCAGAGGGACAAACAGACTTCCAAAAGACAGGAGCGACCCTCTGGGCATTTCTGTTGGATTTCTCCTGTGGAAAGATATCTCATCGCCCTGGAGCAATGTACCAACACTCCCAGGGGTCCTGGACTCAGTTCATGTGGGGTTTGGCGCAGTCCAGTTTTCTGCCTTTTTTTTTTTTTTTTTTTTTTTAAATCTTTGCAAATTAAATCCAGGCCTTGTGCCAAGGTGCAACAACCGGGGACATTAGATCAAAGCGCTCATAAGGAAACTGCATTAATCAAGAATTTTTTCAGGCCACCTCAAGCCTTGGGGACTCCTTTTGAATCATTAACATCCTTCACCCTGCTTTTGGAATGTTTCTTAGACTCGTCTGAGCTGGTTTTGATCTGCAGTCTGTTGTGAGAGGAAAGTCGCCACAAGCGAGCGGCCCCGCCTGCCCGGAGAGATGAGTCAGAGATCTTGTTTATTTGTAGATCAGAGTGTCTCTGTGGCTCTGTTTAGGGCTACAATGCAGTGGTTCTGACTCAGATAGGGCGACAGGCGGCGTCCTCTCAGTAGGACAGGAATCACAACTGAAGGGTTATAATGAGTAGTGATGGGAACAAACAGCTCTGAAGTCTCTTTTGTGTCTCTTCATCCCATCAATGCTCTCATTTTGTCTTTTCTCACAGGCCCTGCAGACATGTCGGAGTGCTTTGCTCTGCAAAGACTGTAGCAGCCATGTTAGAATGGTGCCACTTCCTCCCTCAGTCTCAGTAGTTGTATTTTCCTGCCTCTGCTACTGGTGATGTCGCCGTGTTTGGAAGGAACAGAGGTTTTGGCGGAACTTGGGGTTTGAGTGATGCCGTTCTCCGGACAATTGCTGCCCGCTGCACGTGTGGCCCTTCGCTGTAACTGTGCTGCCTTGTCAGGCAGGCGCTGGCAATGGACGGCCGCTGTCTCTCACCATTGGTATCGGTGCTCACATTAGCTGCTGCACTGGTGCACGGGGGGCCGTTGCTACTGCTGTTCGTGTTCATTCTGGCTAGAATGTGTGCGTGCTGTGGCCCCCGTTGGTTAAAGCTGTGGTGGCGGGGCACTGCGTTGCCCCCGCTGCCCATCTTGATGAGCGAGTGGCGCTGGGAATGGTGGCGTGTCACCGAGACACTGCTTCCTCCAGGTCTCTCTAGAATCACCTGCTGCTGGAGCGGAGTTGAGGAGGAAGAAGAGGAAGAAGACGGAATGGAGGTGGAGGAGGTTGGGTTGTTGGAGGATGAAGAGGAGGAAGAAGAGGAGGTGGCAGAGGATGAGGTGGAGTTTTGAGTTGGAGCGTCCAGGCGTTTGGGGAGGCCGTCCCTTGGCAGTGTGGAGGTGCTGTAATACGGACCTGATTCTGTCTCAGGGATCTGCTGCTGTTGATGGTGACTGCCGCTGCTGCTGCTTTTATTGTTTTGGTGGTTGCTATGGCTATGGTTGTAGTGATGGGTGCGGGTGTGGCTGTGGTGATTATTAGAATGATGATGATGGTGATGATTATGATGATGTCCTCCAGAGGAGGACGAGGATGTCCCGTGGAACAGGGAGGAGGAGGAGGTGGAGGTGAGGACCTTGATGCCTCCAGTGCCTGACGCGCTGACCTCATGGATGTGTTTGAGCAGCTCATCCAGCGCCGACACATCCACCACTGTCTGGGGGAGGGACTGCTGGGAGTGGTGGTGATGGGGGACTCCCCCACCTCCTCCACCTCCTGCTGCTGCTGCTCGCTCATCATTCAAGATCTTCCTCTCCTCAGGGAGGTGCAGTGAAGTCGAAGAAGCGCCCGCTCCATGGGCCGCTCCGTTGCTTAAACTGTTGCCGTGGTGATGAGAGAAGGGAAACACCTGCTGGTTCAAAGTGTTCCCAACAACGGCCATGAAACCCAGACTGGATCCGGAGCAGCTGGGCCCAGTTATGGGGTTGCTGTCCTTGGCATTGTTGCAATTCTGGTTCCTCTCATACTGATGGTGCCTCAGGGCCTTCATGTTCTTGATGGGCAACTCCGGGGTGGAGTCGGGCGTGGGCAGGCCGGACAGCTCTCCATCACCCTGAGACAGAGACTAAACAGAAGTCAGACCCATGGTAAGACACTTTAACCTCAAGCAGGTCATCATTCTAAACTCCAAAAATACTACAGCATGACCCACTGGCGGTGGATAAACAGGAAACAGCTGATAGCAGGAATTAGCGAGCAGCTAGTAGCAAGAGGCAAACGCAAACCTGACAGACACTGTAAAGATGAGCAACTGGAGAGACAAGGAATTGCGTGCCCTCCTTGCCCTCGCAAATGAAGAGGTCATTAGCCGTCAGATGACGGGGATGGTAAAGGACGGGCTGGCTTACGAGAGAATCGCCGAAGGACTGACTAGCCACGGTTTCCTTCCCATGTCACTGTTTACGTCACACGCTGAGCTACACATTTTGTTACTTGCTCACGCCCCCATTGCCCCGAAAAAGGCGCATTCTGTATGAACAAAATTAGGTGGGCGGCATTTTGCTACACTGCCCGATTTTGTTTTTATACTGCCAATGCTGAAAAAAGACTGATTGGGCTTTCCTGCAAATTTGCAAAAAAGGGCTTTTCCCTCACTAAGTTTTCAAGCACACACTGAGATATCTCTGTTGACATCATTATGACATCATCAGGGCTATAAACTGTTTCCACAGACTGAGGAGGACTAACATGGCTGGTGAACCGACCTTTCATATTAAATGTAATTTTATCATGAACCAATCTAGGCTGCCCCTTCCGGAGGAGCCACCCTACCTGGGAAAGGCTGAGGTCGGGGTCTCCCAGCGGCAGGCCCTGATGTCCAGGGGTGTGCAGATGAGGCTCCGCCCGGCCGTTGGGAATGAAGGAGCTGTACATCTTTGGGGTGGACACGTCCAGTTTGTCGTCCTGCAGGAAGACAAACCAAAAGAAGAGGAATAAGTGTAGTGTTAGTCTTAGCTTCTGCCTGAGGATAATCCATTCAGGGTGAAAGAAAGGATACATCTTTTATATTTCATAATGTCTTTAAAAAACATTAAAAAGTATTCACTGCGTGTTTCAGGGCGAGTTTCAAATATCATATTCCACAGAGTTTAATGAGGAGCTGGTTTAGATTTCATCAGAGGGATCAGAGGTCAGCAGGAAGCCAGCAGCAGCTCAGATATTCACTTTCTTGCTCAAGGACACTTGGAAACAGCAGAGTTCATAATGAAACGGTCGATTGTAATGACTGAGTAAAAGACTGAAGTGAAGCTATTAACTTATCATGTACCCCCGAGTGAGGATGAATATTAACACAGCTGTTCAGAATTCTGCTGCTGATGTCGCCGCTTCTGAGCCGCTTCACGACAACCTACAAATGTGTGTAAACTGTAAGAACCTATAAACATGTTTAAGGTATTTGTGTGTATTCATATTTAGTATCTTTGACGTTAAGTCTCAGCACTGTAATGCCACATTAAAGGTTTTAATAGGTCTGAGTAGCATGAGTGTGAGATAGCAATTTAAGTCTCTGCTAAATAATAAAGTTTCCTATCTATACTATTTTTTATCATAAAGCATTTTCTATCACTTAATAACTACTTTGGGCAGCTGTACAACATAAACGCTTTCTTCAGCCCATCAGATGTGACAGGGTATCTGCTGGATCTTAAAGTATTAAAGTTGATCAGTTCAGTGACAATTAAGGCTGTCTACCATAAATATATATTATTTTTATTTATAGTAATTGTACAAATCTCAATAAAAACATTTGAAACTGACTTTTTTTGTAGCATTTATTTATGGCAAACTATACTATGACATTTAATTACTTTTTAAGGCAAATTTTACGACATTTTTATGACATACCATACCATGACCTTTTTTTTTTCCTTTTATTTTGTTACATTTTATAACTTTTCAGTGGCATGACATACTATGACATTTTTTATGGAAATTTTCATGGCATAGGACACAAAGGCTTTTTATGGCATTATGTTTTATAACATTTTATGGCATGCAATACAATACTATACTATACTATAACACTTTCATGCGAAAAAAAATATAGCATACTATAATATGATATTTTTCATAAAATTTATATTAAGCTATACTAAGACATTCTTTTAAGCTGGTTTAAATCTTATTTATGTGATCGTTTTCAGTTTGTTCATGTTCATAATGAATCATCCTTACAGACCAATTTTTTTTTTTTTTTTTGTTTTTTTTTCCTAAGTTTGTTTTGAAGTTCCGCAAGGGTCTGTGCTCGGACCAATCCTATTTAATCTATGCTTCCTTTAGGTAACATCATTAGAAATCACTCTGTAAATTTCCATTGTTATGCGGATGATACACAGTTGTATTTATCTAAACTTCATAATTGCCTTAAAGACATAAAAACCTGGATGAGCACCAATTTCCTGATGTTAAATTCAGACAAAACTGAAGTTACTGTTCTTGGCCCCAAACAACTCAGAGACTCTTTATCTGATGACATAGTTTCTCTAGATGGCATTGCTCTGGCCTCTAGCACTACCGTAAGGAACCTTTGAGTAATATTTGATCAAGATCTGTCATTCAATTCTCACTTAAAACAAACCTCACGGACTGCATTTTTTCATTTGCGTAATATTGCGAAGTTTGGGCCTATCCTGACCCAAAAAGATGCAGAAAAATTGGTCCACGCTTTTGTTACCTCTAGGCTGGATTACTGTAACTCTCTATTATCAGGTAGCTCTAGTAAGTCCTTAAAAACTGTCCAGCTAATCCAGAATGCAGCAGCATGTGTACTAACAGGAACTAAGAAACGAGATAATATTTCTCCTGTTTTAGCTTCTCTGCACTGGCACCCTGTAGAATCCAGAATTGAATTTAAAATCCTACTGTTAACTTATAAAGCTCTAAATGGTCAAGCTCCGTCATCGAGAGCTCATAGTGTCATATTATCCCACCAGAACTCTGTGCTCTGGGAGATCGCAGGGTTACTCGTGGTCCCTAAAGTCTCCAAAACTAGATCAGGAGCCAGAGCCTTCAGCTGTCAGGCTCCTCTCCTGTGGAATCATCTTCCTGTTGCGGTCCGGGAGGCAGACACCGTCTCCACATTTAAGACTAGACTTAAGACTTTCCTCTTTGATAAAGCTTATAGTTAGGGCTGGCTCAGGCTTGCCTTGTACCAGCCCGTAGTTAGGCTGACTTAGGCCTAGTCTGCCGGAGGACCCCCTATAATACACTGGGCACCTTCTCTCTCTCTCTCTCTCTCTCTCTCTCTCTCTCTCTCTCTCTCTCTCAGTCTCTCTCATGTTCTCGGCCATTCTGGATGTCACTAACTCGGCTTCTTCTCCGGAGCCTTTGTGCTCCACTGTCTCTCAGGTCAACTCGTATTGCAGTGGTGCCTGGATGGTGTGACGTGTGTGGTTGTGCTGCTGCCATGGTCCTGCCAGATGCCTCCTGCTGCTGCTGTTATCATTAGTCATACTTGTACTGTTATTATACACATATGATTATTGTCACACATGTACAGTACAGGCCAAAAGTTTGGACACACCTTCTCATTCAATGCGTTTTCTTTATTTTCATGACTATTTACATTGTAGATTCTCACTGAAGGCATCAAAACTATGAATGAACACACGTGGAGTTATGTACTTAACAAAAAAAGGTGAAATAACTGAAAATATATCTATTTATATATATGAATATATATATTTATATTCTAGTTTCTTCAAAATAGCCACCCTTTGCTCTGATTACTGCTTTGCACACTCTTGGCATTCCCTCGATGAGCTTCAAGAGGTAGTCACCTGAAATGGTTTTCCAACAGTCTTGAAGGAGTTCCCAGAGGTGTTTAGCACTTGTTGAGAATCTACAATGTAAATAGTCATGAAAATAAAGAAAACGCATTGAATGAGAAGGTGTGTCCAAACTTTTGGCCTGTACTGTATACTATCAGATATTAATATATTATTATTAATCATAATATTATTACTTTCATTAATGCTGTTGTAAGCTACTGTCATTACCGTCTGTCCTGCATCTCCCTCTGTCTTTCTCTCTTTCTGTCTCACTGTGTCATACGGATTACTGTTAATTTATTGTGTTGATCTGTTCTGTACGACATCTATTGCACGTCTGTCCGTCCTGGAAGAGGGATCCCTCCTCAGTTGCTCTTCCTGAGGTTTCTACCATTTTTCCCCGTTAAAGGGGTTCTTTTGGGAAGTTTTTCCTTATCCGTTGTGAGCGTCCAAAGGACAGAGGGATGTCGTATGCTGTAAAGCCCTGTGAGGCAAATTGTGATTTGTGATATTGGGCTTTATAAATCAAAGTGATTGACTGATTGACATTTTTACTGAAAATTACTATATACTATGACATTTTAGAGAAAATGTTTT
Organism: Epinephelus awoara; assembly: GCA_035609425.1. Lineage (NCBI taxonomy): Eukaryota > Metazoa > Chordata > Actinopteri > Perciformes > Serranidae > Epinephelus > Epinephelus awoara. Next base: position 36,537,788 of record CM069310.1, on the reverse strand, counting down.
ACCATACTATACTACAACATTTTTATTCAAAATATATGATATACCATACTATGACGGTTTTCATAAAAAATTTGTATGGCATACTATGCTATGACTGTGACTCGACATACTATATTATGACATTTTTAACAATTTTTTCAACATACTATTCTATGATTTATTTATTTTTTACATACTATATTATGATGTTTTTTAATCTTTTGAAAAAACTATACTGTTATGTTTTTAACACTTTATTCATAGTATAATATGACGTTTTGAACACTTTTTGACATACTATACTAGGACTTCATTCAACATACTATACTATCACTGTTACTATACTCTGACTTTTTTTCTACATATAACACTGACTTTTTTCAACATACTACACTATAACTTCAAAACTTTTTTTTCGTACTATACTATGACTTTTTTCAAAATACTATACAATGACATTTTTAACAGTTGTTTCAACTATGACTTTTTTTTGCAATAGGCTACAATTAAAAGTGAAAGTAGCCATTGCTGATTTAATTCATACAAAGGGAAACCACACAAGTAAAAACAAACTAACAAACAATAACCCTATGTGTTTGTTCTTTCTCAGATCATTCCTTCATTCTTGTCATCTCTGCATTCTGTAACAGTCGAATATATGAAATGTGCCTTTAACATGGTGTATACTGTGTTGCTTAACAGCAACATCATCAAGCAGTGCCTGTTTTGATTTGAGTCTGTTGAGAGCGCACTCAACGCTGGTCGGACGGATACCTATGTGCTCCTGCTTTTTCTTTTGTCTCTAAACACAACAGTGATGGTTGTAAGTACGTGTGGCGACTATTAGGTTCATGTATGAAAATGTAGTAGCTATACAACTGGGCTTGGTAATATTGGAGTGTTTTTAAGTTGATGTAAAAAACATAAAGGACGAGCATTTGTGAAATCCCACACTTGTGTGGGAGTGAGTTTCTGCCTGTCGTATAACTCCAAAGAGCTACACAGACCCAAAACCATTATAATTCGAAGGCTTCATCACATCGTCACAGCCGTCTAATCAGTTCCACAACCGGAAAACCTTCCATCAGCCTCATAGAAAGCTATTTGTAAAGATCTTGTCCAAAGCACACCCTCAGCCCACCTTACTAGCCAGCGTCAGCTCGCCTTTTCCTCTCTAGACATCACGCTCATTCAGTTTTACCATGCACCACAATTTACCAGTTGTACCACTGTTGGCCACCACATTCGCTCCCACGTTTGCAACAGTTGTAACCATTTCCTCCTCCCAGATCCTCGTATATCCGTCCCAGACAAGTATTAATGGACAACCTCCTGCCCCAGGTTTATCCCCTTCTCTCTCCTTTGTTTATCCTTCCCCAACATTTTGTAATAAGCAAACTCAGCCACCCCCACCCCTTCGTCCACAAGCCATGAGACAGCAACCAGCCTTTTGGGGGCACGATCACATTTGCTTAACATGCTATTCATGCAGACACTCACCCTGGCCTCAGACCTGCACCATTTCATCAATCCGAGTGTCCCATATTAATTACAGAAATTCTGACAATCGGCACCAGCCTCCGACCTTTCGACTGTTTACTTGGATTATCTCTTCGCAAGGAGCCACTGCAACCATTTATAGGCAAAAAATTCTTGACCACATTACAATTCCAGGGTGCTGTCATCTTTAGTAAACATCCCACATATGCACTATGATTCAAAACTCCCATGCACTTTTGAAGCTCTCTTTCGGGCTCTATCCGAAGCCGAGCTCATGAAGAGACAGCTTCCACATTCAGTCTCACTCCCGGGATCCCTCCTGTGTTCCTGCCTTTGACTCAACACGTTCATCATCGTGCTCGCTAGCTACCCAGAAACCCAGCCTTCATCCCTCAACCCTTAGTCTTCTATCCCTTCATCCCTCAACCCTCATACCTTCATTCCTCACTCCACATCCCTTGATCCTTACCCTGTCATCCCTAACCTTTCATCCATCTGGCCCTTCCTTGACCCTCATCTGTTCTACCCTTCATCCCTCAACCCTTCATCCCTCATCCATTCGACCCTCAACCTTCACCCCTCAACCCTTCATCCCTCATTCCTTCATCCATTTGACCCTCAACCCTCATCTGTTCATCCCTCAACCCTTCACCCCTTATCACTCATCTATTCGACCCTCAACCGAGGGTCGAATAGATGAGAGATAAGGGGTGAACCCTTCATCCCTCAACCCTCATACCTTCATTCCTCACTCAACATCCCTTGTTCCTTACCCTGCCATCCCTGACCTTTCATCCATCTGGCCCTTGACCCTCATCCCTGCTACCCTTCATCCCTCAACCCTTCATCCCTCATCCATTCGACCCTCGACCCTCAACCTTCATCCCTCAACCCTTCATCCCTCATCCATTCCACCCTTGACCCTCATCCCTGCTACCCTTCATCCCTCATCCATTCGACCCTCATCCCTGCTAACCTTCATCCCTCAACCCTTCATCCCTCATCCATTCGACCCTTGACCCTCAACCCTTCATCCCTCATTCCTTCATCCATATCGACCCTCAACTCTCATCGCTTCATCCCTCAACCCTTCATCCCTCATCCATTCAACTCTCAACCCTTCATCCCCCATCCATTCGACCCTCAACCCTCATCCCTTTATCCCCCATCCACATCCTTTCATTCCTAATCCCTCGATCCTCACCCCTTAACGCTTTCCTTAGAACCTATAATCCATCATATGAAGTAAGTCATTCAAAATCTTTATCTTATTGGTGTGGTCTTTGTTAGTGAACTATACTATGACAGTTATCGACATACTATATTATGACTGTTTTTGAAATACAATTCCAAGACCTTTTTTTACACTTTCGACATACTATACTGTAACTTCATCGACATACTATACCATGACATTTTTTTTGTTAGCAGTGTGTGAATGGGTGAATGTGACTCAGTAGTGTAAAAAGTGCTTTGAGTGGCTAGTAATGCACCATAAAAGTGCAGGTCCATTTACCAGGTCCATTTACCAGATCCATTTACATACTATATGACTTTTTTGGACATACTATACTATGACGTTTCTAACTGTTTTTCAACATAGAATCCTATGACTTTTTAAACTTCTTTTCGAAATACAATACTATGATGTTTTTTAACACTTTTGGACATACTATGATGTTTTAAACAGTTTTTTCTTATTCCATGATGACTTTTTTGACATACTATACCATTACATTTGTAACACTGTTTTTTAAAACACTATACTATGAGTCTTTTCTACATACTATACTTTACCTGTTTTGACCTTTTTCGACATACTTCATATGACTGTTATAGACATACTATACTATGACTTGTTAAACAATTTTTTGATATACTATATTATGACTGTTATAGACATACTATAACTTTTTTGACATACAGTTTTCATTATACTATACTATGCCTTTTTAGAAATACAATACTATGACTTTTTTAACACTTTTCAACATACTGTCCCATGACATTCTTTGACATTCTATACGATGACGTTTTTAACACTTTCTTCAATATACTATCACTGTCTTCAACATACTTTATTATGACTTTCTTCAGCATACTATACTATGATGTTTTAAACACTTTTTGACATACTATACCATGACATTTTCATTATATACTATTTTTTAACTTTTTTCAATATACTATACGATGATTTATTTAAAAAACAAAACAATACTATAAAGGTTTTTGATATTCTATACCATACCAGTTTTACCTCCTCCAAGGAGGTTATGTTTTGACCGGCATTGGTCTGTTTGTCTGTTTGTTTGTCTGCAAAATAACTCAAAAAGTTCTGAACGGATTTTGATGGAAGGTTGATAATGGGAAAAGGAACAAGATGATAAAATTTTGGTGGTGATCGGTTGAAGCGAAGTGGATAAAATAATAAAATGACGGAATATCCGAGCTGCTTGGCTGAGGTCTGCGCTCTCCGAGTGCTTTTCTAGTTAAAGCTGTTTTCGAAATACTATACTACGATTTTTAAGTGTTTTTTGACATACTATACAAAAACTGTTACTGACATACTATACTATGATTTTTAACTATACTATGACTTTTTCCAAATACAATACTGTAATGTTTTTCACACTGTTTTCAACATACTATACTATGATATATTTCGACTTGCTTTACTATGACATTTTAACACTTTTATACCACATCATACTATAATATATTGACAAAACTTTTAAAAACATCATAATATAGTATGTTGAAAAAAGCATTAAAAACTTCATGGTATAGTACGTAGGGAAAAGTCAGTGTTGGTATGTCGACAAAATTGTTAAAAACGTCATAGTATAGTGATTGAAAAAAGGCAGTACAGTATGTTGAAAAAATTGTTAAAAACGTCTTGGCATAGTATGTTGAAAAAAGCCATAGCATAGTATGTCGAAAGCAGTCAGAATATATTATGTCAAAAAGTGTTAACAATTTCATGTCGAAAAAGTCACAATATTGTATGTTGAAAAAAGTGTTAAAAAGGTCATAGTATAGTATACCGAAAACAGTCAAAGTATAGTTTGTTGAAAAAAGCATTAAAAATGTCATAGTATAATATTCTATCTTTTTTCATTAAAATTGTCATAGTATAAAACATTGTTCAAATCTTCATGAAAAAACTATTGTTTGTACAGGATGCCATTATGACATTTTTGCTAAAAAATGTTATTGTATACAATACTAAGACATTTTTCATGAAAACTTTCATTGTAGTCTAAACTTTGCCACGATTTGACTTCATATTCTAATATTTTGTCTTTTTTAGTGAAATGGCATACCGTACTGTAACAATTTGCATAACAATTACTTTTTTCATGAAAAATTGGTATGCTACCATACTATGATTTTTTTAAAATATATAATGTACTATACTTTGACAATTTACAGGAAATTTTGTATGGCATACTATATTATGACATTTTTGATACAAATAAATCATGGCATACTATACAATGACATTTTCATCAAAATTTAAAACATACTATACTATCTCAGTTTTCATGAATATTTTCATGGCATATTATACTATGACATTTTAATTCAAAATATATAGAATACCATACTATGACATTTTCCCTGAAAGTTTTCATGGCATCCTATATGATGACATTTTTCATGCAAATTTTTATGGCAAACTATACTATGACATTTCAAGGAAAATGATTCGCTATACTATACTATTACATTTTTATTCAAGATATATAACAGACTATACTATTACAATTTAATGAACATGTATACAGTATACTGCACTGACATTTTTTCATAAATATTTTATTGCATACTATACTATAACATTTTTACTCAAAATATATAACATACATCCTCTCCCTCGGAGTGCCTCAGATTTTTTTGTATATGGCAAGACTGAGGTTCCTGTATTTTAGAGCACCAGAGGTTGACCATTTTCACACTTTTTGAAGATATATAGATTTTTTCTATATAACATACTATACTATACATTTTAATGATTTTGTATGGCATTCTATAGTATAACATTTTACATAAAATGTTATGCTATACTATTGTATGACATTTTTAGTTAAAATATAAAGCATAGTTTTCTTGGACATTTTTCATAATTTTTTATGGCATACTATATAAATTAAATTTTTCATGAACATTTTTATGTCATACATCTAGACCACTCTAGACCACTCAAAGTGCTTTTTACACTTTGAGTCACATTCACCCATTCACATACATTCATACACTGGTGGCCGAGGCTACCATACAAGGTGCCACCTGCTAATCAGCTTTTAACACACTCACACACTGATGCTTGAGGTGAGCATAGTCATAGTCTTTATGAATATCAGTTTATGTGTGGAAAACGTTGTATGCATGAATTTTCTGCATTGGCATGTTTATACATCTGGGCCCTGGTGTCAATAGTATATTTATGTGCACATGCAATGATGAGTATTTGTTGAGAGGGAACCCCTACGTGACATCACCCCCTTGAAGCTCACCAAAGTTTCATAAATGACCTTTTATCAAAGTTTAAATTTTTCTGGTCCAGTATTGGTTGTAGAATTTTTGTGAACTCTTGGGAGTTATCACAAAGTAAGACTGTTTAGTTTTGCTATCTTACATAATCATATAGTAAATGTAAGTTTACGTGTATTGCTGATGTAACCGTTAGAATTTGAAGTGGCAGCCCTAAAAGTGTATGAAAAGGGTCTTTAAAAAAGATCTTAAATTTAATGTCAGGATTCCTGCACACACCGTGGATTAGTTTATGCTAATACATTATCTCCTCATACATCTTCCCTGTCCAAAGAGTCCACCCACCTTCGGCTGTCCATCCAACAGTCCGTTGAGCTTGGCCAGGGATCGTAGGGATAAGGCGTGTGGCAGCGACGCCTCAGGGTCTTTTCCCAGCCTCCTCGCCCGCTGAGCAGCGCTGCGGCTGCAGTAACATGACACCAGGAAACCTGACAAGATGGCGCCCAGGAAGAAGGCCACCAGCACACAGGCAATCAGCAGGGTGTAGTGGACATTAGCACTTGCACGCTGGTCCATCTCAGGAAGACGACGAACACCTGGAAGACACAAGTGTAGAGGAAAAACGGTTATTATTACATCTTTTTCACTACTGCCAAGGAGAAGGAGTCATTATATCCATCCATGTGACCAACATATCTTCAAGGCTTCGGGTGATGAAGCTGGTATAAAAGATCAAATCAAATGACAAACTACAGCTTTCTCTGTGGGTGGAAAAGTCTACAGCCGGACGAGTGTGACTTCTACATAAAGGACGTTGATGACATAGATGAGGATGCAAGGAGGAAAAGAGGGAGGAGAGGTGAGAGCAAGGTGAGAGGGTAGAGGAAGGAAGAAAGGAAGAGAGAGACAGGGATGACGATTGAACTTAATGAGAAAGAGGTGGTTCACAGGTGAGAAAACAAGATGATGGAGGAGGTGAAGAGGATAATATCTGAGAAGAAAGAAGGAGAAAGGAAGGGGGGAAGACAGAAAGAAGAGAACAAAAGAAGAGGAAAGGACTATGACTGCATCTGAGAGAAAGACTGGGGGTGGAGGAGGAGGAGGGGGAGAGGATGACAAAAGGATGGAGAGATGAGAACGGGAGGAGGAGGAAGAGAAATGAGGACGGGAGAAAGGATGGAGGTATGAAGCAGAGAAGAGATGAAAGAGCTTACTGTTTGGCAGCATTCACCTTGTCAAGTCCAGATACGACATCAAAGCTTCTCAGACACAATGACTCATCAGTCTGTCCAACAGCGTTCACACACACGCACGCACGCACGCACGCACGCACGCACGCACGCACGCACGCACGCACACACACACACACACACACACACACACACACACACACACACAGTGGATGGGTAGATTATGCTGTAGTAATCAATATTTTGATACACGGATGCTGCTGATGTTGCATTCTAAGAAAGAATCAGTTTAAACTTTGTCAACTTGATCACCATCTTCTCACAGACATGACACATACTTCACTTCCTTTGTGTCAACGAATATTTCACTCACAACAACAACAATTTTTGAAAATTTTTGAAAATTTCTGTTATTTATGAAAAGTGAAGAAATTTTGAAAAGTTGTCGTTTTTGAAAAATGTAGACATTTTTGGTCAATGATCATATACAACCTTTTATGTACGTATGCAATTTATTTGAACAATTATTTGTCATAGTATTTGTTGCATGTTATATTACAGGCTGTATGTCTATTCATGTTAACCCTCACACATGTTATGTATGTATACATATGTTTTTTATTTTTTGTATATATTTTCCTGTTAGTACATATGTATATACTAATCTTCATGTATCTGTATTGTGTGTTTCAAACTGAAGTTGATAGATAATTCTGTGAGTCAAATGTTTATTGTTGCCACCTGATTAGTATAACTAAATGGCCAATGAATGCTAACAGAATATTGGCTATCATCACATGTCTGTAGTACAGTGAGCTGTTCACACTGTTCTGGCACTCTCACAGCTTGGAGTTTGGGTTTATTGCTCACCGCCAAGAGTTAGAGGCTGCCTAGTGAACACAGCGGAGCATTTAGCAGCTAAAGAGACAGATTTTTTTATTTCCCTCAGACATAAACTGCTAATGAATGGTAAATGGACCTGCATTTGTATAGCGCCTTTCTAGTCATCAGACCACCCAAAGCGCTTTTAACACTACGAGTCACATTCACACACACATTCATACACTGGTGGCTGAGGCTACTATACAAGGTGCCACCTGCTACTCAGTTCTTAACACACACACCGATGGAAGCATCATCGGGAGCAATTCTGGGTTCAGTATCTTGCTCAAGGATACTTCGACATGCACACAGGAGCCAGGGATCGAACCACTGATCTTCTGATTGGTGGACGACCCGCTCTACCTCTGAGCGACAGCCAGCAATCATTGTGCTGCCCTGTAACTTCATAATGTGGAAATAAGCAACTGATTGCTAATGAGTTTTCTTATAAGATGATATGATATGTCAGGGGGGCGGCACGGTGGTGTGGTGGTTAGCACTGTTGCCTCACAGCAAGAGCAATCCCAAGTGTGGGAGCCCTTCTGTGCGGAGTTTGTATGTTCTCCCCGTGTCAGCGTGGGTTCTCTCCGGGCACTCCAGCTTCCTCCCACAGTCCAAAGACATGCAGATTGGGGATTAGGTTAACTGATAACTCTAAATTGTCTGTAGGTGTGAATGTGAGCGTGAATGGTTGTCTGTCTCTCTGTGTCAGCCCTACGATCGTCTGGCGACCTGTCCAGGGTGTACCCTGCCTCTCGCCCAATGTCAGCTGGGATAGGCTCCAGCCCCCCCGCGACCCTCAAGAGGATGAAGCGGTTAGAAGATAGATGGATGGATGGATGATATGTCAGACCTCGTTTTCACTGTTGTTTCTGCTGAAAACAAGTGGACAAAAAGTGCAGCTTTAATAGGGTGACCATATTTTGATTTCCAAAAGAGAGGACACTTGGCCCGGCCACGAGATAGCCTGCTTAAATGATACTCGCAGTTTACTCAAAAATGCCTTATAATTTTAATATATTTAAAAATTTATATGTAGGGATAGAAAATTCAGTTATATTACAAAATACTATCTCTCAAAGACAGAAATTCAGATAGCCCCCTATAGATAGGGGACACATACACACACTAGAGTGTGGCTACCTGATCCGAGCCTGACGGATCCTGACGGTGGGCCTACCTGATGGGTCGGGCTGGGTTCGGTCAAAAATGTACAAATTATATTCGGGCTCGGGTCGGATTCGGTCAGCTTTCAGTAAAAATGTAGTGTAAAAAATAAATAAAATCCTATTGTCTGTCCTGTTTATTGCTTGGGCACTGTTATTTACGTGACAACACCTGAACATAACACACACAGACACACACTGGCTGTTTGTTTCTACCTCTCCCCTCGCTGGAAGCCTCGGACCTTCCGCCGCCCGCCTCGCCTTGATTAAATGCTGAAAATAAAATAAAAGAGGGAGACAGGTTTTTCCTATTTTATCCTGTTTTGTTATATTTCTCCCTCTCCCCTCGCTGGAAGCCTCGGACCTTCCGCCGCCCGCCTCGCCTTGATTAAATGCTGAAAATAAAATAAAAGAGGGAGACAGGTTTTTCCTATTTTATCCTGTTTTGTTATATTTCTCCCTCTCCCCTCGCTGGAAGCCTCGGACCTCCCGCTGCCCGCTCCCGTCTCAAACACGATGGTCTCCCTTTTCGCGGAGCACTCATGGCGCACGGCCGGTCTGTTAAATAGCCTATAACCATAACAACTGTGTGACACAAGCTCAGTGCTTTAGTAATTCAATAATGTCGGGCTCGGTTCGTTTTTGGACATAACAAAACAGAATGACTGTCGGGTTTGGATAGAAATATGCGGCCCGTGCCATACTCTAACACACACACACACACACACACACACACACACACACACACACACACACACACACACACGCACACAAGGAAAACCGGACATTATCATAAATTTATAAACACCCCCGTTACGCCCCGGACAGGACGTGAAAAGTGGACATGTTCGGGCAAAAGAGGACGTTTGGTCAGCCTGGCTTTAAAAGATCACCAACAAGACTCGCATACAAAAAATAAAAAAAAATAAAAATGAACTTATAGAGACCCTAACTGCAAATACTGCAACGACTTACATTTAACATGAGAAACAAAGATAGTGATTTATATACAGTCTATGGTTTTTCTTGAAGTGGCATCTATCAGAGCAGCAGCTGAACACTTCAGCACAGGCTCCTCTTTGCTGTGTTTGTGTGTTTGCTGCAGTCACACTTTAGTTTGTTTCTGACAGCACGCGAAAGCAGCAGTCAGCAGTTGGTGCGTGTCATTAGAACAGAACAGAACAGATGAAAGCTGTGACTTTCAGGTAGCTTTTGCTTGTGTTAACCTCAGTTTTATCCTGAAGGCTTGATTGAGCATCGCAGGAGCTCTTTTCATTAATGCCGCCCTGCTTCATATTCACAGCGACACACTCACGTCTGGCAGTCTTTGAGACCTGAGAGTGACAGCATGATTTACCTGCTGACACTCAAAGTGCATTTTACACCTTTTACAACATGCTTTGAACCATTTATTGAGAATCTGTGGCGATTTTTATAACATTTCATTTCAAACTTTATTTCATCAGGTGAAGTGAAATACACTGTCTGTGTTGGTTGTTGGTGGATTATTTATTAAAAAAACAAATTGGTATTAGAATCCATAATGTAAACAACTAACTTTCTATTTCTATTCTATTATTTCATAGTTCAGTTAAATCACTCAGAAAGAGCAGCCTGTTCCAGAAAGCTGATCAAAGGACCAAAAATACCCCCAGAAACAAAAAGCTAATTTCACGCCCTGCACTGTTGACTGTCCGGGGGTTTTATTCCCCACTCCTCGCCTGTCCAGGACTCGAACTGGCAACTTCCTCTAACCTCAAAGCCAGCATCGCCTCGAGGCCTCCGAGGCTTCGCTTTGATACAAGACACCATGGAACAAATTTGCCTTTTATGCAACATGCTGTTGAAATAGAGCAAGTAGTCATTACACATCCAGTCAGGATTTTCACACACACACACACACACACACACACACACACACACACCCCTGCGTTAACAGGAGATGATTTCATGTTCGTTATTTCCACACTTTCATCTCCGTCCTTCACTCAGACAGTTATAAATAGGATGATGGAGACATACAGAGAAAAATATTATGCTAATTACAGCTTGAAATGTTTCATTCTCTGCCCTTCTCTCTCCATCTCTTTGTTTCTCTCAGTGTTCTTTGTCAGTGTGAGAGTTCTTCTTTCTCTCTGCTGTCATTCTCAATTGTAAAAGTTTCTGAAATCAAGGGTGAAATCTTTGGGGTGAAGTCTCGTCTCACTTTTTTGTCACCACTTTATTTTTTCTGTCAGTCGAAAAACTTACAGTATTCTTAAACTCTCTCTGCTTTCCTTCAGTTCTTATCTTCCTTTATCTGTCTGTGCCTTCTGTTCTTTTATACTTTGCTCCATCTCTCCTTATTTATCCTCCTTTCCTCTCTTTTTTCTTCATTAACCAAAATCAGTACAGAAGTACTTCCTGTCTCAGAAAACCAACAAATGAACCTTTCAAACCAGATTCAGTAGAAAACCAAATAAGTACAATCCCTCATGCTGACGGCATGCTGATCGATCTCCAAACTCATGGACTTGCTGTGATGTAAATGATCAAAGGCCAATCTGAAGCAAAACAGACTGATCTGATGATGCAGGTAATGTGATGGTCAACTTTCATCCAAAATGACTAAAAGTCATGACGAACTACTGATAGTGAGGAAAACTTTTGTAGAGACGGATATGACAAGAGAGTGATGGAGAATGTATAATAACCCTAAAATGAACTGAGGTGAGGGGTTTGGATAAACTAGAGGACACTGAGCTGGACTCGCCTACAAGCTCACACAATTTTTACAACATTACACCACTCTAACCACTGTTGTATGATAGATTAGCATTACCTCTTTGCTTTTTTTATTATCTACTGGTGTTACTATCAATTTGTTTGACATTGGTTTCTTTTAACATAAGCACCAGCTGGTGGATGCTTATGCACATACTTTGTATAGATGAGCTAGTCAATGCTATTATGAAAATATCCCCCAAAAAAATAATTAAAGTCTGAAAAAACATTCAAGAAATTGTTCAAAAAATGGTGATAAAATGTCTGAAAAATATTAATAAAATGTTCAAGAAAATGTTGATAAAATGTAAAAAAAAAATGTCCAGCAAATTATTAATATGTCTGAAAAATGTTTATAAAATGACCAAATGAAAATGCTGATGAAATGTCCAAAATATATTATTAAAATGTCCAAAACAAAACAAAGTACCTATCCGAAAAATATTGATAAATTGTCTGAAAAACATTATTAAAAATGTCAGGAAAATGTGAAAATGAAAATGTTAATAAAATGTGTAATGAATTGCAGAGAGCAGTAATCATCATCTGTGTGGCCCTTGGTGCACACATGGAGACAGAGATGCACCACCTGTTCTGCCAAACTTCTTGTGCATAAGTTGCAGAGCTAATGACAGACTCTTGACTAGGGTTGGGATCCACATCCGGTTCTTTTTTGGAACCGGGTCCAAAGTTCCGGTTCCGGAACCGGTTCCATCACATTTGGAGTAACGGTACCTGCAAAAGGTTCCTACATTGTAAAAAAAACCCCCAAAAAACGTCACGTGCATTTCCATTAGAGTGCGACACGGGCCGCATATTTCTGTCCGAACCCGACATTATTTAATTACTAAAGCACTCAGTTTGTGTCACACAGTTGTTATGGTTACAGGCTATTTAACAGGCCGGACGTGCACCGTAGGTGCTCTGTGGAGAGAGAGACCTCCGTGGTGGCGGGAGGTCCCAGGCTTCCAGCGAGTGGAACGGTAGAAACAAACAGCCAATGTGTGTGTGTGTGTGTGTTCTGTTCAGGTGTTGTCACATAAATAACAGTGCCCAAGCATGAATGCATATAAGTTTTTTTATTACATTGCTGTGGTTAATTTGAGGTAATAGTGTTACTGTAGAAATCAGAGTCACTTTTTGTTGTTATATATTCTCAGGGAGATGATACAAGCTCTAAATCTGAAATACACACCACACACAAATGTGTATTTTCATCTAATTGTACTGTGCAACAGTTATAAGAAGTTTTTGTATTTGTATGATTGCATTTGTGTTTATTATATACTTGTTTAAGTATAGCAAGTATAATGAATATAATGTAGGAATTGGTGAGAGGAATCGGTAAGGAGTCGGAATCATTAAAATCCTAATGAGTCCCAACCCTACTCTTGACATAACAGAGGGAAAAGAAGAAGTGGTATGAAAAAAACATGTCAGCCCTTAACAGTAAAATCGTTTTAATATTAATTTAGAATTCAGTATTTTTATCAGGCTTGAGTCCAAAACGGCTACTGTGGGCCTGATTTTTTGGGCCTGATCAAAGCTCTATGGAGGATATGGGTGCAAAAATATGATGAAAACTACTGGTAGGGTGTTTTTACACAGTTGAGATAATTTAATCCGCACCAGAGAGAAAAAATGGTACATTGTTGCATTTCAGTTTTGGTTCATTTTCTGTTCACACTGACTTTATTGATTTATCATGCTAAAATCATATGTGCTATGATAAAATCCTGTGGTTGGTTCATTTTCTTTCACACCACAAACTACTGTAACTGCACCAGAGTCCCTTTGGAAGCGGACCAAGACCCACTTTTTCGAGTGGTCTCTGTGTGGTTGTTTGGTCTGCACCAGGGTTCAATTGACAACTTTCACACTGGCCCAAAGGAACTGTATTAACCATGCAAACAGACCTGAGTTCATTTTAACTGAACCAAACAGATTAGGTGTGAAATCACCTTTAGAATGAGCCCACTTCCAGGCATATTTTAGGCTAACAAAGATAGTTTCTGTGTGACATATCATACAGTTCAGGACAGACAGATACAGCCAGAACAAACTTCTCAAACTTTCTTTTCTTGGTTACAATGGTGACTTTTCCCACTTAAAATATATGATTGGTTGCCTGAAAAGCAGTGACATTCAAGTCACCAGCATCTTTCTGTATGGTGCAATCTGTAAATTTTGCAAATGCTGTATAGCTTCCTGAGGCCTGAACTTTTGTTTGGTATGTATTTTTAATTTCTCCTAGCTATTTGAGATCAGTAGGACCCAATAAGTATAAAACCTTAACACTGTCAATGATGATTAAGTCGCAATGTCCTCAATCGAGACAATAATAAAGTCCCAATGTCCTCAAACAAGACGATAATTAAGTTTTAATGTCCTAAAACAAGTACTTTATTATCAACAGCGTTTTAGCTTGTTATCGTTGCCATATTCAAATACAACTGCCTGCCATCTTGTTTATACATGGATTGTTGTGCTCTTACTACCACTAGATGGCACAAAAAAGTGTCCACGAACGAGGACAACAGGTCTACGTCCCCACACAAGGACGCAGTGTCTAAGGAGGATAGACACTCAGCCATAGTGATCAGCAAACACCCACACTCAGTTGTTGTCAGAAGCTGCAAGACTTGGTTTTGATGAATTTTTTCACTGCTACCTGTGTTGTATCTACACAACCACAGGAAGTCATTTTCTAAATTAAACTGCTCATCTCCTCCAACTCTCCATGAACTCCAACTTGTTGTGTTTGAGTTGTTGTCACTGACACGTCTTTCTGTTGGACTTCACAGGTACAAAACAAAGACTCGCAAAGGTCGCATAACATCGTACATGTGCAGAAACACATTCTGTTAGAAGTGAATTGTGACTTTAAGGCCGAGGAGGCCAATGCTCCACACACTAAAGTCAAGCTCCAGAAACGTCTGCCCTATTAGCATGCTCTCTTTCTCTGTGTCTCACTCTCTGCTGCTCTCTCACCCACTCATTCTCCACAAGATCCATTGGTATTCACATGACGGCAGACGGCAGTGACACACACACAGAGCGGCTAGAGCAGCTACAGCAGGGAGAGCGAGACAGAGAAGAAATGAGAACGAGATGAAGGAGAGAGAGAAAAATGACAGACATGGATTAAGGGAGAGAGAGACATGGTAGAAATGAAAATGAAAGAGAGAATGTGTGTGTGTGTGTGTGTGTGTGTGTGTGTGTGTGTGTGTGTGTGTGTGTGTGTGTGTGTGCACACAGGAGAGTGTGGAAAAAGGAGAGACCTTGTCAAGTTTGACTTTTTCACTTCGCCACTGAAAATGTTGGTAACACACACTATCCCCTCACTTTAAAGGTCAGACAACTCACATCTGACACACACACACACACACACACACACACACACACACACACACACACACACACACACACACACACACACACACACACCTGACACACTGTTGTGTCAAAGTGCGGGTCAGGGTGTGTGTATTGAATAAGAATGAAGCTGTTTCTCCGCAGCAGGTGAACCAACAGGCTGCTCCACTCCTCACTACACTGTTGCGTCGTCTATTTTAATATAATCTCCTGGTGCTCCTCACATGTGTGTGTGGACACTGCACCTCCCACAGGTCATCTGTCTATCAAACTATGTGGGCGGGGCTTTGTTTACATTATCACAGTTTCTTTCCTTGTCTCTTCCAACATCATGGCTGAGTGTTTGTAGAGATAATCAAACAAATCAAATTAAGTGTCACTGAAATTAATGAACCAAAAACTGTTTCTTTGGTATAAAAAATGTAATTTCCTTCAGTGAGCTTCTCAGTGGCAGTTTCACAAATGATTGGTTCATCCAGAGAATTTGAAGGTTTAAAGTTTCCCTGTTGAATTTATGACCACTTGTAGCACTATGGTTAATGCTTTAAAATATATAATACATTACTCTACCTACATCATCCACTGATCCGAAGATCTGTAATTCGATCCCCGGCTCCTCCAATCCAAGATACTGAACCCCAAATTGCTCCCAATGGCTGGTACATCCGTGTGCGAGTGCATGTGAAAGGTTACTAAGTAGCAGGTGGCACCATGTATGGTAGCCTTGGTCACCAGTGTGTGAATGTGTATCTGAGTGGGTGAATGTGACATGCAGTGTAAAAGCATTTCGAGTGGTTGGTCGAGTGGCATTTTGAGTGGTGCTAGAAATGCGCTATAATAGTGCAGTCCATTTACCATTTAAAATAACATAAATCTTGTGCTGTACTAGCACACAAAGAAGGATGCAGATGTGTGCAAAAACAATACACATTTATATTACATCTAGGCCCATTTTAATCAAAAACTTACAGTATAGACCCTTTTACTGTTACTGTACTATGAATAGGGTACATTCGGAAATATTCACTCTGAGTGTGGGAGCGTATTCTGGCACAAACTGGACTGTTCATAAATTCGGAGCGCTGTCTGAATGTACTGTTTGGTTCAACCTGATCTCACAGAAATACATGAGATGACCACGACCTCTTAACACCACATTCCGTGGTGGCAGCACGTAATGGGTTAAAATTACATAACGGTACCACGGACACAATGCCAATGTAAAGTCAATCAAATCTTGTACCATGGCGGGACATCGGTAGCTTAGTGGATATTGCCGGCGCCCCATGTATAGAGGTGATGCCTCACTGCAGCGGTCGCAAGTTTGACTCCGGCTTGCAACCCTTTGCTGCATGTCGTCCCCCCACTCTCTCTGTCTCCCCATTTCACACTGTCCTGTATATTAAAGGCAAAAAAAGCCCAAAAAAATAATCTTTAAAATCTTGTGCCATGGAAATATAAACAGGATGAAGACAGGATGATCAAACTGGACTTTACATTTCACATCCCTCATTTAATCTCTGCACTTGTCACTTTCATATTATTTCATCAAACTGGACTTAAGTTTGTGCATTGCATTCAACTTCCACTGTTACATAATTTAATTATTTATGGAAAAATAAATACTGACCTTGATGCATTTTTGACAGCTTATAATTCAGCAACAAAAGGGGGTACTGACATGCAGGGCCATCGCAACCGGACAGGCAAATTAGGCAATTGCCTAGGGCCCTGAGCTGGAAGGGGGCCCCCAGAGACGGCTGACATTGGTCCATATCAATGACAATATGATGGAACCCCTATAGACACTGCAACAATGACAACACGTTGGAATCCCCCCTAATGGGGCCCCCTACTAGCTGCTGCTTGCAAGTGGCTAAGTAGGGTGACCAGATGCCCCGCACTGTGCGGGACTGCACAGCATCTCTGTCTCTTTTCACGCAAATTGAGACCATGTCCCGCATGACTGGTTACCACCCGCGCTAGCATTGTTGGAGTATCGTAGTACTACGGTACCTCACAGTACCACTACTGTGGGATAAGTTCAAAGTCCAATCGCAAAACAAAACATTCAGCACGCTATGCAAGTACAGATTTCAACCAGCAGCAGAAACAAAAGGCGAATCATGCCAGTTGTGGGTTGAACGGGGGTCACAGACGCCGTATTCCTGTCAAATACGCTGCAAGATAAGGCTTATCGGCGATGGGGAAGTCCGGCTTCAGGTCCAATAATTTCCTCTTTGTTGATTTCATGACTGCCCAGAAATACCTGAACAGCCTAGGCCGTGGCGGCACACAGGTGTGATGTGTCAGAGGAGAAACTAGCTGTTCACATTTCTCTCTTTGTGGCAGTTAATGGCCCACAAACCTCACCGCACTTTAGGGACTGTTCTTTACTTATGGAGGGACTGTTATGAAGGGGGGCTCTAAGGTGCCTCTTGCCTAGGTCCCCCAGGGTGTCTTGAAACAGCCCTGCAGACATGTGACCAACTGTTGTAGAGAGCTCTTGACCTCAACTATTATGTGAGTGCAAATTACACTGCAACTAGATGAACTATATTAAGAGTAGAACTCTAGAAACGGCATTTTTGGGAACGAAGTTCTTCCAGCTTGTAGAGTAGTAAAATAGGGTCGTAAAATGATATATCTACTGAATATATCAAATATCTAGTCAAACTGAACTAGTAGCTACACTGTATCTAGGTGAGCTATGTTAAGAAAAAGTAAAGATGTTGGTTAATTTCAGATATTTTATCTAGTACTGTAGAAATAGCATTTTAGGGATGGTAGCTCTTCAGGTTGTAGCGTTGTGAAATAGGGTCGTAAAAAAGTAAAAAGTCTACTGAATATATCAAATATCTAGTACAGCCAAACTATCATGTTATTATTATTATTATTGTTGAGAAGAAATTATAAAAAAATATATATATTTGCACTTTCATGTTTTTGTGTGTATACAGAAATGTTAAAGATATCACTGAGGAAAACGACGTTGACGTTGTGTTGAACCAGGGAATTCATGTGTCCAGCACGACAATGGATCCTAATTGACTTAACATTGGCACTGTTTACGTGGTACCGGTACGTAATTTTAACCCATTAGATGCTGCCATCACGGAATGCGGTGTTAAGAGGTCGTGGTCATTTCACGTATTTCTGTGAGATCAGGTTGGTTCATTATCCAGAGCACCGCACTCTCTGGGTAGCAGATTGCACTCAGGGCACTCTGTCTGAGGAGACGGAGCAGCAGAGCGCCGAGCGGAGTGAATGTGGGTTAACTTGGTTAATTTAGTTGCTTGGTTAATTTATGTAGAATTATAATGCTACGTTTCTTCGACCAAAAGGGCTCTCGTTTTAGTGTAGAGTGTCAGACTGAATTTACGAATGTACCATGTCCGGTCACTCATTCTCCGGGCCTGCAAGTGTTACTTGACTAAGTAAACACTAACCAACGGGACCAGGCTGACCCATATACTCTCACACAGTCGATAGATGATGTCACAGGAATATCTGTGGTTGATTACTATACCAGTCATACAAAGGGGGATGACAATTGAACGGTTTACTTCAGTTTGTTTTACTGTCACAGCTAATGTTAGCTAACATCCTAAAAAGCGTTGTGGAGAAATTCAATATTCCTTTTAAATACCTCCCCACTTTCTGATGAGGTGGACATGATAACCCTTAAAGGGGACATATTATGGAAAAATTACTTTTTCAGTGTGTTTATACACATATTTGGGTATCTGGGGTGCCTGCCAACCCATCAAGTGTGAAATTAGTCAATCAAGTCAATTTTTTGTGAGCTCCCTATATTAGAAAATATATCTTTAAACGAGCCCTTCAGATTTCTGCCGGCTTGTTTTGTCCTTTTCGTCTTATCACATATAACCGTAGTTGTCTTTGTTTTTGTTTCCGGGCAGTGGTGGCTGGTTTTGAGCCATGACTCTATTTTGGCTCCCAATAACACAACAAGACTTATTTTTAGACTTCTATGTAGCCTATAGCCCTGTGGTGGAGAGGTAGGTTTATCTCCAGATAGGAAACTGACATCACTGTGACGCCCCTAAAAAGGTCTATAGTACCTTTAGAACCAAAAGTAATCCCTGTGGACATGCACTTAGACCCCAGGTCTGTTTAGTGTTTCCACTGCAGACAGTACTCTTAAATATGGACGGGGCTGTTGTCACTCACTGCTCTGTCCAGCACTCGCTGTATTTCTTCATCACTGGGGACACAAATGGAAGTCTGCACCTCTCTTATCGTCAGCAGAACGAGGCTGCATTCCAACATGTTCACAACAAAATAGAACAGGCTGCAGTGAGAGTCTGGGTTTGTGCATTCAGTCCCTCTCAGGCAGTGTTCCCAGGGTCAATGGAATGAATGAATGAATGGAATGAATGGAATTTTTTCTTCATATACATTTTTCAAATGTTTGAAGATCTAATCATCAAGTGTGTGTCACTGACAAATGACAATGAAAACAAATGGAATGGTCGAAGTTGTCATAATGACATTTAAGGTGAGTAAATTGATTCATGACAATAACTCATGCACTGAGTAACATTACAAGTAAAGGTTTCTCCTTAAAACTTGCCGGCAGTTGGCCCAGTGAGTTAAGTTAATTTTTCTCAGTCTACAGCTGCTTCAAGAGGCAGCAAATCATCCCATTTAGTTTATATTACTGTTTACTAATATAGCTAAAACTTGGCAAAGTATGAACAGTGGTTACATAAGATTCAAAACAAGCTACAACTCAGCCCTGAGCAAGAGCGACTCTATTGACCAAGAAGTGTTTCTAACTCCACTCTTTAGTGCCAGATCAGCGTGCTAGGTACCGCAACAGAGGTGTGATGAAAAATGGGGACGGTCCCTTTTGGTAGCATCCACAACTTTTTACAATGAAAACAGAAAAGTTCAGAACCAATATTTTCCTCTGGCGACTGGTATGAACACCAACAATCTGCTGAAACATTTTTTTCTAGCAAATTTCATTCTTTTCCCTCCACCTCCTGATAGTGTCAAACCCAAACATTCTGCAAAAGTTTGGTCAAGTTAGTAAGTATTAATTAGAATAAAACATTTTTAGGGCTCAAAAGGGTGACGTAGTGGAGGTGGAAAAACCGCAATGCATTGTGGGCTTTGCGAGCAATTGGAAAATTGTTTACGTTTCGCGACGCTACGCTTGTGTTCTATTGTTGTTTTAGCATTTTAAAAGTAACTATAGTTTGAAAATGGTGCAGACTTGCTGTGTTATTAACTGTCACAATCGTTGCTATGATCGCTACAGGAAGAAGATCAATGGGCTATATAATGTGATATATTTTGATAGCAAAAACTGAAATAGAACTAGGGACAAATCTAACACAGCTGTGCAGTCAGGACTTTTAATCCCGTTTTTATAGAAGTACACATCTTGATGTAACTAAAAAAAAACATTGTTTCTCAGTTGTCTCCACAGGAGTAAACTTGTCCTAAATTGTGGTTAAGAGGTGAAAGTTAAAAATAAAGATAAACTTGTGCCCGACCATGTATGACGATGGAGAGTTAGAGATTTATGGTGTGAAAATGCCCTAATTCTGAAATAAATAACCGCGAAGCCCATACATATATATTAGGGCACATTTTTTAGGGCATTTTTCTGCCTTTAATTGATAGGATAGTGAAGTGTGAAAGGGGGGGAGAGAGAGGGAGAGACATTCGGCAACAACCTTGTACATGGGGCGCCTGCTCTACCACTAAGCCATAGACGCCCCGAAGCCCATACATATTCACCACAAAAATGCAGAGTAGATTTCAGGCTTCCCAATATTTTTGTTTGAAATAAATTGGTCCTGCAGACACCAAGATATGTTAGTCAAAACCTGAGCAAGCAAACAGGCAGCACCACACAGAGGTGGGACACAGTGAGGCTTGTAAAGTTTACATACTTCTGAAATGACGACGGTCTTCTCTTTAAGGCATAAAATTCGGAGGTCCTGCACCCACCCAAAGTTTGCTTGCCCATGAGCCCTTAAAGATTTGGCATTCCTAAATTTGTCGCCTGTATAATAACTTATTCCGTTGACGAAATATAGCACAAGCTCAGCTTCAGCCAACGCCGGCAGGGCTTTTAAATCCAGAGTCCAATGTCCGTGCTCATATGGATCCAATCCATCTATTTTCTGGATTTTGTCAAGATACCGAGCCTTCGGAACAGGGTCCAGCTTGTCTCGGTACCGTCCGACACACTTTTCCTTTGCCCGGTCCATTTAAATCTCTCGATTCACGTCTCTGTCCCGGCGCACTGCAATGTAAACAAAACAATTTGCCCATAAAAATGGCGCTGGTTACACACAATGCATTGTGAAGTCACGTGTCCTTTTGAGCCCTATTATAATTTGTTACTGCAGACATGTGATGTGATGATCTGTTTCTGTAGGTAGGTTCAGATGTTCTCCAGGATTCGATCTGTAGCTGCTGGGTGAGGACAGATTTTTATCAAAGGTCTTATGGCACACACAGATAAGAGATATTTTAATATCTTCAAGGCATCTTTTTCTCACACCGTCTAGCCCAAGGACACTTCAGCAGGGCAGGTGTTTGCTGACAGTGTGGTATATTAATGTCAAAGGTCTTCACAGCACTCACATCATCAAACAGTAAATGAACAGCATCACACGATCAAGGTAACGTCTCATTAAGAGCAGGGCTGTTTCAAGACACTCTGGGGGCCCTAGGCAAGAGCCACCTTGGAGGCCCCCCTCCCAGATACCAGTGAAAGTATAATACCAGTGAAAGTATCACGGTTCTGAGTAGTATCACGATACCACAGCAAAAATGAGGCAGATGTGCCTTTTGTCATTTATAAAAAGATAAATCACTTTTCTATAATACATCAATGATATTTCAATGGAATACATTACTTATTGACTTATTCATACTTCAAAAACAGCATCAATCATTGATTAATATAGGGATCAAAGATCCCTAGATCAAAATTAAAAAAATAAATAAAATAAAAATCAACCAGCCATCCTCCTCCCCTGACAAGTCCCTTCATAAGTAAAGAACAGTCCCTAAAGTGCGGTGAGGTTTGTGGACCGTTACCTGCCACAAAGAGTGGCGGCTCGTTTCTCCTCTGACACATTTCAAGGAATTTATTCAAGGATAGCCCCTTGACATGCAACATCTCATTTTCGAGGGGGTCCAGGAAACACATACAGAATTATAAAACATAAAAGACAACATTTAATACATACGTAAAGATTCAATACTAAGACATACAAACATTACAATACAGCACAATACAATACAATAAAGACAACACATTACATTAAGACAAAAAACAGACTACTCGCTCACCATCATCCATCCCATATCACAGATATTACAGTAAATGACACCAGCAATGGATTGATGAGTAATTCAAAAACAAGAGCAGTTTGTTTTGAGATGGTTGAAAAGGGATGACTTGAAACAGTGAAAGGAGGAGATTGATCTGAGAGAAAGTGGGAGATTGTTCCAATCAGATGGAGCTTTGAATATAAATGCTTTACGGCCAATTTCTTTGGAGATGTTGGGTACAGAATAAAAGGGATATTGCATATTTCTCAGGGGATATGATGATCTGGAGGGAATCAAGAGTGATTTTAAATAAGTAGGACAGTTAAAGTAAATACACTTAAAAATAAAAAGAACCCAGTGAAAATGTCTTCTGAATTTGGGCTGTAGCCAGTTAAGTGAGTCATACAGATGGCAGTGGTGGGTTCTGAAAGGACATCTCAAAACAAACCTATATAATGAATTAAAAACTACATTAAGTGGTTTGAGGTTGGTATCAGATGTGTTTTGATAAATGATGTCGGCATAGTCAATGATGGGTAATAGCAGCTGGGTGATAATCCTTTTTCTGATCGGGAGTGTGAAGCAGTTGACTGAACGATATAGAAGACAGACAGCCGTATGTTCTTTTTATGATGTAGTCAATATGGGGTTTGAATGAGATTTCAGGGTCAATCCAGAGTCCAAGGTATTTAAATGAGTCAACTTTATGGAGAGGTGAACCATCCACGAAATGAATGGGCAGATGATGATGATATGGGTGAGTGTGTCGTGTACCAAAGGTCATACTACAGGACTTCTTTTGATTAAGTACAAGTCTGTTGTTATAAAGCCAGTGTTGAACAGAGTTAAAATCAAGCTGTAGGGAATGTTGAATATGAGATATATTGGAGTTGGAAGTGTACATAACAGTGTCGTCTGCATAGAGATGAACAAGACTGTTATTACATAAACGAGGTAGATCATTGATAAAAATGGAAAAGAGAAGTGGTCCCAGGGTAGAACCCTGTGGAACACCTTTATGCAGCGGTGCCTGGATAGTGTGACGTGTGTGGTTGTGCTGCTGCCGTGGTACTGACAGATGCCTGCTGCTGCTGCTGCTGCCATCATTAATCATTAGTCATACTTCTACTGCTATTATAGACATATGATATTATCATACATGTATACTGCCTGATACTAATATATACTGTCAACATATTGTACCACAGTAGCCAGAACAATAACGACAGTATTATTACTTTCATGAATGTTGTTGTAAGCTACTGTCATTACCGAGGATGTCATACAGATTACTGTATTGTGTCATACAGATTACTGTTAATTTGTTATGCTGATCTGTTCTGTACGACATCTACTGCACGTCTGTCCGTCCTGGAAGAGGGATCCCTCCTCAGTTGCTCTTCCTGAGGTTTCTACCATTTTTTTCCCCCGGTAAAGGTTTTTTTTTGGGGAGTTTTTCCTTATCCGCTGTGAGGGTCTAAAGGACAGAGGGATGTCGTATGCTGTAAAGCCCTGTGAGGCAAATTGTATTTGTGATATTGGGCTTTATAAATAAAATTGATTGAATTGATTGATTGATTATCAACAACCAAATAATCAGACTGAGAACCATGAAAAGAAACACACTGACGTCTATTGTGGAGATATGTACTAAACCATAATACAGCTTGTTGACTTAAACCAATAGAAAACAATTTGTCCAAAAGTAGATAGTGGTCAACCATATCAAAAGCTTTGGATAAGTCAATGAAAATTGCACCTGTGAGTTGGCCGCGATCGAAGGAGGAGAAGATGTCATTTGTAAATTTTAAAAGAGCTGTAGTGGTGGAGAAATTTGATCTAAAGCTGGATTGGAATGGGGATAGAATATTGAATTGATTGACATACTGAGATAGTTGATTAAAAATAAGCTTCTCAAAAATTTTAGCAGTGACACAAATGATTGCAATTGGACGGTAGTTATTGACATCAGATGGATCTCCTGATTTGAAAAGTGGTGTAACTCTGGCAGATTTCCATATAGAGGGAATTGAACAGGTTGATACAGATAAATTAAACAGGTCAGCAAGTGGATACATGATAACATGGGCTGCATATTTAAAAAACTTAGCTTCCAAACCATCAGGGCCAGGGCTGCTATTGTCATGCAAACTTGATAATGCATGAAAAACTTCGGTAGGTTGAATTTTGTTAAAGGAAAATGAATTATTATAAGTAAAAGAGTTATCATATGTTAAGTGGTTGGCCATATTATAGACACATCACACCTGTGTGCCGCCACGGCTCGGCTGTTCAGGTATTTCTGGGCAGTCATGAAAACAACAAAGAGGAAATTATTGGTCCTGGAGCCGGACTTCCCTGTCGCCGATAAGCCTTATCTTGCGACGTATTTGACAGGAATACAGCGTCTGTGACCCCCGTTCAATCCACCACTGGCAGGATTCGCCTTTCGTTTCTGCTGCTGGTTGAAATCTGTACTTGCATAGCGTGCTGAATGATTTGTTTTGCTTGCGCAAGAGGGTGAGTGTCCTCTTGTGATTGGACTTATCCCACAATAGTGGTACCGTGAGGTACCGTAGTACTACAGTACTTCAACAATGCTAGCGCTTGTGGCAACCAATCATGCTGGACATGGTCTCAATTTGCGTGACGCGTGAAAAGAGACAGAAATGCTGTGCAGTCCCGCACAGTGCGGGGTGTCTGGTCACCCTAATTAGCCACTCGCAAGCAGCAGCTAGTAGGGGGCCCCATTAGGGGGCATTCCAACGTGTTGACGTTGCAGTGTCTATAGGGGTTCCATCATATTGTCATTGATATGGACCAATGTCAGCCGTCTCTGGGGGCCCCCTTCCAGCTCAGGGCCCTAGGCAATTGCCTAGTTTGCCTGTCCGGTTGCGGCGGCCCTGATTAAGAGGAAAGAACAGGAGGAAACCTTGAGAGGATGTCTGTGCTCAGACAGAGATCGTCCTGCAGGTGATTGTCAGGTGTGTAATTACTGCAGCTAAAAAAAACCTGATGAAGACGGTCTAGTCGAAACGTTGGTACTTGAATAAAAGAAAATATTTTTGCATCGAGTGTTAGAGTGTGTGCCTGACATCTTTTTTCAAATTTGTATTTTTCGGTCAGCACCTCTCCAACCCGCTTCTCCTTTCTCTTCACCTGTAAGTAATTACTGCAGCTAAACATTTGCTGCTTACTCGAGGACAGAGGAGGCATTCAGGAGGCCTCAGAAATATCAGTTTTCTGTTATTCTGAGGAATTAAAAGTTCTTTGAAAGTTAATCTCACTTCACCCAGTTAACCTTACTGGGAACTCATTATGTTCCCATTGGAGGACGGTTGGTGTGTTAGAGCCATTACACTCCACATTAGGCCTTGTGTGGTGATAATGATGATGATAATGATGATGATAATGGGAAGAGAAGCGCCAGTTAACACTCCCTTGTAATGTCAATGGAGTATTCCTTCAACCTTTTCATGGCAGTATTCTTGGCGTTGTTGTCAGCATGTTTTGATATTTGTAAATGTGTTTCACCATGTGATTGAAAAGTGATCCGCCAGATGGGCTCAGCAGCAGAGGATTTTTCAGTACTGTAAAACTGTTTGCTTCTCCGTCTCTGGTGCCAAACATGTTTGAAAAGAGCACATATTGAGCTGCCAAAACTGAACCAGAAGAAACTGTGAGTAAACCACATACTCAGCCAAACTGGCTTTGTTGTCACTTTCAACTTTCTGCAGGAACATTTTGAAACCGGAAGTTTGTGTTTATTGCTCGCTGCCGTTTTTGCCAGTTATTGAAACCTAAATATGTGACTTACTGTAAGGAAACAGAGAGGACACCTCTCGGATGCTGTGCACGGACGGGCATGAGGACACATCTACCCCTAACAAGGTAACACACCTGGTCAATCAAGCAACCCATGCCTTCAAACATGTATTAAAATGTGCAGGGTTTTCTAATGTTGTTTGTACATTTACCCATGAAAAGTAATGCACCCAAATTCATACATATCCCATGTAATGATGAGCCAATAACTCATGTACTGTATAACCCAAATATTATGGAAGGCTGCCATCACCTGAGCAATGAGCTGACAGGAGTAAAGAAGGAAGGAGTTCAGAGCAGTCTTTCATGAGGCAGGCTGAGGTGGTGGATGGGTCACAAAACACAGGACTTTCCCTCGGGTATGCGTGTTCATAACCGTGTAACTTTGAGTCATTTCAACGTACATCGTCACCATGTTTCTTTTCTTAAACCCAACCACAGTGACTTTATTTTAGTGTTGTCACGATACCAAAATCTTCTTTCGGTACCGATACCAATATGAATTTCGATACTTTTCGGTACTTTTCTTTCTATATCTATCAGGCCAAATGAATATGTTATCTACTGTAGTCTGTTTCAAATGAAGCTGGTACCCTCTGCAGTTGTGGTGAGTAAAGGCCCAGACACTTTCTGTGAATTTTATTCCTTCATATGTTCCATTGTGAAGAAATAACATTCATTGCTAGCTTGATGCTAATGGCAGTACTCACCAGGATGAGAAAATGCCTATGCTGTTTGACGCCATCATTTTCCCTTTTTACTCTGTGTGGTAACGTCCCTACATGAAATATCCAAAAGGCTTGGGTGTTGTTGCCATACAGTTGTCGACGGCAGCAGATAGCTCTGTGTTTCTATTGGTCAAAATGACGGCTGTGATGTGGAAGACAAAAAGAAAATCAAACATGGTAGACTTTCTGTCATGACATTGTGAGGCATCCCAGACGTGGTGTCAGTTATCGTCTACTATGACACACTACACCAGATAAAACAATAGATTATTGCATATGACATTAGTAATTCATGATCTAAGCCAACACACGGAGCCGCATCAGACTATAATCAAGCTGATATTGCGTAGTCTGCGCTTCATAGATAAAGTTGCCTTGCCTTAACATTACAGCATAACAGTTTGTGTTATTGGGTAGCTTTGGTGAATCTGAACTGACCCTTTAAAACACCAAAGTCACACAATCACACAAACTAACTGATGGAGGCAGCAGTAGACCAGCAGAAATGTGTTCAACAAGGTTAAATCACTGTTTGTCTCAGTGGAGTCTGGCTTTGAAGAGAGCGATAGGGCTTCAGTTCCCTGTCAGAAATCCCTGCTGACAGTAAGGTGAGGCAGCAAATATTTTAAATGTAGCATATTGTGTTTTTAGGTGTCTAAAATATGTTTTTGCTGTACATTGCTTAGCTTCTGTCAGTACTCCTGCTGACTCTTCAAACTGGGGGCGTGCTGACTAACCTCTGCTGTATGCAATACACCAACTGTGGGTAAATACCTCATACAACGCCACTTGAAAAAATCCAAACTCTCCCTTTTAACTGGTCTAAAATCAAGTGTGTGAAAACCACACACCATATGTGTAAAATGATAAAGTCTTGTACGTATGATATTATCATGAAATTTAAGTCTCACATTTCATAAATGACCTGCTCCTATAATGTGTCAAATGTGTTTCCATATGCGATGAACAAC
This sequence comes from Epinephelus awoara, assembly GCA_035609425.1. Lineage (NCBI taxonomy): Eukaryota > Metazoa > Chordata > Actinopteri > Perciformes > Serranidae > Epinephelus > Epinephelus awoara. The sequence goes on along the minus strand of CM069310.1, from coordinate 36,509,586 downwards.
TGATATGAAATGTGATGAATACAATGTTGCCATGGTAATGACAACCAGCACACAGGCCTAACTCTCTTGAAGTGGCACCAACAGCGTCCTTATCAGAACATTTAAGACTTTTTTTGTTTTTTTAGACTTTAGACTTTATTGTCCCCTGAGGGGAAATTCTTTTCCACAGCACCACAGCAGTTTGACCAGCAGTGTGTGTGTGTGCATGAACTTCTCTGTGTGCAATCCCCCACACACCCACAGCAGACTTTGTTTGGGCTTAAAAGCTGCCATTTAGTCTCTACATTATCCAGCTGCACATAATGGGAGCGAAGGGACAAAGCATTAAACACACTCAGGTAGAAATTCACCTGACTTCATAATGGTTTTGTTCTGGCTGTTCGCAGAGGAGTCTTTAAGTGTGTGTAAAATGTTCTCTTTGGGGTACTTCATCACAAATTTACATTTAAAACTGTGTAAAATATGTTTTCATCCTATCTTATCAAATTTAAGAGCTATTTATAGTGTATGGAAAGTTACAGCTGTCTCAAAGGTTTTGGGATAGCTGGAGTCAGGACAGGATTAGTCTAGTTTACCACAAAGGCTGGAAGCAGGGGAGAAACTGCTAGCTTAATATCGGACATCAGCCCAGTACAAGATCATATCAGTCTATCGTTTTATTTTCCCCCTCCAAAAGCAGTTAAATAATAGCTATAAGTATCATTAAGCAAAGAAACACTGCGGCAAAACTAGAGCTCAGTTCAGCACCGCAGAGAGCAGAGATTCTGGGCCCTATTTAGATGGTCTAAAATGCAAAGCGCCAAGTGACTGGGACACACCCATGCGCCGCACGCCGCATGGGTGTGTCCCAGTCACTTGCTCGTTAGACAGCGCGTTTTCAGACTGTGCGCCATGGCGGAGAGTCTAAAAGGGTTGGACTTACTCTGTGAATTAGTCATGGGTGTGTTTTGGGCGTATTATTCAATAAGCCAATCAGAGTGTCACCTCTTATTCCCTTTTTTTTTTTTTTTTATTTCCTACTTGTCTGCATTGGTCTTCATAGCTTAGCGCCACAAAAGGGTGCAAGCTTCTCGTGAAGATTGATGCACTGTTAATCTTGCAGTCAAGTATTTTATACCGACAATGCGTGGTTGTGACCGTCAACCCTCCCTGGAGACTAGCCTATCAGCCTTTATTGGAAAAGCTTCCTAATATGAGCCAGAGAGGGCCGTGATACACCAAGGTGTGTTAAGGGGAAAGTAAGGAACAAGCAAGGGGGAGGGGGAAGGTGCTAGTCCTGAGTTATATAGTGACAGTGCATGCGGAGGAGAAGGAGGGAAAACAAACAAACAAACAAAAAAAAAAGGAGCCCACCCACCCTGCACCACCCAGGGTGGAAACAGCCCCCCAAGGGGGACCGGCCACGCCGCCACCGGCCCAGGGAGCACGGGGAGACCCCGCCGCCTCCGGGCACACAGGACGAGCAGTTCAGACGCACCGCCCCCAGGGGAAACCGCCCGACCCCGCGACCCCACACAGAGCCAGGGAGCAGGCCCGGATTCAGGGGGGAGAAGGTGCGCCTAACACATGCTTAAGACCTTGAAATCTGATGAACCGCTGTGGTATATTGTGGTGTGAGAGATAGAGGGAATAGGGGCTACATCATTAACAGAAACAGGTTACATATGACACAACAGTCTTTACAGACTTGTAATATTTATATGTACAGGTGGCATATGCTCACAGGCTGAGTGGCACTACACAGACATGTTTAGAGAGAGAATAAATGGTGACCATTTTTCTGTAAAGTATGTTTATTGATTTCTGTGGCCGGCAGAAATTTTCTCCAGTGAAATATGTTCTGCAAGGAGATTCAGCCAATGGTTGATGTTGAGGGGCTGTTTATCTTTCCAATTGACTAGGATTGTTTTCTTGGCGATGGTGAGAGCTACAAGAAGAGAGTTGCAGTGGCTGTTTGGGAGGTCAATTGTCATCAGGTCACCAATTAAGCACAGGTTGGGAGATAATGGGATCCTGCAGTCCAAAATGGAGGAGAGTTTTTGAGTGACTGTTGACCAGAAGTGCTGGACGGGTGAACATAACCAGAGTGCATGAAAGTAGGTGTCTGCAGTGTTCTGAGTACACTGAGTGCATGTGTCAGATTGACTAAAGCCCATTCTATTCATCTTTTGTTGGGTGATGTGTGTTCTGTGGAGTACTTTAAATTGGATAAGCTGTATATTAGTGTGTCTTGTCATCTTAAATGTATTTTTGCATATCTGAGTCCAGAAGTCAGGGTCGGGTGAAGCACCCAGCTTCTTTTCCCATTTTAAAATTGGTAAATGTATAGAGCTGGTCTTTGACAGTAATTTATAAATCTTGGAAAGGTTCTTCTTATTACTCAGAGAAAGCTTTGTAATATGTTTGGCAAATTCTGGTGGCTGCAAAGTGTCCTGAGGCGCTGGAATTCTCTTCTTGATTGTTTTTATCAGTTGTAAATATTGTAGAAAATTTCCATTTCTTATTTCAAAAGTTTGAAATAAGTTTGTGTATGTCATAAGTATATTGTCTTGGAAAAGGTGATGGAGATGAGTTACTCCCTTCAACTCCCATGTGCTAAAATGGAGAGGTCTTTTGTTGATTTCAAAGTCCGGGTTGTGCCAGATTGGAGAGAGCAAGCAAGGTTCTATCTGAGAGTAAGTGATATCTAGTGTTTTCCACCAGGCTGACAAGGTGGAAGCAATCATTGGGTTCTTAAAACAGTTATGACGTTTGAGTGTAGTGGTGATAAACGGGAGGTCAGAAAGTTTTATATTGTTACAGTCCGCCTGTTCTAGTTCGAGCCAGGAGTTGTAGTCTTCATTAGGGTATAACCATTTCAGTAGGTATTGTAGCTGGTTAGCCAAATAGTAATGTTTAAAGTTAGGAGCGTCCAAACCCCCTTCCAGTTTGTTTTTCTGAAGGGTACTTAGGCCAATTGTGATTTTGCACACTGTAATTGGGTCCATACCTGATCAATTGGATTGTTCGCATATTCCTGTGTTAGTTGTTTTATTTTTTTCCTCAATGTTTTTTTCCGCTTGCAATTCCTGTTTCTTTTTGTAGGAGGAGTATGATATAATTTTCCCTCTGATTACTGCCTTTCCAGCCTCCCATATTAAAGATGGAGATAAATTTGGAGAGTCATTATCTTCAAAAAAGTTTGCCCACTCCCGTCTCACCATTTTATTAAAGTCTGGGTCTTTAAGTAAAGAGATATTAAAGCGCCATGTTGGGGACCGTCTATGGATGGTTTCTATTTGCAGATTGAGTGATATTGGTGCATGGTCGCTGATAATGATAGGGTGTATTTTTGTGGAAATTTTTTGTTAGATGGAATTATTTAAGAGAAAAAGGTCAATTCTTGAAAATGAGCGATGCACAGGAGAGAAGAAAGTATATTCCCTCTTCGATGGGTATTTGAGTCTCCAGCCATCGCCAAGCCCAAAATCATCCATATATTCCTGTATTACGTTAGCCGATTGTGATTGCTTTGTATGTACTGAGTTACTAGATCGGTCTAATGAAGCATTTAGGACTGTGTTAAAGTCTCCTCCAATTATAGTTGTCGAGCTGTCTGATAGGTTAGATAGTAGAGAGAAGACTGAGTGAAAGAAGGCTGGATCATCATTATTAGGGGCATACAGATTAACGATTGTATATAATTTGTTAAAGATTGTTGCCTGAATTATGATGTAGCGGCCTCTTGTGGACCATGATAGAGACACCTCTTTGTCTGTTGTTATAGCAGGATGAAAAAATTATTTGATTAAAATTTGGATCTTTAAGAGATTTTTCTTCTGACTTTAGCAAGTGGGTTTCTTGTAGGAGGAATATATCTGTTTTCAATTTTGTGACAAAGTCCATCACTTTAATTTTCTTCGCCTGTGAGCAGATGCCATGCACATTCCAGGAAACCAAGTTTAGGTGTGACATTGACAAAGTGGTGGTTTTATCATACTGTGTGAGGGTATGGAAAATAATCTGTGTGTGTTTCTATGTGAGTTTCTCTCTGCGTGGATTTTACATGAGTAGATGTAATTGTTAAGTGTATGTATTACAGTCAACCGATGTGTCATGGTGGAGCATTGCAGAGTTATGGAGCAGAGCATCAGAATATATATAAGCACAGTTAACAACCAGAAGTGCCTGCGTGTTGAGGTATTCACAAACCTGAAAAACAAAGGGGTTACATGGAGTGTATTTGTGTGTGAGGTGAGGGAGGGGGAATGAGTGAGAGGGGAGGGGAGGGGCATGAAGGAGGGGAAAAAGAAAAAAAAAATTGAGAAGGAAAGGGAGAATACTGGGTGGAGTGTGTGAAGTGTACATTCACACCCTGTGAGATTTTTTTTTTTTTCTTCTTCTTCTTTTTACTAAGTCAGTGTTATGTTCATTATGTACACATATACAACCATACATCCATATGTACATACATACACATCTGCATATATACATACATACATATAGATATATATACACATATACATATATATATACCCGGGCCGCACAATTAATTGCATTGCATTCACAGGAATGCTTAGTTATCTGTTGCAGGAGAAATGTGTAAGAATACCATTTTGAATGAAATATACATGCCTATATTTATTTATTTATTTCAAGAATAGTGCAGCCCCAATATATATACATGCATACACACATCTTTTGATCTTTTTTTTTTTTTTTTTATATATTCCTTTGATAATATAATTAAGCTATGGTTCTACTTTGTTTTGTGGTTTTAGGGGCACTTATCTCATTTAGAAGAGCCATGGGGTGGTGGTAGAGTTGCGGAACAGTTGACCATCTATGTATAATTTGTCTACCACAAGAGAGGTCCTATTTCCCTTCTGCCTGTGCTCTTTTAATATAGGATATAACACTTTCCGCCTCTCGTTGATTTCCCTGGGGAACTGATCGTTCATACCGAACGAAGTGCCTTTTAGCTCTCGTCCTTTACTTTTAACGAGCATTTTCTGCTGATAATGTTCGAATTTGGCGATGATGGGACGAGGACGCTGACCTGCTCGGGGTCCGAGCCTGTGGACGCGGTGAAAGGTGATGTTGTTGACAGTCTCCGTCGGGATCTTGAGGGCCGTCACCATAAACTTCTTTAAATGGACTTCTGGATTGTCTGTTGTGCTCTCCGGGATGCCAGAAATGATTAAATTGTCTCTCATACTTCTGGACTGCACGTCGAGGACAGTTTCCTTCAGGAGTTTATTTTCCTTTTTGAGGAGATCTACATCTGACGTGACCGCTGCTAAGGTGGAGCGGAGTTCAGCGTTGTTTTGCTGCAGGTCGCTAATCTGCTGGTAAGTGAACTCCAAGCTTACCTTCAGGTCTTTAATCTCCTGGTGAAGCAGACCGAGCACTTCTAGCTTCTTGTTGATGGATTCCAAGACGCTGAATTCGGAGGATAATAAGTCCTGCGTGTCGGTGGCGGAGTCGGTCTTCTTCCTCTTATTGGGGTTGTCGGCAGGGCCCTCCATGACGCACTCGTAGTAGTAACGATCGATAAACTCTTCTAGGTCCTCCACTCTGGCTGATGGTGCAGGCTGGAGTTGTCACCTGTTAGGTAATTATATTTGTTTGGCTAACGTTAGTTTGTTGATATCTGATCTAGCAGCGAGGCGCCGCCATGTTGAATCTCAAAATCTCACAGTAGTCTCGCGGTCTCACGCTGCCATCTCCTCCATGGGTCTCTCTTATTCCCTTTAAAAGAGGCACGATTGGAGCGCATGGCGGAGAGCTAGTTAGATGGCGGACCTACCAACTGGAAAGAGTGAACGTTTTACAGCTGAGGAGACGATAAATGTGTCTCTATATCGACTGTCCCGTCACATCTGATGTCAGATCAAAGGGAATTGGCACCGTTTGGCACGTTTGGCATGCGTAATGGAAACCCAACCTGATTTGATTAACACAGCTGAGTTCTGTCCCTCTCAGTCAGCCACTAACAGCCACAGCATCAGATAGGGAGTATATATTCAGCATCTGTCATCTTAGAAAAGTCAAAAGAAAAGAAACAGAGTGAGACTGCGAGAGAGAGAGAGCACGCGTGCACGAGAGAAACGCTGTCAACAAATGAATGTAAATTATTCAATTTATTTTATTCTAACGCGGGAGATTGGAGAGCCCAGCTCCCTCTCCAGCATCCTGAACCCCCCTGCCTGAAGGTGCAGGAAGGGCTGGTCCCATGGCTGCACCCGGGCCCGTCTGGTCTGACTGCGCGCTGGCTGCGGAGCTGGGGTCATCCTCCTCCTCCTCCTCCTCCTGACAAGATGATCTTCAGTTTTACGTTCTAAAAGCTTTTTTTAACATATACATTTGTACTTGTAGGGCTATAAGTTTACGTTTTTAGTTCACAGAAGCTGGTTATTGTTGTGTTTATGTCAAAATAAAGTTTATCAAACGTTGATAGTTTGCCTCCGTTGATTGATTGTGATTTACATCCCAAAATGATCACAATTCAATTGGGAAAGACAAGTTCGTTTTACAGGCTATGCATCATCAGCCCGTGGAGGTCTGCTCGCAGTTCCGTATATTCGGACACTGCGAGCAGACCTCCCGGATTATGATGATCATTATTACTGCGATTAGATCATTCTGATTAATGACTGACCATTAAGACGTGTTTCTGATAAATATTTCTAATGTGCACAATAATAACCTTTCACATTGTAATCATATTTTTATTTGTTATCTTTTGCATATATGTGGCTGCTCCGTGTGTGTCTGAGCAGAGTGCACGTGCGTTGTGCACCCGCCTAGAGACGCATATTACTAACTTGTTTAACAGCGAAATACTGCGCGTTGACTTTAGACCAGGTTTTTGTTGGTCACTGGCGCATTTGCTTTTTACGTCATCTAACTAGCAACACACCTTGACTGCGCCTGACCACTCCTCATTTTTAGACCAACACACCCAGAGGAGTGCACGTTCATTTGCTAGTCAGACAACGAGGGCGCAGGGTGTGAAAATGACAACTGCGCCTGCATCTAAATAGCAATGACACTTGCAACATGGACTATGCGCCCTCCGCCGTCTCTTTTAGACCATCTAAATAGGGCCCTTTGTGTTGCCAGATCTCTTGAGAGCAGGTTACTGAGACTTTCCTCCTGCCATCTACTGCTAGCTAGCTGCTGGCTAGCCAGGTCAAGGTTTTCAAATGTTAAGATCACTAAACAACAAGGAAGATGGAGAGGAAATGGGCATCCGGTGGACGAGCATCCTGCTAAACTTGACGACCTCTGTGCTGCATCAGTTTCAAACAAGATATACGGTGTAATATCCCTTGATTCATTGAAATAAATTCTGCACATCACCATTTAACAAGAAGACTACTCCTTTATATGCTGATCTGACAGAGCAGAGGACTGTGGGAGACAGGGAAAGGAGGCATGAGCTTCACGATGAATAAGGACTGGTGCGACAGTGGGAATGTTAGGTGCCTTCCTGTTCCTGCTGTGGATCACTGCTACACACTGTCCAGAGGTGGCTGCAGAGCGGCCCTGCCCATGTTCAGGAAGAAGTGACAGTTAAATCAGTTAAACCAAAAACCATGGATTACCAAACAATTATAAAGCTGCAGCAGACAATGTATGACGTAAAAAAAGACTAAGTTACAGTGAACAAGTTAAAGGAGCTGATGGGATCACATTTCACGAGAGCTGTACTTTGTATGATTCCATGTGACAAATAAGTTACTGATTGATTGATTGATTGACTGATGAACATGAACAACAGTATGTGGTTTATGATGGCATGATGTGCTTAAACTATTTCTTAGTGAACAACAGTGTATTCATCCACCCAGCACTGCTGTGCAGTGTCTCTTAGCAACTTCAACGTAAAAATGAGGCTTCAGGAAATTGCACCAACTGTTGTTTGAGCTTTACATTCTCTCAGCATCACACCAATTTATTTATATACATATTATTTATAAGTAACTGCCCCTACCCCCCTCTACACACACACACACACACACACACACCTATCTGATGGGCATGAAACCTCCGACTGTGAGCTTCGTTGTTGTTGATTGATTCCCACTAAGCTCCATATTGTGTTTTTATCGACCAGGTCAATCAATGTTGGTGTCTCGCTGTGTGTGTGTGTGTATGTGTGCCACCCACATGAACGAAGGAGCCGGCACCAACGCCGGCAACACCAGCAATCTTCCTCGGGTGCAGCCCCCGGCCATCCACCACGGCACACTCGCAGCACGCACTCCTCCTCAATGCGGCCGTCTCCACGTCCACAAACAGAGCCTGTCCCCCACCTTCAACGATTCCTGAAGGGAAAAGGCATTCCCTTCCACTGCAACAACAATAAATCAACTTCAAACTCTACACAGCTTCAATCAGAACTCCGGCAGCAACACCACACCAGAGCCAGTCACTGCCAATGACGTCTCAAATGACGTCATCAGGCTCCAGCCGCCTTCAGGGCCACAACCATGTCACCAGGTCATATTATCCCCTGTGCCTGCTCTCTCTGTGTCTGACTTTTCTCAAATAATCTCAGCTTTCTTCTCATCCCTGAATTCGCAGGTTCACAAAATCCCTGTGCACATACATCCTTTCATCCCATCATCCCTTCCTCTACCCTTTCTTCAGCCACATACAATAACACGGCCCTAGACCCTCATCCCTTCATCCCTTCACTATCTTTCTCTTGCGAGCTATGTAGAGCCCCCTCCCACACTGCCACAGCATGCTCAGTCAGTGTTCCACCATCAGGCTCATGTCCCTCTTCCACACACGCCTCATCAACGCCCTCATCCATTCGACCCTTGACACTCATCCCTCACCCATCTCTCTCTTTCGAGCTATGTGGAGCCCCCTCCCACTCTGCCACAGCATGCACAGTCAGTGTTCCACCACCACGCTCACATCCCTCTTCCATACACAATGCCTCAGTATTTTTGACTCACTTTCAAAAGCCCTGTGCTGGATCCGGACCAATTAATTACAGATTCCCTTACATTCTTCATCTTCTCGACGATTGTCACTCCTCCATCCTCATCTCCTCACCACAGGCTTACTACCCTTACACAAGCTTTCTCAGAACTTGGTGTACATGTACACAGAAGAGCAATCCTCAAGGCCTAGCACTTCCATCAGATTCCTAGGCATCAACCTGGACTCCATTTCCTTTCAGGCATCTTTGTCCACAGAGAAAGTACAGCACATCACTCACCAGCACCTGTCAATCATTTATGTGTGCCTAATTGTCTGCTTTTCTGGAGGGAATCCCCGGTGAACCATGCCTCCAGCCCGCCCTCCTCTGCTGCTGTTCAGTGTTCCCCCGCTTACAGGTCGGTCGGCCCCCTTGCTGTCGTCATTGGTTTCGGCCAATCACCGCTTCGCTGGCCTCTCGTCTGAACCTTTAAAAGCTGCACACAGTCAACGGCAATGGCGGCTGTGATTTAATCTGAGCAGTCCGCCTCGCTCCTTTTGTTTTACCAGTTGCTGTGATCTGTTCTTTGTTGTGTGTATCTGGGGAATCAGAGGGCATTAGGACTTAGCTTCGTAGCCTATCCACATATCCTTGTGCATTCACTCATAGTTGTTTGTTGTATAGACCACAGGGTTTATGGGTGACGGGTGAGTGTTGTTTGTCAGGTAAGTGTTAGAGCAGACAGGAAAAGGGGTTTTGGTTTTGTTATTCTAGGTGGCCTTTCACCACCATTAGTTAGCTGGGGTGGTTATTTTATTTGTTGACAGGCTAGAGTTTTGTTTGCCGTCACCCGCAGCCCTTCCCTGAGTTGCTATGTTAAATGTATTTCACCGCTGAGGCTCCTTTTTGAGGCCCGCCGTCCGGGTTGTGTTTCAGAGCCTGTGAAGTGTGTTTTTCCTTTTAGTGTGCCGCTTTCGACTAAAGCGTAGCCTGTATCGTAAAATATATCTTGTATGAATAAACGGCAGCTTGCCTTATTCACTTTACTGTGTCTGGTTTTATGTTGCTTCCCTTACCCCTATACTCATACTGGGTTGTAACACCGCAGCCATCCCATCTCTCCATGATAAAGTTGTTTTAAATGATGCATGCAACATGGAAATGCATTTGTGGCAACATTTCCTTTCTTCCTGGAATGGCATTTCTTCTATGATGATTTCATCATTCAACTTTACATGGATGTGGCTCCTTCCGCAGGCCTTGGTCGTTACTACGGAGGGACATGGTTCAATTCCACATGGCCCGCAGAGATCAAAGCCCTTGACTCAGAGTCCCACTCTCCCTCATCCGCGCTTCATGAGCTATATCCCATCATCGTAGCTGCCATTCTTTGGGGGCATAAATGGTCTAGGAAGACACTGCAACCGTAGAGATCCTTAACAAAGGGCGATCTCATTCCCCAGCCATCATGCAGGTCATGCGCAGACTCACATTAATCTCAGCTCAACACCAGTTCATTATCAGGGCAGCCCACATTCCTGGTTAGCATGACAACATTGCTGATTCAGTGTCTCATTTCTCATTCCAGAAATTCAGACACTTGGCCCCAGAATCGGATCTCCACCCTTCACCAGTCTCACCGTTTTCAGCCACGACATTCAACTAGCTACTCAACTAAGAAACCTCTAATGCTTCACAGAAGCCATCCTTAACAGTCTCGCCCAAAGCGCTCTCTCCGCCTACTTAACCGGCTGGAATTGCTTAGAGGCATATCACGCCAATTACCTGTTGCCATTTCGCCCTCTGGATGTCATGTCCAAATGCAATTTCATCATGCTCATCCCAATCAAAAAATCTGGTCCCCCACCATCCAAACCTACCTAGGTGGTATCGTATCAACATCGTTATCAAACTAATCACTGGCCACCATTGCCCTTCAGTTTCTCACTCTTATGTCACAATGTTGCTCAAAGGCTTGTGTAAACGGGAGCCCACTCTCACAGCTAGACGCCGATCACAACTGCAACTTCCTAAGCCTCTGTATTCATTCTCCATGTCCACATTACATATCCCCTATGGTCGGATTACCTCTAGAATCCATGTTTCTGCTGGCTTTCTTTGGCTTCCTAAGGTGCACAGAATTTGCACCTACTTCATCTTCCTACAATCTTTCTAACCATCCCGGCCTATCTGACATCACCATCTACACTTAGAACTCCCTCATATTTATGCTCAGAAGTAGCAAAACAGACCAACTGGGAGTTTCTTTGCTAGTTACATTTTCCACCTCAACTCCTATCTCAGCCCATACGCGCCACTGACAAATACATCAGTTCTAGGTATTCAGCCAATGCATCACCTCAACCCCCTCTCTTTCTCACCGGAGCATGAAAAATGGCCACTTGATTCTGGTTCGAGAAACATTTTCACAAAGTCCTCCACATTCCAGGCATATCCTAAGAACACTACTCAAGCCATTCTTTCACATTGGCCAGTCCCTCCAGAAAAATGCAATTATGCGATTGCATAATTCAACGCATAATCAGCCAAAGTCCGCATATTTATGCGGGGGCCGCATTTTTTCAAAGACGCCGCTCTTTCGCCGCATAAATCCCCGATTTCCACCCAAAATGCGCGAAATATGCAGGGCTTGCATGATTTCATAATCTCCACATTTTCGTTGCAAAAAAGTCACATATATCCTAGCAGAAAGTTGAAAAACTTTGTGTTTACTTCACACAAGAGCAGCCATTTTCCCCCTGTTGCCTTGGGAACGTTATGAAGTGACACAATTACACGACGTGAACGTCATTGAAAAGCTGCAATTTGGGTGTGTGATTTGGGAGGAGATGGAGGAGGGTGAGGAGATGGACGTTGAGGGAGAGGGGATGGAGGATGAGGATGGCGAATGATTGGCCAGTGTTAAAGGCTACGCAGTTATAGTTTTCATTTTCACAGTGGACTGTTGTAGTTTCATTCAGGAGTTGATGCAACTTTACAGTTGTAAGATTGCACTTTTTTGTTACCAGTGGGTTAAATCATAATAGTTTCAAAAACCTTACAGCTGTAAGTATATTAGTAGTATGTAAATTTAGCTACATTACAGTAAGAGATTGCACTTTGTGCATTGGAAGCACTTATTTTAACAGACGATGTCTGTTTTGTATAGCTACCTCTGTAAAACAGGAAGCACACATTATTTTTATATTTTATTTATTCATTTTTACAGAAGTTGTAGCATATTCTTTTTGTAAAGCTACAGAACTTGTTTGACTCAGCAATGTTTTGTAAGTGTGAGCCATGTGTTTATTAAGGTCTGAAACAAAACAAGATGAGAACTTAAATATTCCCTGCACTTTCTGTGATGGAGTATGCTTGCTTATCATAGGAAGTAATAAGAAATTACTCTTTACATTAAGGTAGTAGCCTAGTGAGAACAGGGTGTTGGGGGAATCACTTTTTTCCCTCTTTTTCATCAAACCGCAGTTTTTGCAAGTTCACGCAATTTTTACAAGTTCCCACAATTTCATCGCATAAAATTGCATCAATATCCTGCATATTTCATCGCATTTTTTAAGAAAACATGCCACATAATCAAGGATTTTTGCCTGCAACAATCACAAAAAAACTTTTTCTGGAAGGACTGACTGGCACTGCATCCACAGCTGCCAGACTGGGCATCTCAGATCAAACAATCCAGGTCCTCAGCCACTGGCCATCTCAGGCATATTGCTCCTACATCCGTAACAATCTCAACAATCTCCATCAAGCCCATGCTCAACTCAGTTTACTTTAACTTTGATTCTTTTGGGGGCCTGTAACCAGCTTGGGTAGGAAAATGCCTGAGACGGAACCCCCACACTGAGTCTCCCTCTGCCCAATCTCAAGTTCATTCAGACCAACCTAACAGAAGACATCCCTCTTCTACCTCCACCTCCCACTTATCCATTCACCTTTCCTCAACAACTACACCTCTGAATTACAATGAACATTTAAACGACATATTGTTGTGGCGTGGTCCTAGCTAGTGAAATTAAGTTAATTTGTTAACTTAAGTTCGGGAGCAGGGCCACGCCTCAACCACACCCCTGATAACCTGTCAAGTCTACTTATACCTGGTCAACCCATCCACTCCACTTGTCTCAGATTTCTCAACCCACCCTCCCTTTCCCTTCCCTTCATGCATCACCCCTCCTACCTCATCCCTACCAACATTCCGTCATCCTCTCTTCCCTTCTTCCATCATCTCTCCGAATTCAATCTGGTGCACACCTCTCCCATGTCTCTTTCTAGGTACTGTCTGGGGGGGCTGTAATCAGTTCGGGTAGGAAAATGCCTGAGATGTTCAAGTTCATCCTCCCAGACCAACCTAACAGAAGAAACTGTGTTAAATAATGTATCAGAAATACATGTTTGATACATACATATGTATTCGCACATGATGTTCTGTGGTTATTTGAGGTCAGCCTGATGCTGGTTGTAGACAATGTCACCAGTAAATCTGCCATGCGTTCTTGGGGTTTGACAGCACACAACATTTCTCCAGTAGAGACTGCAAATTGAAAAGATTCGTGCTGTATTTACCAACACATTTTCAAGCTGACCCTGTCACAAATTGACGTTTTCGGTCATGGACTTTCCACGTTGAGACATGACGTGCAAGGGACCCTGGGTGTGTTGGTTGTTGATGTTCTGGGATGCCTTGTCATCTTCAGCCTGTTACATCTATTGTCTGTTTTAAAATTACACTTGTGTTTTTACAGGAAATGTACAGTTTGCATCCAGTCTCTTAAAATAAATGCACTATGTTGGTACAACACTGAAAATTGGCATTTTATTTCCTTCAACAATAAAACCACATGGTTGCATTTGGGAAAAAAGAACAGGGTTTGGCTTTATGATCTTAAGTGTCCGTCCTCCCAGGTGAAAGTCTGTGTTTGTTGGACTCATCCACTACGCCTCCCACTCGCCCTATTCAGACTTCTGCTGCCTTAACCTTTGTTGCTGTCCCACCACGTTTCCCCTTGATGCCACAGGTTGCCATTAAACAATAACGATGACTGGTCATTTATCCTGCCGAAGTGAAAGGACAGCTTTTTTCATCGGTGTCTGATGCCAGAAGTCACTGCGCTGGATTTTGATGACCGCCAGAGTCAGACTGGGTTCTACTTACATGTCTAAAAGAACCTTTCAGCTCTTGCAAGCTGACAGCAATACCCACCAAGAACAGTCCAAACTCAGTTGGAGCACGCTGAGTCCCCTCACAATATGACGTCATCAGATTTTTGTATTATTCCATGTGTGAAGCACAGTCAATATCACCACTGTAGCATACAAGAGTCCAATCAACTTGCAACTCAGATCCATGAACTTTAAAAAAATAAATTATATTTGTTTATCAACTTGCATAATCTACAGGTGCGAATATGAGATGCATTTAATTTATTTAGTGTGAGCAGAAGCAGGGATAACACATATCTCCACCGGAAATAATAAATGAATGATCAGAAAGGGGAGAGATCAAAGACAGAGAGGGGTTCACACCCAGGTGGTTTTACACGCATACCTAATAAAGTGACTCCCTGTGTTCACTCTCTGCTCTGTTATTTATATCTTCACCATGAAGAATATATGAGATCATTTAAATCCCCTTGAATGATCACAATCATCACTGGACACAGGCTGGAAGCTGGTAAACAATGGCCGGCTGAATTTCATTCAGAGAAGCTTTTATTCTTCGCCTCATTTTGCTCGGCGCCAGGAGAAGATGAAGATAATTAGCGTCAACGCAACTGCTTTTGGCTGCTTCCTAACCCCTCATATCCCTGCCTGTTCAGCATGAGCCACACAACACACTCAGTCCATTTGTAAGAGCTCCAGCTCATTAAAAAACACTTAAACACGCTACAATGGCTCTTTTGCCTGCTCGCTGATGAACACACACACACACACACACACACACACACACACACACACAATAACACAGAAAGACACGCTCATACACTCAGAAAACCTCTCACCAGGCAATTGGTACACACAATCACATACACAGTTACTTGACAACACACACACACACACACACACACACACATACACACTCCTGTTTTTGTTCTTGTGCGTAGAAGCACATCAGAAACACTCGTACAGTATAATCACACTCTTTGTCTCTCTGATACACATACACTGTAATTAGAAGATGGTCTCTTCTGGAGAGTGGAGAGCTGACACTGACCTTGTTCATTTCTACCACAGAGATAAAGACTGTTGGTGAACATGTTCCTGTGCTGCAGAGTCCCACCAATCGATCAGATCAACAGACAACCTGCTGCTGTTAACGACAAACCAAGTTTCATTTTATCTTTAGAGGTCTGCCTCTGTTTCTTATGATGACACTGTGGTGTCAAAATAATGGCTGAGGTCTCTGAACACATAAACCTCCTGCTCGACAAACTCATCATTGACTTTCCATACAAATTTCAGGTGAAGCCATAACCATCAAAAAGTAATTTTAATCTTAAACATTTTAATTCACTCACATGGAATATTAACCAAAACACCAAACTAGAATTACCACCCTGTGGTTGTATGCCTCAGCGCACCAGTCAAGTTTCTCTGACAGTTTCCATCTGCGTCTGTGAAAACATGAATGCTTCACACACAGAGAATCTATACAATCAGCACAGTGTCAAGATCAGAGTCACCAATTCAGTAGCTGACCAAATGTCTCCCCTTCTGTTTCTGAGATATGACATTGAGTAAAGGCCAGAAAAGTGTTTTATGCACAATGATGATGTCACAGTGGAGCTGACCTTTGAGCTTTTGGATATAAAATGTCATTGCTTCATAATTTTATCCTGTTCAACAATTGTGTGAAATTTAGTCATACTTAGTGTCACAGTGACCTTTGACCTTCAACCACCACATTCTAATTAGTTCATTCTTGAGTTCAAGTGGACGTTTGTGCCAAACAGCCAGCTTATTGAAAAATGTTGGGTTTAAATTGGGCTCGGGCCCATAATTACAGTTAATTGGAAGGGCCGCCGGTCCCGGACATAATGTGCACGGCCTCGGGCCGAGTCGGGCTGGATTTTTTTGGGCCCAATCTAAGCTCTATTAGCCGCTCTCATGGAAAGGGGGTCAGTTCCGGGGAACCCACATCCACTCGTTTCCCCTGAGCTGCCTCAAGAACTGCCCTCGCCCTGCAGCTATGCGAAGTCACTCCTGATCAAAACGCCGCTCCACCTCTGCAGCAGGTCCAGGGCCTCTCTATGTAGTCAGGTAGGCTGCATATCACATCAAAAGCATAGATGCATTAATGCATGCATTAATGATATGAAAGAGATAAATGTAAGTCAGTCATTTTTCAATAAGCTGGCTGTTATAATCAAGAGAATTAAACCGCAATTCTTGTTATTTGAATGGTGCAACATGGAAGCATGATTATGTAATAAAACAGGTGTTTATTTTAGGATCCAGGTGGCGAAGGGTTGTGCGCGCACAATGTCCCAACAGGGGACAGCCCTCCATTCCGAACCCCCCCCACTCCAAAATTGATTTTCAAGTCCATTTTGAGTTTCCTGCATCAAACACTGCCGCCCGCTCTCCCTCACTCGCACAATTCCGAAATTCGTTGTACTACAAAAGCTTGAAATAAATGTTCAACTCATTGGTTTTTATTGAAAATATGTCACTGTCTTCATTTATCAGGCTATGTATAATTTCTCTAGCAGCAAACACATTTAAAGGAGACGCTTGTCAGGTCTTTGTACGTGGTGCTGAAATCCCCGCTGCTGCTGACAGCAGACCGGGGGAGAAAAAGAAGACATTTCTTTGCTCTGTGCTTTCAGAAAATAGTCCCACTGTGTTTGCAGGGCATATCAGGCTGTGTGATTATGCACAAAGACTGGTTAACGGATTGGAGCAATTTCATACAATTGCAGACATTTAACATGATAAACTAATTTCAATTCAACATGGTCATTTGCTTAGAGGATTCAGTTGAAGCATAATGAGTGTTATATGTCATTAAAATGAGGTATTTGCTTGTTTTGTGGTTAATTATGCACATGATCCGTTTGACCCTGCAGACAGGGTTATATTGTTCCTTAAATGGCTTGATTTAGTTACCAAAGTTTCATTTTGTTAACAAAACATTCTAGTTCTCTTATAACTGCATGTTATTATGAATAACTTCAAATCAAATCCTTAATTATTGATGAGTGCGTGCTTCCCCCGCCCCTCCCAACAAAAATCCTGACGTCCATGGACATAAGACTAAAATGTCCACAAGTGTTTTACAGTAATTGTTCTACCTGGAGATGATGTATGAGCTCACAGAGACCAGCGTGTCTTGTGCACTGTACTGGACAGCAGCCGGCAGTCATCTAGTGGTCGCACTGTATAGATTTATTATGCTACATTATTATTCATTATTCGTTATTAGTGAGGATCATTTTAGATGTTGCTTACTGTTTATAGCCTGTACTATTTACAACATCAGCATATAGTTTGTATTCACAAAATACACTTTGACATTCAAGCGGATGCGCTGGAAAACTTGGCAGAGAGCCAATGCTGCCTGGCTGCGCTGTAACGTAACCGTAGTCTATAAATAGTACACAGCCATGGCACTGACTCAGACGGTGACCTGTCTGAGCTTTCAGAGTGGGAATTAATTGTACGTCGAGTGCACGTTTTAGTACCTTGTGCGCTCGATTTTTTTTTTCTTTTTTGGGGACTTTAGGGGCTCCATATAAACATTTGTACCAAGTTTGAAGAAATTTTCTCAAGGTGTTCTTAAGATAACAGCTTTATGGGAATAGGACAGATATGCTCAGTTTAGACCAAGTATTTGTGACAGGACTGAACCAATTTAGAGTGTTGCAGAGAAAAGCACGCCATCTGTTTAAACAGCCAAAAAGCTTGTAGAGAAGTCCACTGGTCAAGTCAAAATGACCGCAGACAGCGTGTTCGCTTGCTGCGCAGGTGCTCCGTCCCCACCAAGCCCCCTGTTTGTGTCCTCATGGTGTACCAGTGTCAGGTATTGGGGTCGCTGCTGTTGCTCGCTGTATACGCTTTTGCCCTGCCCACACACACACATTCTCATTGACTGATTATTTGGCGCTGGTTATATATTACTGTGGCGTATTGATGAATGAATACAATCCATCTGATGCTGGTTTTGTTTCGGCACTGCTACAAATGCAACTGCAGCCAGTGTCTCACTATCACTATCCTCATTCATTTAAGAAGCTACAAATTATATTCAGCCACAAAATAAGCCTGAAAAGCTGCAAACCAGAATGGAAATACAGAGAGTTGTTGCATAGAGATGATACACATCTAGTTGACTTGGTGGGAATAGGCAGGTTATAGAACTGGGCGAAAGATGGACTGAAAACATGATGCATTTCGCCATCCCTACGTGTATTTCAGTCAATCACAAAGCATGTCACCAGTCACATGTCTTAAAAATGATGGCATCACTTACATTGCAGACTCTGATTTACCTTCACTAGTCCGACTGGTCCATCAACTTGCTTGGCATAAACTTTTACTATCCCCGGGGCATCTGTTATGTTGAACCCTTGAAATGTTGCTCATAATTCCTTGCGCAGAAAACTGTGTGAGCACAACTACAGTAATTACAGCTGCTCAGATCAATAAACAATGGGACTGCCACTGACTAAGAATTTTCCTAGTCGACCAATAGTCATCATTTAGGGCCATTAGACGACTAGTCACTAGCATATTTATGATATTAATTTAATTATTAGATGATATTGTTTGGGTGGGGTGACACAGTGGTTTGAGTTGAGGATATTGAATTGGAAGATCAGATATTTTGCTGTAAAACAAATAAAAACATGTTGTCAGTGAAAATTTTACATTTTTGTGACTTGTCATATTCCTCATTATGCTAATAGAAAACATAATCTGGTTGATATTATTTCCTTCAAATAATATTTGATGTTGCAGAATGTGCTGTACATAAACATGATTTCAGGAGCTTCGAATTTTGGTTGTTTTTGGTTTCAATTTGCTTTTAATCCAGGAGAAAATGGAGTTTAGTCCCTGAGGGAAGTCGATTACAAATGTCTGGAAGAGGACATGTGTGATTTGGAATGGTGCATACACTTAATTTAAATGTCATGCAGACTGTTGCTGTTGAACGATATGATGCTTAAACCAACACTAAGTAACTTTTCAACCTTCATAAAATATTTTCATGACTTTTGTGATGATACATCGACTTACAACTAGTTGAATGACACCTCTGTCATGGCCTGAGGGGGTCTGTATTGCTTTCACTGGCACTAAGCAACTTCAAGGAGGGTGGCAGGAACCCGGCCACACAAAAAACTACAAATGTGTTGACTGCTTTATGGCATACGTCACTTCCCCCTTTCCCTATTCGTTACAAAGACGGAAGTCGATGCGAACGCCTACGCGCAATTACTGCTATCATGGCAGAAGCTGCAAAACAACCAAAGAAATGAAAAGTTTTGTCTGAGGAGACAAAAAAAAGAAAAAGGGAGGCTACCTGGGTGAAAGGACAGTCAAGGATCAACATTGGCCCGGCTTTCACTCGCTGAGCTCAAAGACGAGGAGGGATTTCTGACCGATGCTGCCTTGGCTCTGTTCCTGCTGGACTAGTAAGTAGCTTTCAATGCTCAAATCAAAATGATAATGCTGATGTTAGCTATCGGAAATATGCGTGGTAGCAATAAATAGTTCCACACTGACACGACCAGCCACGCAACAAGCTCAAAAGTACTGTATAAAGAAAAAGCAATGCGATGACAAACCGCAAATATAGAGTTTGAGTAAAATATGTAGGTTCCTATTGTGGAAAGATCAGTCATACTGAATCACTGTAGTGTTATCATGTCAGTTTGTATGTACGTGACAGTAGTTTCTGATGATTGTTATGTAATAGTTTCAGAGAAAAACGGGATTCTTGTCGTGTTTTTGTTGAGTTGACTACAGTGATTGCAAAAGAAGTCAACCCGTGTTGCTTGCTCTAAATAATCAGTAAAACAAAACCCGTGTGCAATGTGCATTGAGTTATGACTTTTCATAGTCCTGCTTATCAATAGCACCTTGCGCTGAGTGTAGCTAAAACTACAGGGATTGTTGCATGTTTAAAATTCTACATGTAACGTTTATTTAGTCAGTCCTGTAGGGTCTGTGTGCAGCTCACTTCAGTAGCACCAAGCACCTAACTTTGAAGGTTACAATCTCAGTTAGCCAGTAAACTTGACATCTTCAAGTCAGTCTGACAACAAGATATTTTTGTTATTATGTGTCTATTGGACATTGTGTTGTGTAAGGTGTTGTTCCATATTTATTTTTTTCATGTTATTGTCTTTTTATATTTGATGTTGTATTGCTAATTATTGTTATTCTTATCTTATAATTCTCTAGTTTAACATAGATGATGCATTTTATTACATTGTGTGATGTTTATATAGTGCCTTTATTTCCAGTGTGTATACTTTTGTGTTTCTCTTGCATTACTCTTTATCCATATAAATTTCTTACGTTATTTCTTTACAGCTATCAAAAGAAGCAAGTAACGTCTACTCCCCACAAGCAACACCTCCAACTGCTACAGCCTATAGTTTCCAGCTTTACAGAAGAGTCGGACCATGTTAGGTACTTTGTGTTTCCCAGGGCCTGCATTTGTTTGTTTTGGGCAACGTTTAGTATTTTTCAACATGACCTATTTTCTGTTTTGACTCAGGGGAGAACCGGAGAACCTGGAAGAAGGCGCTAGGGCAGAATCTTACAATCTACTCTTTCTGCAGCATGCATTCTCTGAGTGTTGTGGAGGAAGAAGAGCGGCATGACTCTCCAGATGACTCCAGATAACTTCTAACATTGTCACACAGATTATTCAATGTATCTTATTTTAACTGTCATAGTTTATTTTTATCCTGCTCTATTTATCCATGTACACGCATCACACTCCCCTTTTGTTTTGTTTTTTTATTCACAGTAATTTTTTTCAACTGTCATTGTCGTTCATTTACTGCCACTGTAATACAGTGTTGTTGTGCCATTTATTTATTCAAATCATACACATACCCCGTCATTGCAAAAATGCACATTGCATTTATGCCACACTTTTGTTTCATGATATTTCTTGTGTAACACTGTGCATCTGCCTGGAAATGTTTTTCTTTTTTCTCTAGGTCGTATGTTTTACTTGTTACTTCCTTTACTGTGCAGGGACAAGTGGCAAAATAACAATTTGAATGTGTTGAATGTGACAAAGTACTTGAATTTTTAAAACTTTGAAAGAGGGTGTAGAAATAAAAGTTTGTCTGGGTCTGTCTGGGTCTCGGGGTTCAAGTCCTCTGGTGTCCTACTTCTTCCCCTCCCTCTCCCTCTCCCTCTACCTCTGCCTGCACCTACTCCCCTCCCCCCTCTGCCCCTGCCTCTGCCAGCACTAGTGTGTGGGGGCTCATACGGTACAAAACCAAAGTTAAACGTTTCTTATTTTCAATATCGTCATATGATATTGTTTAGCCACAATTAGATTCATTACCTCATTGCTATTCATCCTTCACACAGACACTGGAAACAGAAATGTAGTAGTATCCACTAACTGCAGGCGACCGGGAGATCAGGGAATTTACGACGCTATGCGCTCGTTCTCTTGGGAAATGTGGTCTTCCTTCAGGCAAAACACTACCGCTTTGGTCCACTGGCGCCGCCAAAATCAACCAAAACTGAAAGTTCTTAAGTATTGCTTTAACACTTTGATTAAACAGCATTGGAGCTGTCAGGTATCCTGTAAATGTAATTAAAAACACAAGAAGCTGTTGTGTCCAGTGTGATGTGTGTCACACAGTCGCCCTGCAACTGCAGTCCCTGCAGGCAACATAAACCCTGTGACTCCTGTGGAGGAGAGGCTCCATGTCCAACAGCAGCAGACCAAGGACAGAGTGATGGAGATTAACGACCTAATCGCTCTGACTTTGTCCTTCATGTATGAGCACAGGCGTAGGATTGGGTAGGATACAGATACAGAAAAACTTTATTTATCCCCGAAGGACAATTCAGTTCCTACAGTCCACCGACAACACATAAAACATTCACACAACATGATTTACAGTAGGTGTCAGAGAGAGCATGACATGAAGGAACCCTAACAACTACTGCTTAAAAAGAATTGCCTCAATATATTTCATCAATAAGTTCCAAGAATCAGAGATAAATAAATAAATAAATAAATAAATAAATAAAAATAGAGCCAAATAGGTCTATTGCACATAGCAGATACTGCAATCACAGTGACCCTGCATTCAGCAGTTTGACAGAGGAAAGAATGAACGATTTTAAATATCTATTCGTCTTCCTCGGAGGCTGCAGATAACGTTGCTTGATGGCATCAGGGTGAATTCTCCACCCAAGACAGTAGGGACAAGTCACTACCAATATTCAGCCCCTTCTGTATTGTCCCTACGGATATAAACACTGGCTGTTGGCGTCCGCTCAATATGGTACACAAAGGGTTAACAATCGTTGGTGTCTACCATGCGTCCTCCCTCTAACCTCGTATTGCTCATCGATTGGCTCTACCGTTATTTTGGCAACGTGTGATTGGTCCTCCCCAGCGCCATTCTTGAGGGAACGACACATACATGTGTGTCACCGTTAGCACTCCACATGGCAGTGCCGAGTGTGAAATGTGCCCCAGTGATCTGTGACTATGGTCCTGATAACAAACACATGCATATTTTGCGGCTGAAAAATAAAACGCCAGCAGGCCCAGCACCAACAACAGTTGTTGATGAACTGGATGAAAAGGAAGAAAACAGATGTGAGTCAGTTGGTTCAGTAAATAAGCTAAAAAAAAAAAAAATCTGTCAACATCTGTTGATGTTAGGCTAACCGAATGGCGTTCCTTGGCAACTCTTTGCTAGATAATGAGATACTAACGAGCTAATACTAGCTGAGCTAAGTTTGGAAACTATTAGATCAATATTATTGCCAGAGAACATGGAATTCCACTTCATATGCTCCATCAGCAATCATAGATGTCATGTAGTGATGACAAAGTTCAAATTAATGTTTGTAGTAAGATGACATGATAGAAACAGTCTGAATAAATAAAGTGCAAACACTATAAATAATAGCTCCTTCAATGATAGTCTTCAGCATCCATGGTGTGTGAAGGAGAGACTTAGGAGAATAGAGCTCCACTGCTCCCAGTAAAAACACCAACACTGACTCATATTTATGTAATAGATATTGGGTGTAAGTGCAACATTTTGCACACAGTTGTATTATAATGATTTTGGAGCATTTACATTTTTGTTGATTTATTTATTTATGTTTAACGTGATGAAGCATAGTCTGGCGACCTGTCCAGGGTGTACCCTGCCTCTCGCCCGATGTCAGCTGAAGAGGATGAAGCGGTTAGAAGATGAATGAATGAATGATGATGAAGCTGACTAACTTGTGTTGACATTATAGCTGTTCGTATACATTCAGATGTTTAATGAATTACACAATTGTAAAACATACAGCATGTTTTCCTCAGGCTACAACAATCAAAATCTATGACGGTTACATTTCAAATTGTCCCACTGTTCACATGTCTTGCATCAATATATTTTTTGTCAGATGACAAGTAGTAGAGAGACTGGAGGAGATGGAGGAGGAGAGGCAGGAAGAGAGACAGAAGGAAATGGAAGAGAGACAGGAGCCTCACAGGTGAGATTAAGCATTGTGACTAGGGGTAAGTAAAAATATTGATTCTTGATGACTTTAAGTTAAGTGAATTTAAAAAATCCAGTAAATTCAAAACTTGATCTAATCTAATTGGAACTAATCTCTGACAATGAAAACAATCCCAAATTCCTCTTCTCCACAATTGATATTTGAACAGTAATTTTAACAGACAACAACAACCAATGCCCTTTGTGAGGACTTTGCAGACCACTTCAGAAGTAAAATCAATGACATCAGATCCAGTCTTTTATCTCAACAGATTTTAACTGTCGACACACCTGGATCATTGCTTTTACCTGAGGAAACACTGGAGAGTTTTGCCCTGGTTGATGCAAGGACACTTCATTGAGTTTTCTCGCAAGTAAAGCCCACAACCTGCCTTTTAGACCCAATTCCCACACCATTTTTTAAAACATTCTATGGATTCTTTGTTGAACAGTTACTGTACATGGTGAATTGCTCTCTTCAGATGGGTGTCTTCCCGACCTCCTTGAAAACGGAGGTGGTGAAGCCCCTTCTGAAGAAGAGCAATTTAGACCCCAAAATTTTTTACTAATTATCAGCCTGTATCCAACAGCAAAATTTAAGAAAAACTGGTTTTTACCCAAGTAAATGATTTTTTAGATACAAATAAAACTTTAGAGAAGTATCAGTCTGGTTTTAGAATGAACCACAGTACCAAGACAGCCCTTTTAAAGATTTTAAACGACATCAGGTGCAATTTAGATAACCATCAACTCACAGTTTTGGTTTTACTGGATCTGACCGCCGCCTTCGATACAGTAGACATTCACATTTTATTAAATAGACTGAGGCACCTGGTCGGCCTCTCTGGTACAGTTTTTAACTGATTTGTCTTTTACCTGACTGATTGACACTTCTTTGTAAGTATTGATACATGTTTCTCAGGAACCCATGAGATAAAGTGTGGGGTCCCCCAGGGGTCAATTTTAGGTCCAACTCTTTTTAATCTCTACATGCTTCCCCTAGGGGACATCATCAGGAGGCACAGCATCAGCTTTTATAGTTATGCCATTGATACACAACTGTACATCACCGTGTCTCCTGATGACACAGGGCCAATTGATGCCCTTTTTAACTGCATTTTAGACATAAAGTCATGGATGGCAGTGAATTTCCTGCAGCTCAACCAGGACAAAACAGAGGTTTTAGTCACTGGACCTGAAGACCAGAGAGAGAAACTGCAGGATTTTAAACCAACACAATCTGTAAAAAATCTGGGTGTGATTTTTGACTCTGAGCTCTGTTTTATTCCACATATTAAAAACATAACAAAGGTAGGATTCTACCATCTTAAGAATATAGCCAGAGTCCGCCCGTTTCTCTCTCAGGCCAGCACAGAGGTGCTGATGCATGCTTTTATCTCTTGTAGGTTAGATTATTGTAATGCCCTGCTCTCTGGTCTTTCTGGACTTTCCAAAAAGAGTATCTCAAATCTACAATTATTACAGAATTCAGCTGCAGGAGTGCTGACGAGGACCAGAGGGCGGGCGCACATTACACCAGTTTTAAAATCGCTACATTGGCTCCTCGTGCGCCTCAGGATCGTTTTTAAGTTTCTTTTATTCGTTTTTAAATGTCTTAAAGGTATAATATGTAGTTTTTCCACATAAAAATTTCTAAAAACGACTAAACCAATATTACATATTTTGTTTAGTTGAGTACTTTGATTATCAAAAATGTTTCCAACAATTTTTCAAACCCAGATAAATATGAAATATTAATAACAGTTACGGACCGTGTCAGTAGGTCGCAATGGCGGCGTAACTGCAGTTACCATAGACATTAAATGAAGGAGAAGAAGAAGAAGCAGACCGGATGTGACGTCAGAGAATGAACGTTACTGTTGCTAGGCTAAACAAACTCGTCATGGATCATAATTATGCATTGACGGTTGCTGCACCTTCTGACACCGAAGCTGTCCCGGTGAACAACCTGGTAAAACGGAAATGTACGGGTCAACCAAGCGATCCCAGAAGAATTTGGGATAAGAAGAGAGCTAAATCAAGGATAAATACTGGTGTGGCCTTTCCGAGATGGAAAGAGCTTTGTGAAAATCTAGGGCTACAATTCGATGCAGACCTTGCGTGTGTTCTACTAGACAGGTAAGCAAACATCTGGCTGATGTTCACAAAATATTAATAATTTCCACCAGTGTATTGCAAGCACTGCTGCCCGCCGGGCCACCAGCGCTACGGAGCGGTGTGGAGCGGAGGCTGGCTAACCACAACATCTAACGTTAACGATAGGTTTCTGTAATGCTGAGCTGATGCCGGAAATGAACTGCATTTATAAAAGAGGCAGAGGAATAGCTAAACATAAGACGCACTGAGCAAGAGAGAGCAGCAGAGAGGGAGAAGCCATCGCTAACTGTAAAACTAAGTAACTAGCAGTTTGCTCAAATAACTAGCAGATTGCTAACCGCTCAGCAGTGTAAATAACTGAGGTTAGCAAGACAGTAACCAAAAAAAAGAGCCGTGACTTTAACACATGGAAAATCGGACATTATAATCAGTTTATTAAAAAAAAACCCGGACGGGATGTGAAAAGTGGACATGTCCGGGCAAAAGAGGACGTTTGGTCAGCTTAAGTAACGTTACTACTGTTAGGTAGATCAGAGTTTGACGATCCGGTGTGGGTACCAGATCGGCTCGGGCTGCTACACCGGCCGACAGACCCCATTTGCATAAAGTGAAACACAAAGTGAATATAACTTCAGTAATATCCTCGTCCATGAGCATTTCTCTGCTGCTGAAGCTCGCTCTGCCACAAAAACTGCCATGGTCGGTTTCAGTTACACACAGTTACAGTGAGGAACGTCTGTATCCGTTATATAACTACAACTCCCATGATCCCACGCTACTTCTTGACGTCATCCAATTCGGTCTTCTGTTATTGTTTTGGTTTGAGACCCCTAGCGGCAGAAAATTACATATTGCATGTTTAACGGTCTGTGGACGACCCCCAGAGGTGGCTTTTTCCTTGCCTCGGGTCTTGGTGCTCGGCCATGTCTCTTTAGTGATCGATACCCTTTTTGATCAATATAAACGACTCAGTAAGACTGACAGCTGATTTGCCCAAATATTTCCGCCATCGACAAGTACGGAGGCTAGGGAGTCATCATGGCTCATTTTCAGGAGCTTTTGCAGGTATGTCAAATTTTGCCTGAAAAAAGGACTGCCTCTTTCCTACGTCTCTGACCGAAGCGACCGTGACAATATGCTATCAAGTGGGTAGCACTGGGCCTGAAAAAGATTCTATTAAAACTTGATAATCACAGATATTATAGTTTACCCTGGGGAGCACATATGGACAGATGTGGTGAAGTTATCAGTGTATATTCATGTAACTGATAACATTAGAGAATACATTAACCAAGACATTGTTGTATTTAGTATAGATATCTAAATATGCATTATAAAGTGGTGATCAGTTTCGCATGACGTAAAATTGCATTAAAAAATCATCAACGTACCGGTTGCCGCCATGGAGCACTTTTATGTCCCTACCAATGTGAAAATCAAACCTACGCCCTTGTGCATGAGAGTAGTTTTCTACACCAGACAAGTTGCAATGATGATCATTTCTGCGAAAACGCTGACAGGGTAACTCTGTCAGTGAATCACTGACATGAATCTTTGATCTTTTTGATTTGATTATATTTGTGCTTTTATATTGGTGAAAGGATAATTTTCTCCACCGTGAGCAGCAACCGTTTTTTGGCTGTTTTACGCAATGCAAATTTATTAAAGACACATTTGTTTTTCAGGTGACTAAGAGGTAGATATCACAATCATTCCATCACAGAAAAAGCACAAAACATCAGAAATTAATAAAATGCCCAAAATACCATGACTTAAACGTCCCTTTTTTTTTTTTTTTTTTTTTTTTTTTTGTTAAACAAAAACTTCAGTATTTTTCAACCTGTACTCTATTTACCCATGTTTTGGGTCTAAGTGAGGAATGGGAACAACTGCTTTTGAAACAGAGAGAGTGATGCAGCCATGTCTAATAAAAGTGTTTGTTTTTTGTCACTGACAGGCTCAGATTGCTAATCTTGCTAAGTGTCTGTCAACATTATGGAAAGGATCCCTACGGAACCAGACCTTTGTGTTAAAGAGTAAGATCCTTTTTATTTCACCCGAAACACCACCAAATTAACCATTGTTAAACCCACCAGAGTCATTCAAATAAACAGTCATTTTGTTATCATAAAAGACAAAAACAAAATAAAACTCACAAAAAAAAATTTGGTTTGTCTTTCCACTGTTCCAACAATCACCAACTGCGGTTTTTCTTGAAATAAAACAGAGTTGTTTTAAGGAGTCTTAAAACGTGGTTTTGTTGTGTTATTGGGAGCCACAATAGAATGAGTCATGGCTCAAAACCAGCCACCAATACCTGTCAACAAAAACAAACTATAGTAAAAAGTGATAAGATGAAAGGACTAGACGCAGTGGTGGTTCTAGCCTAAATGGCGCCCTGGGCGACACCCCCTATGGTGCACACTAGAGCACGTCTCGGGCCGCATTTTCCTGACAAAACCCAACCCAAGTCTGATGCAGTAACTAGCATAGTTATTGTTATGGACAGTGTGTAAATAACAAATTCCAGCACTTGAATAGGCCATAGCACAACACAGCAGCATGTCAAGTGGGCCAAACCCCAGCAAAATTTTTATACTGCTGCACTGATCAGAGGAACACACCTGCAGCTAAAACCTCACCCTTCGGGCCTTCCTTGCCACAAAGTCCTCAATGATAACCCCCCCGCACATGCGAGCATCAAAAATGTTCGCATGTGCAGCACATACTTCATATCAGGTTAGTAGTATTTGCTGTTGTAGGGATGAACAACGTTATGTGTATGAAGGGTTATCATGTCCACCTCATCAGAAATTAGGGAGGTATTAAGAGGAATACTGGATTTCTCTGTGACGCTAACCCTTCAGAGCATTAGCTAATGTTAAATTCCATAGCAAAACAAACTGAACATAACCATTCAATTGTCGTCCTCCTTTGTAAGATTGGCATAGTAATCAACCACAAAGCTTCCTGTGACATCATCCATCCACTGATTGAGAGCATGGTCCTGTTGGTCAGTGTTTACTTAGTAAGTAACACATATGGTCCCAGAGAGTGAGTGACCTAACATGGTGCGTTTGTTAATTTCTCACTGACACTCAACACTAAAATGAGAGCCCTGTTGGTTGAGGAAATGGAGCTTTATATTTCTATATAAATTAAACAAAGGTTAAGTTAATCGCACATTCATTCAGCTCGGCGCTCTGTTGCTGTGTCTCCCCAGATGCCCAAAGTGCGCTCTGCCATTCCGAGATGTAACTGAACAGTACATTCAGACAGCGCTCCAAATTTATGAATGGTCCAATTTGTGCCAGAGTGTGCAACAAACACTCAGAATGAGTATTTCTGAATGCACCACTCGCTTCATCTTCCTCCATTTTCTAGAACTTGAACAACAGAACTTGCTAAACTAGCTATTGTCTGTGAAGAATTGTTTTGCCTCCAGCTTAGCTCTCTAAAAAGTAAAAAAAAAAAAAAAAATTCCCAGGGGGAGATCCCCTGGAGCCTCTATAGAAGTCCGGGCTAAGACTCCGGTGTCCTCAGATTGGTTGCAGGATTGGAGCACTTGATGGGAGAAACACAGAGAACGTGATAGGCAGCTGATGCAGTCTGTGTTAGTGCTGCAGCTGTTGCTGGGACTATGGAGGCACTTGTGCACAGTCTGCTCGTGTCACTGCGTCAAGTCCACAATTGATTCAGAGATAATTGCAGGTGATGGGTCGCTTCTGAGGCTAGGGCTGAGGCTGAGTCTGCAGGTGTGCACAAAACATGTTTTCGCATGTAGCAAATTTGTTAAAATGTTCAACAGCACACAACATTCTTATGTGTTTGCTGTCAATGTGTTTATTTCCTCAGCATGATTGTCCCCCCAAATGTTTTGCACACTGGCAGAAATGTATTTCTTGGGTGTGACAAAGAATCAAATACACAAGATATATTAGAGATGTACAACAAGTGGATGGAGTGGAGCAGCGACTGTGGGCTAAAGCCGATCAACTGCATCAGTCACCATCTGCTGGACACACTAAGGCACATTAATGGACATAAAGTGACATATTATCTCACATCTGCTGAAGGATTGTTTAAATCCAACTGTATGGGAACACTGAATTCATTCTGAACCTCCTGACAAGTTCACCATTCAGGACATAAAAGCCGTTTTAATTGTTCATTATTTGGGCTGACACTTGTGAGCTCAGCAGCAGAATAAATTTCATTTCATGGATCACCATCGGTACAATAAGTAATGTAAAGGTCACACACAGACAGCATTCATGTTATCTGAGAACCATCATCATTTGCATTTGCAGAATTCATTCTGCACAATGTCAACTCTCATCTAATAAAGAACTCCCCTGTAATGGCACTCTGCAGCATAATGGCCAATTTATGTCCATTCAGAGCCAAAGCTGCGCCCGCGGGGGCCTCCCTTGCACTGCATTAAATAACCAATTTGCAGCAAAAACGTCATTACGGGAATAGTTTTCCGCCAAACGATGTCATTACAGTAACGGCAGCCACTTTAGCGTGCGAATAAATACGGGTGCAAGCTGGCTAAAACATCCATCATTTATTGTGTTCCGAGTCCTTCATGCCTGGCTGCCCGACACCATGAAGTTAATGCCTCAGACGCCATTATGGAGGAAGTGCCTGCTGTCAGTCCTACTGTATAATAGCACCACCAACATTCACTCCTGACTTAATCACTGCATATTTAAGCTTCACAATGAAAGCGTGAAGAATGAGCGTGCTGCCAGACGTGGCTAATGTTAGCACTGTGGGTTCTTAATGTGTTATGGTACTATTAACTCGCTTGGTAATCCCCGCAGGTGTCAATAAAATCTAAAACTTAAATGACACGGTTTATCACGACACAATTAGTGCAAGCCAGGACATAAAAGTGTGGAAGGATGTAAAATAATCCGCCGGCGCCGTTGGAGTCTCCCACTGCTTTACATCTGCTGCGCCTGTAATCATGTCAGTCAGTCAGTCAGGGCTAATCGCTGCACAGCGAGGTGCGTTCTGCCTGCAAACTCATATTTATGGAGAGAAAACTCAGGCAGGAAATCATTGTTTTATAACCTACTCTGTAAGTGACTGCAGGCTGTCTGTGTAGTCTCACATACTGCTGCTGTTTCACTGATTAAAGAGGCAAATTAAAGGTTGAGGTGAAGCTGCAGCAGCTACATATAAATACACCTGAGCTCCGGATGTGTGGAAACACTGCTCAACCTCATATTTCTCTCCTCTAACTGCACTGTGAGTGTATAAGTGGGCAAAGTCTGAGGCAACATTACAGCAAGACAAATGCATTCACATTTAAGGGACAAGCAGTGATATTTAACTGTCTCTCTGCAGCTGTTTCCATATGTTTCATTTTCTGGAACATGTGCTTCAACTAGTAGCAGCAAAGTCTGGTAGCTCTGCAATTTTACTTAGTTTAACTGAATTTTTATTATATTTTCTCAACTACTAATGGGTATTTATGTAAAGAGAATAGTTTATTCAAGAGAGGAGCCTTTCTTTCGTTGGAACGGAGCGAGACTGGAGGACACCATCCTAGCCAAGATGAAGAAGTGTTTTTGTGGTTGCCGTGCTGGTACAAAGGCTTGGCAATGGAGATACAAGCCCTTTCTGCCATCAGTCATCATGGGAAATGTCAACTCTCTTCCCAACAAGAGTGATGAATTGGAGATATTGGTGAAGACTCAGAAAATATACCGTGAGTGCAGTTTCATGTGTTTTACGGAAACATGGTTGAATCAAAACATCTCAGACTCAAACGTGGATCTACCTGGCTTCACTCTCATACGATCGGACAGAGACTCTAGAGCTAGTAGCAAGAAAAAAGGTGGGGGCCTGGCTTTATTTGTGAACCAGAGGTGGTGCAGTCTTGCACATATTGTCAAGGAGAAGATGTGTTGTCCAGATATTGAACTTTTGGCAGTTGGTATGAGGCCATATTATGTACAAAGAGAATACAGTCATATCATAACAATACTTGTGTACATCCCACCTAAGGCAACTGCTGAAGTTCCATGTGAAGTTCTCTTGCTAGGATACAGACTAAACATCCTGAGGCACTATTGATAATATCAGGAGACTTCAACCATGTTTCCCTCTCCTCTCACCTGACTGGATTTACACAGTTTGTTAACTGTCCAACCAGAGAAAATAAAACTCTTGATCTGCTGTATGCCAATGTCAAAGAAGCTTACAGAGCCACAGCCCTACCACCATTAGGCAGGCCAGATCACAACTTGGTTCTTCTGCAGACATGTTACAAACCCTGTGTGTGGAGGCAGTCTGCAACTAAACTCACAGTCAGGAAATGGACACCAGAGGCTACTCAGGTTCTAAGAGACTGCTTTGAATGCACTGGGATGTGCTACTGGAAACAGAGGAGAACATCATGGACATTGATAGACAGGTTGGTAGTTTTACTGATTACAACAACTTCTGTAGAGACACAGTCATACAAGACTGTATGCTGTTTCCACAATAACAAACCTTGGATTACAAGTGACATAAAGGCAATCCTCCATGAGAAGAAGGCAGCTTTTAGAGATGGTGACAAAGCACAGCTCAAACAAGTGCAACATGAGTTGAAGAAGAGACTTAAGATGGCAAAGGTGGAATACAAAAAGAAACTGGAGAGGAATCTACAACAGAGCAACATCCATGAAATGTGGAGAGGAGTCAACACCATCTCTGGATACAACTACAAGAAAAGACAGCCAGTGGTGGGTGATGCAGAAAGAGCTAATTAACTCAATCAGTTCTTCAATACATTCAATACGGCAGCCACTCCTACTTCCAATGCTGCTTCTCCTCCTCCTCCTCCTCCATCACCTCCACCTCCACAACTTGTGTACAACTCCAATGTGGCAGCCACCCCCCCTCTAACACCTGTGCCTCCACCCTTGTCTGTCACAGAGATGGGGTTGATGTTGGAGCTGGGAAGACTTTGCTCTGGGAAGGCTGCTGGCCCAGATGGCGTGTGTCCAACGCTCCTCCAAGACTGTGCTGCCCAACTGTGTCAACCTCTCCACAAGATCTTCAACCTCAGTCTACAGTTGGGGCGGGTGTCGGCACTGTGGAAGACTTCCTGTGTTGTGCCAGTACCAAAAATTAAATGTCCAGCTGAACTTAATGACTTCAGACCCTCACTTCGCACATCATGAAGACCTTGGAGCGGCTGATTCTTCGCCTACTGAGACTTGAGGTCAAACACAAACTCGACCCCCTGCAGTTTGCATAGAAACAACACATTGGCCCTAGCTCATCTGGAGGAACCTGGCGCTTATGTGAGAATCATGTTCTTTGATTTTTCAAGAGCATTCAACACCATCCAACCCAACATACTCAAAGACAAGCTCACAGAGATAGCAGTGGATCCTTCCTTTATCTCCTGGATCACAGAGTACCTGACAGGAAGGCCACAGTATGCCAGGTTGGGGCACTGTGTTTCTGGGACTTTAATGAGCAGCACGGGGGCTCCACAAGGACTGTCCTGGCTCCATTCCCGTTCACACTGTACACTGCGGACTTCAAATACAACACTGAGCTCTGCCACATCCAAAAATACTCAGACGATACTGCTATTGTGGCGTGTATCAGGAATGGGCAGAAGTCTGAATATAGGGACCTGATAAAAGCCTTCAGTGACTGGAGTCACAAGAACGGTCTCCTCCTGAACACCTCAAAGACCGAGGAAATGATCATAGATTTCCGCAGGTCCAAGCCCCCTCTTCAGCAAGTGAATACCTGTGGGGTGAACATCGAGGTGGTGCCAAGCTATAAGTATCTAGGTGTACACCTGGATAATAAGTTGGACTGGTCCCTAAACACAGACGCTCTCTACAAAAAGGGGCAGAGCCACCTCTTTTACTTGAGGAAGCTCAGATCTCTCAACATCTGTAGTAAGATGCTGCAGATGTTTAATCAGTCTGTGGTGGCAAGTGTGTTGTTTTATGCCGCAGTCTGCTGGGGAGGAAGCATCAGACACAAAGATGCAGGCGGAGGAGGTGGTGGTCACAAAAGATATTCAAGACCATCATGAACAACCCAGATCATCAACTCAACAACACCTTGATGAACCAAAAAAATGATATATCGTTATCATATCCATACCGAGATATGAACATGCAAGATATTAATATCCCAAAATGCAACGATAGTGAGTTTCCCGAGCTTGACCTACATGTACAGCTCAGCCAATCACAAACATCCTTTTCACGCTTGCCCGAAATGTACAGCTAAGGCCAGCCAATCACAAACCTCATTTCCTGCTTGCCTTGGATCGACAGCAAAACCAGCCAATCACGAATATCCCCTTGAGCAAGGGAGACGTGCTGCTGCTAGCAACTTGCTAGCACACACAACACATTTGCGCACACTAAAATAGTTTTGTTTGAGCAAAATAAATCAATTAGCATGCTGTGTGACTACAGATTTCAACCACCAGCAGAAACGAAAGGTTGAACGGGGGTCACAGATGGGAATACGGCGGAGCGCTATGGCTGCCGCGAGATAACGTGGTTTACTGGCGTTTCGCCATACGTGAGGAGCCTGGTGACGCGAGGCTACCGGCGATGGAGAAGCCCGGCTCCAGGTGAAGTTGGTGTTATGACTGCCCAGTAGTACCTGAACAGCCAAGCTGTGGCGGCACACAGGTATGTGATGTGTCAGAGGAGAAACGAGCCGTTCACATTTCCACAAACCTCACCGCACTTTAGGTAGTGTTCTTTATTTGTCATGGGACGAGGGTGGCTGGGTGATTTTTATTTTATTTATTTTATTTTGATCCCCCCTATGTTAATCACTTATTGAAGCTGTTTTTGAAGTATGAATAAGTCAATAAGTAATTTATTCCATTGAAATATCAGTGATGTATTATAGAAAAGTGATTTATCTTTTTATAAATGACAAAAGGCACATCTGCCTCATTTTTGCTGTGGTATTGTGATACTATTCAGAACCGTGATATCGTCCATATCGTTAAGCCCTAATACAGAGGATCTTATATACCAACAGCCATCAGGCTTTATAATTCTTTGACATATAATAGATGAGCTGACAGATAATTGAATTCCCCCATGGGGATGAATAAAGTTATTCTTATTCTTATTCTTATGTTGCCACTCAATTCTTCCTCCAGTCATGAAACTTAGCAGCACAAGGATGAGGTGGCAGCCTACATGGAGTTCAAGACACCCAAGGAGGATCCTTTTGGGGTTTTATGGTGGTGAAAAATGTTAATGAAATGTCCAGAAAATATTAGATAAATGTCTAAAACATGTTTCTAAAATGTCCACAAAATATTATTAAAATATCTGAAAAAAATGTTGACAAAATGTCCAAAAAAATGTTAATGAAATGTCTGAAAAAATCTTGATAAAGTGTTCAAAAATATTATCAAAATGTTGTAAAATTAAATTGTATTGAAAAGTAGCATGCTCAAATGTTTCCTAACCTGGTAGTGATTGAATGTTTCACTATTCCACCATTAAGTGCAGGCAGTGAAAGAAACGCCTCCTCCACTGGATTTGGAATTCAAGAACAGAGAACCCCGCTTAACTTGAGTGACTGTAGCCTGTGTGTGTTTAATCACGGCTACAGGTTGGGTCCCAGGTCTTTTATTAACGGGTACAGCTTTGACTTAGACATAATGACAGGTAACGGGTCGGTTCTGGTCCCGAGCTTTACAGGTATGGGTGCCGGTTTTCAAAAATGGACCCGTGCAGGACTCTGGTCCTCCATGTTTGATTTTCAAGACCTGAACCCTCCCCGCTATCTGCACATATGATAAATTTTATTTTTATTTTATTTATTTAACCTTTATTTAACCAGGTAAAAGACCCATTGACATAATAAATAACAGACAGGCAATAAACAATAAGATAGAGCAGCCAATAACTAAGGTCAAAGGTTGACATTTAAAGTACAGCAGTGGAAGTCACAATAACAATTTAAAAACACAAGCACTTTTCCAAGGTCTCGCAAAGTCTGTCAGTCAAGAGAGAGCGAAAGTTCTCCAATGGAATAAGCTCCGACATTTTTAAATCAGACTGGAGGGTATTCCACGCTGATGGGGCAGCAAATCTGAAAGCTCTTTTCCCCTGTTCAGTCCTGACACGGGGGACAATCAGGTGAATGATATCACCAGAGCGTAAGGCATAACGGCTTTTAGTTCAATGAGTTCTGCAACCCCACTGAGAAATTAATCTATCATTAAGTAATTCAGAAATTAACTATTTAAAAACACTATTTATTTTTATGAGTATTTTTGCTTATTCTCATAATTATTAAGAAGCACATTCCCAGAGGGGGTGCCTGCTCACTGTTCTATAAGTCTCATGTCAAGACTTACAAGTCCAAAGTCCTAAACATTGAATTTTGAGTCCTATACAAGTCATAATGCACTCCTTACCGAAGGTAATGCTATCTTAACTAAAGGGTAATAACATATTAAAGTTACAAAAATCATGCCTACTTTTTAAGAATTTAATCTATTTTTTAAAACAAGTGCGAGTGAACTTAATAAAAAAGTAGTGCTGACATAGTATTTTCATAGCAGAAGCACAGCAGAATGATTTTTTTTATGTTTCTGTCCTGACTTGTATTTAACTCTTTTCACACTGGAAAAAATGTTTATGACTTTCTCCTATCAAATTGACTCAAGGAAAGGTATCAAGTATTTTCAAATCAAAAGGCTCGAGTCCATGTAAAGTCGCGAGGTTTTAAAATCCAAGTTGAACTGCAAGCCTTTTTTGACTTTCTCAAGTTGAGTGTAAACTCATCAAATTTAAGCTGCTAACACCTAGAAAGAACAAGTTAATTTATAATTTTTAAGTTACGTGTCATTCATTACCTGTGAATTTATGTATGTATGAATGTTCATACATACATACATGAATGTTCTTCACTAGCCTTTTTGTCACAAAAACACAGATAAATAGAGTCCAGGTGGAAAAAATACCCTTTAACTTGAAGCTTAACGTAGTGAAAGGATGTCAACTGCTGATTTTTACAGTCACCAGACTTGAGTGGGTTCATTTCTTCAGGACAGCATCTCTGTGCTCTGTGGCTCTCAGAGCTCCTTTATAAAAGGTACTTTTTATTCTAGTCATCTAAGAGGACCTCATTTAGATGCCAGGTGAATGCAATTAACTTACACGGCAGAATAAAAAGCGAGGCGCTCTCTAAGCTCTGAAGACTTGGCTACCCTTTAAAAAAAATCCCATGGACTTCAGTATTTAGTTTGGAAGCTGCAGCTCTCTGAAAGGATCAGGACTGCTCAGCAAAAAAATAAAATAAAATCTGCATCAATATTCCACCAGGAATGACGCAAAACAAGTCAAACATGACAATGTCAAACTGAGCTGGTGATCGACTTTAGGAGGCTCAGAGAAAAAGAACAACTAATCATTTATCTCAGTCAGTTTTTCTTAATCCTCTTAACTTCCTGTATTTTTCTGTGTGGTGACTGTGTTTTCTCCTTATCACCACTGACATGACGCAGCCACTCAAGTTCTCTTCAAGTGCTCCTGACAGACAATCCATGTTATTGAAGTCTGTGTTTCTGCTCCGTCCTGCTGTCTGTCTGCCCCCTCTCTGACTTTAATCACAGTAATACAGCTCAAAGAGCCTTAATGGGATTCACTGCGTGGGTCTGCTGTCGCTCTCTGAATGACAATTCCTGGGCTGGTTTACAAGCAGGACTCTTTACAGTCAGGTAGCAGCCGAGACACGGCCATGAATACAGGGCAGGCCTTTTAGCAAGGCAATGCTTTGATCTGCTGGATTGTAATCTAGTGGAGGTTAAACCGAGCGACGAGCTTCTGTACATCAACACGAGTCAATCAAGCGGTAACAACCAAATTTCTTCCAGTTGAGTTTGAGCTCTAGAGGGGTCAAGATGAGCTCATTGGCATGTGCCTGCTGAGTCACTGCTCTCTGTAAACCCTCAGACTTTTGGAAGATTCACTCTTTTGGGACCTTTTCTCCTGGTCGAAGATGTATTTAATAAATCTGCTGATTTCCCATCAATCAGAGACTGATCACTTATTGTACATGGAAATGTAAACTGCAGCGTCACAGCAGCATTTGTGCAGATCAAACTGTTTTTTTAGACATATTTGTGAAAACAGAGTCTGAGTGGGCATTTCCCACAGCAACAGTTGATTGACAGTTGAAGGCCTGCATTGCTAGGAGACATGTTGGTAACTTCAGAGGTGTCAGACTGTATATCCTACAAATTTTGATAGAAAACAATCTGTCACAATACAAAAAAATAGGTATTTTGATTAAGGATGTCTTAATAAAACAGTGCGCTGTGTGTCTCTCTGGTAGAAGCTGTGTCTTAATTCAGGGGCTGCATCCTTTGAAGGACGCGGCCTTCACAGTTTACGTCGGCCACGTCCTTTAAAGACCACATCAGCCAAACCGAATGGTCTCTGAAATGGGACAGTCTGGTATGCCGCAGATTTCATGGTTGCATCACCAGTTGTTCTCGCCTCAACCAATTGGCGTTCCTGTTACCTAGCAACCAGCTAAACTTGACGAAAGAAGGATAAAGGTAGTAAGTAAGTTAGCCCTAAATCATGGACCCAGAGATTGATATTATATTATTTTATTCATTATATTTATTTAATACTTGAAGAGATGATTCACTGCCAGAGACACCGCCGTTTGATATATTTCAGGATGATGGAGGACCGTTTTCAGGTAAACCTGTTGAGTTAAGATTGTTTAAGCTGTGTGCTTTTAGCCAATAGTAATGTTAACAGCAGCTAAGTGTTGGCTAGTTAACAACCGTTACAACTGGGCCATGAAGGATTCATCGATTGCATCCTCCAAATATTGGGAAAGAAAGCTGCATTTCTCGGCTGCATTTGAAGGAGCCTTCGAAATGGGACAGCCTTGGTCGCACCGATTTGACGCAATCGGTCTTCAAATGTAGCCTTTGAAGGCTGCAGCCCCTGAATTGAAACACAGCTAGAGGGTTATCAGCTGAATCTGTAGCCCCCGTAGGCCTTTATGGAGTTTTATAGTGAGTATCATCTCATTGTTCATCCATCCCGTGGTGCTGTAGTCAATCAAAGAAAATCTTGGTCAACTTAAATTCTACATACTATTCAATGAATCAATCGGCCGAAGGGGGGGAAAAAAATGGGCACATCATTGCTAGATTAAAAGTGCTGTATGTAACTCTCGAGAAAGATAGTTGATTGTTGAGTCTCATTCCCAGGTCGTCAAATACCAGTGCTTTGGGTTGGTGGTCGGCCTGAACCACCAACCCAAAGCACTGGTGTTTGATGAATGATTTATGATATACACCGATCAGCCAAAACATTAATTTTTTCAAAGAAGAAGCTGTAAGAAGCCACTGTAGCCTGGTTGCTCAGCAGCAGATGGCAGACAGACACAGCTGGAAAATAACTGGTGAACATAGTGGAGTGTGAATGATCATATTGCTGTGTAACCCCTGGATGTGGACTTCAATTTAGACATCCTGTCCTGATGAGGTGTAATACCTCACCTGACCAGTGGTGGTGCTGTTAAATATCGCATCATGACTCTCTGCTGCTGAAGTGGAATAAAAGCCATCATAAGAAGAGTTGCTTACCGTAGGCCGAGTCGGCTGCAGACTCCTGATTCCGTGTGGTTGCCAACACATCGGCTGCACACGAACACAACACAACACAACCACAGTCAGATTCTTCTGCTGCAAAAAACTCCATGTATCCCCTTAAAATTCTGCCCATTTC
This sequence comes from Epinephelus awoara, assembly GCA_035609425.1. Lineage (NCBI taxonomy): Eukaryota > Metazoa > Chordata > Actinopteri > Perciformes > Serranidae > Epinephelus > Epinephelus awoara. The sequence continues at coordinate 36,470,044 of CM069310.1, read as the reverse complement.
TTTCATTGTCCAGTTTATTGTCTGTATCATTACTGCACTTTTACAATCCACTGACTTTTACACTGTTTACACCTCATATTAGAACTGTTATCATAAGTATTGTGGCTGTAAAATGGCAAGTTTATCTCACCATGGCAGCTGTCTGGGTGAAACGAGTGGTCGCCCTCGATATCCTGTTCAAACCCGGCCCTGCACAGAGCCAGAGAAGGAAGAGGAGGGGGAGGAGGAAGAAGAGGAGAGAAGTGGAGGACAGCAAGTTAAACAAACAAAAGAATCAAATTCTTCAGACACATCTCATCCTCTTATGTCAGTTGCCATGGGTTACCGTTGCCAGGGCAATTAATCGATGATGTCCATCCAGATTACAAGCTGCGACAATATTAATTAGATTATGTCACATAGTTCATCTGCAGCTCATCATTTACTTTGAAGGCTGAAGAGGTCGACTGAGGAAAAAGAGCCGACACCTTCTGTGGTTGTCCAATTAGGGATAAAGAAAGGTGACAGACGGCAATGAGAGGCGACCATGAAACACATACTGAGTCTCAGTGGCAGTAAAGTGAAACAGGGTATATCTCACTGCAGCTCCAGTAAATGAAGCCATTTACTTTCCTCACAGTGTCTCCAGCTCTGGCTTTGTGTCCCTGCTGTTAACTGTCTCCAGCGGCGTTTCCATCTGACCTTCAAATCAGTTTTAAAGGGCCAACAAATCTGGATTTTAGTGCCACAAAATGACTGCAGTGTAACGGCAGTGTCAGAGCCGAGGAGCAGGAGATGGATTCTGAGTTCTTAGTGCTCACCTGCTCCAGGCACAGAATAATAAAAATCTCTCTAGGTAATCACTTAAATGTTAGAAAAGAAAAACATGACTTCCAGTGCTACCATGCGTGGGTAGGCGGAAGATTTTGGAGCTCCCTGCCAATTGCTCAATAATTCGATAAATAATGGTGCTTTGGTATCTACACCATCCATTTTTGTCAGTTGGGAACAAACAACTGTTCTGGTGATATTTTTGATATTATCACGTGCTAAGGGAGCTAGCCCTGACAAAGCTAACCCTGTTACATCGGACAATGCTGTTCTCAGTGCAACTGCTTCACTTCGCGCTGATTTAACATCTGAGCTGGCAGCACTGAAAGGTGACATTTATGCTTCTGTGGATGCTAAAATAGACAGTTTAGCAGCATCTTTGAGATCCGAAATTACATCAATACGGACTGAAATACATGGCGACCTAGCGGTAGTCAGATCCAAGGCTGGGACCTTGGCCAACTGTGAGTCAGAAAAGGGGACAAATCACTGAGCAGATGAGGCTACATCCCTGGAGATCAAACTACAAAACCTCACTAAGCAGGTGGCTTCCCCATCCGAGAAGTGTGAGGATCTAGAGGGAAGGTCACCTGGAAACAACTTGAGGATCATTGGCCTGCGTGAAGGCACAGAGGGACCTCGCCCGACCGATTTCATTGCTAACCTGCTGAAAGATTTCCTACAGCTGGAAGAGAGACCGCTGCTTGACAGAGCACACCGTTCCCTGCGACTGTGTCCCCAACCTGGAGAGAGGCCACGTCCCTTCATTGTACGAGTGCACTACTTCAGGGTTAAGGAGGACATTATGCAACGCGCAAGGCAAGTGGTTCCACTCCTCTACAACAGCCAGAGATTTTCGCTATGGACTACACTACCTCCTTGGCTAAAAGGAGAGCAGCATTTGATAAGGCCAAGAAACTGCTCCGAGATCGCCAAGGGGTGAAATATGGCCTGCTTTTCTCGGCACGGCGCTGTTTACACGTTTTACACTAAAGCAGTTGTTCTTTGACCAACAATTTTAATTCATATTTTGAGACGTACTTGGCTAATTGTGTTATGTTGTTAGCCCGCTGTTTATAGTTTATACCTACATACCCATACTCTTGTTGGTAGTATAAGGTACTTTTTATTTTATTTTATTTTATTTATTTATTTTTGTCTCTTGCTTACATCCCTAGTGTAATGATTGATTGTACGTTTCATATAGGGCCCTACAATTTTGGCTGCTTTATTTACATATGTTTTTTTAGCTGTTTTTCACTGGGCTCAATGGCAGTCTGTATTTCAGTTTATAGAATTTAGGTTTACAACTAGGAAATAGAGGGCTACAAAATGCTCTCCTATGCAAGATGAGGTTGTTATATACGTACATCTGTTCTATAGTATTTTGTTATAGCTGGCCTCCTAAACAATAGCCATACCTCAGTTTAGAAGTTGTTAAGCTATTATGCTGGATACCATTCACATCTGCTGTCTAACACTGGATGAGTCAATTGTATGGTTTTTGTATTTACTTTATTATAATTACTGGGGATTGTAAATATTTCTGCTGGTGTCACCTACTTTTTTTTTTGTTTTATAAGAGCTTAATAGCCATATGAGGATGGCACCATTTGTATAAACTACAATTCACTTTACCTGGCTACTGCCAGACAGGCTACCAATGCCTTAATACACTGTAAGTGCCTTGTGTATGTACACACATGTATATATATTTCGATCTCCCACTGAAACAGTTCAGTAACATTCCTAAGTGCCAATATATTTTTCTATGTTTCTTATATTTCCATTTGGCATTGTTTGCTTGGTTGTTGTACGCAACAGCTTATGCTTGCCCCTGTTGGGGTTGGCTGTGGGGTGGGAGTAGGGGAAGAGGGATCTGGGGGGAGGGGTGGCAGGTTATGGGTGCTACTGTATGGTGTTTAGATTATTTTTATTTCGTTTTATTTATCATTTTCTTCTCTCTTTTTTTCTCGTCTCTTTTTCCTTTTTGTATTCTACCCCAAACTTTCCTCCTCTACCAGTCTACTGATGGTTAATACGTCTCTCACTGACTGTATCTCTCCCTCCAACTTAGATGCAGACCCATATAATTGTCACAGGTCAGTTATATCATAGTCTGGTTACGCTAGCCAACATCTATGCCCCAAACTCAGATGATGCACAATTCCTCAATGATTTTCTCTCCCGCCCTCCCAACATCAACACACACTACCTGATTCTTGGTAGGGATCCTAACTGCATCCTGTCCACTACTCTCGATCGTAGCTCATCAAAACCTGCCCCGCTTTATAAATGTTGTACAGTTATTAATACATTCCTATGGTGTTTCGGATGTTTGGCATTTTCTAAATCCCACAGCTCGCGACTACTCATTCTTTTCCCATGTACATAAAACCTTTTCTCGAACTGATTACTTTTTGCTGACAACAAGTTGCTCTTGTTGGTTTGAAGTTGCAGTTAATTTCAGACCACGCCCCATTATCTCTCAAGCTAACTTTACCAAATCAACACTTATCTCGCCAACCATGGTGCTTTAACTCTCTCTTACTTTCTGATGAAGCATTCTTCAGATTTTTGTCTGACCATATTACCTCCTTTCTTGAGATAAATTGTATTCCAGTCATATCTATAGCAACTTTGTGGGAGACATGCTATATGAGGGGTCAGATTATGTCGTACTCTGCCTATACCCGAAAATGTAAAATGCAACGAATTAATGCCTTACAGGATTAAATACTTAAACTGGATAAAACTTATACCTCTTCCCCGTCACCTGAGCTTTATTAAAAACGTCTTTCATTACAAACAGAATATGAAATGTTGTCAACGGACATGCAGAACGCCTCCTTTTGAAGTCACGCTCTAATAACAATGAGCAGGGAGAGAAATGCATCAGAATTCTTGCGCATCAGCTTCGCCAATATTCAGCCCGTCAAACCATAACAGAAATTTGAACTCCTTCAAGTTCGGTTACTAAAAATCATGATGAAATAAATGATGCATTTCGTAATTTCTATTCAATTTTAATCCAAGTTTATTTGTAAAGCCCAATATCACAAATCACAATTTGCCTCACAGAGCTTTACAGCATCCGACATCCCTCTGTCCTTTGGACCCTCACAGCGGAAAAGGAAAAACTTCCCCCAAAAAAACCCTTTAACGGGGGAAAAAAACAGTAGAAACCTCAGGAAGAGCAACTGAGGAGGGATCCCTCTTCCAGGACGGACAGACGTGCAATAGATGTTGTACAGAACAGATCAACACAATAAATTAACAGTAATCCGTATGACACAATGAGACAGAAAGAGAGAGAGACAGAGAGAGAGAGATGCAGGACAGACGGTAATGACAGTAGCTTACAACAACATTAATAAAAGTAATAATATTATAATTAATAATATATCAATATCTGATAGTATACATGTGTGACAATATTCATATGTGAATTATGACAGTAGAAGTATGATTAATGATGACTAATGATATTCAAAACTCTACGCTTTGGACCCCCCTGAGGATCAGTCACCAATGGACTAAGTTGGAGATCCCCTCCATTGATGTAAATATTAGAGACAGATTTGAAGAGCCCATCTCTGAAATTGAAATAACGCAAGCAATTGGTACAGATGGCTTTCCGACCGAATCTTATATGACATTCTCAAAGCTCTTTTCCCCACTACTGGCCGAAATGTTCAACGAGTCATAGCTCATTCTCTCCCTCCATCATTATGTGAAGCCTCAATTTCTGTACTGCTCAAGAAGGGTAAAAACCCCCTTGACTGTATATCTTACCGACTTATTTCGCTCCTTAATACTGACGTGAAGACACTGGCCAAGGCCTTAGCTCACCGCTTAGAGACGGTCCTTCCTAACATAATTTCTCCAGACCAGACTGGATTTGTCAAAAACAGACAATCCTTTTTCAATCTCCGTCGTCTTTTTAATATTCTTTATTCCAATCCTTCCAAGACCCCTGAGGTGGCTGGTCTCATTCGACGTGGAAAAAGCTTTTGACCGCGTGGAGTGGGACTATCTTTTTTTTACTTTACAAAAATTTGGTTTTGGTGATAATTTTATATCTTGGATCAGATTATTGTACTCTTCACCCAAAGGCCTCAATACGTACAAATGACACAATGGGCTCTAGTTTCGCAGACCGGGCGCGGTGGAGGCACAGCGCACCTGCGCTTTGCCAACTGGGTGTGGCCAGGCGGATTTTGTAAGTTTGGCACACCGTGCGCCCTTGCGCAGCTACTCATACATTAAGAATCCATTTCATCCAAAGAACCTTTTCTAAAAAAGAAAAGAGTTCTTCAAGGATTGTTGAAAGTACAGATGTTTACACGATTGTCTCCCTCAAATAATGTTTTTTTTCAAATGTAGTTGTATCTGAAATCCCCTAAATCAATCACTTTTACTTGTGTTCTGTAATAGTTGATATCTTTACCATCATTTCACACAATCCAACACCACATGGTCAGCCCACATTATCATTATGATTATTATTATGATTATTATTATTATTATCTTTAAACATATACCCACTACTCGGCATTTTGTATTTGGCTCTGATTTGGAATCCAGCTGATTCCCTACTCAACTGCACTATTTAAGTAGTATTTAGTAATGGCTGTAGTAGTAATGCTTTAATGAATCGTGAGTGTTGTGGGTTGTTCTGGACCACATCAGATCTGGCCCTTAAAGAGCCTCATGAAGCCCAAGACTCCATGAGTAATGTAATCTGTCCCACCCAGTCCCTCCTGGGTGGGTTCTAGATGAAACCTTTGGGATATGCAAGGATTCTTGGTAGAACCCCCCTGGGTGGGTTCTTGTTAGCACTCTTGGAGGATGGATAGGTTCTGGATAGAACAATCTGAAAGGACTCCAGGTCTAACCTTAGTAGAAGGTTCTACCAGGAACCAAACAGTGTTCTCCTATGAGGACAAGCTAAGAACCCTATAGACATTTTTGGCCTGGAGGAACTTTTTCATCATTCTAAGAACCCCCCTTTTTATTGTGTTGTTGTGTGTAGAACTGGGAATGATCTTAGATCATAGAACACCATTTTGAGGGACATTTTTTAGCTCCTATCAACACAAGAGGAATCATGTCATGTGTGACATGTATGTTCAGTGGTCAAACATATGAGCGAATGCAGATTTGGCAACTGCCATTTTTAAAAAGCTGTTAGCTGTGTAAACAACAGACAACACAAAACACAAACAGTGGTTAGCACTGTCACCTCACCTCATGTTCTCCCTGAGTCAACATGGGTTTTCTCCGTGTCCAAATACATGCAGGTTGATTAGGGACTCTAAATTGCTCATATCCCACACATTTGTGTTTCATAATTAGCATAACAATTCTCGAATTATGGCCAAACAAACAGTTTTGTAAAGTCATAGTGATCTTTGACCTTCTACCACTAAATTGTAATCACTGTATTCTTGTGTGGACGTTTGTGTCAAATTCAAAGAAATTCCCTTAAAGGGATAGTTCAACATTTTTGGCAAATTCGCCTATTGCTGTAATCCCTATAGTCATATGGGTAAGTACATTACCTTTAATTGTCAGTGCCTGATGTTCCTAGATCGGGGCAAGTTGAACTTAGAAGTCCACACTCCCAACTGGCTTGCTAACTCACAAGATGCCTCACTGGCAGCCCCTCACATTTCCAAACACTGAATCAAATATTCAAGACAAATATTTTGATGAATCATCCACATATACAGTTTATTTCTCCTGCAAAATAATCGTAATCAATGTCATCAATCAGCTGATCCATCAGTTGATTGGGCTGCTTGAAATAAGCTGATGTAGCTGGGATGCATGCTGAGCTTGACATTGTTTAACAATGTCTCTCAATTTGGAGACACAGTAACAGTTGTTATTCTGACTGTGATTGGGGAGGGTTCTGATTTTGACATGGCGATCAACAGCCAATGTTCACGACCACAATCTCTCTTCAACCTTTATTAAGTGGTTTAGGCCGCCTAAGCCAAATCAAACCTAAACTAGAAAACATGGTAATTTGTTAAAACATTCAAACGGGTCATTTTGAAAGGTGTTGAGTTAACTCTGTAGTTTATGATTTGATTATGAAGACATAATTATCCACCAATAACTTCACATAAATATGGCCAGTAGTTTTGGGGACATCTGGTTTAGAGTTGGACAGATGGACTGACATCTCCATCACACCCACAAGCAAAATCAAATGTCTTGTGGTAATGATATAGTTCTGGCAGTGTTTTTTTTTCCAAAGCCAGCCAGAGTATTTTCATGATTTATTTTTCCAAAAACAAAAACAAAAGAGGAAACATTTGGCGACACTCCAGTGAACCAACCTACAGTCATAAAGCGTCAACAGGAAGTTGGAGTTGCCGTGATGTTTCTGGAGGTGGACAGGTATTTTCCCAGGAACATTTGAGAGAATGAAAAGGTACACTGTTTCTCAAGCTGCTGTGTGCTGACACAGAACCATTCAGAACCAGTTTATCACTTTTTGTCTGTATTGGCAAAAACATTTTCCACCTGAGTGATCCAGTGGGAGAAGAAACATTTATTTAAATTTTTTTCTGATGGTATAAAAAAAGTGACAAAAGGACATCAGTGTTAGTTTTCACCTGCTAAGACTTTGTTGACTTTATTTACACATTCAGCTTTTTCCTAGTTTCTCTAATAGCATCAGATTTCCTATTGATTCCCTTTGCACTTTGCTGTCCATGTTTTATCACTTTTGTCCTTTCTATTCATTTCTTCGATCATCTGCACTCCTTCATAAGTCCCTTCTCTCACCCTTGTTTTCATATGAGCAGATGCAGTGGTGTGATGTTGTTGCTAGATAAATATGGCGTGGTAACTTCCTGTAAAACCTTGGCCTATTTTAGATTGTGGTTAGGTTCAAACAGAAGTAGTTCATAAGATGTGTTGTCAGACAGAAAATTGGATTCCAAATTCCACAGCCCGGTCTGCAGAAGAAAATGTTGGTATGGTTTGTTTCTGCAAACCACAAAAATGTTACATTTGTACACTGCATGGGTATCATATCAATATTAAATAAATGACGTAGTATATATGACCTGTCTTTGTCATCAGGAGGTGCAGAGGATGGTGGATGGTGTGACATCGGGTGAGACAGTGATAATTTTGTTGTCGAAAACTATGAGGAAAGTTATTCGTCAACGGCTTTTTCTCAATGACAAAAACGAGGCGATGACAAGCTAAAAATAGATCTTGATAATAAAAACTAAGAAAAGATCCATGTTTCATTTTCGTTGACAAGACGAGACGTGATGAAAATGTTAATTTGCTTAGTTGTTAGACAGCTGAGTTGTAGTAAGTCAGTTTGCATCCAGGATTTTATTTCAGTGAGGCAATTTTCAAGTGTGGAGCAGATTGCTGTAGTGATGGATTTGGTGGTGATGTAGATCTGGACGCCCTCTGCATAGCAGTGGAAATGGAGGCCATTTTGGCGGATGATGTTACCAAGTGGGAGGATGTAAAGGATGAAAAGGAGAGGACCAAGCACAAAACCCTGGGGGATGAATTGCTGTCTGTTGGAGAGACATGATCTGAACCAGGAGATAGCCGTGTCAGTGATGTTGTAACAGGTTTTAAGACAGGAGAGGAGGGTGGACTGGTTAATCAAGTCAAACGCAGCAGTGAGGTTGAGCATGATGAGGATGCTGAGGTGTCCAGAGTCGGCGGAGAGGAGGAGGTTGTTGGTGACTTTGAGAAGAGCTGTTTCAGTGTTGTGTTGTGACCGGAATCCAGATTGAAATAGGTCGTTGGAGGTGAGGTGGGTTTTGAGGTGAATGCCAACAATTGGAGATGGGCCGGAAATTGGTCATGATGTTGGGAGTAAGTCCGGGTTTTTTGAGGATGGGGGTGACAGCGGCGAGTTTCAAAGGATCTGGGACTGAGCCGAAGCTGAGGGAGGCATTGATAATTCTAGAGATGAGTGGGGAGATAGAAGGGAGACAGGACTTAACAGGTGAGGAAGGAATTGGGTCGTGAACTGATGTAGAGTTACTCATACCTGTAGTGGCTTTTGTGAGGTCCAGAGGAGTCAGTGGGGGGAAGTGTGACAGTAGTGGGACGGAGATGGGGGGAAGAGCAGGTGGAGGGGTAGGGAAGGGAGGGGAGGGGAGGTGGTCAGGTTGCTGTAGATGGTGTTGATTTTTGTTTGGAAGAATGACAAGAATGAGTTGCATTTGTCAACTGTGAAAGGATGTGTTGTTGAGGGGTTTGAGAAGTTTGTTCATTGTGGAGAAAAGAATTTTGGGGTTGTTGGAGCCAGTGTGTATGAGATGAGAGTAGTAGTTGGACCGGGCTGTGTTGGGGGCGTTCTTGTAGTGTAGCAGGTGGTCTGTATAGGCTTGAAGGTGAATTGTTAGGCTAGTCTTCTTGTTAAGTCTTTCCAGCTGATGCTTTAGAGATTTCATGTGTTTCATGAGTGGAGCTCAGGGGTGTACCAGGGGGCAGAGTGAGTTAAGGAGACAGTTTTAATTTTGATGGGGGCCAACTGATTTAGGCAGGAGGAGAGGATGGTGTTTTAACAGTGGACAAGGTCAATGGGGTCGTCGGAGAATGGGGGAGGGGAGGGGAGGTAGATATTATGCTGGTGAGTGAGGCTGAGAGAGCTGAGGGAGCGATGGATTCGAGATTTCTGAAGGATATTGTGCGTTTTGCTTTTGAAGTGGGGATGGGGATATTAATGTTCATAGTGATTGCCAGGTGGTCAGAGATATGAAGGTTGATGCTGGAGAGGTGGTGTAATGTTAGACCAGTTGAGCAGACCAGATCCAGGATGTGTCCATGTGAGTGAGTGGGGAAGTTAACATGTTGTGTCAAGTTGAAGCAATGTAGAAGATCCAGAAATTCAATGGCAGATTTGCAGACAGTATTATCAATGTGGAGATTAAAATCGCCGAGGAGGAGAACAGAAGGTGAAATGGCGCAGAGCTGGGTAAAAAAACTTAAAAATCAGACAGGAAGGAGGGGTGTGGCTTGGGGGGACGGTAGATGATGGAAGAGACCAGGGGAGTGGGGCCAGAGAGTTTGAAGACAAGATGTTCAAAAGAGTTAACTGCAGGGATGGTGGTTATTTTGATGTCCTTCTGGTGAATAGCAGCAACACCACCTCCACGGCCTTCAGGGTGAGGTTTGTCAGTGTATGTGAATTCGGTGGGTGTGGTCTGATTAAGTGAAAAATAGTCCAGGGGTTTGTGCCATGTTTTAATGATGCAAGAAAATCCAGGTTGTTATCGGTGATGAATTCATTCAGGATGAGGCTTTTGTTGTTTAGAGATCGTGTGTTGAATAGAGCCAGTTTCAGATGATGTTGCTTTTGGACGACTTGCGAGGACTGAGGAATAGTAATGGGTAGTAAATTCTGGGCACGTCTGTGAGCAAAGTGAGGCTTGATTGAGTAGGGTCTTTCAGTGATGATTACAGGAATGTTTGAGGGAGGGAGGACATAATCGGAGGAAACATATTGTGAAGGGCTGGGAACTGTTGGATGTTTGGGATTTGACCTGGAGCTGGCTGTAGTGGTTAGTGGCAGTTGCAGTTGGAGCCTGTAAGGGGAGAGGTTGTGGGAGCCAGTGCTCGCAGAATGATCCGTAGAGGAAGAAGGGGAACGCATTGAGGAGGGGTTGTGGCATATAAACAGTCATGGACGTATGTTTTCCATGGTGAGTGCAGTGTGCGCTATGTTGGCTGCTAGCATGCAGCTACCTAGTGTGCTCGGGTGAAGTCTGTCATGCCTGTAGAAGAGGGACAAGTCCAAAGTAAGTTAAAATTATCGATAAAGTTAAAACTGTGCAAACTGCAGGCGGCACAGAGCCAGGAGTGGAGAGAGAGGAGTCTTGAGAATCGCCCTGCGCCACAGCCACGTGTGGGAAGGGGCCGCTGATGAAAATGGACTTCCCACAGTCTTTTAATGTGGAGAACAGACTGTTAAAGTCATTCTTCAGCAGTTCGGTGTGACCTTGGACAACATTGTTGGTACCGATGCGCACAATGAAGCGTTATATGGAGTCCGGAAAAGAGCGCAGTAAATCTTGTCTTTGATTTTTGGGACAGTTGCTCCTGAAAAAGAGTGAGTGCTAACGTTAAAAAAAAAAAAAAAATCCTCCTAATGGAGTCACCCACGATTGCAGTGGTTGGAGGGAATAAGGGACGAGGACGAGGAGGTGACCACCTCTGCTCTGAGGGACGTTTCGATAGGATGTGTGGCGAGGACACAGCTGAAGCTGGGGGCTTACTTGTCCCTCCAAGGCAGGGAAGACCACCAGAGTGTCTCGCTCTGACAGCAGCATCCTTCACGATCTTCCGGTGGGAGGAGGAGGTCGAGGACCTGACCAATGGTCCCCGAGCAGGTCCACAGACCCCCTTGGCTCCTGGCAGCGAAGCATTCACGGGGTCAGCAGGAGGGGCGGAGTCAGATTTCAGCACATCCTTGACACTCAGGATGTTAAATCTGTTTTCCAGTTGGAGCTAACAAGGTGGGAAAGGTAGTAGGTTTGACCCCCCTCAACATTTTCTATTTACCCTGGACCACGGCTCTGTGTTGGGGGTGGAGGTGTTAGCTCTGAGCTTTGGTTGTGGACTAAAATTGAAAGTAGCCTTTGCACTCCTTGAAGCCCATTTTGGCTTATCCCCCAGCAGCAGCCACGGGTCCTCAGTGGGGGGATGTGGAGCTGGAACTGAGTGGGCAGGCATAGGTAAGGCTGAGGCGGCATCATCAGGAGCCGGGACTGGCTGCTCACTGCTTGTGGCGAGGAGCTGGTACCAGGCTCTGGGATGGTTGAGTCCAGATCTGCTGGGTTTGCAGGAGGACAGGTGTTGCCTATGACACCTATGGTAACCACGGAGTCAAGGCGATCTTCTTCATTTCAGATCCAGTATAGGCTGAAGACGCGTTGCTCCAATTCAGCGATGATCTGGGACTTATGGAGGCAGCTGTCACAGTCACGGGTAAGGTGAGTGGACCCATGGGAGCAGATCAGGTGGCCTAGGAAAAAGACAACAACTACGGCAGCAATGGTGTGATGTGTGACGGCATAGCGAGTTTATATTTAGCAAGAAGCTACTTTCTCTAACTTATGACACTCCATGTAAGCCAACGTAGAGAGAGAAACCTTATGTGTTGGGACTCCAGAGGAGACCGCTGTGTTTTGTAATCACAGATCAATAGGAGGAGGGTGGGTTTGGATATAGCAGAAAGTGGATGATATAGGCGAATATAACCCAGGCCGAGGGCCCAGACAGTGGGCCTGCTGGAAGGTTTCAGGTAAGTTTCCGTGTTTTCCCCATGCTGTCAGGAGGCAGTCTGCTGTTGTTTTGGCAGTGACTTGTAGAACAAGTTAAATCGGTGCCTGATGGCTATGACTTCCTCACTCGATGTAAGATAAGGTTAAAATCTGTATGTTGAATGTATGTTAGAATTAAGCCAAAATCATGGCAAAAATTGGGTTTTAGACAGAGCAGCTGACAGGAGGACACAGACGCCGACACATGCGTGATGAAAAAACACATTTTCTTCTCAAGACTAAGACTAAATCTAAAATAGCTGTCAAAATTAACACTGGCAAGACGCATCCCAAGCTGCAGACCATTGTTCAAGACCAACAAAAAACGAAACTAGTTGTTTCTTCAGAGGTCATCGCTGTTTTTTCTTTTTAGCCACCAAACCTAGGTGGTTTTTTTAGAAACCCTTTGCTTTTTTGCCAACGGGGATAGTGCCACAAATAGTGGTTGTTTTTCACCAAAACAGCACTGTTTTTTTCCAGCAGGCATTGTGCCATCAAAACCAGGTATTTGTTGCCGAAACATGATAATGGTTTTGTGCATAAACCTAACCACATATTGTCAACGTGAAGTTCCATCATGTCCACTAGTAATGTATAAATGTAACATATCCATGGTTTGCAGAATTGTCAGTGCCAACATTTTTCCTGGTGAGTGGGTTGTGTTCCAAGATGGTGCCCAATTCATTCAAGCTGCTTACTAGGTGCACCAAAACGGATTCTGCATGTTTTGTCCATGTTGCACACAGTGACTCCCCACACACATTAATGGGACTTTCCAGTCTTTATTGGACTGAATGGATCAGATTGTCATTATACAAAGAGTCATACTGTCTTTTACAGAAAAATGTAAACACCATACATCATGACTTTTGTACTGCTGGGCAGGTTAGCATCACGTCACCCTGCAATAATGACAATGGCCATTTCACCAAAGTCACCTCACAGCCAGCCCCTGTTCTCAGGGTTTAGGCAACAAAAGTACGTGGTTGGGTTTAGAAAAAAAGAATAGGGTTTTGATTTACAGTCCTGCGGGAAGTGAACACTGGCTACATGATTGAAAATTGTTCGCTGCATCCCAGTCTGCTTTGGAAGAACTTGACTGGTCTGCACACAGGCCTAAATGCTGTACTTATATCACATTTTTGTCCAAAGCTCTTTACAACCCTCACCTTGATGTCTGTATGGATGCAAATCACTGCCACAAGGTTCAAAATCTGCTGGAAAAACTGAAACCAGGAGAATGGAGACTGTAAGAGTAGCCAAAGTGATTGTCACATACTTTTGGCCGCACTGTATCCTCTCAAACGTTCCCCCTGCACATACCAGTAGAAATGCAGACCACCTAATCCAATAATGGCTAAATGAATCATGCAGCAGAAGAAGAGCTGTAGAACATGTTTATCATATTGAATAAACGCTACAAGTTTGGATTTATTATGAAATCATTATGCTTTCCTCTCTTCCCTTGCTCTATATTTACCTCTCTCTAACTCACTTATTTGCTAACTCCTCCACACCCTCAGTCACTCAATATTTATCTCCCTTATCACTCATTCCCTCCCTCCATCACCATATTTCCTCCGTCTCTGGAGCTACATTTCCACCAGCGTGGGTTGAGCTGTAAGTGAGGAGATGGAAAAGAGAATGGGAGAAGGTCGTTGTGACGGCGAGCTGCCATAAACCCAGAAACCTCTCAGGCATCTAAACGCCTCGTTCATCTACCAGGGAGCAACTCGGAGCGGATGGAAATAGACTGCGTCAGTTATAAAATACAGCCAAGTGATCAGATTGTTGTTGCTGATTGTATTTCATGTTCTCTGCATTCAGGCTCCACAGTAGAGGCATTAACAGGTTTCACTGGCTGTGAAATGTAATTACGGTGTATAAATGGCTACAGAAAGTTTCCTAAAGGAGAGAACATTTACAGGTTCTGTGCATTCCAAGGATGCAACACTTTGTTTTGGTGTGATCTCAGCACTCCGGTTCTGTCTCTGACTCTTAGGCTATGGAGTGTCCTTGAAACTTCCTCTGAAAGACTTGAAACTTGTCCCAAAAGATTTCAGAGCAGATCAGTTCACAACAAGCTCAGTGTGAAGTAACAATCCCATCACTCCTCTCAAATATGTCATTCAATCCACTGGTGAGGTGCTTTAGGTTCAAGCTGCATGGCGCAGTCCTAGGGAATTGTAGTTTTTAAAAAATAAAAGTGTTTTTTCTAGATTTGGAAGTTGTAAATACTGAATTGAGAGTACACTGTGGACTTTAAGGGGACGGTGAACACATTGTGTAAGAAGATTTTAAAGCTGCCCTGTGGAGTTTTGCCCATTTGTGCCATCTGCCGTGTCAGTGTGCGCCGTTCGATGATGTCGGCAATACGGGTGACGCTCCCGCACCGCATCCCCCCCATTCCTCAGATAAGGTAACTAATGGCAATGTTTTTTGTTTTTTTTCGTTTATATCCGTTAAGCTGTTAGTGGATGTCCACAGACGTATAACCTTGCAGCCTCAGTCTCGTCCATCGCTATTCAAAATGCTAACGTTAGCTGTTTGCTTTATTTATCCAGAGGTCAGAGCTAAAGCTAAATGACACACCTATTTACCACCCAATAATTTTCGTTATTTATTTGCTATGAACAAATATACAAACAGCTCGCTCTGCCGCCGCGGTAGCACATACACAATGAATGGGTTCGTTGGCGGAGGTCTGCGCTTTGCGCGCTCTGTGGGGCTTACTCTGGTTTGATTTCTGCATTTGTCACTCTCTCATTTTGCCTTTTTTCCTTCTTCTGAACGTGGCGGAGGTTGGGGAGGACCAGTGGGACCAGCTCCAAAGGCTTTGGAAGCTTTCCTGGGCCGTTTCTTTGGGTTTTCAGACATCTTAGTAGCTCCTCTGCTAGCCTCGTTGTCTCTGACATTTCCAACTGCGCATGTGCTATTTGAACTCTACGTCAAATGCGTCATTTTCTGTGCGACAGCGCGGGAATGTCGCTCCTGAGAAGCAATAGCGCTTCTAAGCAAACCAGAGACTGTTGTGTGGTGGAGATGCGTTCAATGATCATCCTAATAACTCGTTTGGCAGTGGCTGTAATGTAACAGACATTGGTTTATATGTAAAAACTCCACAGGGCAGCTTTAAATATCTAATTTTTAAATGGGTGAAAATTAATTTTATCCATATTTTACCCATATCTGACAGCACCCCCAGTTGTTGACTCTACTCACATGATAGTTGAGGTCAAGAGCTCTCTATAACAGTTGGTCCCATGTCTGTACCCCCTTTTGTTGCTGAATTAAAAGCCTTCAAACATGCACTGAGGTCAAGGTTCAAAGGTCAGTATACCGAAGCAGGAGCCATGTATAATCTTCATACTGGCATATGCTACTCTCCAGGTTGAGACCTTTCCAATGATGTATTTGGTTTAGTTCTATGACAAAGTTTTGATTTTTTCATTTTTTGGACACAAGGCATGCCAGGTGTAGTTTCAGAGAGCACTTTGATTGATTTGATTTGTTTCTTTGCTTGTTTTTTTCTTTTTTTACTGTAGATGGTTACTAACATGAGTCATCCTCAGAGAATACAATACTACTAAAAAGTAAACTAATAATAACAATATAATTTATAATAATAAATAATATAATTAAAATTATATTGAAATTTTCAAATCTATTTACAGAGTGGAGTGGCAGCATAATAGATACTTAGGGTGCTTTCACACCTACCTCGTTTGGTCCGGACCTAAGGCCTTTTCCGTTTGATCTGGACCAAATTTACAGGTGTGAAAGCTCCCCCGGACCATGGTCCAGACCAAAGACCCGAAATTTGGTCCGACCAAAATAGGTGGTCTCAGTCCGGACCAAACAAAATCATGGTTCGGACTTTTGCAGAGTGAAAGCTTTTTTTCCCGATAGTTCAGACATTAAAACCTTTAACCCCATGGTCCCGAACGACGCATAGTGTGTCCAAATTCACACCTGTTCTTCTCTGTGGATTTCCTCCGCGACTGTGCGTCATAGCAAGAAGCCACGCATATCACGTGAAACAGCGGAACAGTCGGTAGTCCAATGTTTTCAAGTTACACAACAAAATTATGCATAACACAGCTTTCATACAGCTTTGCACACACATTACCCTTAGATGGATTACTCGTGAATGCAGGCTTGCACAGAAATGCACACATATCACATGAAAGGACAGGAGCAGAGCTTTCCAGTGATACCACACATGATTGTGCTGTCATCCCATTACGCTATAAATACAGACCAATTGTGTACAAAATAAAAACCTGACGAATTTCTTTACAACCCATTATACAGATCTTGTTATCAGTCACTTCATATAGTGAGGAATATCGTATCTTACCACGTCTTAGGCTTGTGTGTGTTTCTCCCTGTCTATCCACATTTGTAGTCTGGCTTTCAAGATGCAAATATCTCCATATTGTCCAGTTGACACTCCATCAAACTTTGTATGACAAGACCAGCCACTTCACCTTTGCGCACCCAGACAACTGTAGCCTAATTATGCATGCTGACAGGGCCGTAGTCAACATATACACTGAGGGGGGCAAAAACCACTATTCAATGCAACGATCTGCTATCAGCACATAAATGTATGTCTATATTGACTGTCCCGTCACATCTGATGTCAGATCAAAGGGGATTGGCACCATTTGGCACGCGTAATGGAGCTGCTCCCGGCTGTGCTCCCCGGCTGTAAGGCCGGCTGACCCGGCTCATCCTCGTCCTCCTCCTCCTGCTGCTGCGGCATGGCACTGTTTGGCACGTTTGGCACGCGTAATGGAAACCTAACCTGATTTGATTAACACAGCTACAAACTAATGAGCTCACATCCCTCTCAGCCAACCACAAACAGCCACAGCATCAGATAGGGTGTATATATTCAGCATCTGTCATCTGTCAAGTCAAAAGAAAAGAAACAGAGTGAGACTGTGAGAGAGAAAGAGAGAGCACGCTAAAGAAACGCTGTCAACAAATTGTAAGTTATGTTCGGTGTCTTAAGGGTTTACGTGCTTCATGTGATTGCCTATAGAAATGTTAAAATGTTCTTGCTCAACGTGATCTACAAAGATGGAGTACATTATTGCTAGGAGGAGGAGGACGCTGCTGCTCTCTTCTGCCATGGCAAATTGAGTAAACTCTCATTACAGCTTCGCGTGGCGCATTTAAGGGCGAGGAGAGGGGCTCTTTTGATTGGTGTGATGTGAATCGGCTGTGTAAAAACCACTCCACGCCTTCTCTCCTCCCTCCCTGACTTGCGCAGGTAGGAGGGACGGAGGTGGGAAAGAGGAGTAGCTGCGCCAGCGTGCATGGTATGCCAAACTTGCAAAACACCTAGTTGGCAAAGCGCAAGCGCTGGTTCTGTGACCCTGGCTTGGGGTCCGCTCTCCCTGCTGGAGAGGAGGGTGGCTGGGTTGCCGGGGGCGGCCGGCTCCCTCCATGTGATTGTGTTTCTTCTCCGGTTCTTCCGTGCTCTGCCTTTTTTTTTTTCTTATTTATTAGTGGCGTTTGGATTCAGTTACAGCAGACAGACATTAATTTGAAATGGAATGAAGCCTACATACGGCAGACAGTAGCTACAAAACAGTAGTCGAACGCGCCCCATCCCCTCAATGCTCTTAAAACCCTACACTATCAAAGGCTGGCAAAATACATTTATTTTATTTTATTTTATGGCCTTGACATTAACCTGCTATATTGTTGAGTTATCAAGGACACTTCCATTTTTTTATGTGTATACAGGAATGTTAAAGATATCATTGAGGAAAACGAGGTTGACGTGATGTTGTTGAATCAGGGAATCCGTGTGTCCACCACGACAAAGGATCCTAATTGACATCACATTGGCATTGTTTCCGTGGTACCGGCACGTAATTTCACCGTGCTGTCACCACGGAATACAGTGTAAAGAGGTTGCGGTCATTTCACGTATTTCTGTGAGATCAGGTTGGTTTTAGTCGTGCACATGTGGAAGTACCACACTATCAGTTTTATGTTGTATGGACAGAGATTGAGAAATATATTTTTGAGATAGTTATTGTTGAAATAACATTAGCCTTGCATTCGAGTTACTTCGAATACAAAGCTTGCTAGCTAACGCTGTCTGCTTATCAACTCCTGGATCATGGATCAATACAGAATATAGCAACTTTATCCACTGTTGATTTTTACATGTTCTTTACTGGGATTCTCAAATGACCAATGGATCATAGATACCTGTTTCTGGCTGCCAGTGTTAGCTAGCTGAAAAGTTGTCTACACTTTAAAATGTTGGTTAAAAACATTGCCATCTGTTGATATTTTGTCATGGGTTAATGTTAGAATGGATGGTCTGGTGGAACAAGTCAATTCGGCCAGGGGGGAAGAAAACTGCAAGCATCCTGGCTCTAAGACCCTGGGCAAACTCATTCTCACTCCGAACTCGACACATATGGCTGCTTAGTCGAAGACTTTCCATGTCTACATATGATGTGCAAGGTACCCTGGAAGCATTGGTTGTTGGCGTTCTGGGATGCCATGTCAACTTCAGCCTGTTACATGCATTGTCTGTTTTTATAATACACTTCTGATTTCACAGGAAATGTACAGTTTGCGTATAGTACCTTCCAAACTAAATCCACTACATCAGTACAACACCTCAAATTGATTTTTTTTTTCCCTTCAACAACAAATGGGCATGGTTAGGTCTAAGAAAAAATAACAGGGTTTGACTGGACTGGACTAAACCAATCTTAAGGGAAGGGAACACTGGCCTTCCAGATGAAAGTCAGTGGTTGTTGGACCCACCCCGGGGAGGGTGGGAGGTCCACACATCTCTAGATGTGGATCCATGGACTTTGTCATTTTTTAGTGCCCCTGACCTCTGGACAGACAGACTTGTCCCTTTGAACCAGCGATTCTACCATTAACAAAGTATCAACAGATTGCAAGGGTTTTTTTTTTTTATCAACATTTTGAAGTTTAAATAGACAACTATTCAGCTAGCTAATGCTGGCAGCCAGAAACAAACAACTATGATCCATTGTCCATGAGCGGTATGAGATTAGAGCACAGACTGGCTGTAAACCAGTGTTGCCAACTTAGCGACTTTGTCGCCATATTTAGTGAGTTTTCAGACGCCTCTAGTGACTCTTTTTCAAAATAGTGACTAGCGACTAATCTAGCGACTTTTTCTGGTGTTACTGGAGACTTTTGGAGACTCTGACGTGAAGCACGTATTGTTCATACTCTTCTCAATGAGCAGCGGGTGCGGCCATGGGCCCCTCCTCCATCCCAAAGCACTCATAGGCGGCCCAGTCCTTGCACAGCAGTCTCTCCCAGCTGCAATCAGAGTGTGTGTGACCTACAACAGCAAATGAGACCATCTGTGTGAAGATAAGCTATTTCTACAGTATATAGTGTATATCCCTACCTTTAGGAAACCGTCTCTGGTTCCGCCCCAGGTGTCTTCCAGGACGAAATGATTTACGGCACTCAGACGGCACACGTCATCTTACCTGGCTGCTTACATTTATAGTGACTCTTGTAAATAGTCGCTATTCCTCCTCCTCGACCCGACGTCCGCGGGGAGTTAAAATAGCAGCAATCACCGGGTAAAAGTTCTGTGAAAGCACTGGACTTACCAACAGTCAGCCACGTCTCAGTCACACAGAGAAAATCCAATCCTCAGGAAGTCAGGAAATCCTTCAGGATAAACGTTTTGTTCGCTAGTGATCTAGCATTTACCAGCCCAATCCTGGCAGGAGCCAGCGGGTCCACGGCGTTAGCTGTCCAGGGAGCCACACACAGAGGCCGCAGGTTGCGCAGACAAGGAGAGCAGAGGCCGTGGGGCTGGAACACCTCATCCGGGCCGACGACAGGTACCAGCCAGGCGTCGACAGGGTCCAGCGAGTGCCGAGAAATAAAGAGGCGAGGCACCGCTCCATACCCAGTCCAAGAAGCTGTGGTGCTCGCCAAACAGGCCTTCAGCCTTACCAGCTGACCGCTGCGTTTACCCCAGCAGTGGTGGCGCTTATGCAGGAGAGGTGGAGCTAGGGCACAGCAGAGGTGAGCTAGGACCCCGATAGGAGTGGGGGCAAAGTTTTCCTGTCATGTTGTTTCATTCATCCCCAAAGCACATGCACGAGCCAGGTAAGTGTCTTTATGACAATACGCGCTAGAGCTCATGGGAAATGTAAGGTTCATTCCGGCAAAACACTACCGCTTTTGTCCACAGGGTCGCCAAAATAAACTCAAAATTAAAGTTCCTTGTAGGGGTTTTAAACTAACATTTTCATCTCAAGACTAAGACTAAATCCAAAATACCTGTCCAAATGAACACTGGAAAGATGCCTCCCAAGCTGCAGACCATTGTTCAAGACTAACAAAAAACAAAACTAAAACAACATTCATTAAAAACATGGTATGATATCTCTAAGATGACTGGTCATCAAAACTCTTCATCATCCCTTCAACCAATAATCAGAAATAACTTCTTTTTACCTGGACAAGGGAAAGGGGTTTTTGAAGAGTGGTTTACAAAAGGTATTAAAAAAAATCGGAGACCTGTTTGATGTCTTTTCAGCAACTTCAGATTAAATATGGCATATCCTCCACATTCTTTTTTTTTTTTTTTTGCATATTTGCAGATCAGACATTTTATATTCTCTGCCTGCAAGTTTCCTGATGATAAGCATGTTAGGAACACTCTTGATGACCTTCTTCTCACTCCAAATATTACAAAAAAGTTTATTTTCATTTTTTATCAGAAGCTACAGATATAACATTGATAAAATTATTAGTACATGGGAGAAGAACCTAGGAATCCAATTTAGCCAGGAAGAGTGGTCTAAGATATTCTCATTGACAAATAAAATATTCTTATGTAATCGATTAAATGAGAGCCAATACCGAATATTTCACAGGCTACAACATACACCCCAGTTTCTCAATAAATGCAACTCCAATATATCTCCCATGTGTAAACAATTTAAGAAAGAGTTGGGAACTTATTTTCACAGTATGAAAATGACCTTTTATTGCACGTTTTTGGAAAAATATTAAAAAAGAACTCTTGGGGCGTCGGTAGCGTAGTGGATAGTGCCAGCGCCCCATGTGTAGAGGTGATGCCTCGCTGCAACGGTCGCAGGTTCGACTCCGGCTTGCAACCCTTTGCTGCATGTCAACCCCCACTCTCTCTCTCTCACCCCATTTCACTCTGTCCTGTATAATAAAGGCAAAAAAAGCCCAAAAAATAATCTTAAAAGTACACTCTTATAACAAAACTCCTGTTACTAGCTAGACAATGTATTTTGTGGGAACTGCCCATTGGTCCGACATCCCATTGTTCCGACCATATTAAACCCATTGTTCCGAAGTCCATTCCATAATCATCATGAAGCCCTGTGGTTAAGGTCTGGTTAGGTTTAGGCACAAAAACCACTTGGTTAGGGTCAGGAAAAGATCATGGTGTGGGTTAAAATGAAAAAGAAAGTGACAAACACATAAGCCGTGAGCCTGCTCCGCCTCAAGCCTTTCCCAGCTGACCCAGAGCCGGTTGTGGCGCACCATACGCCCACCGTGAGCCGTTGAGCACTGTAACTATTGGGTAGTTACGGTGTAATCTGTTGTACTAACGGTGTACCAGTGTAGTACGTACCAATACATATATGTAGGTACAGGGGAACAAGATGTTAAGTTATGGAATAAGGGGCTTACAATTTGTGAATTTACAGAGAATTTATATTATAGGTATTTTTAACTACTGGGTACCTATTCTAATATAACAGGGTATGTGCGACCTGCTGATCAATAATATGGACATTTGGGGGGAATTTACAGAGAACTTATACTTTAACTACAGGGTACCTATTATAATATAATAGGGTATATGCAACCTAGATTGATCAATAATATGGAAGTTTGGGGGGAATTTACAGAAAACTTATACAATAGGTATTTTTAACTACTGGGTACCTATTCTATTATAACAGGGTATGTGCAACCTGCTGATCAATAATATGGACGTTTGGGGGGAATTTACAGAGAACTTATACTTTAACTACAGGGTACCTATTCTATTATAATAGGGTATATGCAACCTAGATTGATCAATAATATGGACGTTTGGGGGGAATTTACAGAAAACTTATACAATAGGTATTTTTAATTACAGGGTACTTATTCTATTATTACAGGGTACAGTATGACAATAAAACTGAAAAATCGGAGGGAAGATGGAGTGATGACTTCTGCAGCAAGTAATAAATCGGATGTGATTTTATTTCAAAATGACATAATTACAAACAAACAGTCAATCTACATTGTTCCTTTATATGTTCAGCGGGTAGCCTATACAACTACAGGGTACATCTGTGTGTTTACTTCAGAACAAAGGTACAGGTGGCAGTATGTTGTCATGGATACTGTTGGCATCTGAAGACCGTCTTAGCTCACCAGCATTACATTACTGGAAGCTCGTTTATGGCTTCATGACTCTGCTTGCCGTCGACAGACAGAATTCACCCACCCTAGATGTGACTCACTTGTGTTTTGGTGTAAACATGTTGACAATTGTGAAGTCATTAAAATGACGAAGGTCTTCTACCTGGCAATTGTGTTCGTCCGGCATTACGGCTCCTAAACATGCAAGCTCACCTTTTTCCAGCTCTGTGCACACTCTCCTTTCATCCGAGGAAATATACAAATATAGCAAGATAAAACACAACACATATGCTTGATATGCTTTACTGACAGCTTACTGTGCAGTTTTGAGGCAAGTAAAATCAAAACAAACATCTCACACTATTCTCTGTATTTACAGAACAAATGATATATGCAGTGGTAGTTTTCCTCTTGTTACATTTAGTTACAGGATAAGTACAGCTATAACAGCGCTAATTGTTCCCCATAGTAACATTTAGTTACAGGGTAAGTACAGGGTATGCGGGCTGTATTCTAAAGCACTAAAATAGTTCCCCATAGTTACATTTAGTTACAGGGTAAGTACAGGGTATGTGGGCTATAATACTAAATGTAAATTGTACATGGTATATCATATAAAAAACAAAATATTACATCCTTAACTTAAAGCCTTTAGTTAACATACTTCTTATTTCAAAATAAGAAAACTGATAGCATTTAAGTCTTTATTTCTTAGGTTTTCTTGCATTGCTTCATTTTGTCCTTCTTTTTCATCTTCCTTTCCACTCCAGATGAAGATGACAGGGTTGAGGTTGAGATGAGGGGAAAGAAGCTGGTGCACCTTGTCCATATTTTGAACCTATAGAGAAAAACTGTTAGTTTCAGTCTCTAAACCATAATATATAGTCTGATATCTGGATTTCTGACAACCATGATGTCTCCCAGTTGGTGAGAAGCCATCAAACTGTTGGCCACACAGCCGCAAAGCCATCATCGCTGGCACTCTAGATGTGAATAAACACAATATTAATGGTCTACGTAAGGCTATACAAGAAATACTGTATAGCTAACTAAAATCAGCGCCTAGTTTCTAGTTTGTCAACAGACCATAACAAATATGTAGCACATTAATAATGGAAAAGTTGCAGTTAATTTCCACATACCATGTGGAACAAGCTTGTTACAACAATAGTCATCTAGCAATATAAGATCAAAGGAGGAAAGTTTAGCCAACACAGTAACAATACTAAAGTTAGCTTCTGATTTGTATCTTCCGATTCCCAGTTGAGTGAAAGTTCTGGGAAACATTATTAATGGTTCATTCTCCTGTTTTGCACCACTTACACTTATTAAAGAGTGTTACGCATCAAAGCAAAAGCCTTAAAACATAGTTTCGGAATCGTGAAACCTTTATTTTGCTTATGAAAACAGAAAAAGGGCAATTTGATATTTCTCCATCAACCTCATTAGACCAGGTCCAGATCAAATAACACTACACTTATTATACTTAGACTTATTTTTCCCTTTTGAAATACGATCACACAATATCTCTTTAGAATACATTGTCAAATCTGTTTAATGTGGTCTGGGTGGGAAAAAAAGCAGTGAAATCGCCTTTTTTTTTCAGTTTTCCCCAAAAGATTAAAGGTTTCACAAATTTTAAACTGTGTTTTAGTGAGTTTTAGTAAGTGTCCTTAGTAATTTAGTCTAGATTTGACAAGTCTAACATTTTTGATTCATAAATATCAGTGAAATCACCCTTTTTTCATAAGCAAAATAAAGGCTTCAAAATTCTTAAACTGTGTTTAACAGTGTTAAGACGTTTGCTATGATGTCGAACATTAACACTTTAATAAGAATAAGTGGTGCAAAAAAGGAGAATCTGCCGCTAAATCTCATTATTTATGTTCCCCTAAACTTTTCCTTTCATTCTGAAACAAATGCGACGAGTCGCAAGCTAACTTCAGCGCTGTAGTGCACATCAGCAGATTAGCTTACGGAAAGTTCCTATGTGACTAAAATCATCTGAACATGTTTCTGTGTCTGTAAGACACAAACCCACATGCATTATATTCTATTGTATTCAATGTAATGACACTTTAAATTCTATTAGAGCAATAATAAGTGTCAGGTTGTGAAAGCTGCAGGGGAACGTTAAGGGTTTGCTTTTTTAGCTGGACGCAAAGCGTTAGCTTGGATGTGAACGTCCGGTAGCTATTAAGTTAAATGATTAGCGAGCTAACACTCCAACAACACCTTTTATTTGTTCAGTTAACGCTACATTTGACATGAGCCACAAATCAGACTGTTTTGTGCCAGTAAATATATTGAAGTTATTACCCACCGTATGTTTGCTGTAAAGTAGGTTAACAGCAGTGCCATCTACATCTCTCTGGTTAGCAGGAAACAGATTAGGTACGTTGCCTCAGCTCACCAGCGTACGCCAAAGTGTAGGCGAGTGGAGAGCTTCTTCTATTTCCGAAAACACAACATCTCATCTTTGTGTGGCCTGGGAACGCCTTGGGGTCCCCCAGGAGGAGCTGGAAAGTGTTGCTGGGGAGAAGGCTGTCTGGGGCGCTTTGCTTGGCCTGCTGCCCCTGCGACCCGGCCTCGGATAAGCAGATGAAGATGGATGGATGGATGAAGATAGATAGATGGATGGATGGACAACAATGTCGCCCTCTGCTCTCATTTGATATTAATGAAGCTTACCCATTCAAATCGCACTAAACTTTGATGACGCTGATGTGAAAGGTTATAGGTCACAAGTTTAATTAAAAAACAACAACATAATACTACATCCATGAGTACTCTTGCCTTATTATTATTATACATTATGCCTTATTGGCATTGCTTTTTATCGTTTTTCCTAACCAAATCTGTGTCACTTATTATTTTTAATACTTTATTTTATTATCATCATGGTATTTCATACATTTAACCCATGTTATATAGCCTACGTAACGATGACAAAACATTTTTGACATACATATAACGTGTGTAGGTGTGTCACCCAGTGATACATCGTACAATCAATTATACAATGACTTAAAATAAATAAATAAATAATGACAATATTTGTATTACAGCTTTAAATTATACAATGTTGTAATAATTCTGAATTAATAGAAGAACATCCTTCTTCCACCTTCTTCCTTAGAAGAGGAAGAAGGGGCTGAAAAAATCCCAAAACAAAACATTTTCGGCTGGATCTACTAAGATCCCAATTTGCATGTACTAATTTGCCTGCGCAATCTAGAATTTTGCAAAGAGTGCTTGCGCAAATGACAACAGGTGCAAACGTGTTGGAGACACCCTATTTAAATGAGGGTTTTGCTTGTTTTATGGTTTTCAGCATGGTGAGTTTGGAGACAAAAATTTTTTGTTGTTGTTGCTCAGTTTCAGTTATACAGTATATTGGGGGGACATTTTGAGCACCGGGGCGGGGGGGGGGGGGGGGGGGGGACATGTTCCCCTCAATATATATGGTGACTACGGCCCTGTCAGCATGCATAATTAGGCTACAGTTGTCTGGGTATGCAAGGGTGAAGTGGCTGGTCTTGTTATACAAACTTTGATGGAGTGTCAACTGAACAATATGGAGATATTTGCATCTTTAAAGCCAGACTACAAATGTGGATAGACAGGGAGAAACACACACAAGCCTAAGACGTGGTAAGATACGATATTCCTCACTATATGAAGTGACTGGTAACAAGATCTGTATAATGCATTGTAAAGAAATTCGTCAGGTTTTCATTTTGTAGATAGTGATCTGTATGTACAGCGTGATGGGATGACAGCACAATGATGTGTGTGGTATCACAAGAAAGCTCTGCTCCTGTGCTTTCATGTGATATGTGTGGCATTTCTGTGCAAGCCTGCATTCGTGAGTAATCCATCCAAGAGTAATGTGTGTGCAAAGCTGTATGAAAGCTCTGTTATACATCATTTTCGTGTAACTTTATAATTTTTTTTTCACTGTGAAAACATTGGGCTACCAACAAGTGACCGACAAAGCTGCAGTTCCGCTGTTTCATGTGATATGAGTGGCTTCTTGCTAACGGTCGCGGAGAAAATCCATAGAGAGGAACAAACAGGTGTGAATTTGGGCGCACTATGTGTCGTTCCTTTTTACCTATATGGTTAAGGTGGTCAAACCTATATGGTTAAAAAACCTCTTGGATCAGCTGGAAACGTTAGCCATGTTGATCTCATTTTGAGTGATAAAATACAATGCATCTTCTTTGTTATGTCCATGATGTCTCCACATTACGACTTAAACGCTCATGAACACACAATGACGTAAGAACGACTTCCCGACATGGGAAATCGGACCATCTGAGGAGCACATGAATGGTACTTGGTGGTTTACGTATAACGAAAACACATTGGGGCAAGCCCTCCCAGAACCCATAGCATTGCATTTGGATTGCATTGGAGTGCCTGCATTTAGAAAAAAAAAAGCATTTTACATGGAAGTCTATGAGAGTGAGTTGGGGCAATTTCCAGCCAGGCTGATATCACCCCAAAGGGCCGGAACGTGACTTCCCACTGTATCTGATTGGATATTCAGAGGCAGGATGAGCTGTTTCAAGTGAAAATTATCAGAATAACTAATATATTGTGTGTATATATGACAATAATGATGATGATAATCATACATTTATTATCATCTTTCTTTTCTTTTGTGGCCCCGAGGAGGGGCGGCGCCCTATCGCCCTCTATTGGCCAGCCACCCCTGTCCACACCAATCATCGCTGGTCGTCTTTCACGACGTGTGTGATGTCATCAAGTTATTCTTGTCCTATTGTTGTTATTATTATTATTATTATTATTATTATTATTATTATTATACCAGTCACTGTAACTGTTCACGTCCTCGCTGAACTGTTTTTCTAGTAATGTAAAAAGTGCAACCGGATGGGCAGAGCTGCATGCAAACTATGTAAGTCACTGAATCCTGCAAATGTTTTGCATGCTTTGAAATTATGGTGCAATGCATTAAATTGAACAGAACAAACGGAGGCAGATTAAAAATAGAAATACACTGAACAAAAATATAAATGCAGCACTTTTGTTTTTGCTCCCATTTTTCATGGGCTGAACTCAAAGATTTAAAACATTTCTACACACACAAAAGAACATTTCCCACAAATATTGTTCACAAATCTGTCTAAATCTGTGTTAGTGAGCACTTCTCCTTTGCCAAGATAATCCATCCCACCTCACAGGTGTGGCACATCAAGATGCTGATTAGACAGCATGATTATTGCACAGGTGTGCCTTAGACTGGCCACAATAAAAGGCCACTCTGAAATGTGCAGTTTTATCACACAGCACAATGCCACAGATGTCACAAGTTTTGAAGGAACATACAATTGGCATGCTGACTGCAGGAATGTCCACCAGAGCTGTTGCCCATGAATTGAATGTTCATTTCTCTACCATAAGCCATCTCCAAAGGCGTTTCAGACAATTTGGCAGTACATCCAACCGGCCTCACAACCGCAGACCATGTGTAATCACACCAGCCCAGGACCTACACATCCAGCATGTTCATCTCCAAGATTGTCTGAGACCAGCCACCCAGACAGCTGCTGCAACAATCGGTTTGCATAACCAAAAACTTTCTGCACAAACTGTCAGAAACCGTCTCAGGGAAGCTCATCTGCATGCTCGTCATCCTCATCGGGGTCTCGACCTGACTGCAGTTCGTTGTCGTAACCGACTTGAGTGGGCAAATGCTCACATTCGATGGCGTCTGGCACGTTGGAGAGGTGTTGCCTTCACGGATGAATCCCGGTTTTCACTGTTCAGGGCAGATGGCAGACAGCGTGTGTGGCGTTGTGAGGGTGAGCGGTTTGCTGATGTCAACGTTGTGGATCGAGTGGCACATGGTGGCGGTGGGGTTATGGTATGGGCAGGCGTATGTTATGGACAACGAACACAGGTGCATTTTATTGATGGCATTTTGAATGCACAGAGATACTGTGACGAGATCCTGAGGCCCATTGTTGTGCCATTCATCCACGACCATCACCTCATGGTGCAGCATGATAATGCATGGCCCCATGTTGCAAGGATCTGTACACGATTCCTGGAAGCTGAAAACATCCCAGTTCTTGCATGGCAAGCATACTCACCGGACATGTCACCCATTGAGCACGTTTGGGATGCTCTGGATCGACGTATACGACCACGTGTTCCAGTTCCTGCCAATATCCAGCAACTTCCTACAACCATTGAAGAGGAGTGGACCAACATTCCACAGGCCACAATCAACAACCTGATCAACTCTATGCAAAGGAGATGTGTTGCACTGCGTGAGGCAAATGGTGGTCACACCAGATAATGACTGGTTTTCTGACCCCCCCCCCCCCCCCCCAGTAAAGCAAAACTGCACATTTCAGAGTGGCCTTTTATTGTGGCCAGCCTAAGGCACACCTGTGCAATATTCATGCTGTCTAATCAGCATCTTGATACGCCACACCTGTGAGGTGGGATGGATTATCTCGGCAAAGGAGAAGTGCTCACTAACACAGATTTAGACAGATTTGTAAACAATATTTGTGAGAAATGTTCTTTTGTGTATATAGAAAATGTTTTAGATCTTTGAGTTCAGCTCATGAAAAATGGGAGCAAAAACAAAAGTGTTTATATTTTTGTTCAGTGTATAAAACTATATAATGTTTGTAATGTAGTCTGTTTCAAATGAAGCTGGTACCCTCTGCAGTGGAGTAAAGTCCCAGATACTATCTGTAAATTTTATTCCTTTATATCCTTCATTATAAAGAAAGAGCATTCTTTGCTAGCTTGATGCTAATGGCAGTACTCACCGGGTTGATAAAGTGCTTCTGCTGTTACTCTGTGTGGCAACGTCCCTACAGGAAACATCAAAAGGCTGGGGTGTTGTTGCTGTACAGGAAGAAGTTGTGGAAGACAAAAAAAAATCCAACATGCTAGACTTTCTGCTGGGACTTCGTGAAGCATCCCAGACATGGCGTCGGTTGTCGTTTACTGTGACACATTACACGAGATGAAATGATTGATTATCACATATGACACTTGTTGTTCACGATCTGAGCAGACACGGTACAATGCTGCAATGGGCTATAATTGGGCTAAAATTGGGCTGATATCGTGTAGTGTGAACCTGACATAAAACTAATAGGAATCTTAAATACCTACCAAAATTAACACTGCATTATTATGCTACTTTATCAGCGGCATAATATGGTCTCAAAATGACAATAATATTGATTATCACAATTATTATCTGTGTCTTCAGAAGCTGTATTTATAATGGGGTCAGGCTGGGCTAAGCTGATTTGTTTTCTACAGACCAAACTTTAACTTGGTTGGTTGGATGAATGGTTCCCAGACCCCAGTACAGCAGATCTGGCTCCAAATGTGTTCAATTCAGCTGTTGAAAAGTCACACAGTCTGAGGATAAGTCTGAATGAGGTGGGCAGAGCCTGCAGAGGACGGGGACATGTAAATGGACTGTACTGTGTCGGGAGTTTTGATGTTAACAGAGGTGGATCAGATCCAGGAAGCTGTGATGAGATCTTCACTGACACTAATCGAGGATAATCACCAAACTTGGTCAAACTTCACTTCAGTGCAGAGCACACAGGACGAGCACTGACTGCTCTCCCATCAGCCTCCGACACATTCTAACACATGATGATGTTTATTAAAAGCAATGATGTCTGCTGATGAGTTACATGTAACCCGCAGACTTTTACTGGGTCACTGTGGTAGAGTTAGCCTGGAAAAAAAAGAACTGGAAAGTCATTTTTCCTCTCTTTTGCTAAAAGAGGAGAGGATGCTGACGTGGCTGTCATGCCACCGCTGATGTTGTCTTCTTCTTCTTCTCTCAAATCTTTCTGCTCTACTCACTTTAATGATGCTCTCATATATAAATCCTCCACATCTCCCTGCTTGCACCCATTTTTCTGTTGTTGCCCTCTTTTTCTTTTCACGTCTCCTCCTGATTCCTGATATCATCACACTACAGTTTGCCTCTGACATCATCTTATTCTGCTGTGAAAGGGGTGTGAAAAAATATCAATATGGCAATATATCGCGATACTCAATATAATATCGATTTTTTCAGCTCCTAATAACGATTTTTTTATGAAAATAATGATTCATGTTTAATTGAGAGGTGCTGTGAATACAGTAGGACCTCCGCGCCTCCACTCCGGTAGATGGCGCAGAAGAGCCACTGCTGTGCGGCGCAGCGGCATTGCTGCAGTAGAGGCAGTCATAGCGGCTGAGGTAAACAGAAGCCAGCATGGCTAACACCATTACAACGCCTCCGCAGTTCAAAGCGAAATGTATAGGAACATTTTGGATTCCAAGTCAAAAAAGGGAGTAAAAGCAACGAGTTGGATAAAGAAAATGCCGTTTGCAAGCTTTGTCTCACTGCCATGAAATACTGTGGGAACACGACAAACTTGAGAACTCATCTAAGAAGACACCACGCCGAGGTATTAGCACAGAAGCAGCTGCAAAAACGTGTTCAGCCAAACCAAACTACGCTAAATAACTTCCTACCAGCTACCTCACCTCGTGCTCAGCGTATCACAGAGTCGATGGTGCATTTTATTTGTAAGGATTTGCGGCCATATAGTGTGGTTGACAATGCTGGTTTCAGGTGGATGCTACATATGCTGGAGCCGCATTATAAGATTCCCCAACACGCCCACATGGCGGACATAGCTGTGCCCAAGATATATGAAGAGGCGAAGAAAGCCGTGAAAACATCTCTTAACGCCCTAATGTGTGACGGCTGGACATCCAGAGCCACCCAGTCATATGTTACCATAATGTCCCACTACATCTCTTAAGACTGGGAAATGGTTACACATGCTTTGCAGGTGCGTGCAATGCACGAGAGCCACGCAGGCAGTAACATCACGGATTTACTGAAAAGGGCAACGGAGGAATGTAGCATACAGGACAAGGACCCAGAAATAGTAACAGACAACGCATCCAACATGACCGTCGCTGCAGAACTAGCTGGTATGCTGCATTTTAAATGCTTTGCGCACACCCTCAATTTGGCTTCCCAGCACGCACTGAAGTTACCAGCCGTCCAGCGCTTGCTGGGAAGAGTGAGGCGCATTACCACCTTCTTCAAACGCAGCGCCATAGCAAGCCATGTATTAAAACAAAAACAGAAGCTGCTGAATCTGGAACAGTACAAACTTAAGACTGATGTTGTCACCAGATGGATTAGTGCACATGACATGCTCCAGCGCTTTCTCGAGCAGCAGCCAGCTGTTACTGCTGCCCTGCTCTCAAATGAGGTGAGGAAAAAACTCTCAGTGAGGCCGACATAATGGCTGCAGAAGAAATAGTCACTGCTATGAAGCCCATGAAGATTGCCACTGTTGCCATGGAGGAAGAGAAAACTCCAACACTGTCAGCAGTTGCACCTGTCCATACCCAGCTGATTCAGCAACTTCAGGGGAGACCAGGTGACTCTAACATTATAAAGGAGATCAAAACTGCCATATGTTAGGATCTTGAGAAGAGGTACTTAGATGACCAGAGGGAGACTCTTCATATGTGTGCAGCTCTGGATCCCAGATTTAAGACTTTGCCTTTCCTAACTGAGGATGAACGCCAGGCTGTCTATGATAGAGTCATCACAGAGGCTGCAAGGACCCAGAGGCTGTTTCAGGTAAGCTAAACTATGAGATTAAACATTAGACTGCTTTCACATATTCTTTCAATATTTTTAATGGAGAAGCCTCTGAAACAGTCAAATATTACAGAAATATTTTAAAAGCATAAAATACTAAAAGTTTAAAATGCATAAATAAACACTGGTGAATGTTAGTAAACATTTATAATCCATGAACAACAGATTATGTCGGAATTTAATTGTCATTTATTGCATTTGGGTTTATATAATTTACTTAATTTAATGAGATGATGTTTTTCAGCAGAGCGAAGCTGGAGAGGATGAGACAGGGGACTACAGAGACTAAGGCTGATGGAGAAGAGGAGGAAGATGAGGATGCGGGGCTGGGGGTGCCAGATGAGGAGGACGAAGGGAGCAGCCAAGGTCCTGAGGAGGAGCTCTGCAGCACTGTCCATGTCTAAGAAGAGATCCAGGGATTCTTGTGGCACTGCTGACCTTCTTGGTCAAACATATGCTTCAGGTCAGTGTAGGAAATTTAAAGGGCCCCTATTGTCAAAAATCAGTTTTACTTTTTATCCCTGCAGTTGAATATTTGAGCCTCACTGTGCAGAATAGTGTTTGTTCAGAGTTTGACACAAAACCTTTTTCAGATTTTTCCACTCAAAGAGTAAAGTTTATTTCTTCTCCTTTAAAAATCCAAATTCCTCAGAGCAAGTGTAACACTACTGGATGCTTAAAGTTTCATATTACACTTAAGTTTAATATTTGTCCAATATTCAAGTTACACACATGCACAAATCATGCTCTGAGGAGTCTGGATTTTTTTTTAAGTGAGCAGAACAAAGGTCATAGCACACAATTCTGAAAAGGCCTATAGTGCCAAACTCACACATATTTTATTCTGCACCATGAAACTCAAACATTAAACTGTAGGGAAAAAAGGGAAAAAATAAATCACTATTTTTTGTGACACTGTTCCAGAGGCTGCAAAGAAGTTGAAGATGCCAGAGAACCAGGCTCAAGAGGAGATGGTGAGATTCAAGGAGACTGCTCTGATGCCAGTTGCAAAAGGGGCCAATCTACTGAACTGGTGGAAGGCACATGAGTGCGAGTATCCACTCCTATCAAATCTTGCAGAGGTATTTGTGCATCCCTGGGACAAGTGTCCCCTCTGAGAGAGTTTTCTCTACCGCAGGGGACATTATCACTGCACAGAGGAGTGCACTCACCCCAGAGCAGCTTGATCAGATTTTTTTCCTGAACAAAAATCTAAAAGCAAAGGAAGTCCAGTACAAGTACTAGTCCTATCCATGTATCAGAATTTTACGGTTTACTATTTGTAAATTATTACTATTTGTAGTTGTATTTATTGTTTACAAGAATACTACTATGTGCACTTTATTTTCCTTTTTCAGCCCAGTATGTTCAGTTACATATAGCACATATTTATGCGCATAGACATTTTATTTTCATAATGATCTGTTTAGTTCAGTGTTCAAACAGTGACACAATAGG
Organism: Epinephelus awoara; assembly: GCA_035609425.1. Taxonomy (NCBI): domain Eukaryota; kingdom Metazoa; phylum Chordata; class Actinopteri; order Perciformes; family Serranidae; genus Epinephelus; species Epinephelus awoara. The sequence continues at coordinate 36,436,318 of CM069310.1, read as the reverse complement.
AGAAACAATATTTTCACTTATGTACTTTGTGCATTGTCAGTAACTCGGGGTACTACATCCCTCATGTTTCATTTACTGTGTGAGTTAGTTGTATATACTGCAGGTTACAGTGCTTTCAATGTGTATTTAAGGGAAAAGAGCTGCAAGAAACTTGAGGCACTTTATTTTATGATTTCAATTGCAGTGTGTAACACCACATTTATTTTCAATACTTTTTCAATGAAAAAGATTTGCATAAATTTAAACAATAAAATGCAACGGTTGTTTTGAATCAAATAGTTTTGACTCAATTTGTCCTCTGAATAATCAATACCATCTGATGTACATATACTGCAATTTGTGTTATCATCTCTATTTTTAATTTAAACTATGTAGAATATCGCAATATATCATGATATCGTGATACTATCGTATCGTGACCCAAGTATCGTGGTACATATCGTATCGTGAGGTCCTTGCCAATACTAACCCCTAATTCTGTTGAATTTGTTTGGATTGGAGAAGTCATCTTTATTTATCTCATTTCTCTGGATTAAACTGAAAAATGTCATTTAATTTATATCATTCAATCATTTAAGTGTGATATTTCAATTTAGAAGAGTAACTTTACTATCTGCAATGTTCCTAGCTCATATTTCATTTGGATCATTTTCTCCATGACACAAACTAGCTTGCCCGCCTCGTTCCGAAGTCATCAAATATCGGCACTTGGGCAGTGAGCTGTCCTTTCACATTGGCGTGATATGCGTGCCAGGCGCTGTCAATTTGTAACGGTGTCTGACAGTGTCAGGGGAAAATGCAGAAGGACTACAACATAAGTTAAGAAGGCCAAAGTCTTTTTTTCCTTCTTTTTTTTCATCCGAAATTGTCGCATGCCTAAAAATAAATACGTTGTGTCAATCATGTTTGCACACTGAGTCTGAAACTTTCATCCTTCATTAAACTTTTCGGAACAGGTTCATTTTTCTGCATTTTTCGTATCCGTCAGAGCCTTGAGAGACGTTTGACCAAGAGACAGTGAAGAAAATGTGGCGGCAGGACACAGCCACGACAAGACAGACGAACAGAATCATTTCACAAGTAAGATAGCTCACTTCAACAGGTCAGATAGTAATATTCAGGTGGATGATGATAAAGAGGAGGAGGATGTGGAGACTGAGAGGGTAGACAGCTCTGCAGTTGTGGTGCCAAATTTTGTCACATGTTGCGAATTTTGGCACAATAAAACGCATCAGGTTTCTGTTTTTTTTTTGTTTTTTTTTCGGATGACGGATTAAAAGAATGCATCTGGAAAAAAAAAAACTGACTCAGTTTGCAAAGGCCTTAAGGGAGGGGTGGCAGATGGGTTCAACAATCACTGACTTTCATCCAGGAGGCCAGTGTTGACCTCCCATATGATTGTGAAACCAAATCCTGTTCTTTTTTCCAAAACCCAACCACATGCTTTTGAAGCCTCAACACAACTTTGTGTGTGTGTGTATGTGTGTGTGTGTGTGTGTTGGCTAAATGTAACCATGTTTGTTGTTGAAGGAAAAAAACATCAATTCATGGTATTGTTATTGTTATTGTGACATACTGCATTTATCTTTTCATTTATCGTGTTGACGGCACCCCCCACCCCCCCTTAAAGATCAAGTTAATTTTATTAGGGTCCGGGCAGCTATTATTGTCCTAGGTATTCTTCTTATTTCTTCTTCTGAGGAAATCATACTTCCCATGGGTGAAAACTCACCAAACTTTGCTCAGCCTGCTCTTTGTGACTGATGGGGAGTAGTTATGTTTTCTCTAACACCAATTTATGAAAGAAAATTGCAGTTAAAGCCACAGTGTGTAGGAATTTCTCCCATCGAACGTTGTAATCATATATTGCATTCAAACAGACGGCGCACTCTGGTGCCTCACTGTTTCAAACATGTATTGCAACAACGGTAGCCACTGTGTACCAAAAAGCTATGATAACACTGATGAAACCATGTCATCCGATACTACATGGAGTATTCATTCAGGCTGCTACACAGACACACGCGATGCGAGTTGACAAACCCCCTCCTCACCATGCTGGCTGTGTTTACAACGTAGGACTGTTGGGGCGGGTGTAAATTGAAACAGCTGATAGTGGCCAGCGACACTACTGCAGCATAACAAAGTCCCACTCTTTGAGCATAATGCAGGATCATGTATTATGCAGTATCACGGGAGACAGAATCCTCGTCGCCAAGAAAGTGCAAAAGGGAATCAAAAAGGCAGCATGACCGGCGAATTAAAAAAACAAGGGTCAGCATTGGGGTTGCCTTTCCCAGGCGGAGAGAGCTGCTGAAGGAGAAAGATAATACAATCACAGGCCAGCGCTAACAGCGGCTAACAGCTAACAGCGGCTAACAGCGGCGCAGTGATGCAAGGAGAGGGATGAGGCAGTTAGCGGCTAACAGCTTACAGCGGCACAGTGATGCGAGGAGAGGGATGAGGCTGTTAGCGACTGGCCGCTAACAGTGGCTAACAGCCAACAGCGGCGCTGGCCTGTGATACCATTCTCCCTCAGCAGCTCTCTCTACCTGGGAAAGGCTTTCTTGGCGACAAGGATTCTGTCTCCCATGATGCTGCATATGCATGATCCTGCATTATGCTCAAAGAGTGGGACTTAGTTTCAAATGTGCCAGGGTAGTAGCGAAGCGCCTCTTGCTCCTCTCCTTCGGCTCCTCAGTCACGCAGTGCTGGCCTGGCTCTCAACGAAAACGCCGAAGGCAGTGCTGTATGTCCCTTGCTGGTGGATGTATTCTCAAGATGGCGAAACGTAATGGAACCCCACAGACGACTTACCCACACAATGTACAAACAAATCCGAAATTCTCCTTTTACGAGAATAAGTCAGATTATTGGTGGAGGTAATAGTACACCAGTGATGACATATTTATGAATGCAGACATCAATTTTTGCCAATAAACAACTGAAAATGTTACACAATGTCCCTTTAACAACTGTATCACTGACATTGTGATTATCAGAGAAGAGAGAGGAATGCAGAGACAACACGATGGAGAGGTAAATCTGCCGGCTTTTAAGTCTGTGAATCCAATGAATGGACCAAGACTAAATAAAAGTATAAATCTACACCTGTTGTCTGTGTTTATCTGTTTGCCTCTGTCCATCTCCTTTTACCTACTTTTCCTTTGACTGTCTGACAGTGATATCAGTATCTGAGCTCTGTCTCTCACCCGTCACTCTTCCCTTTCCACCTCTTGCATCACATCTTCGCCTCCCTCTCTGTTTCCCTCCTCGTCCCTTTTCATCTCCGCCGGCTCGTTCTTAATCATCCTGCAGCGTCTCATCTCTGTTGCGGCTGCATGCCACTGTGATTCTATTAAAAAGTCAGTTGTGTTTCTTATAAGTACAGTAGATATTGCTGTTCCCTGTGTGTAACCTCGCTTCCTTTTTCAACAGCTGGACCAGGACAGCTGGGTTTCAAACTCACCCTCTGCTCCTCCATTAGCTCTGTGTTTTGACCAGAAGTCAATCAAACAAGAAGCAAGAAAGTAAGAAGAAGTAATAGAGAAGAAAGAGTACAGGTTCCAATGTTGCTACAGTAACAGGACTTTTTACTTGTTTACACATAAATGTACAGTTTATGTCCCATTAAAATGAGGAACAGCAGTGTCAGTCAGCAGCATTTGGCAGAAAGTTTATCAAAACAAAGACGGAGGCACCGGAGAAAGAAATCAGACATGTGCTGTCTACGTTTAAATTAAAATGTCTGGACTTTTTGGATATTCAGTAGATATGTATTTACGACCCTATTTAGAACCCTACTTTGCAAATCAGAAGAACTACAACTGCGTTGCTGATATGTATCAAGCTGCATGGCGCGGTCCTAGGGAATTTCTTCTTCCGATTTGGAAGTTGTAAATACTAAAAATTAAAGAAGGCTCCCGCACACTGTCTCACTCACTGCTGACTGTGTTTATTGAGTGTCAAAACAACGTTTCGGTCAAGACGACCTTCATCAGGTATAATGACACAGCATCACACCACTTGCATATATATACACATATATGCTGTATCATGTTAACCAATCAGAGCACTGGAGGAGGTAATTGGACTGATGAGCTCATCAGTGGTGTGATGCTGTGTCATTATACCTGATGAAGGTCGTCTTGACCGAAACGTTGTTTTGACACTCAATAAACACAGTCAGCAGTGAGTGAGACAGTGTGCGGGAGCCTTCTTTAATTTTTAATACTTTGGGGTGGCGCCTTCCTCCAACGCACCTGCTGTTGTTCGGGTGTGAAGAGATTTTTTCTACTTATTTGAAGTTGTAAATACTGAATTGAGAATACACTGTGGACTTTAAGAGGATGGTAAACACATTTGTATAATCAGATTTTAAATATCTAATTTTTAAGTGGGTGAAAATTAATTTTAACCATTTTTTCCCATATCTGACAGCACCCCCAGTTGTTGACTACACTCACATGATAGTTGAGGTCAAGAGCTCTCTATAACAGTTGGTCCCATGTCTGTACCCCCTTTTGTTGCTGAATTATAAGCATGCAAACATGCATCAAGGTCAAGGTATAAAATTTTTTTTTTGTTTGTTTGTTTGTTTTCTTTTTTACTGTAAACAGTTACTAAAATCAGTCATCCTCAGAGTCCTCACAATACTACTGACCAATCTAGTAAATTACTACAGGCTTGGAGGAAGGTCTAAGTGCTGGGGTTACGGTTAGGGTTGATAACACCAACCCGTTCTCATTCACGCATAGGTTACTATTTACACAACCCTGGAGATTTTTTGTATTTTTATGATTCTTGGTTTGGGAATTTTATGTCAGAATGACATGTATTCAATCAGAATCTGTTTTATTAGCCAATGCAAGCATACAAAGAATGTGCCTTGGTGTTTGCTCCCAAAAACATGCAACACATAAGAATGGAAAAGAGTGAAAAAATGAGCTTCCAAATGCTCATATCTGATGTTTTTTAGATTCATTCTAGTGGTGGTCACATGCAGAATTACAAGATTGCACTAAAACAAAAGTATGAATGTATAATTAAGTGCAAATAAAGTATCTTCACATGTTCACATATGTTGTATAAGAGACGAGACCAGGGGCGGACTGGGACACAAATTCTGCCCGGGACATTCAGTCACACCGGCCCATGCACTGGCCCACATGTTTCTACCTATAAATCCTCTATATGCTTGTACACACTACACAAACGCTGTCCTCAGAATCAACTGCATAAATGGCTATGTGCTTATTATTTAACTTAAAATAAGAGCATATGACTCTATCCTAATGCATCTAATTTTATGCACAATATAATTGTCTGGCCTGCCCTGCCCAGCCCTGCTCTTTCGTTACATAAGCCCAATTTATATCTCCATGGCTCACAGCCAGGAACTAAGAAGGTATAAACTGGGCAATAGGCCCTATAGTCAACTTTTAGTCAACTTATTACTACAACAAAAAAAAACCCACTTAGTACTACTAAAAAGGTTTTCCTCTGGCTAAAATGTAATGCATAGTAGGCTATGACTTCACATTTCACCAGTCATTTCTGGTCTCATCCTCCTTCTCATCACGACTGGGGTTAGTCTGTCCCTCAGCTTCATTGTACTTGGGACTGGGAGCACCACCTAACGTTAATTACGTGCATCCACAGGAAAAAAGCAAGCAAATATTTTCTTTTAGTACAGGTTTAAATTATAATGACTTAATGCAATACCTAGTAGGCTAGTTGGCCTCTTGAACCGGACACCTAGAAGAAATACGCAATTTGCCAAAGCCAAACTTGCACATTACACACTCACGAACATTAACTAATGTTAATATACCTGCTATAATGGCACTGTGGGCTCCAGCTACATCTCTGTCGTTAGCAACACCAGCAGCCTCAGCCCATCAACCAAAGCCGTGGCCCAACAGGTCGGTTATTTTGGAGTACTTTGCTGCCTCTACTTGTAAAGATTTAAGTTTTTTTATTCAAGTTTTTTCCGCGCCATCCTTTCTTTTTTTTTTTACTGGCTTTTCCATGTTTTCTGTCTAACAGTCAAACTAGCCTGATCTGCCATGAGTTATGACCGATGACTGCGGCTGAGCCAATCAGATTTCAAGAAAAACGAGAGCCTCTTTCCTATTGGAGGAGGCCGCTCTTATCTCCTCCTTAAAGCATCAAAACATAAGATTGACACCTACATTCCCTCTGAACATCTCACAGCAAACAAACAACATGGGAGGGACGCGCATTGCAGCACTGACAGCTAGCAACTAGCTTGTCATTCACTAGTCTCAACGGGCAAGCCCCACAGGCTTCGTTCCACTGTGGCTGATTTAGATAACCCAGAGATAACATGCAGAACTTTTTCCCCATCAACCAATCGATTGCTTAAGCAATTTGATAGAATCCAGATGCCATAGATCCGATTGTTTTTCCTGTTTCACAAATCCTTAATTTCGTACATTAATATGGTGCTTTCAGAAACAAGTCTCCCCTGATATAAAGTGTAGACATGTCTGTTGTTAATGGACCAAAACGTGCAGACTCCTTTCGATGCTTTTAGTTTGACTCCAAATTCAAGAGAGACGAAGCCTGAAGATGAAACCCCAGGTGTTTCTGTGCTTGACTCCATCAATATGCTGAGACAAGATGAGATTTTAGCAGCACACACACACACACACACACACACAGTGTGGTGCCACCATCCAATCAATAACTCCAAAGTGTCAGGTAGCTCGCGCCCACTCCACAACACTTCATGACAATTGATCTGCGGCCGAACCACCACTTATTCTGCCGTTCCTCTGCTCCGCTGCTCCCCTGCCCCTCAGCCAAAATAAATCTAAACAATATTATTGTCATATTCATCTTTTGGGGGGTGGAGTTGTTTTAATCCTGGGAGAACTGTGGAGTGTTTGCAGCCACCTCATATGTAAATATCATCACTTAAAAACTCCTGCATGTTGACAGCCACTCACAGAAAAGAGTTGTTTTTCTGTCCGGAGCTGCAACAGAGATGACTAACCACGTCATGGAGTCACAAGACCAGCTGCATGATGACATTTCTTGTTCAGTATCTGTCTGTTGCTGCATTCACACAACTCTGAAAACCAACTTATCTAAACGCCTCACTCAGTGTTTGTCTCACAAACTCTTCTGATCAGACGTTAAAATTTAGTAATGAGCAGCAGGATGACCTCTTGTCCTTGAACATGTGTCTTTCAGAGACACTGATGCTGTTCAGCGCTGAGGCATCTGTCGTCCCAGCTCAAACGAAGCGTGTTACCTGCAGTGACACTGTGGGGATGGTGGCTGTGTGATCAGCAGATCAATGATCAGGAATCAGCCATGCATAAATGCCCAGCGCGCCAGCTGTCTGCCAGAGTGTGAACTCTGAAATGCCTTGTGGGGAAACTTTCCCCTAACGATCATCTAAACTTCATCTGATCTGATGAGCATGTAAATACCAGGACACTTCCTGTTTTCTTTATTGAGGAGAGTTAACATATTGCTTTAAATATCAATCCAATTATTTATAGAACAGCGAAGGACAACATGCGCCATTTCCTTTGAGTGTTCCCAATTAAACAATCTCCCCTTGATCTTTTTACTGCAGACTAAGTGAGTACACAGCAGCTTTGGATCTCTAAACTGATGAGAACATATAAGTGTTTCTGAATGGAAAGAAAAGCTTTGATTATTTGTTCACTTCATGTCATTCTTTAGTTTTTTTTTCTTTATCCACAGTCAGAGGATGTGTAACTATCTAGTGGGATTTATTTTCCATCAAGATGATCAAGTCCTAGTACTTGAACATTGGTCCAATGCAACACTTCTATTTTTTTACAGGAGTAGTTTGGATTTTTGGAAGTAAAGTTAAATGAGGTAATTATCCCTAGTGTATTACCTACAGTTGATGGTGATCAACATGCCCCCAGTTTGGAGAAGCAGGCAGGAGGAACAGACTGGCTTAACACAACAAACTACAGAGAAACTCATATTACAACACACAAAAAAGGAGACTTCCTCCTTTGCTCAGGGCGCTATTACTCCCCTGTATCGTTACATAGCAGATTCAGTATCTGACCAAATGTCTCCTCATCTGTTCTTGAGTTCTGATGTTGAGTAATGGCTGGTTTTCATATGGTGTTTACAGAGCATCATGATGTCACAGTGAAGCTGACCTTGGACATTTTGGATTTAAATACCATCACTTCATCATTTTATCATATTAGACATTTCTGTGTAATGTTGTCAAAAAATGTAAATAATTTCTCCTCACATGTTTTGTTAGGTCATAGTGACCTTTGACCTATGACCTCTTACCTCGAATCAGTCCAACTGGGCATTTGTACCAGTTTTGAGGGAACTCTCTCAAGTTAAGATATCACGTTTACAAGAATGAGACGGACTCAAGGTCACAGTGACCTTTGACCTATGACTACCAAATTCTAACCACCTCATTGTGTTTAAGATGATGTTTGTGCCAAATTTATAGAAATTCTTATAAGGTTTTCTTAAGATATCACATTCACGAGAATGAGACAGACAGGGTCACCTTGACCCTTGACCAGCAAATTCTAATCTGTTCATGATTATTTATGTTTTTATTTTGTATTGTGATTTTAATGCATTTTCTTGTTCTGTAAAGCACTTTGAATTACTTTGTGTACGAATTGTGCTCTACAAATAAACTTGCCTTGCCTTGCCTTCATTGTCCAGTCAAAGTGGATGTTTTTGCCATATTTGAAAAATTCCCTCAAGGCGTTCTTGAGATATCACGTTCACAAATATGAGACTGACGTAAGGTCACAGTAACCTTGACCTTTATTCACCAAAATTGAATAATTTCATAGTTCAGTCCAAGAGGATATTTGTGTCAAATTTAAAAAACTTCCCTTGAGGAAATCTTGAGATATCGTGTTCACGAGAATGGACGTAGGGACATACAGATAGACAGACAACCGACAAACATAATGTCTCTGGCCAGTGAGCGGCAGCTGTGCTGCTTAAAATGCTGCATTAATAAGGTAGATCTGGTACAAGCTGACAGAAAGCTGACAGACACATCAAATGACCAAACATTATAACAAGGCTGTGGGGCTCATCAAAACTGAATCAGAAAAACCTATTCTGCTCTGACACATCTACTGGTCTGTGTTGAGCAAATTAGCCACAAGAAGCTGAGGTTAGTGGTGCTTCTGAGTGGCTAAGGGGCGTTGTTAAGCATGATGCAGAGCATTTACAATAGGGATGTGGAGATTAATCGATATGGATCGTGGTCGCGACACAGACGTGCGCGATGCGAGTGCATCGATTCATTCAGTGTGTATCGGTACAATGACGGCTGAAATTCGTGATGCTTTGTTCGCTGCGTGTCTGTATCGGTAATCTTCACAATTGCATCAGTTTTTCCGTGTTGTACTGTATTCTATCATGTCGTGTTGAATGCACCATCACCGTTTCGCGATTTGTTGAAGACGGACGGAAGCCGTGCGCGTGCACATGCTACAGTAATCATGGCGGAGGGCAGCAGCAACGCTGCAGAAGAAGAGATTTTTAACGCACCGCAAAAGTTCAAATCCAACGTTTGGAAGTACTTTGGATTTTACAAGAGAGATGGTAAACTTGACAAGACACATGTTATTTGTAAAGAATGCCGTGCTTCTAAACCTCACAACGGCAGCACGACAAATATGGCCGCTCACTTGAAAAGACATGGTATCGACGTCACGAAAATCGCTGCTACCGGAGTGCAGGAGGCTAACAGCAATACGGGTGAGAACGAGAAAATCATAAGTTTTTATGGCAAAAACAGCAAAAATACGTTGGCAGCAAGCTCTACCCGCGCTAAAGATATAGCTGATGCCATTACCTTTTTTATCTGCAAAGACATCCAGCCTTATAGTGTTGTTGAAGACGAAGGCTTCAAGTATCTCGTCAAGACATTAGAACCCAGGTAAAAAATACCAGACAGGAGGGATTTCACCGACACCAAAGTCCCTGGTCTGTACAACAAAGTGAAAATAGAGATAACTGAGTCATTGCGCAAAGCTGAAAGAGTTGCACTAACAGTTGATGGCTGGACGTCCTGCGCCACTCAGTCCTACATCACAGTGACAGGACACCATATTGATAAGAAGTGGGAAATGCAAAATGTTGTACTACAGACCAGAGTGTTCCACAAGGCCCACACAGGAGTAAATCTGGCAGAGTTACTACGTGATGTTTGCCAAGAGTGGAAGATTGGCGACAAGAAGCCTGCGTTAGTCACTGACAATGCACGAAATATGGTACTTGCTGGCGAGTGTGCAGAAATGGAGCCACATGTGCTATGCATTGCGCGCACACTTAATCTGTCCTCACAAAAAGCCTTTAAGGTGGAAACAGTGTCTACTCTCCTGGTGAAAAGAAGGAAGGTTGTGACATATTTTCACAAAAGCAGCAAAGCATGTGATGCTCTCCATGAAATGCAGACCGACTTGGGCCTGAAAAATCACAAGTTAGTGCATGATGTTTCCACAAGGTGGAATAGTTCCCTGGAGATGTTGGAGCGTTACTGGGAACAGGAGCCTGCTGTGGCACTGGCAATAAGGAAAGTCAGACCATCCCGGAGAGAGGGTCAGGGCCTGCACAGCCTCACAGAGGAATGAGCTACACTGATCCCAGAAATAATCAAACTGATGAGCCCCCTGAAACTGTCAACCAAGCTCCTCAGTGAGGAAAAGACCCCCACTCTCTCAATCATTGCCCCAATGCTGGCCAAACTGCAGGCAGATTTTAGGCCAGATGACAACGATCTACCAGTCATTGCCGAGATGAAGCAAGCATTCAGACAGGACTTTGATTCCCGTTACACCTACATCCAAGACCTCCTCAACACAGCCTCAGCACTTGATCCCCGCTTCAAGGACCTGGAATTCCTGCCTGACAGCACTACTAGGGACATGATATTCCTGGGGATAACAGCAGAAGTGGAGGAAATGGTAAGAAATAGACTATGCTCAGTATATTGTTGAAAGTGTCTCTGCCTGACTGTTATATTTTCTGTCTCACTCTTTAGTTTAAAGAAATATGTTATTTATGTTTGTTTATTTTACCTCACTGTCATTTTGGGCAAACCAGATGTATTGCTTAAAGTTTATGCCTAAAGATGGTGTTAGTTTTCAACACCTGAAGAACAAAATAATAATAGTAATAATACCTTATCTCTGCTGATAATTGTCAGGCTCAGGGTGATGACCTGTTGAATGACAGCCAGGCAGCTCAACCAGAAGATGGGGGCCACCACATTGAGGAGGAGGAGGAAGAGAAAGTGGCAGAGAATCAGGAGATGGGTGAAGAGGAGACAGGTTTGTTGTGATTGGGACTTATAACTTATCTATAATTTATAATAGTGTGTTCTGTTAATGTGGGTCTGATATTATAAGTAGACTACTAGACATATTGTAACTATAGTTTATGATAGTGTGTTGATGTGGGTTTGTCTTGTCTTGTCTTGAATGTCGATTGTCTGACTTAGATGATGATGACCCAGAGCCTCCCAAGAAGAAATCAGCCTTGGATCGGCTGTTTGGAGGTTTCCTGACCCCGAGGGCACCAAAGAAGACCACGAGGGAGAGAGCTAAGGAGGAAATTGTAAAATACAGGGGGAGGGTTACTCTGTCTCTGGATGGCAATGTGTTGGAGTGGTGGAGAAAACAAGTAGATCTCCCACTGCTGTCAAAGTTGGCAAGGAGCTACTTGTCCATCCCTGCAACCAGTGTCCTGTCTGAACGGGTGTTTAGCACAGCCGGAGACATTGTTACAGCATAGCGCAGCAGGCTTCTTCCCGAACATGTTGACCAACTCATCTTCCTCAAAGAGAACCTCAAAACAAGCCATTTGGATGGAATAAATCACTAAGGCCCTGATTTGGCTGCCAGTGCAAAAGAGTCCTAGTAGGTGATGTGTTGGGCTGGCACTTGATAGTGTGAGTGAGTGTCATTTAAAGGCATTTTTTCCCTTTCTTTTAAATATATAGTTTTTGTCTGTCTCATGGACATAGCACATAAGACACTCAGTGAGAGTGGTCAGTTTACAGCAGATGTCACTGCCAAGTTGTTTGTATTTTTCTTTGCACAAGCAGGTGTGAATTGTGAAAGGTTATTACTAGTGTTACTATTTGTATTTCATATTAGTTTTTGTCTGGTAGACAGGGATATGGACATTGCAAAGTGTCACTTAAAGTCACTCATTTAGAGTGGTGTGGTTTTAATATTTACTTTATCGTTTACCCTTACAGCATCTGTGACTGCCAGTATTTTTTTTTTTTTTTACTATTTTGTTTTACTCCTTTATTGTTATAGGACAGGTTCATCTGATTCAATTTCAAGTTCAAGTTGTGATGCTCCTTGAAATTCAAAAGTTAGAGAAGCACTGGTATTGTGTTGTATTTAATTGCAGAGGTTAGGTCCACAACATACAAGCTCTGACAGTGGGATCATAAATTGGGGGAGGGGCAGAAATCACATTAAGTCACTCAATGAGAGTGGTGTGGTGTTACTAATACATAGTACTGGTAGAGAGATCACAACTTTTTTGTTCCATTTCCTACTAATAAGGAATAAAGTAAACCCAAGCCTTTTGTAACATACTGAATTGCCATCTTCTTATTTTTTTGGTTTGCTTAATAGATGACCTATGATATATTTTTTTGCTTCAAGTTGAATCGCATTGGATAGAACTAAATCTTTAATAAATCGCATCGCGAACAGGGGTGTATCGCATCGTATCAGGAACAGAGAGAATCATACATTGTATTGGGATGAGGGGTGAATCATATCGTATCAAATTGGGATGGAGGGGGAATCGTATCGTATCGTGTTGAGAACAGGGGTGAATCGTGGAGTGTTGTATCGGCAGGGATTCAATGTATCGCAAATTATATCGTATCATTGGCAGTGCATCGAGATGGGTATCTAATCGCCACAGTAATGGAGATGCACATCCTTAATTTACAAGTGTAAACATGAATCCATGGATACATCCTGCCTTTTATCAAAAACTCAGACTGCTGCTGGTGGTTTGATGGTGAGGGGGATTTTCCTGGCAAACATTAGGCCTTTTAATACCTGCTGAGAGTGGTGTACAAGCCAGACCGAGTGTTGTTGCTGACCATGTGCATTCTTTATGGCCACAGTCTACACATCTTCTAATGGTACCTTCCAGCAGGATGTCACAGAGATCAATGTGCTACAGTCACAAGATCTTATCATAAAGAGTTGGAATGGGCAGCTGCTGTGTGACACTGTCATGTCAAAATGACTTGTCATGGCGGAGCTAACAAAGCGGCCATCAGTGTATATTATACTGTCAGCAAATGTGGAAAAGCAAACTTTAAAGCTCACAATGAGATTAGGGTGACAGTTACTGAACAAGTGTTTGTGATGCTTCCAACACAAACTCAGAGAACAAACTGAGTCCTTTCCAACAAAGTTTTACACCAAGAGATTTATACCAACAGAGTGCATGCAGTACATTCTTGCTGACATCCATTTTAACATTTGTTCCCATTATGTTTCCTCATCCATCCTTTTACTTTGGCTGCAAGGGTGAAAGGCATCATGGATTTACATCTCTCACATATACGAGCCACTGCTCGCGGCGGCAGATATATGAGTTGAGATGTCACAGCTTCATTCGCTGTCGGATTGATGATGGCTTAGAGAAGAAAGAGAGGAAAAAACCAAAGCGACAGAGAGGGAGGAAAAGAGGAAGTGACACATACTTGAAACCTGGTGCCATGTTGGCACAACTCCCGGTCCGCAGCCAGATGCAGTATGGGTCACGAGAGGCCAGGCATGCTCTGGAGAAAGAGAGGAGAGGGAAGTTTGTTGTTTGAGTGGGCTGCAGGATATGAGGAAATCAGGAGTGGAACAGATAATAACACTCCTGAATATCAGACAACAATATTACTTGCGGTAAGTAAACATAGTGGGGTGGAATAGCTCAATATTTTTCCAAAATCGTTCAATTTTTTTTTTTTTTTTTTAGATGTTTTTTTTTGGCATTTTTAGCCTTTAATGGATAGGACAGACAAGTGTGAAGGGGGGAGAGAGAGAGGGAGTGACATGCAGCAAAGGGCCAAAGGCTGGAGTCGACAGCTGCGGCAACAGCCTTGTACATGGGGCGCCTGCTCTACCACTAAGCCACCGACGCCCCCAAACTTGTTCAATTTTGTGATAAAAGCACCAAATTTGGCAGATGTGTTGACAAATATATTTAGATATAAATAGGAGAGAAGGCGTGGAGTGGGTTTTACACACATCACACTAATCAAATGAGCCCCTCTCCTCGCCCTTAAATGCGCCACGCAAAGGTGTAATGAGAGTTTACTCAATTCGCCATGGCAGAAGAGAGTGGCAGTGTCAGACAGCCAAACTGATGTTTTGGTCTGGGAGGTCCAAGCTCGCAGTGTCCGAATATATGGAACTGTGAGCAGACCTCCACGGGCTGATGATGCAAAGGTAGCCTGGGAGGAGGTCACCACAATTGTAAATCAATGTTGTGTTTCTCTCGTGATATCAGATGTGACGAGACAGTCGATATAGAGATACATTTATGTGCTGATTGCAAAAAGTTGCATTGAATAGTGGTGTTTGTGGGTATTTATTGCATTGTTAATGTGCCTGATATTCTGGAAACCTGCCTGTGAGGTTTTGGTGACGTGTGCGCACTGTTCGCCGGTCAGCTAAACTTCGGCTTACACCGGCTGCACACGTTGAGAGTAGACGTGGTTTCAGCTGGCGAGCTTTTAGTGCACCTTCTGCAAAGCCTTTTGGCACAAAACTGTCACTGCACCAAGCTGGATCTATTGACACCTTCCCCTGCTGCGCTGCAACACCATCTCAGCGCACCTCGGTCTGCCAAACTACCAAACTATGCGGGGTTCGCTACCCTGTGCTGTGCTGGGAAACTAGAGCCCTCAGTGTCAGTAGCTTAATGTAACCAAGTTTGTTTCATTCAACTGGAAAGTTGTGTTTGTTTACTGAACAGGGTTTAGGAAACTGATTGACTTAGATAAATAAAGGAAGCACAATGAAGAATGATTATTTTTTGTATTCTAACAAAATGCCATTCTGAGCATCTTAGGACAAGGCCAGTATATCTGGAAACAAATAAAATTATACAAATTAGACTATAAAATGATCTTCAAAAAAAAAAAAAAAATCTAATAAACTGATTGCTTTAAAAAGGAAAGAGAATATAACTAATAGGGTTGCAACTGTATGAGATTTTTACTGTAAGATGACCGTCGTAGACAATATTGTGGTATCACGGTGTCATTGGTATTACCGCATATATTATTATTAGTCAGAATGAGCCCTAAAAGACCAAAAATAGAAGGGAACTAATTGGAACTGAAAAAACATTTTGTTGATAGAAGTTTGTGTAAAGAGTCTCCCCTTTGAAAATAACAAAAATGAAGGAGAGATTTTCCATCCAGTTGCAGCCCTTTTTTTTTATATATCGTGGATAAGCAAATTTACACGGTATGATAACCATCGACTTTTATACTCCTACAAGGGATATACCAGTTTTAACTGGTATATCCCTTGTAGGAGTATACAGCCTTCCTAAAACCATCGACTTTTATACTCCTACAAGGGATATACCAGTTTTAACTGGTATATCCCTTGTAGGAGTATACAGCCTTCCTAAAACTCTCCAGATTCTGGACTAGAAGTAAATAGACAATGACAAGGCCACAAGTGAGGGTCAAATGTTCCCAAGCTTACTCTGGTCAGGAGGGATGCGTCCTCCAGACATCCGGTTGCCAAAAGGGGGGTAAAGAGTTCATTTGAGGTGCTTCAATGCTTTTCAAGTCATTAACTTATAAAAGGTCCCCTCCTCCGCCCTGAGGCAAAGCGCCTGGATTAACAGCCCTGCTAGGATCTTAAGACAATGCTTTTTTCTCCACCACATCCTGTCCCTTCCTGTCACCCTGGGGATCACGCCCTCCCCTCTCTTACCAAATGTTTCTGTGTGACAAAATTGAAATGTCTGTTGGAAGTGAGATTATACATTTGTTTTCTTCTTTTTGTTGGTTGCTTTCCTATGTTCTAAACTTTTACAAGTGCATAATCATGTTTTCTATCTGCATGATACTTTGCTTTAACCCCCTAAAACAAAATATTGATAAGTTGCAAAATTCAATTTCAATTTCAAGTGTTAACCCCTCATCTAACATGGAGCTGAGAGCTGTGAGCTGTGGGGTGCCACAAGAAAGTTCTTAGGGGCCGCTTTTGTTTTCAATATTTATTAATGGTTTTCCTCTGATTTTGAATCATGCCACTGTTGCGATGTATGCTGATGACTCTACAATTTACACATCAGCACATACAACTGATGAATTGAATACAATTTTAAATAAGGAATTAGAGTAAACAGAAAAATTGATGATAAGAAATAAACTGGTTCTACATAGAGGAAAAACCAAATGTATAGTTTTAGGTTAAAAACATTCATTAAGAGAAGCACCTACATCGGGAGCCACTCAAAAGTTCCCATTTCCATGATTGAACCTCAGCAGGTCCATGGCAGATCCGTGACTGCTCTGTGCAAGCCTGCTGCCTGCTCCGTGGAGTTAATTTAATCCCCCGCGATGACGTAGGAAATGCAGCCCTGACTTGTAACGTCCCTAGAGACCTGTGTGAAAACCAGTTGCAATGCTTCATTTGTCCACGGGGAGGAGCAGTGATTATCACCAAAATACTGTAATATCTGCAGATTTGGGAAAGACAGCTTATCAGCTGGTCCATGGCTCCACGGAGCCACTATTTAGCCTAGTAGCATTTTATAACTAGGTCGAATTACAACAATTGTATGCAACCCATATTTTTTTGTAATAATATTACCATGTGAAAAGCCAAGAGGACGCTTTCTTTTTATCTTTCAAAACCTACTTGTCCCTGTGTTTCCCGTTAATTAGGCTACCCCGGTTTAATTAAAGTCCATCTCATTTACCACGCTTTGTGTGACTTTTTTGCCGTGTTATCATTATTCAAACTGAGGTATTTGGAGAAGATCCAAGAAATAAATAACATCGATCCATACGAGCTACCTGCAGCTGGAGCAGGGACCTAGACGCGTTGCCACCCTGTACCTACATGCAGTTGGTTCACTACTTAGTTTTCGGCATTAGTTACTATACTATGCAGGAATTTAAAAGCCTGAAATCACTGGACAGTCCCACTAAGACATGGCATAATGGTTATGTGTGTTCTGTGCGTAAAAGGCAGCCTTGGACCACACTTTGCCACGATGACACACACACACTCACTCACTCACAAGGTGAAAACAATACCAGGCGTCGCAGTGTGTCACGGCTGGTAAAAATATTATTTAATAAGTTCACCAGCAATTTGTCTTTGTAGAAAGAGTGTCCCTGGTACTCTGGATAATCCACAGACCTCACTGTCAAGATTTTTTGTCATAGGGACTTCAGCTGAAAGTACTTCCAAGGAAAACTAATAACACTGTTTCTGAAAATATGTGTTGCTTTTGAGTCTGTTAAATGTTTCCAATGTTGTGAGCATCGCAAATGAAATGCCTTACACCGTATTGGAGGGTGGAGGCATCAATATCAGATATCTCAAAATAAATCCAAAATGATCTGCATGGCGAGATAGCCGTGCGTCAGCCAGGACGCGCATCTCTACTGTAGCCTCCTGCTCAGACGCAGGCAGCATATATTTCCCTCTCTGCACAGAGATGCATTTATTTACAGTAACCATGTTTTATACTGAGCAGCATATACATGTCCTCTACAAATCCCGACCAAGTTTGGATGAACGAGTCACACACAAGTTTTGCCATTTGCGTGTTTTTATTGAAGGTGCAAACACAATTAGGCTACACAATCAACGGAAGCCCAGGCGCTGTGACTCTCAGTCAAGCTTTCTTGGGCTCCTCAGTCTCTCGTTGATGCAGTCTCAGATCTTGTGCCACTGGTCCCTAGACAGATCAGGAAAGCGCTGTGTCGTGTGGTAGTGGACGCTTTTTTTGAGGTTACCAGGCAATGCTGCTTTTCCATTGGAACTACATGGTGCTGAAATCCCCGCTGCTGCTGACAGCAGACCGGGGGTGAAAAAAAGACACTTCTTTGCTCTGTGCTTTCAGAAAATAACCATCATGCAGTCCGTTCGTCCCTGCAGACAGGGGCAAAAGCATCAATGCGCAGCCTCCGTTTCCTTTCTGATTGCGTCCGTGTCGTTCATTCAAACTTAGTAAACACAGTTGGGATTTGTAGGGGACATATGTATGCATATGTATACTCTCTTGCCCAAAACAGCAAAAACAACTGTGTCGGGCCGCTTTATATATTTTTATTTTGACTAGACTGTCCGCCATCAAAACAGAGGGGTCTTTGTACTGTATGTGAAAACTTCGGCTACTTGTCAAATCCTGGAAAGTTGTGATCATAATCTCTTATTATTCAGTCTACAAGTAAAGTCTTAACATACTGTGTATTGACCAGATCTATACAGTTAGGCTACTGTACAAGATTCTATTCATGACGTTGAAGAGACTTATTGAAAGATGGCTTTCATGCAGTCGCCAGTGGCTGGTTTTAGATCATAAGGCAAGTCGCCTGTTTCAACTGCCAATCAGCCTGTAGCAAAGTCAGCTGGTCACGTGGGGCAAAATGACAGTTTTGGACAGAGAGAAGAGAGAAAAGAAAGGAAAAAAGAGGATCACCTCACCAATTTGACCGCAGACTCATCCGCTCCCACACTGCTGTGGGACAGCTGGCTTCATTCTGCTGGAAAGTGTGGGAGCTGTAAAGCGACAGTTCAGAGCCCCAAGAGGAACTTCGCCTTTGATCCCCGCTGCTAAAAAGTATGCCAAGAAGTTCCATAACTTGAGTAAACTGCTGTGCGGTGAGAAGTGAGGTCGAGCAGGAGACTTAGTTAATTATCCTGTTTATAATTTAGGTTTCATTAGATGAATGGTTTTGCGCATCCCTGCGTTCCCAATTTATACATATCTTAAAGAGGCAACAGATAGGATTCGGGTTTTTTTTAGCTTGGCGCCACCTAGCGTCAACAGTGTTGTTCGCACAGTCGCAAAGACCAAATTGACCGTGGGGATCAGAGATAATCAATAAAATGTAGGCTGTAAAGCCACCAGTATACCTCTATGTATATGTAGAATGAGAAGGTGTGTGGACACTCTACTAAATAAATGCGTAAAGAGACCGAGCAACAATTATCAGATTTATCTTGAGAAAAAAAAAAATGCAAATGCAAATAATTATACCAGAATGCACAGTACCAGTACAAACATCTCACAGTAAATTATACCAATATGTACAGCATCAGTACAAACAGTAGACATGTAAGGGATAATGTATAGTGAGCTGGAGACTGTTGAAAAATAACTTCCGACAGGGGAATGGAACCCCGACGCACAGCTGAGTTATTTTACAACAGTCACCAGCTCACTATACATTATCCCGTTTAGAACATGGCTTACTACTAAAAGATTCAAATGTTACAACTGGCATCAATATTATTAAACTGCTGGCAGAGTGTATTGACAGAGGAGAGGTGGTCACCAGACAAACGGGAGTGGAGGACAGGATTTTACTCCACTTCTCCTGGTCGGAGATGCTGGGTGCCCAGTAGCTGCGGTACCCGGTCCCTGGTCGTGGCAATTTGCGATGCTGGTCAGCTAGGAATGAACTAGCAGCCAGTACAGTACAGTCCTCTCTCGGCTAGCTAACATTTAGCCGTGTTATTTACTGATCCATTAGAAAGAAAGCTAGCAGGACATAGGTGTTGAAGCCTCTTTGGTCATGGAGCTCCCTCCATCTCTTGAACGCCTGACTGAGGTTTACTCTTGTTTTTCCTCTTCTTTTATCACTCTCCTTTTTGTGCATCCTTGCCTCCTCAGACAGAGCAGCTCGTTTTCTTTTGGGAGGCCCTTTATCACTTATCTCCAAACTTTGTCCATCTGCCATTGTGCTCCTGAATCAACTATCTCATGCCCCGGCCAGTTCCTCATAAGGACCAGCTCCAGTCCCTGATTGGCTGACCGACCAGTTTGGCAATACATGACGCTAGGGGTGACCCCGAATAGTCGATAATTCGATGATTCGATTCGGAGAAGTCTGATTCGACTGCCAGTCTCGCCGTCGAATCATCGCAAAAGGTGGTTACAAGACCGTGCCATTCTGACTATATGGGGGTGCTCACTGCTGCTGAACATCTTGATTTGACATAGAATGTATTTGTTTTCTAGTAATTCATGATATACGGCCTATTTTGATACAAACATCAGCCTAATTTCTGTTGATAAAAAAATTGAAAATGACGTGTGCGTTTAATCAGTAGGCATAATCATTACTACGCATGAATAAATCACCCAGTTGCTCGATCCAAAAATAGCTGAGGTGAGTGAGTGCGCTGCAGGACCATCAGAGCAGCATCGAGGCCTACAGTGATTTACAGTTAAAGTCCACCTGATTGTCACACACCTGAGTGTGAAATTTGTTCTCTGCATTTGACCCATTCCCTGAGGGAGCGGTGCCCAGTAGCGGTGCCACGGTGATTTACGGTGGCGGAGCGCATAAACACACACTTTGGAGAAGGATTATTCGTTTACCTGAAGTGTCTTGAAACAGATTTCACCGCTGATTGTTTTCTTGATAGACTCTGGTTATTTATTTGGCTATTTTTTGTCCGACATGGCAAAACAATTGAGAGCGGTGACGCACGGTCCGTGTGGATGAACTTGTATGAACCTGAATTGATTAATGAAGTAACTTGAAGTTGGGAAGAAGGAAAACTGTTTCTAAACCTTGTGATGATGTTTTTGGATGTTTATTGTGAATGAAATGGCAAGTTCTGACGAGTCAGAAACAACTCCTGTTAAAGACATGGATGAGGCTGCAGCGCTCTGCGCTCAGAGCATCATACCTTGATGAAGTGAAAGGAATAAAGATAAAGATAAAATGATAACCCTTTTACTTTTTTTTACTATTATCTTATTATGCCAACTGAAGAATTAAATTTGTTTATTTGGGTGTTTTAGCTCTTTTCTCTGGAGCGGAAACTGACGCAAATGAGCTCATTAATTAATGAGGGAGAAAACAACATGATTCGACGATTAGTCGTCTAAAGGAAAAATCTGTCAAATCAGATTCGACTATGAAAATTCTTAGTCGGGGACACCACTATTATATATATATTATATAGTATTATAATAGTATATTATATATACTATAATTTCCTGCTGTAAAGCAGATTTTTTCCGCGAAAATTCGTCCCCGGTGGCAGAAGCTTATTGCAAAGTCACTAAGTAACCTATGTAAACACTGATAGTCTGATTTTACTGTGTATACTATCCTGTGCAACCCACATTATTTTCATCATGATATATATAGGCAAAAATGCTGTCTGATGCTTCTTTGACATACTGTGTCTCACTATCGCTAAATAACTCACACGAGTGTTACCTCTCATTTCATTCCATTTATATACTCTTGATTTATATGTTGTCATATAATTATCTTATTTCATTCAATTTATATACTCTTGATTTGTGTGTTGTGTCATATAATTATCATTTGCTTTTCATTTATTCAATTGTTATATATTTAGCTTAAATAAATCTTCATTTAGCGCCAAACCGTTGTCTGTGTATATATCTTTTGGACAGGAGCTGAGATCCCTGTATAGAGGATTCATAACCCAGATATTACGGAGTTATTAATTTTAATAGTCGCTTCCCTCATCCCATTACTTCAAATTTACTTGTATGTTATTAATTGTTGTTGCAATTTAAAAATAACAAGTGGAATTGATTTTAGTCTGACTTATCTCAACAGTTGTGTGATTGGTTTTTGAATGATTTATTCATGATTTTGACTGCTTAAAAAATGAAAATAAGTTACTTTTCAGGGCAGTTTATATTGTGTGATGCTTCCTCACCTGTCTGGTTTTTGCTAACTGTGAGTTCTTACAGAAAACAAACCATTTGACTGCAGGTAGTAATGTTTGGATCAAGACAAACGAGGTTGACACAGCTGAAGCAGGATTTAGGAGGCGGCAGAGATGGGAGGAGGGAGCAAGGACGGAGAGGGAATGAACAAAAGACTAAAGCCCTATTCGGACGGGATTAGTTTTACATAGGTACGTGGGGTAAAGTAATAATTACCAGAGATTTTAGTCCCATCCGAATGTGCCATGTCAGTAATCATTACCACACGACGTCAGTAAAGATTACCGCGACTTTTACCTTCTGTAAAAGGGTCCCAGAAAATTACCTCAGGTAATACTAATCTCGTGCGAATAGACCAGCAGTAAATATCTGTGTTAGGGCTGTCAAAAAAAATTGAAGTTCGAAATATATTGGAATATATATATATTTTTTATGAGTTCGAATCTAAATTTGATAATTCGAATATCATTAATAATTAATTAATACTATCAATAATGTTGTATATCATGGTGAATCGCATTCGGGCAGAGATGGCTTGCGCACAGTGGGGGAGAGGGAGAGGCAGAGGGAAGGGAGAGGCGCTGACGGAGGAGACTGCTGCGCCAACACCACCCACTGCGCTGTCCGGGATGTGTGACCTGTTCGGGGAGACATACAGGGAGAGTGTTGCACCTGCTGCCTCCCTGCCTACTGTAGTATCTGATGTGCTTGATGCTCAGAGACTGTAAAAGTGCTCAGTTAGGGGCCCAGGTCAAGATTATACCACAGCCTAGGTCAAGGATTGATAAGACAGGTTGAAAGGTTGGATTCCAGCTAGATTGTTTCTCTGTCACCTGTTTCATTTTGTTTCAAAGTTCATCAAAACAACCAACCTATATAAGCAGAATATTTCGGGCTGTGATTCAGAGTAGTTCATGTTGGCTTCGGACTCTCTCTCAGGCAATCCTATGTGCCTGATTTGATGCTGTACTTCTTGTAATAAACCTTTCTATATACAAGCAAGACGGTGTCAGCGGAGTCTCCTTCATCACCTTCACATCATCGCTACCTCATAAACAACAATTTTGGCATCACAAACAGGATGAGAAGAAGAATGTGCAATTTTGGCGACATGAACTCAGGACGTGTTGTGGCCTGCAGCGTTGCCAACAGCTTCAGTGCATCTGCTCCCGCACTGAGTCGACAAGTACGGTGAGCATGTCTCAGGTGATGGGTGCTGATTCGCTCATCTGCTGATTGTGGCTGTTGTGTGTTTGCTGTTTGGTCACACCGTAAAGGACCATGTGTGTGTGAGTGCCGTGATGTGTTGGTGTTTGGGGTGTTTCTCCGTTCTAAATTGGGGGTTTGTTGCGTTATGTGTGACGCAAAGGGGGGAGTGTAATAGAGAAGATAGAAAATTAACATTGATGTTAAAAGAAGGGACGAAGAAATAGAAGTAAAATAAGTAAAGGATAAAAGTTGAAGTTAAAGGAAAGGTAAAAGGATAAAGGTTGAAGTAAAAGAAATGTAGAATAGCCTGATTAGTAACAATAAGGTGAGCTAAATAACACCATGCGAGATTAACGAAGAGGTGGGCCCTGTACCTTCTTAACTGTAAGACATGTGTATGTTAGTCACTGTGTGGAAGTAGGCTTTGAGAAATAAATTTGGCTAAAAATAAAAGAGAAAAGTGAAAACCCTGGGCCCAAGGGGAGATTGGACATGTGGACAAAAGAAAAAATAGATAAGGTTAAAGGGAAGATAAAGGAAATAGAGAAGACAAGAGGAAAAAGTAAAGAGACAAAAGGAATAGTAAAGAGAAATAGGAATAAGGTAAAGAGAAAGGCGCCGCAGATTTGGACAGAAGCCCTCAAGGAGGCGATTTTAGATGGGCCTAAAATCCTGCAATATCACTTGGTGAATTACAGGTCAGTTCAGGGAACTGGTTGTGTAGAATGAAAAATGCAATTATAAGATTCCCACTCGTACACTCGTTGACGAACAGCGTCTGACGCAGTCTGTCTTTGAGTATCTACACCTCATAAGGCAGCAGAAATTTAGATATAAAAAGGAAAAAAGGAAAAAGGAACAAGGACAAAGGAGCGGCAAGAAGAAGCATGCTATAGGAAAGTATGAATGAGTCGACGTTGAGAATTGAGGGTTGGATGCTGTTTGTGTTTTTGGGAGAATGTTGAATTTGTTGTGTGTTTTTTTACTTTGAGAGTTTGCTTTGTGTCTTTGTTGGATGATTGATCTGTGTGTGTGTGTGTGTGTGTGTGTGTGTGTGTGTGTGTGTGTGTGTGTGTGTGTGTGTGTGTGTGTGTGTGTGTGTGTGTGTGTGTGTGTGTGTGGAGCTGTGCTCTGGTTGTGTGTGAAAGGTCGCAGAAAGGGTTGGATTAGGGAGTTTATGTTAATGTGATAGATTTCATATTGAATAGGCATAGGTTGTGGTTGAGGACAGGTGATTTAGTAATTTATAAGGAAAAATATTTTGTCTTTAGTGTTAAAACATATGAGCCTAAAAAAAGAGGACTTTATAAATATTGCTGAAACTTATGAGCCTTTGAGGGGACTTTGATAAAGAGCTATGAGCCTCTTTCGAGGGGACGTCTTGAATCTGTTGAGAACATATGAGCCCCAAGAAGAACGTTTATGAAAGAAGTGTGAAGATATGTGAGGATATTCTCAGTGAGTCTGTGTGAGTGAGTGTGTGTGTGTTCTTTGTGTCTGACCTTGTACCTTGCTGTATGAAGTCTATTTGATCTTTAGGACACAGGGCTAGAATATATATATACTGGAAGTTTTGCTAATTTTAAGAGTGGAGCAAGGGGGGATGCCCCATATAGAATACAAATAAGATTGATCTTCCTAATAAGGGTAGTCCTGAGGGTGCTCCCTTCCCTTTTTTCCTTGTAAGGTACAAGCTAAAAAAAAAAAAAAGAAAAAAAAGAGAGGTTAAAACATTATAATTTAATTCTGATAGTTTGACAGTTTTAAGGATATTTGAATTAAGATAGGAGATTTAAGATGTTATTGGAGTGACACAAACTAAAGTTTCTGAATGGATAATGTATTGTATGTAATTATACTTTGGCAGTTGTTAATAGTTGAACGTTTAAAAGAGGGAAAAATATTTGTTGTAGATAAAAATGACCTAAGTGTTGTAATTTATTGCATTGTTTATGAGGACCTCGGGGGTTCATAAGATACTGAACTCTTGTCTGTTTTCTCTTTTTCTTCCCTTATCCACCTGGGGTGTGTGAGAGTTTGGGGAGGAGACGAGTGCGTCTGAATTGGGATCTTCCAAAGTGCAGACGAGAAGGCGGCTGGCCAGTGTGTCACATGGATTGAGGTTTGCTGACGATAGAGTGGGCAGCTCCTGAATTCAGTCTGATCAAGGCCAGTGCTGTTTTATCCACAAACTCTTTTGACAAAAAGCCTGCATTTAAATGAATGTGTGTACACTACATTTATAGTCATTATTGTTGATACAGTTTTAGTTTGCTTTCACTTATAGATTATCATTAGCATATTTCATAATTTGGGGGATAACAGAGTACATCCATTCATTCATCTATGCATGAGATATTATATGCTATGGTTATTTACATGAGAGGCTTGGCAACAGACTGACCAGTTGATGCATTTAATTAAGGAAGGGAGTATAGGTGTTTGGGGGGTTTAAATACTGAGGAGAGTTCCGGATGTGAGTTTCATTGTCTGTGTGTGGTTTAGTTTGCTTTCAGCTGCATTAGGGATTCAATATTGGGATTATTTTGATGACTCTAAGGTGATTAAGTGTGAGTATTGGATGATAATTAGATAACTGTCTTGCAGTGGATACTGTGGGTGATAGTTTGTCCCTTGTGGGAGCAAGTAACCTTTTTGAGCCTTTTTTGAGGATTGAATCTGCATATGCACATGTGTGTCATTTAGTTGGATCAGTGAGGAAGAACCGAGGGTTTAAGAAAACGGATGGTTCTCCAATACAGCATCATGCTTAGATAATGGATTGTTGCAGGCTGTGAAATGTGCAGCACATAAAATAGATGTGTCGAAGGGTTACACAGGGGAATAAAGCGGCTGATGAAGCTGCAAAAGCTGTCACAGGAGCAGACAAATTGGGCAAAGTTCTTCTGGTTACTCATGAAGTTCATCACCTTCACATCATCGCTACCTCAGAAACAACACTACCCTAAGAAGAGATGAAATGTTACCAGAATGAGACATCACTATGAGCCGACCAGGATCCACTGTTGTGGTAGAAAACTACGCACTGAAGTATCCATACATTGCTCAGATAGCGAGGCAGAAGTTGGTCATACCTGGCACTTCAGTGAGGTCAGAATGGGTGTTTTCATCCGAGTGTCACGTTCATATTGCACCAGCAATAAGCATCATATGTTTTGTGGGTTTTTTTGTAAAAAATAAATAAATAAATAAATAATAATAATAATGATAAATTCTAATATAAATCGAACTCTACTAAATTAATTAAAAAATATTCATACTCAATTTCATGGTGCTTTTGACAGTCCTATCATGCGCACATGATTGCAGGAGGGGACAGCGTTGCGTGAATGGATTTACCCCTCCCACTTGTGGTAGTTTTACTGATATTTCTTATCCAGTGCGGATTGGCCATTAATATTACCGACGTCCTGTGGTAAAGTGACATTACCCCACGTGCCCATGTAAAACTAATCCCGTCCAAATAGTGCTTTAGAGGGACAAAAAGGAAAGAAGTGGGGAGAAACTGTAAGTGATTCAGAGACACAAAGAGAGACAGGAAAAGAGAAGATGAGACAAGAGAGTGAAAGAGGAGAGAGGACACTGACTTCTATATCAGTTGCTGCCACGTGTGAGACTGAAAGGCACACAGACACACAGACAGACAGACAGACACACAGACAGACAGACAGACAGACAGACAGACACACACACACACACACACACACACACACACACGGTTATTTTGGCTGGCCCTACAGTGAACTGTGTGTGTTTGGCATGTGATGTGTGTGTGAGACTGGCA
Organism: Epinephelus awoara; assembly: GCA_035609425.1. NCBI lineage: Eukaryota > Metazoa > Chordata > Actinopteri > Perciformes > Serranidae > Epinephelus > Epinephelus awoara. Next base: position 36,409,320 of record CM069310.1, on the reverse strand, counting down.
GAGTGCGAACTAAATTAACTGGTAAAGGGTGACAGGCTTTGAGTGTGTGTGTGTGTGTGTGTGTGTGTGTGTGTGTGTGTGTGTGTGTGTGTGTGTGAGAGTGCGTGTGTGTGTGTGTGAGTGCGTGTTCACTCCAGTGGAGGGCAAAAAAACTGAGAAGAAGAGGTCGAGGGAAAGATGGAAACAAGGAGAGAAGAAAGGAAGGAATGAGGAAGTGACATTCACACCAAGCCGGATTTCTGTCTGAAAATTATGCAAGAAAATTCATAAAAAACAAATTTGTGGATTCTTACTGTAATTTAGTGCAGGGGACGAATATTTGGACAGACCTCCATTTCAGTAGATTTCTGCTTTTAGAAATACATGTTTGACCAATGAAAAGTTTTCTGTCTGTCAAGTAGCTGCCCATTAGCTGCCCACTCCACAGCATGAAACGGCACAATAAAAGCTCTGTGCTGGAAATTCACTGCGCTTAGAAATATAGTGTGTTTTTTTACAAACTTGACATTTGTCCATTTGCAATGGGACCGCGACCCACTTTTAGACCATGACCCACCAGTTGGGGACCACTACTTTAGAGAGACACAGCTCACTTAAGCTGAGTCTTACTGCAGTCAAGTCCAAGTCCAGCTGGAGTCTATTTTTTAAATGTCCAGCCCTGCTCCCAGACAATGAAACAGTGACTGAGATACAGAAAGTCTTTTTTTCCATGTTGCTGATGGAAGCCTCTCTACAGCTCTGCAGCTGTTTCCACATCACATCGGCTGGCACTTATTCATCCTACTCACCAATTAAAATGAGTCTGATTAGTTTACATGTGTGTGTGTGCCTCCCCAGTGATGAATGTGCTCTAATTTGGGCAGTGAGCTCTGTTCAGTGTAATGGTGTCTGTAAACCATGAGGATCTTTTTACTCATATTCAACTGTTGAGACTCGGCATCCCTGTCTCCCCTGGCACACGCTCACTTCTACAACAATATGATGCCAAATTTAGATCACTATATTAATTTTCAAAAGAGTCTCCCATTCTGAGTTTTCCTATTCCAGAATTAATTAAATTGCAGTCTTTCTCTGATTTTTGTGCTGCATTTCAGAAAAGTTGAGCCTGTTTTATTTGAACACAACACAGAATATTAATAGTGTGTTTAACTGAGAGCAGAGGAGAATCAAAGAGGAGTTTTAATCTGGTTTTAACAATTAAAAAACAGTAGGTGGAAAGCTGCTTTCAGTCCTGTCTCTTACTTTTTACAGGCTCCATGTTGGGTGCAGCGGCTGAGCGGAACTCTGATCACACAGCTGGTGAAAGCAACAAACAAGGCATGATGGTCCTTATCTAGCTCCAGTCCCAGAACCCTCCTGTCCTCCTGACCTTGAACATTACACCTGCACACACAGACACAGAGCAGATTATAATCATATCAACGTGGATGTTAAATAGTTTAGTAGAGTATTTTAACTCAAGTCTTACTTGGACGGGTTGTAGATGTCAATGTCCTCCAGCAGTTTGGATCCGAAGCTGTCGTTGGGATGTGTGCTGGCCAAAACCTTCAGGACTCTGCCATCATCTGACCCCAGGAACATCACCGTCCGGTCCTTGTAGGGTCCCGCCGACACATCCACCACAATCTGAGTCAGTTTCGATCTAGTTTAAAAAAAAAAAAAAAAAGATGCTTGGTGGCCTGTGAGAAACTATAAAATCTGCAAGTCTTGCCAAGATAACTTTGTGTATATTCATGTAACTGATAACATTAGAGAATACATTAACCAAGACATTCTTGTATTTAGTGTAGATATCTAAATATGCATTATAAAGCAGTGATCAGTTTCACATGACATGAAATTGCATTAAAAAATTATCAATGTACAGGTCGCCGCCATGGAGCACTTTTATGTCTCCACCAATGTGAAAATCAAACCTACGCCCTTGCTGATAGTGAACATGAAACCATAAAATAAAGCAATCTTATGTCTTAAATCTTAAGTACAAACAGAATGGGGGGGGGGGGACTGAACTCCAAACCACAGTGATTCAGTTAAAAGCGACTGTAAAAAAGTACTGAGAGCTGAACACACAGAGACAAACGCCTTTCTGTCTGGTCTCCTGCAGACAGAAGCCAGACTTTTGGACCTACACCTGAGAGGGTCCATCTCCACCATGGTTTGGTGTGGCACGGTGCGTCAAAACTAACAATGGAAAAGAAATTACTCAGCACAGCCAAAAGTGTCAATGGAAAAAGGATATTAGCTGCTGATGTTGATTACAGCTCATATTCCTACTATTTCTGAAAAACAAACAAACTGATCTCTCTCCATTTTCTCTCAGCCACTGGAATGTGGCTTGAAATTAAAGAAATTTTCTCCAATTTCTTTGTATTTATAGTTTATAGTTGGGTGAAGTTTTGATGTAACTAGCAAATGAATTCTTGAGTTATGGACAAAAAATATGTTTTGTGAGGTCACACTGACCTTTGACCTTTAACCACCAAAATCTAATCAGTTCACTGCTGAGTCCAAGTGGACGTTTGTGTCAAATTTTAATTTAATTTATTTTTAAAGGCCAAAGCTGCGAAACCGAAGCAGGGTGAGAGACCAAGGCCAGTTATCGACCGGTTCCACAACTTCCAGACCAAGGAAAAAGTAATTCATGAGGCCCAGAGGAGGAGAGCCGATTTGCAATATGAAGGCAAATCCATCGCTATCTACGAGAATTATACACCTGAAGTTATGGAGCAGTGGGCCCCATACCAGGAGGTTAAGGGTCAGCTTTGGATTTAGGCCTGTTCTCCAGTACCCAGCCAGGCTGTCGATAACAACGAAGACTGGGGACAAATTGCAGTTCGCATCTGTTGACGAAGCCAAGAAGTATCTTTTGGCTAGTTACGCCTAACACAGATTGCAACAAATACGGTAATATGAGCTGTCCTGGTGGCCTGTAAATATGGTGAAGACTGTGTTTCTTAAATACTGACATAGTAGCCAATGTGCATTGACCTAAGTTTGTAATTCATGGCTGAATCCATGTAAAATAGCTTACTGTTATACTGGTTCAGATAGTTTAAACTCTGCTACATGTAGTGTTTTTGACATTTTAAGTTTGCTGTTGATGTGTGGCGTTTGGAATGGAGAGGTAGTCGACGTGGTGCAATCACACTCCAATGTAGAATATATCTGCCTTTAATTGCTCACACATAGAGGAAAAATGCACTATTGTCATCTTTAGATTTAATGTTCACTGGTATAAGTAATTTACATGGTCTGTTATGTTGTTGTTGTTGTTTTTTGTTAGTTAGTTTGTTTTTCCTGATTTTTTTGTTTATGTCTTTTTATGTAAAAAAAGAAAATCTTCTTTTTTCTCTGTTTTTTAAAAAAAAATGTATATAACATATTGGATCTCAGGGGAGGTGCTTTTCTAAACACAGGTGATATTAGCCCAAGACCAAACAATTTTTTGTGAGTATCTGTGCAACTGTATGATGGGTTTTACTGTAGTTCTAAACTGCTATGACAGGACCCCTTGTTTAGGCTGTGGTGCTTTGTCTGAGATCCTATATTTTTGTGTTTTGCCAATTCATAAGTTAGAGAAATGGCACAATCCCACTAACGTGCTACCTTAAAGTGTTTTGTTTTGTTTGTTTCTTTGTTCTGTTTTGTTTAGTTTTGTTGTTTTTCTTGTTTGCTTGTTCTTTATATTTTCGTGTTATGTGCTACATTATATTGTTTACATTGGGGTAAGGTTACTTTAACAGAAACAGAGGTGTTAGGGACAGGAGAGGATTAACCTTTGTTGGGAAGGACAACAAGAAAGTGCTACTGTATCTGATACAAAGTTTGATGTTTCCTTCAGGATTAGGGTGTGTGTGTGTGCGTATGTGCCTTTTTTTTTGTTTGTTTGTTTGTCTGCTTTCTTCCCCGTTTACACTGTTCAGGTTATGTTGTATCTTAAGGGACCATGCCAGTGAGTGGTAGAAATATCCGCTTCATTTCTTGGATGTTTAAAGGGATGAACAGCGTCACCAAATCCAGCAAGGTAATCACACACCTACAGCACCTCAGGGGAGACCTTTGTTTTCTCCATGAGACACACCTTTGCACTTCAGATATTGCTGGTATCAAAAAGCCATGTGTGACCGGATGGATGATTTTCCCTCCCTACCACTATATGGCACTGTGCCAGACTCCCAGACACTTTAATCTACATGCTGCCTTGATGTGTTACCCACTAGATTTCTAAAGTCTGTGCTGAGCAGTTTGTTACCACCACTCGCTCACATAGTTAACATGTCACTACAGTCTGGAACATTCCCAAAGGCCTTGAAAACTGCGGTCATAAAGCCTCTCCTAAAGAAGAGCAGTCTTGATGCCACAGTACTGAACAACTACCGGCCCATTTCAAATCTGCCGTTTTTAGGCAAACTCCTTGAGAAAGTTGTTTACCAACAGCTGACTGACTTTCTCCTAATGAACAACTCCTTTGATGTTTTCCAGTCAGGTTTTAGACCCCATCACAGCACTGAGACCGCTCTTGTTAAGGTGACAAATGACATCCGCCTGAACACTGACGCAGGCAAAGTCTCAGTTTTAGTCCTGCTAGATCTGAGTGCTGCTTTTGACACTGTCGATCATGAGATCCTGTTACAGAGATTAGAGGACTGGGTGGGCATCTCTGGCAATGCTCTAAATTGGTTGAAGTCCTATCTAGAAGACAGGAGGTACTTTGTTGAAATTGGTAACTGTGCCTCAGACCACATGGCCTTGACCTGTGGGGTGCCCCAAGGGTCAATCCTGGGACCCTTTTCTGTTCAATCTATACATGCTGCCTTTAGGCCAGTTAATACAAAGTAATAATGTGTCCTACCACAATTATGCAGACGACACTCAGATCTATGTGTCACTGACAGCAGGTGAATATGGACCAGTAGATTCACTCTGTCACTGCATCCAACAGGTCAGTGTGTGGATGCAAAACAACTTTCTCCAGCTAAATTCAGAAAAGACTGAAGTCATCGTATTTGGTCCACAGAAACAAAGAGAAAGTGTCAGCAGTCACCTCCAATCTCTCTCTCTAAAACCTACAAATCAGGTTAGAAATCTCGGGGTAATAATGGACTCAGACTTGAACTTTAACAGCCACATCAAATCAATAACATCAGCAGCCTTTTACCATCTAAAAAACATTGCCAAAATCAAAGGTATAGTGTCTAAACCTGACTTGGAGAGACTTATCCATGCATTTGTCTCTAGTAGGTTAGACTACTGTAACGGCCTGCTCACTGGCCTCTCCAAACGGGCCGTAAGACAGCTGCAGTACATCCAGAATGCTGCTGCTCGGGTCCTGACCAGAACCAGGAAGTACGAGCACATTAGTCCTGTGCTCAGGTCTCTACACTGGCTTCCTGTGGCTCAGAGAATAGACTTTAAAGCAGCTCTGCTTGTGTACAAGTCTCTCCACGGCCTAGCACCAAAGTACATCTCTGACATGTTAGTGCCATATGAACCATCTCGGACTCTGAGGACCTCAGGGACCAGCCTCCTGCTGGTGCCCAGAGTCAGGACTAAACATGGGGAATCAGGGTTCCAGTTTTATGCAGCTAAAATCTGGAACAGTCTTTCTGAAGATGTGAGACAGGCCTCTACTCTGACAATGTTCAAATCTAGGCTCAAAACAGCTCTATTTCACTGTGCATATGACTGAAAGGATCTTATCTGCACTCTTCTCTTTTAAAGTTCATTTTATAATGATTATTTATGTTTTTATTTTGTATTGTGATTTTAATGCATTTTCTTCTTCTGTAAAGCACTTTGTGTACGAATTGTGCTCTACAAATAAACTTGCCTTGCCTTGCCTTGCCTTAATTAAGAGGTGGCGCCATGTGCCCTGAGAAATACAGGAAGCTAGCCGCCCCCCTTATTCTTTTGCTTCCTCCTTGAGCCAACATCCGGGTTGGTGTGGCGGAGAAAATTGTTTGGCGTAGCCAAGAGTGTGGCGCACGAGACTCCCCACGCCTGAGCTCACTGGTGGAGTGGAGCATTGTTTGGCATGGCCAAGATATCGCGTCTTGGCTCATCGGCATCCCCAATTAAAGTGCCCTGGTGTGGCTGCGGGTCGGGGGAGCAACTTTGTGCGGGCTTTTGCTGGGCGCAGCTTGGTTTCCATGAGTGTTGAGCAGTGAGTTTCGTTGCTCTTACCCACCTGCTCTCTGCAAGGCTTCACCTGCGTTCTCCGGCTGCGCTCCAGTGTGCGCCTGTCTCCAGCTGCCACACTCTGGGACAGACTGCTGTTTTGGCTCTCTCTTTTCCTGCAGATACTCTTGCTTCAGAGGACTGTTTTGGCTTTCTTTTTGGCCCGCCTGGTTAATACTGCTTTGTTTCATTTCTTTTCTCTTCTTTTTCTGAGGCGGATTAGTTCTGTGGCCTCAGTTCATTTGGTTAGTTATTGTTTTTTGTCTCAGTTATCTACTATTAATTTGCACAAGTGTATTTGATTTATTTGTAAGATTTATTTGATTTGCTTCACTCCAGTATTGGTGTATTTGGATTTTGTTTATTTTGTGTATACATACTTTTTTTGGGTTTATTTTGGCTGTGCTCAGGTAGTGTGATTTTAATGTATTTTACTTCAACTGGTTTTGGTAATTATATGTCACTCTTTTAGCAACTGTCTTCTTTCTTTTGTTTAACAGGTGCTGGTGGTCGAAGCGAGCAGCAGCCCAAATCCCCTGGTGGTGGTGTCCCTTCACGATTCCTTTGTTGTTGGTGTGCTGTGTGACGGGTGGTGTTTAGTTTTTTTTTGGATCCCTAACCCTCTTGATTTTCTGCTGCTGGGGTAAGCCCCAGCCCTGTCTCTCACGTGCCCCTGCCTACCGACAGTTGTTTTACCAAGCCTTTATAATGATGCCTAACCTGTAGCTACAGCATGTTATTTCATTAAATAAAGATATATATTTTTTGGGAACACGTCTTCTGCCCTGTGTGTCGACGAACCTGTGTGCCCTGTGCTTAAGTAGTTAAACCCAATTTAATAATTTCCTGGGGTGAAATGCCCTTAGGTGGCATTGTCAACAGTCCCCCTTATCCCCTTGCTCATGCCACGCATATATGGGTTACTTATGTCATTCTAGGTTCTCTGAGAGGGCTAGAGGGGCGGCTATTATTATTCATAGGGATATTGCTTATGAACCAACTACTGTTATATCTGACCCAAATGGTCGATACGTTATAGTGTGCGGCAGATTACAGAATACTCCCGTAGTACTGGCCTCACTTTGCGCTCCAACTTGGGATGATGAAAAATATATATCCAAATTCTTCTCCTCCATACCTAATCTCAGGTCTTTGCAAAGTAACAAGTCACCGGGCCCTGATGGTTTTACCACAGTTTTATAAAGCCTTCGTAACAGTACTTGCCCCAGTCTTAGTAACAGTATTTAATGATTCCCGTCTGAAAAGTCATCTTCCATCTAGCTTATCAGAGGCCTCTATTACCTTGTTGCTTAAAAAAGAACAAGGACCCAATACTGTGTGGCAGCTAAAGGCCAATCTTTCTCTTATATGTAGACTTTAAGATATTGGCTCTTGGCTTCTCATCTTCAAAAAGTTATACCAAGCCTGAGCAACCCTGATCAGACAGGTTTCATTTCAGGAAGGCAGTCGTTTTCAAATATCAGAAGGTTGTGAAATATTCTTTTTTCTCCTACCACTAATTCTCCAGAAATCATACTTTAGATGTCGTTAGATGCGAAAAAAGCATATGATAGGGTATCTGTTGTACACTCAAAAAAAATAGTAGCATCCATAAATATTAATGGTATAAAATCTGGCCTTTTTTCATTGTCCCTGTTATTGTTTGCCCTTGCAGTAGAAAGCAAAGCTCTCGATTTACTGGTCAATCTACGTTCCAACCCTCACCTATGGTCACAAGCTCTGGGTAGTCGGGTAGACAAAATCGCGAGTACAAGCAGCCGAAAAGAGTTTCCTTCGCAGGGTGGCTGGGCTCAGCCTTAGAGATAGGGTGAGGAGCTCGGACATCCGGGAGGGACTCGGAGTAGAGCCGCTGCTCCTCCACATCGAGAGAAGCCAGTTGAGGTGATTCGGGCATCTACTAAGGATGCCTTCCGGACGCCTCCCCTGGGAGGTGTTTTGGGGCCACCCCAGGACACGCTGGAGGGATTACATCACCTGGCTGGCCTGGGAACGCCTCGAGGTTCCCTCAGAGGAGCTGACGGAAGTGGCTGGGGAGAGGAATGGGCTTCTTTGCTGACGCTGCTGCCCCTGCGACCCGGACCCGGATAAGCGGAGGACGACGAGTACAAGTACGGACGACGAGTTTCTAGTTATAAACTTAACATCGGAAAAGGTAAATATTTTCCAATAAATTCACCAACTGATAAGTATCCTCAGGCTCTCTTTCCTTTTCGGAAGGTTTCAGAGGGAATTAAATACCTAGGTATCTTCATCCCCAAGTCATTTGTGGATCTCTTTTCTAAAAATTTTCACATATTGTTAGATCGTTGTAAATTGGACTTATCCAGATGATCTTCCCTTCCGCTGTCTTTAATGGGTTGTGTTAACTTGATAAAAATGGTGGTGCTACCTCAGTTTCTGTATGTTTTACAACATGTACCAATATTTGTAAGAAAGCCTTTTTTTCCCCTCATTGGACCGATTGATATTCATTTTTATGGCGCAATAAACTCGTATTAGGAAAACTGTCCTTCAGCTCCCCAAGTTCAAAGGGGGCCTGGCTCTACCCAATTTCTGCCAGTATTACTGGTCTTGTAATATTTACAAACATCTTTTTTGGAATATGAATATGAAATCAGGCTAACTACATTGGGCCCAGATGGACACAACATCTTCAAATCTTTCCCTCTGGTCAGTGGTCTGCTCCCAGCTTCCTCTTCCAATTAGACATTTTGTGCAAAATCTGATTGTAACCAAGTCCTTAAAAGTCAGTTTAGGAGACATTTTGGCCTTCATGCATTATCAAGTCTAGCTCCAGTTTTTCAAAATCACTTATTCTTACCATCTTGTTCACATCCAGTTTTTCAGACCTGGTCATACAAGGGTCTGCAGACCATTTACGACTTGTATGATGAAGAGGTGTTTTACTCATTTGCAGACTCAGCTAAACGTAATCTTCCAAATACTCACCTGTTCCAATTTCTTCAGATTAGACATTTTATACAGAATTCCTGCAATTTCCCAATTGTCCCCCTGACTCTATGATGGACTCTTTTCTATCACTTGACACTAGACTAAAGAAGCTAACTTCTGTTATTTATGATCATACTTTCAAGTTTAGCATAAGAAGGAGAAAAAAATAAGATGGGCTATAATATCATATCATACAACAGCAGGATCCGACCAGGCAATCTGATGGGTCAACTAGACATTAGAACGTTCATCAGCATTACAGATAACTTAAAATATCACTCCGCAATTTCCATGTCAACACTATAACTTCCTGAGCTGAATCAAAAGCCAGTCGACTACAATACTGAAACAAAACGGATCATGTTAAAATCAACTTTCTTTGATGAATATGATTCATGGTGATGTTAGATTGCTGCTTGACTGCTCCGTTAATACAGGCGCAGCAAGACAGACAACAAACAGTTTTGTGACTGCACTGATAATGTTAAGGCATAAATTAAAAGACTGTTATTTTCTTTATCATTCCTTTGCTATGGTTTTAGAATTATGTAATTTACGTAGCACGGAAAAAGAGGCATAGGTGAGCTGATCAATTAATTAATGTCAGCTGTGCAGGTGCACTTCCTTTGTCTCCTGCACAGAGAAACAAGTTGGAGAAATGTCATTTACATCAGTACTAAGATGACTGCAGAGACACTGTTGGAATGTATATGTGTATATGTTTGACAGTAGCACAAGTAACAATAATCTACAACTTACATATAAAGTACGTAGCTTGCAAGCTGCGGTGTTACGCAAGCAGCGGGAGTGACCCTCTGATAATCATTCATACATTCATATAGTGTAAGTTGTGTGACGGTGCTGTGTGTAGATATGGTTATTAATTTCATTCACTTAATGTGTTGTCGATCTCTGAGTTGATTATAAGGTGTTTGTTCAGTGACTTATTGTTTTGATAGCGCAAATTTTATTTCAGATGTTATGTGTGAATGAAATAAGTTAAAGAAAATGAGTCATTTTATTCATTGATGGGCTTTATGAATATTAGTTGGAAATACGGATTTATTGTATTTGGGATTAAAAGCTAAAATAAAAATAATTCAATAATTATTACAAATATTGCTGAAAACAGCATATTTTGAAAATTACAATAAATACATTTAATAAATATTCGGCACAGCATGAGATTGATTATATTAACAAGTGTATTCGACATGAAAATACGATGTTTTGATGTAATCATTAATAATTTGATTGAATGAGGTGATTTATGTGATTTAAGACATGCATTTATTGGTTGAATTAACTGACAGGATTTATGTTTCTCTCTTTGTCTACCTAGTATTCAAAAACTGATCATCATTTGAACAAGTGAAGCTAATGTGTCGAGTTGTCCCGCGTCTTCTGTTGCTGTCTACGCTGAGTCGAGTTCAAGCAGGCATTGAGGCTGAAACCCAGGAGAAACTCATCAGAAAATGTTTCTGAAAGGCTCAATGCAAACAAATCTGGATTGAAGCAAAATATTTCTGCTCTAAAGTGATTGGTCAATAATACTACACTAGAAAGCCTGTGTGTGCGAGTGTGTGCATGTGTGTTACCTGCTGGAGGTCCTGGTGAAGCAGGGCCGGTCGTTGACGGAGGGGACAGCTTCATCCATCAGAGGATAGGACTTGATAAATGTCAGTGTCTCGTCTGGGAACTGAACTGATGATTTGTAGTCTGCAGCTGGACCATCGCCTGCACAAGTACCGGGCCTGGAGGTAAAAAAAAAACAACAAAAAAACATTTCATGTTAAAATGCTGCTGTGAACTCTTTACTGTGCTACACAGAGATACAGTATTTTTAGATAACCCTAACAGTGGTGTCTCACCGTGGTCTGGGAACCTGCTCGTCAGGTACTGGAGTCCAGGACGAGTCACTGGTCCGCTGCTCCTTGAATTTACCATTGAAGACTTTCTCTATATCGTCCATGTAGAACGCACAAACTGCCGAGCCAGGGATACTGCAGAGAACCACAGACAGATTCACGTTTAATAAGCTGTTCAGAGAGCAGGAGGACATTCTGAGACTGTGACGAGGGGAGCTCAGAGGACATTTTCTCCATGTCAGACCAAACCTTCAAACCTAACTGAGTCAGTAAACCAAAACTGAAAATAAACCAAAACTAATAGCTAAAAAAAACTAAAAGCCTACAAGCACTCTGCTGAGTTTCTGACCCACAGCACAACAAACATGATATGGTCCAGCGTGTAAATTTATAAAGTTCAATGGACACATAAGAGGAGCCTCTCTACTGTAACACTGAGTTCAACACGTTGAGCAGGAAAAACTACTGAGGTGAACTTCCTTGAGTAGAACAAGGACTTAAAGGACGACAGAAAGAAAAAACACAGAAATGCAAGAAGGGAACAATGACGGAAAAAAAATAAAGAAAAAACAGAAATAAGGGAAGACTTTTTTCCCCCTCTTTTAATGCATAAATAGTTTTGTTAATCTTGTGAGAAACGTTGTTGACACAATATATTCCTAATATATACCTTAATCATAACTGTAGAACCAAGTCTTAATGACTGAGGAGCCGATTAAATGTCCCCACTTCCTAAAATAGTTTCACTTCTCAAAAATATACCCTAACATTCTAATAATGCCCTCATATTCCAAAATGTCCCCACTTTTCACAAAAGTGCCTCACTTTCAAAACCAAAAAAAAGTCCTGAATTAAAAAAAATGTCTTCACTTCACTGCCCTTATTTTCTAAATAAATCCTCAATTTCTAAAAAAAATAAATAAATAAAAAAAAAAATCCTAACATTCTAAAAAAAATCTTTGTAAAAACTCTCTTCAAGTTTTGAAAAATGTCCTCACTTTTACTCACTTTGGACTTATGTTCTCGCTTTCTAAAAATGTCTTCATGTCCTAAAGACTGTCCTCAATTTTTATTGTCATTTCCTCACTCCTCATGTTCAAGACTGACACTGGTCCTCACAAAGACAGAAAGATGTGCACCTGTTGGCCTGAGTGGTGAAGACTCCGACCACAGCAGGTCTCTGGTTGATCTGCAGCACATTGGTGAGAGACTGAAGAATGTCAAAGTAGAAGAACGACTCTCCAGGAACTGAACAGTTCAGACGAGCCTGAATAGACACACACACACACACACACACACACACACACACACACACACACACACACACATGCGAAGCGCTGAGTTGTGGAACAGCCATAAAAAATACCACAACATTAATGAGCTAATGTGTCTGAAAAATGCCAATAAAAGACTCAAATTCAACTCACATTGTGACATTCATCATTAGGGCTGAGTACTGGAACTTGATACCTTTGAGGTATCAACCAAAAGTCGTATTGACACTTCTACAGTCATATGATACCTACATTGGATCCTTTTTGTACCTTTTTGATCTAGAGACAAATTATTATTTGGATGTGCAGCTGCAACCCGTACAGTCTGAGGTGTTGTGAAGTCAAGCGTAGTGTATTTGATGGAGTTAGCAGTTCAGCATGCTGAGATGCCACTAAATCACTCAAAAGCAATTAAAGTACTTTACTAAATGCTTCCATTCACATGATGGGTATTGAATGAAGTAGAAGTAGTAAAAGGTTTTGCCATCACTTCCATCCACTATTATCCTACATTATTCTCACACATCAGAGAACCTCAAAGTACAATCGTAGTTCATGTTCTTTGTTTAACTCATTCAGTGTGAAGTCACCTTGAGGAAGGAAGTCCAGTATCTCTCCAGAACTCTGGGAGAACCTCCATTATCGTTCTTACAAACCCGGGCCACTCGAGAAAACACCACCTGGACAGAGACAGAGGGAGAGATGGCTTTACTACAGGTGTTTATGACGTCTGCTCTCTGGATTCATTTAGTCTCATTCATGGCCTTCACTTGGAGGGTGCCAAGATTTGCACCATCTTACAGGTTAAAATTGTTGGGTGTCACTAATAAACTGGGCCGCTAACCATGAGCCGACAACCCTCTTACAGATTGCGTGGTAACTTCCACTGTGATAAGTGATCACCAACTCATTTTATAATCCAGAGAGTTTGGAAAAAACACAACTTCTGAACACCTGTAGGACAACTGGTGCATCAGAGAAGACCCTGGGTAGGCTTCAATGGAACAAAGAACTCCCACCACTGTCTTCTGCAATTGCAATTATAAGATAATTACTGACAACAATATTTGGATTCAGAGACATTCATCAAGTTTTATTTTATCAGGGATTACCTTCCTAAGTAACATGATGAAGGTCTCTGCACTCAAACACTGTTCTTATTGCAAGTACAGAACACAGTGTGTGGGAGTTCTTTGTTACTAAATGCTACTAAATCCAGAGAGTTTTAAAATACTAACATCTAAATCAGTTTGTAAAGCAGAGAGCTCGTTTCTCTTAATATCGTGTATTAAGGATAACCTGAGAATAAAGAAAACCACCAGATGGCATAGTTCTGTTGAAAATAATTTGTTTTTGTGCAGAGAAAGACGAGAACAGAATCAACTGGTTTAAGGTGAGACAGCTCAGTCTCTGTTTTTTAGGTTCTAGGATCAAACCACAGGTGAAGTGGATAATACTGTTCATCTTGTTACAATGCAATGTTCTGCTATGAAACCTTTGGCATTTATGTGGATGCCACTTGAAACACTCTACCCACCCACACATCACAGTGATCCCCCCAGGAGGACAATGCACCATGCCACACCACAAAAATTATTTAGGAATGACCAAAAGAAGTGACAAAGAGCTCAAGAGCTGCCTTGAGCTCTTGTCATGGTGCTCAGGCCATAGACTTTTTGCATGCCACACATTTTGACATGTCACAGTCGGACAGATGCAGGTTTATTGGTATTGTGCATGCTGGCAAACTGAGCCATCATTAATGTTGTCAATTTCCCCTGATCTCTTCCTATTATGACAAGTCAAGACGTCTGCTGTGATAAAGGCTTATTCCTGAACAGTTTTTATTGTGTGGCCAAGGAAAGTGGGTGCTGTGGGTGCTGCAGCACCACCTATTGACAAGAGGTGGAACAACACAGTCTGTAAATAGTTGGCTATTTTACCATGACTCAGGTCAGGTCAGAGTGCAAGGGTCCGGGTCAGCTAAACTTGAGAACAGATTTGCAGTAGTGGGAGCTAATCAATAGCGCAGACAGGCTGAAAAAGATCAGAATATTGTCAGGACAGTTTTTGGGCTGCTTTTTGGATCAAGAAAATATCTTGGACATGAGGGGCTTTCACTGCGGGGGCATATCCATGAAGATCAGGAGTTTTATAGCCGGTAGTGATGGAGCAGCAGACAAGCAGATTTAACATAAAAGATGCCCTGGGGACGTGAGTGGTTTAAGAAAACAGACAACTGTATGTCCGACACCATTCAAAAGCAAATACAAAATTTTTTGGGGAGATGGAGTCCAGAGAGAAAATGTGTCTGAGCTGAGGGAGCGCACACTCTTTGGACTAATGGAACCATCTGTGTAAGTATGTCTGAGCAGTTTTCCCAAGCAGTAACTTAACCGCCAGAATAAATGTTCATATTGTAGGTTTCTGCAAACCATGGATAACATTTGTACCTTATTATGTAGCAGACTTTCTGTTTAGACAACATTGTGGTAAATGTGTTGTTATGTTCAGGCATAAAAAGTAGGAACAGATCATCTTTTGACTTAAAATACCCTCTTTTGTTGGCATAATCAAGGCTGGAAATGCCACTGATGTAACACAAAAAAAAAAAAAGGATTTTGTTGTTTGCTAGTCTTGAAAAGCACTCTGCAGCTGGCAGTTGGAGGATGTATACTGCGTCAGCTCTATGCAAAGCCTACATCACAGCCTACACACGTGGTCCATGCCATTGTGACCATATTATGCAGTGGTGTGTCAGTGTCGCTCTGCAGTTACACCTCAGAAACACTAGTCAGCAGTGGAGTTTCTGTGAATGCTGTAAAGTTCAGTTGATTCAAAACACACATTAAACATGGCGTAATTGTCACAACAGCCCCCAGGCAGTAGTGTTTTGGTGTTTGGCCTGTCAATTCCTGTTTTATTTTGTCATCCTCCCTCTTGTGTCATGTCTGGTGTCTTTACTTCCTGTTCCCTCCTTTCCCGCTCTTGTGATTACCTTCCCCCGCCCTAATGTGTTTCACCTGCGTCTCATTGTCTCCCTCTCCCTGTATGTATATATACCATGTGCTCAGTTCGTATTCATCCGTTTGTGAGATACTTACCAGCGTTCCTCCTGCCTGCCTGTCTGTGAATCATCCTGCCTGCCTGCCTGTTTCCTGAGCCTTGCCTTTCCCCTGCCGGTACCTTTGCCTCTGGACTGCCTCCTCGTGTTTGACCCTGCCTGTTACGGTAACTCTGTTTTCGCCTTATCCTCACATGTGCCTCAGCCTGATGACCTGCCCTACTGTGAATGACCCAGCCTGCCTCGTTGACCAAATTCTGCCTGTCTCTAGTTGGTGCCTCTGCCTATCTGTCTGGAAACCCGGTTTTGATCCTGCCAGTCTGGTTATCTGCCTCACACCTGCCCTTGCCTGTTTCTGTGGATTTCTGGATTCCCCAACTACTGCCATCAGCCCATCAGTGTTTTTTTTGTGCCCATTATTAAATATTTTTGTGAACTTTCTATCTGTCTCCTGGTCTTGCATTTGGGTTCTCCTGTCTGAGTTCAGTCGTGACAGTAAGAGCGACAATTTCAAACCCAAGTACACAGATCGGCTTAACTTTAACCCACAGGATTCACAGACAAATCACTTGTCTTTATCTGGAGACATTTTTTCCACAAATACAACATACTAATGTTTTTAACACGAGCCTTACCTTGTACAAATGAGCCTAGTGGCCAGCAGAGATTCCCTCTACTCATATAAAGCCAGGGACAACAGCAACACTTAACAAAGGTAAAGTTACAAAGTTCAGCTCCATTACAATTTATAAGGTTCACTGACAAAACAACTGTCTTATACTAAACATGTATTCCAAACAAATACAACATGCTAATCTTTTTAGCACAAGCCTATGACATTTTACATTGTATAAATTAGCCTAGCAGCTAGCAGAGATTTTCTATTCTCAGTACTTGGTCTGCAACAGTGTTTAGGTGAATGGAGCATCTCAGGTGGTTTCCACATGAGTGCCAGGACCCAAATGTTTCCCATTAGAACACTGTATTATAACCAGATCAATGTTATTCACTTCGCCTGTCAATGGTTTGAATGTTTTGGCTGATCAGTGTACTGTCCTTCAGAGTGAAATGTTGCCAATGTACAACAAAGCCAAAATAATATCTGGAGAGTGTTTTACAGGCAGGATCTTCATTCAGCTGCAGAGATGAGGGTTGTTAATGCAGTGTGCTGCTTTACTGAACTGTGACGAGGTAACCTCAAAGCAGAGGTTGCCATGTAAATGCAGACACTTAAAATGAGTTTAGAAATACAATTTTGCATAAGGATTAGAGATGGGAATCGAGAACCGGTTCCTGTTAAGAACCGGTTCCAAATGGTTCAATTCATCGACATCATTAGCCTTTATGCTTAACAATTCCCTTATCGATTCTTTTCATTATGCCGAATCTATGCTCGTCAGTCAGCAGCACGTTCAACAACAAAGAAGACGTAATGTCAGAGAGACAGAAGCAGTCAAAGCCATGGCATCACTTCTCGCTGTTGTTAGCCTCCCTGGAGCTGCTAGCAACTGTGGAGCCTCGGCGTGTCCCCGCTCCAGGATGCTTTTTTTTTTTTTAAATCTTTCTCATCGTCTTTCTAATCTAGACCATGGCTTTATAATAAAACGTTATGAAAGCAGATGTCTTGGGTTACAAACAACAGGAGGTGATATCATTCACAGGAGGAATCGATAAAGAATTGGATCGATAAGGAGAATTGATGTCACTGATATCAATAAAATCCTATCAATTCCCAGCCCCTAACAGGATTTCAGTCAGACAGAAGTCATTCACTTTTGCCTGAATTTAGTTTGTAGGCTTTGGATAAAGAAGTTACCTTCAGATACAGCTCTGCGGACCGAGACCTGACCTGAAGAAAACACCTGTATTCATCATGCACAGCCAATCAGAGCTGAGTTTACTGCCTTAATACACATTTATGGATACTGTATAATATTGTTCTACACACACACACACACACACACACACACACACACACACACACAGGTGCACCTTGCCGAGGGTGGTGTACTCCACTGCAATCTCACTGAGGAAGAAGTAGACGTAGTTCCCATAGTCAATGGCGTGCAGGAAGTGAGGCTCTGCAGTGAGAATTAGAAGAAGAAGGAGAAGAAAAAGAAGAATGTATGTTATTGACTTGTTCTAATTTCAAGGTAAAACTCTTCTCATATTCTCTCACTGTAGCACATCACATCATATTCAACATGTCCTGACTTACAAAATGCAGTTTAATTCATCGCCAATTTTACCTCACACTTACTGACTCTTTACTTCTCCTAGAATCCAGTTCAAAATCCCCCAGGTATAAAGCAAGGATTTGGGTGACGATGTTTTCAGAAAAAAAACAAAAACGTTTCAGTCTACTGTTGAGGTGTAAAATGAAAAAGTTTGTGACTCGGCCGCCATGTTGGAAACAGTTGAGCTATAACGAAGCAGTGGCCAGAGCAAAATCCTTCTCATGTTACAGCTACACAGGGCACTAAAATATGTTCCCGAGAACATCTGAGGTGAGAAATAGGCAATTAAGTAACACAATCTTGATTCATGTTTGCTAGTACCGGGTTGGACCCCCATTTTAATTCTTGGTGTTATAGATTTAACATTGTGTGATAGCATCACACAGTCACTGCAGATTTGTTGGCTGCACATCCATGATGAGAATCTCCCGTTCCATCACATCCCAAAGGTGCTCGATTGAATTGAGATCTGGTGATTGTGGAGGCAACTGGAGTACAATGAACTCACTGTCATGTTCAAGAAGCCAGTTTGAGATGATTTGAGTTTTGTGACATGGCATGTTATCCTGCTGGAAGTATGAATTTGTAAAAAAGATGTCAGGCGCACACTCTAAGACTCGATGCAAGAGTGTGCCTGACATCTTTTTTCAAATTTGTATTTTTTCCGTCAACGGTCAGCACCTCTCCAATCCTGGTGTGCGCTCCTCCTCTCTCTTCATCCTGCTGGAAGTAGCCTTCAGAAGATGGTTACACTGTAGTCCTAAAGGGATGAACACAGCTACAATACTCAGGTAGGCTTTCAACGATGTTGGTACTAAGGAGCCCAAATTGTGCAAAGAAAATATCCCCCACACCATTACACCACCACAAACCAGCCTGAACCGTTGATACAAGGCAGGATGGATCCATGGTTTTATGTTGTTTACCCCAAATTCTTACCCTACCATCTGAATGTCGCAGCAAAAATCCAGACTCATCAGACCAGGCAACAATTTTTTTGTGTGAATTGTAGCCTCAGTTTCCCGTTTGTAGCTGACAGGAGTGGCACCCAGTGTGGTCTTCTGCTGCTGTTGCCTGTCTGCTTAACGGTTCAAAGTGTTGTTTGTTCAGAGAACATCTGCATGATTGACGATCATGGCGGACGCCAAGCAGACACGCAGGAAGGCAGGCACTGCATCAATGCTCCAAATGCCTCTATACGCCTCAGAAAAGCGTCAATCCTCACCGCAAATGTCATTACTTGTTTTTCTAGTAATTCTGTACTTCATTCTATGTCCAATACATCCACATGTTCTTTCTAAAAACTGTGACCAGGTATGGATCCAAGCTAGAGGTAGCCTACACCTCCTTCATACAAGACTCATGAACACCAACTGAATTAGAATGCCTTCAGGGAAACCAGAGCACACACAGACACTTGGTCGCCTCACAGGGCTTGCACAACTTGCAGCCAATGGACGTAGCCAGCGTCAATGGATGTAGCCAGCGTCTGATCAGACGTCAGCCGGCTACATCGCCTCAGCCAGCCATGCTAAGTCAACAGCTAAATTGGATCCCACAACAGATGCTTTACCCACCTCAGCAGCTAGCCTGTCCCGCTTGGCAGCCAGTCTGGCCTGCGCAACAGCTAGCCTGGCCCCATTGCACTAGCCTGTTGGTCCCTGGCAGCGGCTTGGCAGTGGCGGTGACTGCGGTGGCCTCTCCTGTAGTGTCCGTCCTCTGGCCGAGGACCCAGCAGCTGCTTGCCTTCCCCGCTGGGTCGTTCCAGGGCGTTAGCTCGACACGGCGGTGGCAGTGGCCTCTCAAGCGGAGCTACACCTGCACCAACTACCCTCAGCTCGAAGCGACGGTTCACCAACAACAGCGATGGCTCTCCCAGTAAACTCACAACCGCTGGCTCAGCAGCTGAATGCCTCAACCAATGTGCTGCATCTGGACAACACAACAGCAGCGGTGGCACTCCCAGCGGTGTGGAGCGGACTGAATAACATCCACCCTGCACTCCGGGTGGTGTGGAGCGGACCGAGTAACATCAACCTGTCCCCGGACAGCAACTCTGCTACAGCAGCAGCCCCAGCGGGACTATGCCCTCAGCCACTGGCCCAACAGTAGGACAACAGTAACAATACACAGCGGACCTGTAAGTCTTCACAGAAAAACCCAAGTAATGTTATAACTAAACTTAGAAGGAGGAGACATGACTGTCGCTCTTTTTTGTTACGTCTCACTCCTGCTGTGCACAGGGCATCATGGTGTTTGTTAGTTTGTTCGTCTGTTGTCTTTGTTCGTCCTGTTGTTTGTTCCCAGAAATCATCCTCAACAGCCATCTCACTTTTTCAATGTCAGGTTTTATACAGGTTTTGATGATTTAAGTCGTGATGGAGAATATGTACAGCAGTGCATTAACAATGATAAGAATTTAAGTTGTATGTATAATGTATAAATATTAAATAATGTATAAATAATTATATAAAAAAATACTTTACTACTTTACTAATACTTTTAATATTTCTGCACCTAAATATTAGAAGTCTAAATAAACACCACGATGACCTAGTTTCTTTTCTCTCTAACTCAGGCTGTAGTTTTGATGTGATAGGATGCAGTGAAACATGGCTGAATGACAGCTCTTATATTGGCATCCGGAATTTAGACGGCTACAATTTATATTATAAAAATAGACTTGGTAGAACTGCTGGGGGCACATGTCTTTATGTAAAGTCAAAGTACCAGGTAAATATTTGTGATGACCTTGGTACTGTTAATGACTACTCTCTCTTTATTGAGACAAATTTAAATAATGGTAAAAAACTTATTGTTGACTGACTGACTTAAGTATATTCAGGGTCAAGCTGGATGAGCTTTTGTTCTCCAAAAATAGAAAAAATAAAGCCTGTGTCATCCTTGGGGATTACAGTATAGATATCTCCAAGGAAGATGCTGCTAAAAATGATTTTGTCAGTATTTTACACTCTTCCTCATTTTTTCCCACCATTAATTCATTTACTAGAGTAACACATCATAGCCAGTCAAATATCGACAACTTCATCACAAACATTCAAAATACTAGTTTGGTTTCTGGTGTAGTGCTTTGTGATATTTCTGATAATTTTCCCATTGTGCTATTTCTTGATTATGTTTGCATGATTATGATGATGATTATGAACTCACGTAATACAACAAAAACTAAAGTCTTAAATGAGAGAAACTTGCAGAAATTATGTGAAAGCCTGCAAGCCAAAACTTTTCACTCATTTTATTGTTGCAGTGATCCTGAAACTAGGTATGACCCTCTGATAAATGACATTAATGATTCCATTTGGAGTACAATACCAGAGAAGACTGTCCAATGCAGTATCACAGATTGCAATCCACAAAAACAAACTGTATGGGTTACATCGAGAATCCAAGTAACATTAGTAACGAGAAATACACAAAATACAAGAATAAACTCACACATATTGTGAGATTGAGCAAAATAAATAATTAAACTGAACTCATAAAAGCATCTCAGGGTGACTCAAAAAAATCTTGGCAAGTGCTAAATAAAATCCTTAACAGGTGCCCAAAAAACACTGTGCTTGCTGATATCGATGATCTTGTAAACAGCCTAAATAATTACTTTATTTCAGTCGGAGAAAATCTTTCCAATGTTATTAGCCATCCATGTGGTGCTTCGTTTAAACATTATTTGTCAGGTAATTACCCAGATTCATTTTTCATGAAGTCAACTGACAAAAAAATCTTAAAAATTATTATGAACATGAAAAGCACTAATACAGCTGGGGTAGATGATATTTGCAACAAAATCTTGAAAGCCATCGTACATGTAATTATTGATCCACTTGCTCATTGCATAAATCTCTCTTTAATATCTGGAGTTGTGCAGAAAATGGCAAAGATTGCAAGACTTGTACCAGTATTTAAGTCTGGTGCCAAAAATTATTGGCAGTTATTGATCTTACTGAAAAGATTAAAAAGGTGAATGTGGCATTGGTGTGCTTTCAGATCTATCTAAGGTCTTTCACACTATTGAGATTTTTGAGATTCTTTTAAACAAATTACATCACTATGGTGTCAGAGGGGTTGCACTTAGATGGATCAAAAGTTATATGTATGGTAGACAACAATATGATTAATGATCAAAAATCTTTACATAAATCCATCAAATATAGGGTCCCCCAGGGCTCTATTTTGGGGCTGCTCCTCTTTATCCTATATATTAATGATTTTGTAAATTCTTCATCTGTTTTACATTGCAGATGATACAAACCTGTTTTTGTCACATAAGAGTCTATTTGAATTACAAGATATCCTAAAAAGGGAGTTAGTGAAAGTGGACACATGGTTTAAATGCAACAAATTATTCTAAGAAGACAAACTACATTTTCCTTCGTTCTCATAAAAATTACTTGAATGACCTGCCTACTAGTATCAGTATAAATGGGCAGGATATTGAAAGAGTTTACTCCACTAAATTCCTGGGGGTCCATATAGATGAATTTGTATATTTCAAATGTCATATTGATTTTGTAACAGATGAATAATAAGATGTCTATTTACATTAATTATGATTTATAAAGGTTAATTATAGAATGATAACCGCAACTGCGGGTTTATAAGACACTATAAGACCCTATCAGATTAAATGAATAAGGTGTTATTAATAGTTAATAATGATCCTTTGCAGCTACTGGATCTAAAGTGGGAACAGTGTCATATAAATGTTAATAAATTATAAATATGCTCTCAGGGCTCGAAACAAACGGTGTCCTGACGACTATAAAAATTGCTACTCGGACACAAAGATGATGTGTCTGGGACAATTTCGGGACAGAAAAAAAGAAAGTCAAAGCAATATCTAAATGGGTGTTATTTACAACATCATTATGTATGGGTATCTGAACGTCGCTTTTGTCGCTTGAATAATTTCAATAAAAACTTATGAACAGCAAAAATACAGTGGCTTTTGCTGCATCTGATCTGGCTCTACACGCGCATGCATAAACACGCACACACACACGCACACACACACGCACACACACACACACACACACACACACACACACACACACACACAGAACCCCTTTTTCTCTATCGATACAGCCCAAAAACGCATCTAATCGACTATTTGAAGTGTCACCTCTTCAGAGCGAAGCATGTCATTTCTGTTTTGAAATTTGTGTTATTTGCAAAGTCATCACATCTAAACATAATTTTGACGTTACTTTTAATTGTTTAAACAGAAAGTTAAGAACTAGTAAAGGCTATCGCCAAACTGTGCAAAATACTAATGATAATGTGCAAAAAGAGTACAGTACCTAGCAATGCTGAAATGGTTGAAAAAACTGATGCAAGCTCCTCCAGTACCACTCCAGTTGGAGTAGGATGCAACACATAGTTGATGTTATGTATCTTTTTTTTTTTTTTACTACTACATTAGAACATTTTTTTTAATGTATTTTTATTTTAAGGAGACCTCAAAACATTTGATGGAAGAGTGTTTTTAAAAAAGAAACTTTCAATAAATGCATTCAAGACATAATCGTATAAATAATAGTGATTTCAATATTGGCCAAAATAATCATGATTATGATTTTTTCCATAATCGAGCAGCCCTACTGAGAGGAGCTGCTGCCCCTGCACCAGCTCCAGCAGCTGCTGTCCCCAGCACAGCACCAGGAGGAGCTGCCGCTCCAGCACCCGGTGGAGCAGCCGCCGTCCCCAGCACAGCACCAGGAGGAGCTGCCGCTCCTGCATCAACTCTCTCTTGGAGGAAAACAGACAACTGAAGGAGGAGCTTGAAGAGTACCGGATGAATGAGAACTTTCTGAGTGTTGATGATAACAGAGTGAAGTATTACACAGGACTTCCAAACTATGTAAAGTTTCAGACACTTCTACTCCGTCTCACACAGTATCTGTCACAGTTGAAAAAGCTCTCACCCCTCCAGCTTGTCCTGTTGACTCTAATGCGCCTCAGACTCGACCTGCCAATAAAGCACCTCAGCTATCTGTTTCAGGTGCACAGGACAACAGCTAGTGGTGCCTTTCACCATACTCTCAGTGTGATGTACTCACAGCACACACTCTCCTCAGTGTACTGGCCAACCACAGAAAGTTTATTGACTAGTATGCCACACCAGTTAGTGGAATCCTTTGGCAAAAATGTGGCCGCCATCGTGGACTGTTTTGAGGTTTTCATTGAAAGGCCCTCAAATGTACTTGCAAGGGCACAGACCTTTTCTCAGTATAAACACTGACACACCATGAAATAATTAATCATGATAACACCCCAGGGTATAATTTCTTTCATTTCTGTAGGTACCTACCTACTTTCACAAGGGGTTGTGCACAGCTGGAAGCTAAAGATGTGGAGGAGACCAGGGCCATTGCACATTTTAGGATTCATGTGGAGAGGGTTACTGGTGTTGTGCGGAACAAATTTAACGGCATTGGACAAGGTTGTCACTGTTTGCTCTGCCTTGACAAATATGTGTAAGAGTATTGTGTAAATCAGGGTTTCCCCCAAAAAACGGTGCCAGAGACTCGCAACCCCTGTCAAAGTGTCCAGATTGGTTTGACTTATTTATTTACTAATTTACAACAAATATAATTTGTAGCCAGGGGAAAAATGTGCAAGAACATGTATACAACATGAGTAACATAAAGACAATAAATAGAAACTTCAACAGTGCAACATAACAAAAAGCTGTAACAGTAAACAGTGCAAAAAACTTTGTGGAGTAACATTTCATTACGTGCAGTAAAAAATTCACAATGAAAACTTTATCAATATAATGTGCATGCATGTACAGTCATCAAACACTAATCAGCACAAGAAGGGCAAAACCATGGAGTGTCAGCAGGAGGGGCATCCACAAGCCCTACACAGTGAAAGTGATACCACTGAACTGGACAGTTCTGATTGTCGCATGCCACCATTTGACCTTTCTCTGGTCCAGCACAGAGACACCACACTGACCTCTTCCTCTTGGGTGCTTTGCTGTTTTTGACAGGCTTCTTTGTTGGCTTAACATGCATTTGCAGTGGCTGTAGCTGCCGCAGCACACAAGGGCCAGCCAGTGCTTGGGAGGTAGGTGGTATTGTGTAGTACTGCGCCACAAGTTCAGGTACAACCACCTTCAGGAAGAACACCTGTGCCTTCTGAAGCTGTATCTTCCAAAACTCAATGTCTGGGGTTATGCGAACAATGACACAGTCCCTCAGTGTCCAGACTACAAAGTCACAGTAGGCCCTGCCTGTAACAAAAAGTTGGGTCTGGACCTGGCTGTAGTATGGATGGGATTTCTTGAGGTGCACCTGACCACCTACCACATGCAGCCAGAAGTTGCAGTCGGTAGATGAACACCCATCAAGGACTGTGCAGGACTTGTATTTTGCAGGGCATTTAATGTCAGTGCACCCTTCCCCACAACAGGTGGAGCTCACAAGAGCATCTGGTGATGCTCCTACTTGTGTTAAGGTGGGGTGCCTGCCTCGCTGTCTCCTCCTTTTTAATACCCCAGCTGGTGGCTGCTGTTCCTGGCCCACGTGTAGGGTAACAAACCCTCTTTATGGTGGAGAGAGCTGGAGAGCTGATGGCTGTTGCGTACACATCATGCATTGAGGAGGCCGTGATTCTGCCTGCTTGTGCAGCAAACCAAAGTGATGAGGTGTGTTGTCCCCTTGTCCTTCTCTCCATCTGCACTGCCTGTTCCTCTGAAACATCAGCAATACTGCTTATGGTCTGGCAGTACTTCAGCAGCGCTGACAGGTAACTCCTATCAAGGCCAGGGCCACCAACTTTTGCTAGAGACTGTAGGCTTTTGATAGGTAGAGCAGGGTCTCTAAATTCCTCGCAATACTCTGGGAGAATACTTAGAATGACTGAATTTATACCTGTGTTATAGGGATCCCTGTAGAATTTTTCCAGCACTTGCGGTGTTGGTGTTTGTTTTGGTTGGGGTGGGCGTGTTCGCAAGGCAGGTGTGGTGTGGGTCTCACCGTCAATGCGCCTATTAAGAGACCTGCGTGTGGTAGCAGCAGTTGTGAAGTTGATTCTGTGGCCAACCTCTGGATGAACTTTGTCGATGCTGGCTGGCAGCTGTGGCTGGCAGCTGTGGCCTTTTCCTTCACCCGCACGCAGGCATCCACCATAAAGAGCATGGCTCCAACATGGGTGTATGATTCCGCCACACCCGCCATGCAGGTGCAGTGGGCAGAACGCACATCTCGTGATGGCGTGAGGATGACCCACGGTATGAGAGGAGGCTCACTGAGGCGCTGTGAATGCATGACCTGTTGACCATGACAAGAGGTATACAAATTAGAGAAACAGTAAAAGTGAAAAGCCTAGATGACCAATTGTATTTCAACTTATACATTACAGATTTCGGGCCCTATTTAGATGGTCTAAAGCGGATGGCGGAGGGCGCATAATCCATGTCGCAAGTGTCATTGCTATTTAGATGCAGGCGCAGTTGTCATTTTCACGCCCTGCGCCCTCTTCATCTAACTAGCAAATGAACTTGCACTCCTCTGGGTGTGTTGGTCTAAAAATGAGGAGTGGTCAGGCACACTCATGGCGCGTTGCTAGTTAGATGACGTAAAAAGCAAATGCACCAGCGACCAACAAAAACTTGGTCTAAAGTCAACGGCGCAGTATTTCACTGTTAAACAAGTTAGTAATATGCGTCTCTAGGCGGGTGCACAACGCGCGTGCACTCTGCTCAGACACACGGAGCAGCCACACATATGCAAAAGATAACAAATAAAAATATGATTACAATGTGAAAGGTTATTATTGTGCACATTAAAATATTTATCAGAAACACGTCTAAATGGTCCGTCATTAATCAGAATGATCTAATCGCAGTAATAATGATCATCATAATCCTGGAGGTCTGCTCGCAGTGTCCGAATATACGGCACTGCGAGCAGACCTCCACGGGCTGATGATGCATAGCCTGTAAAACGAACTTGTCTTTCCCAATTGAATTGTGATGGTTTTGGGATGTAAATCACAAAATCAAGGTTCAGGATGCTGGAGAGGGAGCTGGGCTCTCTAACCTCCCAGGTTAAAATAAAATAAATTGAATAATTTACAATTTGTTGACAGCGTTTCTCTCGTGCGCGCACGCGCTCTCTCTTTCTCTCTCGCAGTCTCACTCTGATTCTTTTCTAAGATGACAGATGCTGAATATATACTCCCTATCTGATGCTGTGGCTGTTTGTGGCTGACTGAGAGGGATGTGAACTCAGCTGTGTTAATCAAATCAGGTTGGGTTTCCATTACGCGTGCCAAATGTACTAAACGGTGCCAATCCCCTTTGATCTGACATCAGATGTGACGGGACATTCAATATAGAGATACATTTATCGTCTCCTCAGCTGTAAAACGCTCACTCTTTCCAGTTGGTAGGTCCGCCATCTAACTAGCTCTCCGCCGTGCGCTCCAATCGCGCCTCATTTAAAGGGAATGAGAGGTGACACTTTGATTGGCTTGTTGAATAATACGCCCAAAACACACCCATGACTTATTCACAGAGTAAGTCCAACCCTTTTAGACTCTCCGCCATGGCGCACAGTCTGAAAATGCGCTGTCTAACTAGCTGGGACTGGGACACGCCCATGCGCCGCACGCCTGGCGCTTTGCGTTTTAGACCATCTAAATAGGGCCCTTCAAGTTGTCTGCAGCATTGCTATTCTGGATCACATTCACACCTGTAAGGTACAATCAAGTATTTTACTTTACATCCTTTTTTTCATAACAACCTGAGCTTTCAGAATATTCATGCTGTGGTGGTGTCATATGAATGTAGAAAAAGTGGTATGACCAGATATAGAAAGGAGAATAAAAACCGGAAAATGAATTTCACACACATTTATGGTAAACACACTGCAGAATTATTATGAATTTCTTTTAAAATATTATACAGCTGTTCCTTAAGGTCTTGAGGATCGGGGGAAAAGAATAAAGGCTCTAAGTCTAATATAAAATATATTTACATTACTTGCAAAATTGACCCACTCGCCTGGTATGTCTGCAGTGAGGCAGAGAGCCTCAGCGCAGCCCTGACATTTAGGAGGTTCACAGGCATTTTTGTCATGTTTCCTGCAGTTAACACACTTTCTCATTCATTCTGAGGCCCATTTACTGGTCTCAGCTTGTGTAAAATGTGTAAATGGTCATCTATGCATTATTTACAGCAGATTTCCTGATAGTAGCGATCATACACGGCAAGGGAGCAACTATTTTGATGTACATGATGCATCTTTGGCCAATCACATTAATCAATGTTAATAAAACATGAACCCCATAGTCACTTCACAGTCACATGTGACAGGAATGTCAGGTAGGAAAAAACATCCAAAACATGTACGATGCTGTCTAATGATTATGAAACAGTGTCAATTGCATTACAACATTACTACACCCCATTAAAATCTGATTACAACACATAAAATGTGAAGCAGCCTTACCTTTGCCAGCACGATGGTATTTTCACAGTCCTGGGGCTTGTAGATTGCCAGATCTTGAACCCAGTCACAGCAGAACTGTTCATAGCTGTCAAGGGACTTAAGGCTTTTGAATTCTTGCATAGTGTAATAACTAATGCCAAAAACTAAATAGTTTACCAACTGCATGTAGGTGCAGGGTGGCAGCGTGTCAAGGTCCCTGCACCAGTCAGCTGCAGGTAGCTCATATGGGTCTATATCATTTATATCTTTAATCTTCTCCAAATACCTTTTCTAAGTGGTTTCATTTAGTTTTTCCCTGTATGGACAAATATTGCTTTCGCCGCCGTCTTATGCATTTTTTCTTCTTTCTTGATTTACGCGGCTCTTTCCTGCACCTTGTATTTCAGACAGTCCCAGGTCAGCATCTGAAGCAGGGCCTGGATGAAGTGGGACCTTTTCCCTGAAACACCTTCCCTGGTGTAACACTCAACAGGAAACAAGTGGATGATGATGACTTCCAAAAAGTGAAAGATAAACTAATCAATGGCTTCTGTGACAACCTCACTACGCGGTTTGGCAACCTTGATGAGGGTGTCTTGAAGGCCGCTGCCACTATGTTTGACCTAAACAACTGGCCTGAAGACATCACTGACCTGGCCACCTTTGGCCTGACCGATGTTGAGACTTTTGTCACTCACTTTCAGAAAGCTGATGGGTTAGAGGGAGCTTTGTGGAACACTGTATTTCGAACAGTCAATCTAAGTAACAAAACTTCTGAAAAGGCCAAATAAATCTGTCATTTTTTTTTAGAACTCAGCTACTAGGGTTTCCAATCCTTTTTTCCTGTTTTTGACAGTAGTGGTTGCATTAAAAACCAATATGAAAAGGAAATATGTCCTTATGTTGTGTTTTCACCACAAATGGTAGGCTGAATTCACATCACAAGTGAATAAAGCAGCTAACTCTGAATCAATCTACTCAACTTTTTTTTAAGTTCAAATAACTTATGTTTGTCTTAGTATGCCATTTTGAGGAAATGAGATTCCCATGATACTTTGCCAAAGAAAATAATTAATAACATACTAGAGTGAAAAGAACACACTTTAGATCCAGTAGCTGCAAAGATGCATTATGAGCTGTTAATAAGTGCATATTAATAGTTTATTAACCTTTATACAACACTGTTCCCACTTTAGATCCGGTAGCTGCAAAGATGCATTATGAGCTGTTAATAAGTACATGTTAATAATTTATTAACTTTTATACGACACTGTTCCCACTTTAGATCCGGTAAGGCAAATGATCATTATTACTATTAATAAGTGCACAATTAAGCATTTATTAACCGTAATATGGCATTTATATTAACTTCTTATAGTCTCATTAATGTAAATAAACATCTTGTTAATATTGATAAATTGTCTATAAGCTCTTAAGGATGTTCTGGTACCAATAATATCTTATAAGCTAATTATAAATGTGTTGTATACTATTATTAACACTCATTAGGTCTTATTAATGTTAATAAACACCTTGTTAATTTTATCTTATAGGGTCTTATAGTGTCTTATAAACCAGTGATAAATGTGGTTATTATTCTATAATTAACCCTTATAAATTATAATTAATGTAAATAGACATCTTATTATATTAGTACTGGTTTATAATATAAAATGTTAATAAGCATCTTATACCGTCTTATAAGTGCTCATTAAGCATTAATTAACGCCACATTCACTACCTTAATATAAAGTGTTACCACCTATTTTATTCTTTTATGCTGTCATAGCATGATTTCTGCTATACTTCTGTTTTCAGACTCTGATAATGTACATTGCCATATGAAATTGAAATTTGATTACTGTTTGTCTCGAGCTGAACTCATATTAATCTATGTTATGGGAACCCTATAACTTTTGGTGCTGATTTGCTGTGTTTATCTTTGCTCGGATACTCTAACTTTGGATCCGTATGACTTGCAGAGATAGTTTCTGGAACCACTGTGTATTGTTGTTGTCTTCATGTTCGTTGTTTTTGTGTATCTATTTTATGTTTGTGTATGTCTGGGCCACCTCTTATAAGCTTTAGCTTTCCTGGGGTGACCCATTTCACATGTCCTATGTGTGTTGAACTCAACACATTTGAAGAAATTTATGTCAAAAACACAATTGCCTGTAAGCAAATGATATGGTCGAATGACATCACAATTGAATGTGTTGGTATACATGTCACACTTTCTTCTGAAATGTCCTTTACTGTGATCTGTCTCTACCGTCAACCCTCTGCCAAAGTTGATTTTTATGATTAAAACCCTCCTCAACCACTGTGATTTTAATAAAGAGGTACTTATTATGGGAGACTTTAATAGGAATTGGAATGACAAAAAGAATAGGATAAACCTTAAGCAGATCACCAATCACCATAATCTCACTCAGTTAATTAACGCTCCAACTAGGATAACAAATCACTCTGAAACCACAATAGATTTAGTGTTCTCTAATATACCGGAAAGAGTCATAAAATCTCATAACTTTCTGACTGGTCTATCGGACCAAAACGCAATCTTCATCACCAGAAAACTCACTAAAAGCGGTTCAATACTGCACTCTCAAACTCCTCTAAGGATTCCTCTAATTACTGCTTTATCCCTAAAAACCAAGAACAAAATCTATCTGAGGCCTTGAATGGTCAGGACTGGGATGAAATTCTCTCAGGTGATGATGCTAATATCAGTTGTGATTTTTTTCATTCTTTACTAAAAACAATTGTAACACCTTTTATGCAGAAGGGAGGCCACAAGAAAAGGGGGTACTCCCTGCCCTGAATTAGTAGCCATTGTAAAAAACTTATGGTGCACAGGGACCAATTATTAAAAGAATCCCTGATTTCTGGCCTGACTAGACAAAATTTTACATCAATGAGAAATAAAGTGACACAGAGTCTATGCCTAGCCAAGGCAAAAAAATGTATGTCTGTCATTGAAAATGCAAAAGTAAATAGTAAACTGATCTGGGAAAGCATAAATAAACTCACACATAGACAAATCAAGACAATAAAGAACTTGAACTCAAATTCTGTGAAAGGCTGATGTCTGAACTAGTGCTGCACGATTTCATAAAAATTTGGAATTGCGATTACAATTTAATACATAAATGGTATCATTAGTCTTCTTGCTTGATTCAGTGTTTCCCCTACATTATATTAGGGGGGCACTGACCTGACCTGACATAGTTATTTTATGGACAGTGTGTTAATAACCATCAACAGACTGAGCACAGTCAAACATGCTGCTCTCACAGCAGCACAGCACGGTACACACAGCGGAGCGAGCATATGTTGCGTTCAGGCGTTGTCAAGTAAATGACAAATTCCAGCACGCCATAGCACAACACAGCAGCATGTTATGTGGGCTGAAACTGAGCAAAGTTGCTCAGTTTTTCATTTGTTATTATATAGTTTGTCATGGAGTCCATGATTTCCCTGTGACACTTACAAATGTTTGCATAACTGTGCTTGGGTGTCGTTTTATGAGGCTCTGGAGGCTTTCAGTTGTCTCTTTGTCTTTGACGTTACACAGGTCGGCTTTCTCTCGCATGCATTCTTCCTACTTTTCTCTGTGCTGTCTCAAGTGCTGATATAGATTGGTTGTGTTGCCGCGGGATGTGGCGTCTTTAACTTTTACACTTAAACAGCACGTCTTTCTGTTAAACGTCGCCGTACCTGAATCCAAAGTATCGACATGTAACAGACGTTTTTTCCGCCACCAACTCAGCCTGTTCATGGTCATGCTCATGCTCTTCGTTCACAGGGACACACATTAACATTTATTTACATTAAATCGCAAATCGCAGCCTTTTATTGCACAGCCTGATATCGCGATTGTGACTGCGATTAGATTAATTGACCAGCACTAGTCTGAACCTGTCACACTTGCTACCAAACTAAATAAATACTTTTTAAACTCAGTGCTTGAGATCTCTCAATCCTTCTCAAAGCCCAGTGCCACCCAGCATCATTCTTACAGCTGCTCCAGCTGGGTTGCTCTTACAGCTAAAGGGTTAGCAGCTGAGCCCCCACCTCAAACATTTCAACCAGCTGTATCTAGTCAGCAATATTCTAAAAATGATCCTGCAATTCTCAATATCAAAGAAGTAACTGTGTCTGAAGTAGTAAACATTATTACTAACCTAAAAAATTCCTAAACCAGGGATGATCATGGTCTTGATACCAGCTTTTTAAAATCTCATAAATATTCCTTAGCACAATCAATCACACATTTAGTCAATTTATCTATTAACCAGGCGACTGTTCCATCAGTGTGGAAAGTGGAAACAGTAACCCCTGTTTTCAAATCCGGTGACAAAACCAACCCTGCCAACTACAGGCCTATTAGCATCTTCCCAGTGACCTCTAAAACTGCTGAAAAGTGGATTGCTAAATCCATTAAAGAACATCTTAATATCAGTGGCCCACCTCTCCATCCTATGCAGTTCGGTTTCCGTTCTCACCACTCGACACAGCCGCCTGTTTTTTTGTCGAGAAGGTCAAATATTAACTAGATAGATATCCATGTGTTGGTGCTGTATTTATTGACTTCAAATGGGCATTTGTCACTGTCAATAATAATAATATCCTCCTCTCTAGACTTTCTGGCTTTAATTTATCCAATAATGTTATTACATGGATGAAATCTTATTTATCCAATAGAAAAAATAGAAAAAAAACTATGTAAGAGTTGGCGAGCACAAATCACCCTACCTGCATTGCCCTGTAGGGGTCCCTCAGGGATCCATACTAGGACCTCAATTATTTTCTCTAATGAACTCCCAAACGTCAAAACCCTTATGTTTGCTGATGATACAGTGATCTTTACTTATGCTGAAAACCCCCAAGATGCAGCTCAAAAATTAACCACTGCCTTAACCCACATTCAAAAGTGTCTGATTAGCTCATGTCTCTCATTAAATGCTAAAAAACATTTTTTCCACATATTTTTTTAATCCTTATTGCCTCAATAGAAGAGCAGGGTCAAGGAGGAGACAGTGGACCAGAGGCCAGCAAGGATGATCATGCGGGGTGCAAAGTGACTTTGCGATCAATTTCCACATCTATGTCACCACTACTATTCTTAATCCTATTATAAATTTTGCTTTGCACATTTATTATCTATATTACTGCAATAGATAGAAGAGGGACAGGGAGAAACTAGGCAGGTATCAGGACAGGGACCTGACAGCAGCACCAATTACCAGTCCAAGGCTTCACAGGTAAGGAGAAATTATAACTGACTAAGGAAATGTCTATAGACCATTTCAAACCAGACAACATAAACATTCTAAATGGGTCCCTTTGTATTTCCTGTTTGAATGTATGTTAATGCAGAAGCTGACAAGAAGTAAACAGGGACCAAAGTTGTTGCCCTAGCAACAGAATAGCAATGAAATGGTCCATAGGATAAGAGTGACTCTAAGATTAATTTTCACAGCTATTTCAGAGCTACTCTTATTTATACTCTAAAATGTTTTTTTCTCTGTATTGCAATAGGTAGCACAGGGAGTAGGCTTACAAATATTTGATTAATTGTGCACATCTGTGTTGTTGATGTTTAGTGTTGTGTCACTTTTTTGTCTTCATGGCGTTAAATTAAATTAAGTGGCTTATTACCCTGTTACCTTGTAACAAGAAATGGCTAGAAAGTAAGGAAAGTTGATTCGGAAAAAATAATATTAAAAAGTGAATGGACAAACGATTATATGTTCATTCTTCTCGCAGCCAGTACCAAACCTTTGTGTCTCATGTGTTGTGAAACCGTTGTGTTGATCAAAAACAGGAAAGTTAAAGTCACAGCGAGAAAAAAAACACAGGTCCTTTGAGGAAACATATCCACAGAAGTGAGAGCATGCAAAATAACTGAGCTGAGAGCCAAGTGTGACAGATCTACCTGACTCATCACACATTCATTTACTGCCCAGCCACGTGCAAATGAATGTTCACTTAACACACTGGGGCAAACATAAAAAAACATTCAGTGACACGAAAAATTAAGTGAAAGAGTGCTTGAATGCCTCTGCCAAGAAGTTACCTGAAGGTAAAGAAAATTGTGTGACAAAATCAAGCAAATCCCAATGTCAGCGATGACAATCAGAAAACCAGAAATATTGATGCAATACTCAGAATGCAGCATGCACATCCTTCGCCATTGATGAGTATTTAAACATGGTCCTGAGTTCTATTACTTGAAATGTAGGCTTCAAGTTCATTGTGCTAGCTAGAGGACTTATTTTGTTAATGGTATACATAGCTATTTGTTTTCCATGTTAAAAAGTATCCCACGTTGAATATTGTTGAAATGATAAGGAATGTACAGTGTTTATTTTATTTGATAGGCATAGGGGTAAGCTATTGGATGCAATTTAGACATTATACAATTCAGGATTCAAGATCCAGAAATTTTATTAACTGGCCTTCCTTGAATTTTAATTGAACACCCCTGGGGGGTATTTCAGAAAGCGGGTTATGTGAAAACTCAGAGTAAGTTAACCCTGAGATGAGGGAAACTCTGAGTTGTCCGTTCCAGAAGAGAGGTAACTGAAACTCTGAGTCAGTCACCATGGTAACAGACTCTGTGAACCTAACCTGCTTGGCAGCAAGCATCAGAGGGCTTGTATTCATTCATCTATATGCCACAAAAATATAAATAACCAGCGCAAATTAATCTGTCAGTGAGAATGTGTGTGTGGGCATGGCATAAGCACATACAGCGAGCAGCAGAAGCAACCCACTGTCCGACATGGAAACACCATGTGGAAGAAAACAGAAGGCTCGGCGGGGACGGAGCACCTGCCGCAGCAAGCCAGCATGTCGTCTGTGGTCATTTTGACTTGACCAGTGGACTTCACTACAAGCTGATTGGCTGTTGAAACAGGTGACATGCTTTAAAACCAGCCAATAGGGATCAGACCAGCTGAGTTTCAGGTAACACCATCAGTTGGCGTAAGTCGAGCTCAGACTGGCTAGTTCACACCCTGCAACTTTTCTCTGCAACGGCCTAAAACTGTTTCATTTTGTCACAAATCTTTGATCTGCACTGGGTTTAGGAAGTCAAACATCTGAACATTGTATGACTAAAATTCCAGATTTACATCACATGATAAAAAACTGAACCATCTGTCACAAGATGTGATTGAAAGCGTGATGTGATCAGAAAACAACAGGTAAGTTCGAGTTGGGAATGCTTCTGTCCATCTGATAACGAACACTGTGACCAACCTCTGAGCCACTTGGAGTCATACTTGACGGTCCTGAGGACGGGTCGGCCGTCCCCCAGGCTTCTGTAGATAACGGCATCACTGGCCAGGAAGTCGGTCATGGTGGCCGAGTAGAAATCTCCCCCTGAGACACAGAAACATGTTCATGTTCACACTGACAATCTCAACTCCTCTGAGACAATACATTTCAGAAATTACTTAAAAAAAACACATTTTTTATGTTTAAAAATTCTAAAGTCAAACCAAATACAAATGGTTGTATGTATCACTGTGAATGTCTCTTCTGTAGTTGTGTATGTAATTATTGTTGTAGATTTGTGCTGGCCTTTAGTCATTTGTAACAGTCACCATACTTTACACTAACTTTGATCAATAAGCTTTATTAGCTTCATTGTTGCCAAAGCACAATTACAATATAAGACAGTGGGCTCTAGTTTTGCAGACCAGGCAAGGCGGGGGCGCAGCACACCAGGCGGACTTTGCAAGTTTGGCACACCGTGCGCACACTGGTGCAGCTACTCATCTTTCCCACCTCCGTCCCCCCTACCTGCGCAAGTCGGAAAGAGGGAGGAGAGAAGGCGTGGAGTGGGTTTTACACAGCCCATTCACATCACACCAATCAAATCAGGTTGGGTTTCCATTACATGTGCCTAACGTGCCAAACAGTGCCAATCCCCTTTGATCTGACATCAGATGTGACGGGACAGTCGATATAAAGATACATTTATGTGCTGATTGCAGATAGTTGCATTGAATAGTGGTGTTTGTGGCTATTTATTGCATAATTAATGTGCCTGATATTCTGGAAACCTGCCTGTGAGGTTTTGGTGATGTGTGCGAACTGTCCACCAGTCAGCCAAACTTCAGCTTATACCGGCTGCGCTCCCCCTGTGCTGACAGTAGACCTGGTTTCAACTGGCGAGCTTTTGGCACGAAACTGTCACTGCGCCAAGCTGGATCCGTCGACACCTCCCCCTGCTGCGCCGCCACACCCATCTCAGCGCACCACGGTCTGCCAAACTACCAAACTGAGCGCCCCTTGGGTTGTGCTGCTCGAAACTAGCTCTCAGGTTTGTCACCCTGCGCCACCCTGCGCCGCGCCCGGAAACTAGAGCCCAGTGAATTCAATTAAAGCTACTCTTACCTTTCTTGCATTTCACACAGCACTGTTTGAGCACTTAGAACAAATTTGAACATCCACAACTCCCGCCTCCCTCCAAAGTCCCATCCCCCTCCTCCTGCAATTCCACTTCCCTCCAAAGGCCTACTCCCCCCTCCTCCATTACGTCCTCATTACGTCTATGAAAACCGTAGGTGTTGGCAAGGTAACGTTAGATAGATAAGTGAGTGTAATATGCCAAAAGTAGAAGAGGAGTAAAACACACTGCTGATATCTAACGTTAGCCATTAGCAACTGGATGCTGCGTTGCCATAAAACATTATAGCCTATGTTACATTAGAGGCAAACCAAAAGAGAAATGTTATGCAAACGGTTACATCAGTCGGAGGCCTCCACTTGGGGAAGACAGACAGGATGCTCGGCCAATCGTTGCATTTGGATGCAATGATTGGTCAGTTTTCTTAGAACCATATGAGAATGGTACCATTATGAGTTTTTATCTCTGGTGGAATTCACTTACATTTCAGTGTACCATCAGCTTATTAATAGTATTTTAACCTAAACAAAGAAAAGCATAAAATTTCCAGAAAGGTAAGTGTCGCTTTAATATGGGCTGAAATATGTGCCACCAGAAACTGAATTTGAATCATTTATATTTGAATTTGAATTTCTAAACTTGAATAATTGTATTGAAAAACTATATTTAAATCACATAATTTGAAATTGTATTGTTTAATTTGAATCATTGCATTGAAAAACTGAATATGAATAGTATAATTTGAAATTGAATTTATTTCTATGTGTCTTCACATTCAGTTCTCACAATTCAAATTCAGTTCTCAATTCAATTTCAATTTACTGTGACAGACATCTGGATAGTTTAAGGATGAAGGAAGAGCAATTGAGCGCAGATAGACAGGACTCCTCTTCGGCCAAT
Organism: Epinephelus awoara; assembly: GCA_035609425.1. Lineage (NCBI taxonomy): Eukaryota > Metazoa > Chordata > Actinopteri > Perciformes > Serranidae > Epinephelus > Epinephelus awoara. The sequence goes on along the minus strand of CM069310.1, from coordinate 36,371,936 downwards.
CAGCACCTACAATTTTGAGCACTTAGGAAGAAGTGCTTGCCTTGATCCATAGACCATACACAATAGGCTCGATCGAGATGAACTGCACTCATATAACTCAGTGTTTCCTCTAGGATTTTTTTCAGCAGCGGTGGGTGAGACATCCAACCCCCACACTCGTTTGGTCGAATACCGATTGCCGTTTTTTAGTTTTTGCAAATGAACAACCTCCTTCTGAGTAGTATCAGGATACCACAGCAACAATTAGGCAGATGTGCCTTTTGTCATTACAAATAGATAAATCACTTTTCTGTAATACATCAATGATATTTCAATGGAATAAATTACTTACTTTTTACTTATTATACTTATTCGTACTTCAAAAACAGCATCAATAAGTGATTAACATAGGGGGGATCAAAATAAAATAAATAAAATAAAAATCAACCAGCCACCCTCCTCCCCTGACAAGTCCCTTCATAAGTAAAGAACAGTCCCTAAAGTGCGGTGAGCTTTGTGGACCGTTACCTGCCACAGAGAGAGAAATGTGAATGGCTCGTTTCTCCTCTGATATGCCACATACTGTGTGCCGCCATGGCTCGGCTGTTCAGTTACTCTTGGGTACTTTTGGGCAGTCATGACAACAAGTTATTCACCTGGAGCCGGACTTGTCCGGTAAGCCGTTATCATGTGCCGCAGTACTTGACAGGAATACGTCCTGTCTGTGACCGCCATTTCGTTTCTGCTGCTGGTTGAAATCTGTACTCACACAGCATGCTGAATGATTTATTTTTCCGCACAAAACTATTTTTAGTTGCAAATGCGAGTGCCGTGACGGAGGGAGTAAAATATCGCCACACTGCCGACATTTTACTCCGTCCTTCACACACGCTGTTTGCTTTATCAAACCACACCGCTATTATTCTGCCTTGCTTTTAACTTATTCCACCGAATACCGAATGTGTGTTTTTTTTGCAATATTCGGCCAAATATAAAATAAATGTTTTGAAGGAGCAGCAGCAGCAGCAATAATTTAGCAGCTGCGTGCCACCACTGCTGAATGAATGTAGCTGAAACACTTTAACTGTGAACCTTGTTGCTGTTGTTGCACAAACGATGAACTGGAATGACTGATTGTACACTGTTTGTACACTGCAAACTTTGAATAAAGTAAAAAAAAAAAAATAAATAAATAAATAAATAGACCATAGACACTAGGCTCGTTCGAGATGAACTGCGCCTCGCCTGAAAAGTAGATGAGAACAGGCGGCTGCAGCGCGGGACGGTGACAAAAAGCTGGGGTGAAGTCGGACAGTTTCCTGACAGTTTCCAGCAGCCTTCAGTCCATACAGGAAGTCACAGACACACTTACATCCTGTCTGGAATGATGTCATTTCATTAAAAAAGTGATCAGACTCATATCGTTTTATATATTTGTTTTCAGTTTCCAGTTGTTTTAATTATGATAGATTCATTTATTAAAATCCTTGAGAGGTAATCTGTAGTTTATGCTCATGGCTTATCTTCTATTTCATATGAATCAGGGGCGTTATTTCAGCAAAAGCTAAGGTATAGCAATATGACATGACGTCACAGAGCTACTGATGATGGAGTTTAAAAAATATGAACTTATATAAAACTTCACTTTGGTCTTTGACCTGTCAGAAGTACATGCTATGCTATTAAAAACTGTTTCAAAGGACATGAAGCTGTTTCTCACATTCATAATACCTCATGTCTGCATGTAATGCACGACTTGGTGAGAGCAGTGAAAACATCGGACCTATTTCGGTGCATATTTCAGCACCACGGACAGCGAGCAGATGATTAATTATCAATACTCATGTTTAACTTCACAGAAAATAAAGAAAATAAATTAATTACAAGCTCATTCCTAGAAGATAACCAAGGCATCCGGTGTATGAAACACAGTAAGTCAAACAGCGGCCAATTTGGTACAATACTGTATAGGCGAATTTATTGGAGTGTTTCCAGAGACCGAAAACACAAGCTTAACATGCCGACATGAAGGAAAACCCCACATACAATCAGAAAGGCTTCAAGACATCATTTAGACAGGCTGTCTACAGCAGCAGAGCAAAATGCTTTTACAACACATAGATACCAAATTTTCCAAACAGTAGCCTGGGTGTTTATTTCACAAAATCAATTTTGACCCCAGACATTTAAAAAGAACTAGGGGCAATTTGCTCAAGGTTTTTTTTTCCACCAACCTGCACCAGGCCATTATTTGGTTACAGTTCCTGTCCAGTATGTTTTTAGTGTAAACATACTGTATAATGTAGGGGTGAGTTTGTGTACAAAAATCTCTAAACATTTAGAGTGGGTCATTTTTTTCGTGTACACGGGTTTCAACACTGGGTGGTGCTATTGCATTATACCAGTAAAGCCCCAGTTGTCCGAATACCAACCAAACGGGCCATTTAACCAACAGTTACAGACCGTCACACCGAAATATTGCCATCCCAATGGTCCGCCATCCCAAATTCTGGTCCCATGTCAGTGATTTTCACCGGGGACGCACGTGAGTAATTCAGGCTGACATTACTTGTTTTTCAGCGAATGTTTCGGGTAATTTTATTAAAAGGCATGGCATGTTATTGGGTCTTATAAGAGCGGACTACAATGAGTACTGGGCCATCAAATCACAGCATCCACGGTGAGAGGACACAGAATTGTGTGCGCTTTTACGCACGGGAAAGATGTAACCAGATGTATTAGCTACATGTTTTAGATACGTGGCTGTCTGTTCGTCCGTCCGTAGCACGAGTCATGTGCACCACCTTACCACCGACCCGTGCATAAAAGCGCAAACAGTCCCTGAAGGAGGGACAGCCATGAGGCAATGAATGAGGAAATAATCGCCCAGGTGTTTAATCGGATTGGCCTTTAATACACAAAATGGCGTCAAACCCCCGGTGGCTATGGGTGCCCGGCTGCTATTTGCCACCGGGTGACTTTTTGGAAATATATGGTAACTTACATAACTCTTAATTCGCGGAGGAGTGAAGTGGCGAACAATTTGATTCAATAACATTTGTATTCACTAACACTCGTATTCACTGATGAGCACATTATTGACTTATTTAAGTGCAATACAATGAAAACAACCAGCCAGTGCGCCTCGAGTAAGATGACTACAGAACTTCTCTCTTTTTTTTCCTCCCGATTCCAAGGTATGGCAGCTGCCATACATCGCCATACCTAAATGATGCCTATGGTCTGTGACTTCCTGTACGGACTGAAGGCTGATGGAAACTGTCTGGAAACTGTCTGACTTCACCGCAGCTTTTTGTCACCGCCCCCCGCTGTGGCCACCTGCTCTCGTCTACTTTTCAGGCGAGGTGCAGTTCATCTCGATCGAGCCTATTGTCTATGGTCTAAGGATGAAGGCGAGTGCTCTTCCTACGTGCTCAAAATTGTAGGTGCTGATTGGCCGAAGAGAAGTCCTGTGTATCTGCGCTCGATTGCTCTTCCTTCATCCTTAAACTACCCGGATGTCTGTCACAGTAAATTGAAATTAAATTTTGAGAAGTGAATTGGAATTGTGAGAACTGAATGTGAAGACACATAGAAATAAATTAAATTTCAATTATACTATTCATATTCAGTTTTTCCATGCAATGATTCAAGTTTAGAAATTCAAGTTCAAATATAAATGATTCAAATTCAGTTTCTGGTGGCACATATTTCAGCCCATACTTTAACTGCAATGGAATATAATAGGTAATTAAATTAACAACAATGTATTAATACAAAATCACGGACAGAAATTTTTAAGAAAAACAAAACAAAACAAAAAACTCATGAAATGTAGAACTAATTGAAATTATTAAGTTTATTTTAGTCTGCAGTGACTGCTGACAGTGGTACTACTTTTACACTCGGATTCCATCACTGCAGCCCAAAATAACATGAGACACCTGTGTGATGAGAACTAGGATAAAACAGACAATATTACAGATAATATTTTTTATTGATAAAATATTCCACATACTGTTAAGTGGCCCCCGTTATTATAAATGTGATATTTTGGACAGATAGACCTCATTGGTCATTAACTACTTTTCCACTCATTACTTCAGCAGCAAAAACAGTCTGGTGTTACGTTAGTGTTTTATGTGACATTCAGAGTACTATTATCGTCATCCAACGAAACAGCAAAAAATACTCTTTACTAACATCACATAGGCCCATAGCGATAGCAATAGTGATACCTGCACGAAATTGTAGTTTCAGATAATGGTGAATTTTGCATGGTGTTTTCAATGTGTCTAGATCTTCCGTTTAAAGACTACAGTTTGTCATTCACATCCCTCACTACTGACATTTTACTGCCTAGTAAACCACTGTTTCATCTCATATGATATGAAGCAGCCTTCTTCATTCAGGGTTCTGATGATGTCGCTAGAAATCAACAACCCCCACCCCTTTTACATGAATGCGCGTGTGGCTGGATAGGAAAACACAGAGTTGACTGAACTAGTTGATAACCAGCTTCGTGGTACCAGTTACCCAAACAGCTAATGTTAGGGTTAGTCAGACCAGATAGCGAGAAGATATCCTGGGTAAGCTGAACTGGCTTTGTAGTAAAGGCCTCAGGTGTTATGTCTTGTTATGTTGGTTGTCTCTTAGTAAAAAATAGACAGTGTAAATTGTGAGGAGATGAATTCCAGGTTTTAGGTCTTGTTATGTTGGTTGTCTCTTAGTAATAAATAAAAGGCAGAGCACCTATGGCGCTGGCACTATTTTGTCCAAGTAGATGTCACATTCTTGTCTGGTCACAGAGTGTCAGAGAGTCTGTCTATCTCTCTCTCAGCTTTCAGCTTTGAACTTTCAACAGGCTTTACTGGCATGACATGTGTGTTGCCAAAGCACAAATAAGATTAAAAGGCAGTGAGTTGTTTTTTAGTGTCATGCCACCTAGTGGCCCGTCCCCCACAGGATTATATGACACCTTTGCAAAACAAAATAACAATATACAGTACATTTCATATTTCATTACATAAGTTAAATTTCCAGTCATGCTGGTCAAGCATTTGATAACAACAGCAACAGAAAACCAATTTACACCAGTACAAAAGTAAAGTTATACATCTACTGATACAATGCTCCCTTTCTCATGTCCCAAGCTTTCTCCAAATACTTTGCCTGTCCAAATATTTCTCTTTCAAACAGCCAAGTCAGTCATTGTGAATCATCCGCATTTATCCAATCTACCTTAATCTTTGTATTACTGAACAACTCCTCGCGGATCTTCCAATAAAAAGGACAGTACAAGACAAAATGATACTCATTTTCTACTTCTTTAAGGTCACACATTGGGCAGATTCAACTGTCTTCTTCCAACCCTACATACCTCCCGGTTTCAAAATGAAGTGGCAAAATGCCTGCTCTAATCTGTGCACAGAGTGATCCTTGTTTCTTTGACAAGTTACACAAAAAAATAATTTTCAGAGAAGTAGTCATATTTTATTTCACGGTAGGTACGTAGCTTTGGTTTACTCCAAATCTCATTTGTCCACTGTTGTTGAACCTCATAAAGCAGCCTTTCCTTTAAAGTTACAATGTAAATTTTCTCTGTTCTGAGGAATACTTGTTCATATCCATATTTACAAAACAAATCACACATGTCCATTATCCAAGGTCCATTCCGTTGTATATCGCATTTGAATATTTTTTTTGCTAATCTATTATCATCCATATTGAGTAACCTATTCCATAATCTGGCAGCCCAAACCTTCCAATGGACTTCACCGGGTTTCCAGCCCGTACCCCCTGTGAGCGCCAGCATTGGAACATATCTATGCACACCCAAAAAATATCGAATGGCCCGATTATGTACAGCTACACTCTTAGGATAACTACCATGACCCCAGATCCCAGCCCCATAGTCCAGGACTGGACAGACACAAGCCTGAAAAAGTTTGGTATATGTAAGGAAACCAATATCTTTGAGTACCTTAATTTTACCAATAACTCGCCCTAGTGCTCTACCTGCCGATTCAGAGAGGACTGTTGTGCCTTGAACAAAATTCATGTACTCATCTACATAAAGACCCAAGTATTTATAAGAGCAAACAAAATTAATTTTTTTGGCACCAAAATAAAACTGATATTTACTACGACAAATAAAAGGATTTCGGAAATGTATAACTTCAGTTTTTCTTTCATTTATGGACAGCCTCCATTTCTTGCACCATTCATTTGTATAAGACAACATTTTTTTGCATATTGTGTTCATTTTCAGCCATTATAATAATATCATCAGCATTCAAAAGAATGCTAACCATTTCTTCCCCACACTGTACACCACAGTTCATTGACTTAATTGCACATGCCAGATAATTAATATAAATTGCAAATAAAGTAGGAGACAAATTGTCTCCTTGTTTCACCCCCAAAGGTGTTGGAAACCACTTTGTCTAAGACTCATTTATTCTTACACAAGCTATGGGATTGCTATATAATGACTATATAGATTTATAGAACTTCCCATTTACTCCATATTTAAATAAACTATACAACAAAAGATCTATATTCACAAAATCAAATGCTTTTCTAAAATCAACAAAACAGACAAATGTGGGTCTCCTCTCTTTTAACCTTACCCTTACTATTGAGCTCAACATATAGAGATGATCCAGACAAGCCCTGTCGTTACGGAATCCATTTTGTTTATCTACAAGGAGTTGTCTCTTCTCAAGATATGACTTAAGTCTTATATTAAGTATGGAGGAGTATAATTTGTAAACAGTGCTTAACAAACTAATCCCTCTATAATTAAGACGCACCCTTGGGTCATCGCTTTGAGATTTAGGAATCGGGGTTATAATAGATCTAAGCCACATAGAGGGTATTTTACCTGTTTCAAAACATTTTTTTTAAATAAGCCATGCAGAGTGTGAGAGAGCATTGGAAATTTCAGGACTTCATTTGGTAAATTTTCTATGGCTGTGGCTTTTCCTACTTTTGCTTTTTTAATAACCAACTGAGCTTCTTCCATAGTCAGCTCATGGTTAAGATCTTCATTGCTGGTATGAATTTCATTTGCCATCTCAGCTCCTGCATGGCTTTCACAGAACATATTTCTTGATAAAATGTATCATCATTATTTGATGTACCATCATGGAACAATCCTTTAAAGTCTGTTTCCCATTTCTTAATAACTTGGAATAATTCTGTAATCTAGTTACCATCATTTCCCAGGACCTCCACAGGAATTCTCTCTATCCTTTTTGGGCCCAGTTTATTAATTTCTTTCCAGAAAAGTTGTGGGTTAGAAGTTTGAATCCTTTCAATGTGCAATACCTGTCCTCTTTGATAACATCTTTAATAGTTTCTGTATGTCTTGTCAAATATGTACTGACATTCTTTAAAGACTTTTAAAAGGCCCTTTTTTATCAGACTGGGTACCTTTGCATTTCAGAAATGAATGTAGTGCCTTATGCATAGACTGCCATAGATACTGTAACTCGTCATTCCAATATGGTTTTCTTGAGTATTTGGGGTTCTTTCCTGTTTTGTTTTTTTTTACTTTGGCTGCAGTTTGTCTTTTTTTTTTTCCACTTCATCATGAATTAATTTACAGAAATCTTCATACCACTTGTCCAATTCCTTTTGATCGTTGTGACAACTCTGTACCCTCTCTGTCAATACTGATAAAGATTGTTGTGTTTCTGGGCCCAAAAAGTTTTGGGGTAATTTCCTACACACCTTCCCTTTAACATACAACTGGTTGATTTGTGGCCCTGTCTCAAGTTGACCCATTTCATGTCCTGTATGAAGTTTGAAAAATAACATAGAGTGATCAGGAAGTCCACAGCACTCTCCAATTAAATTTATACAACCTGCATTATCTGCCAATTGACTTGGGGTGATCACCTCAAAAGAAATACAGTTCTGTAAACAATCATGTGGTACCAGTATATAATCGACCACCGTTCTCCCTTTGGTTGAGACAGAGGTAGAATTATCACTAAGGGGACAAATTCTTCCATTAACAATACATAGTTTAGAGTCCCTCTAAATCAATTAATGATTCACCATGTTTGTTAATGCATACATCTAATGGGGTTCTTGCCACGTCATCAGTTTCTTTTCAGTAATCATCCAGTGCACCCACTCTACTATTAAAGTCCCCACAAACATATGTAGCATCAGCTTCTGAACATAAATATATCTGGAAGAAAAGGATAACAGGAGCGCTGCTGGTGTCCCTCAAACCACCAGTGCTCATGGAAGGGTTAAAAATCCAGAAGGCATAAAAAATCCAAGTCCAGACACTCAGGTCGGTTTGGAAAAGTTAAAAAGCCTTTATTCAATGGGCAAGAGTGATTAAAAACACCAACGCGTGTTGGCTTGTGCCTTCCTCAGGGTGTGACACCACTTCGGAGATTGAGATTTTTCTCACTCATATTCGCAACTATTTCTCAAAGTTTTGGGGGTTTTTTTCAAAAAAAAAATAAAATATATATATATATCTATATATATGTATATATATATATATATATATATATATATATGTAGATATATAGATATATACACATACATATATATAGACACACACACATACATAGACATACATATATACATAAACATAAACAAACAAAAAACATGGAGTAGGGAAATTGATTTTAAAAAGTACACTTTAAGCTTTAAGGAGATGAACACCGGCTTTTCTTTTCTGTGCTACTGTAAAAATTAGGGGTGGGGGGAAAAAAAATCAATATAACATAGTATGGTGGTATTTTTGTGTGGCAATATTATATCGTCACACAGTGCCAAGTATCAGCTTTTTTATTACAGTGTATATAAATTATTGATATTACAAATACAATTTTTATTTACAACACAAATACATTTTTGAACCTCACTAATTATTCATATAAATAAATGTGACAGTATGTCTGTAGCATGACAGAGCCCAGTCATTGGTTATAAGTGATTTTCTAAAGTGATTTTGGACTCACCAGCAAACAGTCCAACGTTGGACTGACCAGACTCAAAGGGACAGCGAGCCTGACCGACCACCTCCTCTCCGACCTGCTCCAAGGACGTCATCTGACAGCAGAGAGGGAAATTATTGAATATATGTTTAAAATTAAGGAATACCAAAACCCACACATAAGAGGAGGAAATATAAAAAGTGACTCTGTAACAACACTGAGCTCCTGTCGTTAATCATTTGTAGATAATGTGTGCTGAGATTATCCAGATAAGATAGATAGATAGATAGATAGATAGATAGATAGATAGATAGATAGATAGATAGATAGACAGACAGATAGATAGACACTTTATTCATCCCAAAGGAAATTAAGGATTATTCAGTATGTCAGCAGAGAGGATGACGATGCTGCTGATCAGATGGTGTCAGTCAGTGTTGAGCAGAGACTCACTGCATGTTAATCTACCTCAGCTAATAATAAATACACCGACAGTGATGATGATGATGATGATGATGATGGTATTGGAACAGATTTGAATTATAAAGAGTCTGAGCCTTTTTGTCTCAGTCTGATACAAATCTGGCAGCAACATAAAGTCATAAAGTCAGAGCTGCTTTCCGTTCTACTGAAAGATTCTCAGACACAAAATATAAACAGATATCACCAATCAAATCTTACACACACTTCACACACAAACTTATGATAATATAGGGATCAATCATTTAGAGGCTGCATAAAATGACATGATGATCATTTTCAGGCGTATCTTATGTTAAAGTAGCAACATGTACAGTAAAATACTGGTAAAATAAAAAATAAAATAAAATAATAAAAATAAATAAATAAAATTCTTGCATTCAAACTCTTATTTTCAAACCACAGCTGTCAGATGCAGTGTCAGTGATTTTTTCCCAGATGTAGACATTAAAACAGTGATGACTCAGCATTTGCTGTGGCTGCCCCAAAACTCTGAAACTCAAAACTCACCTATTCAAATAAAAACTGCTCAGACTACAGAAACCATTCTGCCGCCACTGAAGACCTTCCGCGTCTTCCATTTTCTGTTGTGCCTCATCCTCTGCTTTGCTCCGATTTGTTGTCTGTTGAGCTTATTGTTTTCTTTTGTTTGCCCCTGTATTCATCTGTTTGAGAGTTTTGTGCCTATTGAGCACTTTGGTTACAGCGATTGTTTTTAAATGTGTTCTACAAATAAAGTTTGACTTGACTTATCAGTGGTAGTTGTGATGGGCCCCATGACACAAAATTTCAAGGTAAAGTCTACACAGATGCATTGGATTATGGTGTAAGACAACTTTCAAAAAGATGTGTGCATAATTTTAACCATTCGTATTCGTAATGTTAAACATTTGTATGTCAATAAAATTGTTGTACACAAAATTCTGCTGTCACAGACGTGAGTCTGTGAAATTGTTTGGGTTAGGATTGTTTTTATGTGAGTATGAATCTAAAAGCTGTGAGTGCAAAGTGTTATGAATACAACTCTACTTTCTACAGCTACAAAGTCCTCACTGTGAACACGAATTCAAGTTTGTGGGTACTGTTGAAAAGAGGAAAGTAATCGAACCACGATTCCTCCAAACGCGTATGCCCCAAAGGCAAAGATGACAGCGGACCGAGTGGAGCTACAAACTTATGTTGCTGTGTCCTATTTCTGCACTCTTGTAAATCATTCTTTAGACAAAACAGCCTACATCAAGAAATTTTTGATGTAAGCCACTAACAGCAGAGTTGGAACAGAGTGACATGCAGGTTTGACTGTGAGCTAAGAGTAAATGATGAAGCCTTAGTGTACAGGTGGTACTGTGACTGGCTGGTAACTGAAGCCTGATCCACTGAATTGTGTCTGATAAGAACAGCCCAAATGTGTCTTTATTTTTCGTTTATTTTTCATTTTCATTTCTGCCACAATATCAACACCTGCTCATTTTTCCACACAGGTAGGCCTATGTGTGGTTCTTAAATGAAAAGTAAATACATGCTATCTATAACTAGATAGCATATCTCTCTATATCTATCGGGTTATATCTATAACCCGTTGCGGTGAAATTACAAAAAATTCAATTCGAGCGCAGGCTCGCGGCGCGCAGGTTGCTCAGCTCGGGGGCAGATCAGTAGCACATACACAATGAATGGGTTCGTCAGCGGGGGTCTGCGCTTTGCGCACTCTGTGTGAAAAGGGCTTGAAGCGGCCTTCACATAATAAGAACAATGTGCTTCGCTCACCGCCAGGTGCGGCGCAGTGGCGCGGTCAAAGTTCAAATAATTTCAACACTGAGCGCAGCGCTCAGGCGGAAAATCCGAGCGGTGCACGACGACAAGGGTAGCGGTGCCGCTTTGTCAGGCGTTGCCGCCCTCTCCATAGACAAAAAATGGGACAGCCAGCGCAAAGCGGTTTTACAGTTGATCATGTGTAGAGGCCTTAAGACAGATGAGCTTGCCGGAAGTCCAAGTAAATATGGGCCTTTCAAAATAAAAGCCAAGAGCCATTCTATAACATTAATGTTCTGCAAGCACATACCAGGGTAACATCTGAGGAAAAATAAATTAATATAAATTAATCAGTCAGACAAATACAGTTCGCAATGTAGTTTAACCAACAATTACCAGCAAATACTGTGTGCAGAGTTGTTACTGTTAACTGGGTTTCCACCGTAATGCGCTGTTGCCTGGGCTGTTAGTGGCTTACATAAAAAAAATTTCTTGATGTAGGCTGTTTTGTCTAAAGAATGATTTACAGGAGTGCAGAAATAGGACACAGCAACATAAACTTGCAGCTCCACTTGGTCCGCTGTCATCTTTGCCTTTGGGGCATGCGCGTTTGGAGTAATTGTGGTTCGATTACTTTCCCCTGTGACCTGCCTGTGACCTCAGTGACGTTTTTTCAACACTTTTCTACTCATACCCACAAACTTGAATTCGTGTTCACAGTGAGGACTTCGTAGCTGTAGAAAGTAGAGTTGTATTCATAACTCACGTATATGACAGCAGAATTTTGTATACAACAATTTTATTGACATACAAATGTTTAACATTATGAATACGGATGGTTAAAATTATGCACACATCTTTTTGAAAGTTGTCTTACACCATATCTGTCAAAATAAAATAAAAACTTTATGTTCACTTGACACAAAAACTCATCCCTTGTGAGCTTGGCACTTTTTAAAATTTTAAGTTAAGAAGCTGCTCGATATTATTGTTAACTCGTGGTTTATTATTGGGGAAGAAGCGTATATCTTTACTGGCATCACAGTGTCTCTACAGAAGTGTATTCTGTCAGAATGTCCACCCTCCTGTCCATGTTATTGTCCTGTGGCTCTAGTAGTACAGTCCAGTCTGTACATTCAAAACAGTCCCTGAGAGACTCACTGGTCTCCGAGGACCACTTCCTGACTGAGTGGCTGGTAACAGGCAACTTCAATACACAGGGTTTTTATGTAGGCTGGAGAGGAACCAGATTATGATCTGATCTGCTAAGAGGTGGTAGGGCAGAGGCACTGTAGGTGTCCTTGGCATTTCCATAAAACAAATCTAGTGTCTTATTCTCCCTGGTGGGACAGTCCACATACTGAAAAAAACCCCTGTCAGATGGGAGGAGAGAGCAGTGTTGTTAAAATTCCCCTTATTGAAATGAATGCACTAGGGTGCTGGGTCTGGATTTTGGCAACAGTTTCATGGGTGACATCACAGGCCACTGCTGTTGCTGCCCACAGTGGAATGTAAACAATAATGGCGACAATGTGTGAAGACTCCAGTGGCATATAATACCGTCTAAGACCAACTGCCAACAGTTCAATATCCTGATAGCAGATCTTGTCCTTCACCGTGACATGTCCAGGATGACACCATCTACTGCTACAAGCAGGATGGTCTGTTGAGTGGATGACGGAGTGAGACACAGTCAGTGACGGGGAGAGACCAAGATGGCAGCACCTTGTCCTCAGCGGTAAACACAAAATTAAATCAGCCACGGACTAAAAGAAAACAGACTAATTCAAACCAAAAACCACAGGACAACACTTTTGCGTGTCCCGCTCATCACACGTGGAACCAATAACCACCACAGTGGAGGATTTACCAGACTTGGAGGCTTTCATTGACCACTACTACTACAACCAGCAGGACCACATGGACAACAGAACACCCCAACCCAACAAAAAAAAGAGAAGCGAGATTCATCCACGGACACAGACGATCTACAAACCACAGAGATCAAGGTCAGTATTCTGAACAGTATCAATAAAAAACTCGATCTTCTCATCCCATTTCACGATGAAATAAAAGAGCTGAAAGCTAGCCTGGAATTTTCACATAACCACATCCTCTCCGTCATTAAAGTTAACAACTCGCTGCAGTCATCCGTTAAAACTTTATCCAAAAGAATGGACACAGCCACACCAGACAACCCTGACACAAAACTCAAAGACTTCATGAAAACCCACCTCAGACTCCCACCGGACAAAGTAAACAACATAACTTTCCATCGAGCACACCACATCGGCACGGCAATTCAATTTTACCCCTCTCCTCCCCCTTCCCCCCTCCACTCACTGTCTCTCCTACCTTTGCTCACTCCTTCACTGTATGTTCTCACATTCCACCTTTGTGTCATGTCTGTTGAGTTACATGTCATTGTTTTGTATTTGTTCATGTTGTACTTATATGATAGACTGTATCGACAATAAGGGCACACACACACACACACACACACACACACACACACACACACACACACACACACACACACACACACACACACACAAACCAGCCATACTCACAGACCCAATTCTGATAGAGGCTCACCTACATCAACATAACACAGACGCTTAACTTAATGACATGGAATGTGTGCGGTAGGCTGTGCACAGCCTAAGAGGGCAGGAATTTTAAACCATCTTATCAAACTAAAGGCAGACAAATGTTTACTACAAGAAACCCATTTATCAAATTCAGAATTAGTTTTCTCAGCCACTTACAACAGTAGACAAAGAGGTGTCTCTATCTTAGTAAATAAAAGAATACTTCTCATCCACCATTCCACAACTGCTGATCCAGAAGGACGATACATCATAATTAGTGCATCCATCTGCAACAAAAAATTTACTATTGCCAACATTGTCCCAATTCCGACAGTCCATCCTTTTTCAGCACATTTTTCTCTACATTACAAGAATTTACAGATATCATAATCTGTGGCGACTTCAACACAGCAATCAACCACACAATCGACCGATCAAGCACAGCAGGCAATTTACGAATCTGGCACTTTATTGAACTATTAAAACAATACATGACAGATTTTGGTCTTGGTGACAGTTGGAGAATGAGCAACCCATCATCAGAAAATACACTTATTTTTCTCCACTACATCAATCATTCTCCTGATTAGATTTCTTTTCGATTAGTAACACATTTTTAAGTAAGGTATCTGGGACCATCATACATCCAATCGTAATTAGTGACCATGCACCAGTATCCATCACCTTAAACTTTGAATCCACTGTCAAATACTCTCCCTGCTGGCACCTCAATACCTCATTAATCAAGGATTCTGATTTTACTGCTTTCATACAGAAAGAGTGGGCATGCTTTTTGGAATTGAATGGCTCCCCAGAAATTTCATCATCATTGCTATGGGAAACCGGCAAGGCAGTAATTAGAGGACAAATAATATCATACTCAACAAACAAGAAAAAAAAAAAGGAAAAACATCTGAAACAAAAAATTAAGCAACTCACAGACAGCTGTTCAAACAAGCCCAATGAACAAATAAAAAAGGTGCTACACAACACAAAATTACAGGTAGAGAATATCACAAGAAAAAAAACACAATTTTTGATACAACTCAAATACGCTAATTTTGAAAGTAACAATAAGTCAAGCAAATACTTAGCTAGTCAACTATCATGTAAAAAAGAAAAAGCAATAATTCCCACCATAAAAAAACTCAACAGGTGAAACTACCCAAAACCCACAAGAAATAAACAACATTTTTCAGACATTCTACACTAACCTATGTATATTCTTCAAACACAGACCCTGACCCATCAGAGATACAATTGTTCTTTAATAACCTGGACCTACCCAAACTATCCAAACAAGATACAGACACACTTGACAAGCCACTAACATCAGATGAACTCTACAAAGCCCTACTCCAGATGCCCAACAATAAATCACCTGGACCCGATGGCTTTCCTCCTGAATTCTACAAACACTTTTGGCACATACTATCCCCACTATTTTACAAACATTAGAAATTCAACATACATCACAAATTCCTCCACACATGAATACATCCGTTATATCAGTTCTACTCAAACCCAATAAAGATCCAACGCCTGCCGCCCATTATCACTTATAAACACTGACCTAAAAATCATCACAAAAGTTCTAGCCATGAGATTAGAAACAGTTATCTCCACCTTAATACACCCCGATCAGACAGGTTTTATTAAAAAAAGACATGGTTCTGACAATATACGAAGACTATTCAATATCATTAATCTTTCACAACAAACTCAAATCAAAACAATAATCGTATCACTAGATGCAGAAAAAGCATTTAATCAAGTTAACTGGACTTTTTTATTACACACATTGCATAGATTTGGTTTTGGGGAGTCGTTCATCCATTGGAATAAAACACTATACACCTCACCTAAGGCCACTGTCACCACAAACGGAATTACATCACACAGTTTTACACTTCAACGGGGCACCAGACAAGGATGCCCCGTCTCTCCTTCATTATTTGCAATCTTCATAGAACCACTTGCTCTTGCTATATGTCAGAACAATATCATCATCAAAGGAGTTCACACCATAAACCACCAACACAAAATTAGCCTTTACACAGATGATATTTTATTGTACCTACAGGACCATTACCTTCAATAAAAGAAACCTTTAATCTTATTAACAGCTTCTCACAAATCTCCAATTACACACTAAACTAGAACAAGTCCACCATACTCCCACTTTCAGAAGATGCTTGGGATTCTGCAAAACAAAACTTATCACTTTCACTTCGCACTGGGAATATTAGATACTAAGGTACTGGCATTTCCCCCAGGCTGTCAGAGTTGTTTCATCTTAGTTATACCCCATTATTAAAAACAGCAGAGGATGATCTCTGGCGCTGGATGAATTTACCATTATCTCTTTTAGGACGAATAGCCACTGTCAAAATGAAAATACTCCCCCACATCAATTAATGGAGTTAATTGTTTAACTTAGGTTCAGGAGCAGGACCACGCCTCAACCACTCCTCTAATCACCTGACTAACGTATATATATGCCAGCTCAGCCCTACCACAGGCCTCTCAGATCTCTCGAACCCACCCTCCCTCCCCTTCTGTTCCTCCCTCTTGTCAATCTGCCATGTACCTCTCCTAATCTCATTCCAGGCATCGACTGGGTGGGCTTCCTAAACAGCATGGGCTCACCAGGACAGGAGACGGAACCCCCACACTGAGTCTCTCCGCCCACATCAACACCTCACCCAGTCCGACCCTCCAACGACGCCATCTCCATCCTGTTCACTCACCTGCAATCTGCACTCCCCCTTCGATGATGTCATCTCCATCCCGCTCACTCACCTGCAAATCTGCACTCTCCCTTCAATGACGTCATCTCCATTCCATCCATTCATCTGGAAATCTGCACTCCCTCATTCATCACCACCCAATTCATTACCATTTCTCTGACAATCACATCTTCATTAAATCTTTAAAACTGCATTTTGTTGTGGTGTGGTCCTTGCTAGTGAACTTCCTCTTAATGCTGACCATCATACCAACAGAAAAATGGTTCAAATCTATCGACTCTCTCATTACTCATTTCTACTGGAGAAATAAGAAAAAACAAAAATTAAACTATCTACTTTACAAAAAAGCAAATCTCAAGGCGGACTGGATGCACCAAACCTTTACTGTTACTACCTTGCAAATCAAACACAATATATTGCAAATGGATCCACCAAACCAACCACAATACCTCATGGTCAGACTTAGAACAGCACTATTGCCAAAACATTTCACTCTCAGATCTACCTTTTCTCAATACAACCATCAAACGACATCCCTGCTTCAAAAACACAATAATCTCCACAACTCTGACAGCCTAATGGAAAGTCATCAAAATCTTCAACTCCACTCCAGCACCATGTAAATACACACCAATATGGCACAACACAGACTTTCAACTCCACAACAATCCTCTTCACTATCACACAGGGGCACAAAAAGGTATCACACATCTCCGCCATCTCTTTCACAACAATTGGTTCATAGACTTCAAGGACCTCATACAGACCCACAGGATTGATAGACACCAATTTTTAAATTACTTACAACTTAAATCCATATTTAAATCAAAAATTAACATAAATCATCACCCACTTGAACCTTCTGAAAAAATTGACAACATAATTGAATTTACAAATCTAAATAAACTAACCTCAAAACTATATAGACTAATATTAGCCTCAGATGATTCCAGAATACTCCCAGTAGCCCACTGAACACAGATCTAAACATCTCCCCATCACCTGACTTCTAAGACAGATATAAACAAAAACATATTTGTCATGACATCCTATACAAACCTTCAGTTAATCCAATACAAAACTACAGAACACATATCACTCAATATAAAATGTATAAAATCGGACTGGCAACCACAGACACTTGCTCACAATGCACAATAGGCACAAGAGATAATTACTTCCACTCACTCTGGGCTTGTCAACAGGTTCACTCTTTTTGGAACTCTGTCACAGAAAATCTCTCCACCATATTGGACTGCAGAATCCCTTCATCCCCACAGCTTTGTCTACTAGGAGACACAGTAATCACCATACCAAACAAATATAAGAACAGCTTGCTCATTTCTCTGTCCCCAAGAAAACAATTCTCTTAAACTGGAAATCCAAAAACTCAATAAACATCAACCACTGGACCAATCTTCTCTCAGAATACATCTTTATGGAAAAATATCACTGCTCGCAATAACAACAAAATAACAGTTTTCACAGAAAGATGGTCCCCATTTCTGTCCTTGATGGGCCTGGTCTAGTAGCTACCGTGCACATTCCTAACGCCCCAAAATACATCACAATTTAATTTAACACACACACACACACTTATATTAATTAATTATTTTTTTTCTTTTATTGATCTCTCACACATTATTATTTGTACTATTATTATTATTATTATATCATTATTGTAGTTACTGTGATAATAATAGTTATTATTGTTATTATAATAATTGTGATTATTGTTATTATTATTGTTGCAACTATGATTATGACTGTGATCATGACTATGATTGTTATAATTATAATTATGATTATTGTTGTTGTTATTATTGTTGTTATCATAAGACCATCACAACTATTGCTGTGATAACATAGAGGTGGAGGGGTGGAGGGGTGGACGAGAACCGCTGAATGCCGCTCAAGGTTTGATCGCCCATAAAATAAAACGAAATCAAAGGAAATTAAAATTAATCAAAACTAATCACAGGGTAAAAGAACAAGGGGGTCACACTTTTTGAATACTGAATTGACATTCCTCATAAGGACCAATGGCAGGAATGGCTTGTATCTCCACCACTATCTCTCTATCAGCATCTCCCTCTCCTCTCTCCTCCACACACACACACACACACACACACACACACACACATGCACACACCTCACCTCCTGATGCTTTCCTTATAGGTCAGTTACACAGAATATAGTTTTATACAGTCCATGGCAGCAACAGTCATGTTTACAACAACAAAGTCGCTATTTAAAACCCAATAATATCTCACTGGAATATAAATATTCCTCCTGACATCACAATACTGAGTGAGGAAAGTCACGTTATCTCAGCATGAAGACAAACACCAGTGTCAGTCATTCATCCTGCTCTCTGTCCCTCCTCTACTGAGGACACTCATTGTCTGCAGGTCGGCTGCCTCAGGTACATATTCAGATAACGTGTTAGCCTCCATACAGACAGCTTTCATTTTAGTTTGTCTTTAAAGTATAAGTTCAGTATTTTTCAACCTGGGCCCTATTTTCCCATGTGTATGTGTGTGTATGATTCATGGGTACAACTTGTTCTAAAATTGGTTCACTATTGAGGGAGGCGGATGCAACCGGAGCCGAAACGAGCTAAAACGGTAACGGGGGCAAATGCGTCCCGTATAAGTTTGCGCATTAACAGTGCTTTTTTCTGCCACTGACCGGTTCAGATAGCCAGTGTTATCTCTGTAAATAGCATACTAAGCGTTTCCCTTACCTCTGGGCTGTGTGATGTCACGAACTTTGCTCCACTGTGTCTGTAGCTCTCTCTACTCCTGGGGCAGCCGTTTTCTTGAGGAGGAGGTGTTTCGGGATGTCTTCTCTTCTTCGGCTGGCAGTAGTCATCTTGGGAGAAGTGAGCACTGCAGACCTGATCAGACTCCTGTCCAGACACTGCGCTTTGCAGACCATTGATGGTCTGTTAGCATCCATTTGTAGCACAACTAGCCACAACTTCAGCATCTCGCCGTCCGACAAAGGCAGCCTATGAAAGCTGTACGGGGTGTTGCGCGACATCCTGTTCTTGTGTTCAGGATAAAGGCCTGTTTATTTGAGCACTTCAAAAACTCCGGTAACACTCCTGGGGGTAGCACGTAAAAGACTCTGTCCTCTGACTCTTCTAGCATAACACACACACTTCATACACACATACTCACTTACAGTACCCAGCGGGGCAGCCCTCCCCCTCTCTGCTCCAACACTGACTGACAGCTGACTCCACTCATAGCACTCATAACGCTGGCGATCTGAACCGGTCACTGGTGAAAAAAAGCACTTTTAATGTGCAAACTTATACAGGACGCATTTGCCCCCGTTACCGTTTTAGCTTGTTTCGCGACTCCGGCTGCATCCGCCTCCCTCAATACTGAACCAATTTTAGAACGAGTTGTAGGCTACCCATGAATCATACACACACATACACATGGGGAAATAGGGCCCAGGTTGAAAAATACCGAAGTTCTCCTTTAACACTTTGCTGTTAGCCGCGCAAGTGTGATGTGCTTGAGTCGACCGCGATCATAAATCATAATAGCGGTGAACGAGAGACTGTGGACAGAGCAGGTTGAAATATGGCTTTCTACATGCTAATCACATGTATTGATAAAGTATTGGCTTGGCTGGCAGAGGTTTTATCGCACTTACTCACAGTAACAAGTGTAGCTGTCGTTAACTAGAGTCATCTTGAAGTTATATTCCCTTCATCTGCACCGCGGCCCCACCGATGCAGAATAATGATACATGAAACCGAAACTTTAAAAAGTAATGTAGATAATAGCGGAGCTTACTATTATTACTGTCTTGATTAAATTTACCTTGGGTTGTTTAATGCCAGGTCTCGGTACTTATCCCTGCCCGTGCGTTTGATGAAGTCTCCTGGTTGGCCCGTGATGGATTGGTGTCAAACTGTCTATATTCACACCACTGTATCCTACGTGAAATATGTCTGCTGCATAGGAGGTAGACACTAAAAAAATTAGATAATTTAGATTATTTAACTTGGGGGAAAGTGTTGTGCAGCAGCTGCAGTGAAAATAGTGCAAATTAAACAAAAATATAACCAATAAAGATTAGCAGTAAGGTGCAAAAACCAACTGCAAATCATTCTGTTTCTCCTTAAGTGTAGCTTACAATTGAATTCAGTATATGTGCAAAAATTAGACAAAAGACTCCTTAAACTGTGATAAATATAATTAAGTGTTAAAAAGTCACTGTTCTGTAAAATATTGTGTTTTTGTTCATCTTAGATTGAAGACAGAAAACCTCAAAAGTGTTTGCAGTTTTGAAGAATCTGATGCTAATGGAACAGGTGCTAGCATTATAAAAGCCCAGCATGCTAGCATCCTATGATAATGTGTATACTGACCTTTGTCTCTCAGTTGCTGATAATGTCATTGGCATGTTAGCTGAGCTGATAGCTCTCTGATGATAATTCACTGTCAGTCTGCCAGCTGTGTTGGTGATAACAGTGTGTTCAGAAGCTACGTTACCTAGGCTGACCAAACGTCCTCTTTTGCCCGGACATGTCCACTTTTCACGTCCTGTCCGGGGTGTCCGGGGGGGTTTTATAAACTGATGATAATGTCCGGTTTTCCGTGTGTGTGTGTGTGAGTGCGGCACGGGCGCACATTTCTGTCCAAACCCGACCCGAGCCCGACATTATTTAATGACCAAAGCACTGAGTTTGTGTCACACAGTTGTTATGGTTACAGGGTATTTAACAGGATGGACGTGTGCTGTGGGTGCTCAGCCCGTGTTTGAGACGGGAGCGGGAGGCGGGAGGTCCGACACTTCCAGCGAGAGGAGAGGGAGACATAAAACAAAATAAGATAAAATAGGAAAAACCTGTCTCCCTCTTTTATTTTATTTTCAGCGTTTAATCAAGGCGGAGGCTGGCGGTGGAAGGTCCGAGACTTCCAGCGAGGGGAGAGGTAGAAACAAACAGCCAGTGTGTGTCTGTGTGTGTTATGTTCAGGTGTTGTCACGTAAATAACAGTGCCCAAGCAATAGACAGGACAGACAATAGGATTTTATTTATTTTTACACTACATTTTCACTGAAAGCTGACCGAATCCGACCCGAGCCCGAATACAATTTATAGCTACATTTTTGACCAAACCCGGCCGACCTGTCGGGTACCGTTGGGCTCGGATTGCCACACTACAGTGTGTGTATGTGTCCCCTATTGGGGCCTATCTGAATTTCTGTCTTTGAGAGATATTATTTTGTAATATAACTGAATTTTCTATCCAAACAAATATTTTAAATATATTAAAATGATAAGGCATCTTTGAGTAAACTGCGAGTATCATTTAAATAGGCTATGTCGTGGCCTGGCCGAGTGTCCTCTTTTTTGGAAATCAAAATATGGTCACCCTACGTTACCTGAATGGCTAAAGGAGGCCTGTCGTTTGGCCTCATGAATACACAGATCTGCTGTTTCACGCTCAGGAAGATCTCAATCTATTCATCGCTGCGAGTGCTGACACTCTGACCACTGTGCATTTCTGCTCTGTTTGACTCCTCCATCATGAAGACTGATAACATGTCACTCGCCTCTATCCTCCATGTTTCTGCTCTCCCGCTTTTATGTTCTATTGTGTCCTGATTTATGTAGAATCTAGCATGATGAGGTGAAGCCGGGTGAATCATGCCCAAAATAAACATTTAATCATACTATAATTTTTTTCTTTCTTGTTTATCTTTGTCAGTTTGTGCTCGGAGGTCACATCCAGCACTGCTCCACCATCATTTCCATCACTGTCTGCTGTTGTCTGAGAAGGAGGGGACATTAAACACTCCTTACTGTCTTTACTCAGGGACAATGAAGCATCCATGATGACCCACTGCTGCTGTCTGAGGAGAAGGGGACTTTAAACTTTCCTCACTGTCTTTACTCAGAGAACACAGTGTCCACGATGAATTGATGATGATGAATTTGTCATCATAAAACACATTTCATTCAAAGTCAATAAAAACAAAAAAAAAAAAACAAACAAACAAAAAAAAACTCACAGAAATGCCTTGGTTTATCTCTTCACTGTTCCAACAATCACCAACTGCAGTTTGGTTGAAATTAATTCTTAATTCAACCACTTAGATGTGGAAATATGCTGACTGTATACACCCTAAAATTACTCTATATTTGAATGGAGTCTGTCCATTTACTGGTCAATAGAGGACGGTCACTCTGCTCAGGGCTGAGTTGTGGCTGGTTTCATCTAACCTCTGTTCATACATCAGTAAACAATATGTATTAAATGAAAGGATGTTTTGCAGTATCTCGTAGCAGCTGTAGTCTGAGAAAAAATAACTTCATTCACTGGACTGACTGCCAGAAACTTTAAAGGTGGTGCTCTTACTTGTAATGTTACTCAGTGCAAGATCTGACAACATGAATCCATCAGCACACCTTAAATTTCAATATGACAACTTTGACCATTCCATTAGTTTTTATTAGTAATGAGTGGATTATCAAGATTATCACCTGGGCCCAGTATTTCAAAGTTATCTGATAGGATTATCCTGGCCGGATTGGATTAAATCCTTATCTGATCTGAAAACTGGGTATTTCAACACGGATCAAGAGGATCCTGATCCTGAGGATCAGGATTCAGCTCTGGTAATCCAATCCTCCCTTTCATCCAGATAAAGGCTGCATTTGGGTATTTCAAAAGTGAAGGCAAATCTGACCTCTGATGACATGTTTAGCCGCATGTCATCATTTAATCGCTGGCTGTCCAGGTGGTGTCCAGCAAACGATGTGGGTTTCGTGAATAATTGGCAAACTTTCTGGGGAAAACCTGGTCTCATTAGGAGAGATGGCATTCATCCCACTTTGGATGGAGCTGCTCTCATTTCTAGGAACCTAGAAAATTTTATTAGCAAATTAAATCCCTGACAACCCAGAGTTGAGACCAGGACAGAGAGCTGCAGTCCTATACGCCTCTCTGAGCTTCTAGTTCACTTACCCAGCCATAGTTTCCATAGTTTTATACCAACGGTGTCTGTCCCCCGACCACCTAAATTATTTAAATCTAAAATTAAACAAAGAGGAGTTGTGCAAAACAACCTCATAAAAATTAAAACCTCTTCTGTGACAGAAAGACAAAACGGGAGAATTAAATGCGAACTGTTAAATATCAGGTCTCTTTCGTCTAAAGCAGTGTTAGCAAACAAATTAATATCAGATAATCATATTGATTTACTCAGTCTGACTGAAACCTGGCTGTGTCAAGATGAATAGTCTAAATGAATCCACTCCTCCCAGTCATAATAATACCCACATTCCTCGAGGCAGCGGCCGAGGAGGGGGAGTTGCAGCCATTTTTAACTCTAGTCTGTTAATCAGCCCTAAACCAAAACTAGATTATAATTCATTTGAAAGCCTTGTTCTTAGTCTTTTACATCCGACCTGGAATACCTCGCAGCCACTTTTATTTGTTATATTGTACCGTGCTCCTGGCCCGTATTCTGAATTTGTATCTGAATTCTCAGAGTTTTTATCCAGTCTAGTTCTAAAATCAGATAAAGTTATTATTGTAGGCGACTTTAACATTCATGTCGACGTTGATAATGACTCCCTGGCTACCGTGTTTATCTCATTATTAGACTCCATTGGCTTCAGTCAGGGTGTACATGAACCCACTCACTGTTTTAACCATACCCTCGATCTAGTTCTGACGTATGGAATTGAAATTGATAACAGTCTTTCCACAGAATCCCTCGCTATCGGATCATTATTTGATTACTTTTGATTTCTTTTTACTCGATTACACGCCACTTAGCAACAGTTACTATACCAGATGTTTATCAGATAGTGCTGTCGCAAAATTTAAGGAAATGATTACTCCGTTGTTAAATTCAATACCAAGTCCTTTAGTAACAGAGGTTTCCCGTACCGACTTTAACCTCTCCCGAATTGATCAATTTGTTGATAGCGCCGTAAGCTCACTGCGAACAACACTCAACTCTGTAGCTCCTCTTAAAAAGAAGTTAACAAAACAAAGAAAGTTCGCTCCTTGGTATAACTCTGAAACCCGTAATTTAAGAAAATATCGCGAAAGTTTGAAAGGAATTGGCGATTAACCAAACTGGAAGAATCTCGTGTAATCTGGGCAGACAGTCTCAAAAGATATAAGAGGGGCCTCCGCAATGCCAGAGCAAACTATTACTCGGCTTTAATAGAAGAAAACAAGAATAACCCCAGGTTTCTTTTCAGCACTGTAGCCAGGCTGACTGAGAGTCACAGCTCTATTGAGCCTTGTATTCCTTTAACCCTTAGCAGTAATGATTTTATGAGCTTTTTTAATGACAAAATTCTAACTATTAGAGGCAAAATTCATGACCTCCTGTCCTCAGATAGTACCTATCTAACCTCAAACACAGCTGTAAGACCTAATATATATTTAGATTGCTTCTCCCCAATTTCTCTTCAAGAATTGACCACAGTGATTTCTTCATCTAAATCATCAACGTGTCTCCTAGACCCCATCCCAACTAGGCTACTCAAGGAGGTCTTACCTTTAGTTAACACCCATATTAGATATGATCAATATATCCTTATTAACAGGCTATGTACCACAGTCTTTTAAGGTAGCTGTAATTAAACCTCTACTAAAAAAGCCCACCCTGGATCCAGAGGTGTTAGCGAACTATAGACCAATATCTAATCTTCCCTTTATGTCAAAGATCCTTGAGAAAGTAGTCGCAGACCAGCTGTGTGATTTTCTCCATGATAATAATTTATTTGAGGAATTACAGTCAGGATTTAGAGTGCATCATAGCACTGAGACAGCTCTAGTTAAAATTACAAATGACCTTCTGATTGCTTCAGACAAAGGGCTCGTCTCTGTACTTGTTTTATTAGATCTTAGTGCAGCGTTTGACACTGTTGACCATGAAATTCTGCGACAGAGACTGGAACACTTAATTGGCCTAAAAGGTTCTGCACTAAGCTGGTTTAAATCTTATTTATCTGATCGTTTTCAATTTGTTGACGTTCATAATGAATCATCCGTACGTACTAAAGTTTGTTTTGGAGTTCCGCAAGGTTCTGTGATTGGACCAATCCTATTTATTCTATATATGCTTCCTTTAGGTAACATCATTAGAAATCACTCTATAAATTTCCATTGTTATGTGGATGATACACAGTTGTATTTATCGATGAAGCCAGAAGAAAGTGATCAATTAACTAAACTTCATAATTGTCTTAAAGACATAAAAACCTGGATGAGCACCAATTTCCTGATGTTAAATTCAGACAAAACTGAAGTAATTGTTCTTGGCCCCAAACAACTCAGAGACTCTTTATCTGATGACATAGTTTCTCTCAATGGCATTGCTCTGGCCTCTACCACTACCGTAAGAAACCTCGGAGTAACATTTGACCAAGATTTGTCTTTTAATTCTCATTTAAAACAAACCTCACGGACTGCATTTTTTCATCTGCGTAATATTGCAAAAATTAGGCCTATCTTGACCCAAAAAGATGCAGAAAAATTGGTCCACGCTTTTGTTACCTCGAGGCTGGATTACTGTAACTCTCTATTATCAGGTAGCTCTAGTAAATCATTAAAAACTCTTCAGCTAATTCAGAATGCAGCAGCACGTGTACTAACAGGAACTAAGAAACGAGATCATATTTCTCCTGTTTTAGCTTCTCTGCACTGGCTCCCTGTAAAATCCAGAAATGAATTTAAAATCCTACTGTTAACTTATAAAGCTCTAAATGGTCAAGCTCCGTCATATCTTAGAGAGCTCATAGTGCCATATTAACCCACCAGAACTCTGCGCTCTGAGAACGCAGGGTTACTCGTGGTCCCTAAAGTCTCCAAAAGTAGATCAGGAGCCAGAGCCTTCAGCTATCAGGCTCCTCTCCTGTGGAATCATCTTCCTGCTACGGTCCGGGAGGCAGACACCGTCTCCACGTTTAAGGCTAGACTTAAGACTTTCCTCTTTGATAAAGGTTATAGTTAGGGCTGGCTCAGGCTTGCCTTGTACCAGCCCCTAGTTAGGCTGACTTAGGCCTAGTCTACCGGAGGACCAACTGTAATGCACCGGGCACCTTCTCTCTCTCGCTCTCGCTCTCGCTCTCTCTCTCTCTCTCTCTCCCTCTCTCTCTCTCTCGTATCCTATTACTGTATCTTGTTTACTCGGCTATTCTGGATGTCACTAACTCGGCTTCTTCTCCGGAGCCTTTGTGCTCCACTGTCTCTCAGGTTAACTCATATTGCAGCGGTGCCTGGATAGTGTGACGTGTGGTATTTGTGCTGCTGCCGTGGTCCTGCCAGATTCCTCCTGCTGCTGCTGCCATCATTAATCATTAGTCATACTTCTACTGCTATTATAGACATATGATATTATCATACATGTATACTGCCTGATACTAATATATACTTTCAACATATTGTACCACAGTAGCCAGAACTACAACAACAGTATTATTACTTTCATGAATGCTGTTGTAAGCTACTGCCATTACCGAGGATGTCATACAGATTACTGTATTGTGTCATACAGATTACTGTTAATTTGTTATGCTGATCTGTTCTGTACGACATCTACTGCACGTCTGTCCGTCCTGAAGGAGGGATCCCTCCTCAGTTGCTCTTCCTGAGGTTTCTACCATTTTTTTTTCCCAGGTAAAGGGTTTTTTTAGGGAGTTTTTCCTTATCCGCTGTGAGGGTCTAAAGGACAGAGGGATGTTGTATGCTGTAAAGCCCTGTGAGGCAAATTGTATTTGTGATATTGGGCTTTATAAATAAAATTGATTGATTGATTGAATTGAAGGCAGAGATCTGGATCAATTTGATACCAAATTTCAGGATTATTTGGATCCCACCTCAGAGGTGGATTTGACAAAGTCTCAGCTCCACTTCTCCTAGATATTGTTACTCAAGATGTTCATTACACTTAAATCTAAATCAGTGTTTTAGTTCTAAGTAATTTCAAGCATAGAAAAATATTGTTTGGCCATATTTCCTGAAACTGCTGTAAGTAATAGTAACAAATACAGACCTATTTCTCAACGTCTAGTTTCACCTAACATTGTAACTTGTTTGTATCAAAACATCCAACATAAGTTTGTGGTCAGACAAAGGCAAGGAAATGCAATGCAAAGCAAATTTATTTGTATAGCACATTTTCTTAACATAGAGTGCAAGAAACAACACAGGGATGAACATAATAAGTCTCAATTTAAATCACATTTAAGCACTTTCAATGTATATTTTCATGCTGACAAATTTTACTTAATTCAGATAAGCTTGAAAATGCACCTTTTAAAATGCCTGGGAAGTGCTTGACTGTTATTTTATAATATGCAGCAATGTATTTCAGGAAGTGTTTGTGTGTACAAACTGATTATTTTACTTCATCAAATCAGATGCTATAGTGCTATATGTTTAGTGGGAGCCTTCTACGAAAGGGGATACATGTCCAGGGATTTCCAGCACTCGACCTGTTGTCTTCATTAGCAGTGGCATTGCTGAGTGGTCCATGGGTGTGAGTGTATTCTGAAAGTAGAAGTAGAGTGTGTATGAGCATATCTTTATCATTATCAGGAATCCACAATAGTCAGAGAAATTGTTTAAGTAGCATTAAAGAAAAGCATATCATCAGCATTACTGTAGCATACCCAAACTCAATCCTCTAACACTTCTGAATGAACCACAAAATTCATACTCGTAAAGTGTATTTTTCCTACACTGAAGCAGTCTGATCTGCACACATGTAAAAACAATAAAAATTTTAAAAAAGCCCGCTGTGTTGTCAATAACATAACGCTAAACTCTGTAAAGGTTGGTGTTTAAAGAGTTCCTGTATGACGTACTTCAGATTTATTCCCTTTTAAATTAAACCATAGACCGCAAAATACATCAACAAAGCCAGCTACCTCGCTAGCCTGCTAACTACTTAACGTCAACATGCAAGTCAATGAAGCCGCGTTCGCTACCGTTAGCATGACAATTAGAGATCGGTACGCCCACGTTTTAAGTAGGTGACAATTCAAATAGCTGGCTCACAGCAGATGGTGAGTGGCCTTCGTATGGTCTTAAAAACGCTACACATTAGATAACGGTATACTTACATTTTAATGCGAAACCTGGGCAACCAACGCTCCTTTCGTGAAGTGTTCCGCCGTGGAGACAGAGCACAGCGGGTCATAATCTGAAAGTCACGCCCCCAAAGGTGAAACGTTTCAGATCCGGGGGTGGAGTCATGAGATTTGGAAATCCATATCCAGTCAGATTGGGATCAAAGTGATCCACCCTGCCAATGTTTTGAAATACCCAGATAAAGTCAGCAGGATCACCTTGATCCCTGACTGAGAAAAGGAGGATTTCATTATCTGGATTATTCTGATCTGGATTACAAGTTTTGAAATACTGGGCCCTGGAGAATAAAAAAAGCCTCATGGAGCATACTTCCTCTAGGGTACGGCAACACTAAACCTCTGCGCTTGCCTGAGAAGGACTAAAATGCACAAACCTGCTATTTTTAAATATCCCATGGAGAGAGACTCTCACTGCAGCCTGTTCTATTTTGTTCTGAAAATGTCAGTGTGCAACATTGTTCTGTGGACGATAAACAAGGTGCCGACTTCTATATGTGTCACCAGTGATGAGGAAACACAGCGAGTCCTGGACGGAGCTGTGAGTGACAACAACCGAGGCCCACATTTAAGAGTACTGTGTTGGGAATCAACATATATTTACCTCACACGATGGCACCAAATATGTTGGGGTCAACACACTAGGCTTCACACGGAGGTATCAAATATGTTGGGGTTTAATTGGCTATCGCAAATAATTAGTAATTATTATCAATAATTAGTAATTATGTTCAATAATGTGACTTAATTAACATTAAATCACTTCGTGGAGCACCATTCCCGTAAAGGGAAAATGATAGTCAGTTAAAGATATCAGTCTCATAAAATAGGGTAAACTATTAATTTGGAGTTTGATTAATAATTAAATTAATGACAACAACCAAAATTAACAGTAAAGCCTGAAGGATTTCGGAGTTCTTGACGCAGCAGAGGTTGACTATTCATTCACCCTTGTGCAACATTAAACAGACAGCAAGTATGATCCCAAAGAATTATATTTATTCACAAATTTGCAAAGCAAACCAAAACACACAAATTCTAACTAACTATATACAAGCTTGGTGTGTATTTGTGTGTATGTGAGCGAGAGAGAGAAAGAAGAGAAAGAAAGACAAAGGCGGGTGTGGTGATCAAGTAGCTGTTTGGCCTACTTTCTATGTCATGGCAGATAAAGAAGGAGCACCATCTAAAAGAAAAAGAACAGAAGAAGACTAAACGGGACAGTGATAGGGCTCGAGCCCAAACTTGTGTAAACCTCGGTTGGGCATTCATCAAGTGGAGAGAGCTGAGAGAATTGAAAGGTTTTAAAACTGATCCCGAGTTGGCCCTTTTCCTAATCGACAGGTATGTAATTTTTATTTTTATTTAGAGAATATACCGCAACTTGTTAGACGTTGTTTCACTTCAATATATGACGACATGGAAGCAAGCTAAATGTAGCTGATGTGAACAGCTTTTGTCTAGTACAACAATTGCCACAAAATTCTGTGACTGTGACCATGAACACAAATATACAGCAGGCAGTTGTCCTCAGTTTATAAGAAATTCAGAGCTACACCAGAACATTTATGAACAGGTCTTACTTTACTACTAACTTGTGTGTAATGTTAGCATGTTAGCATGTTTCCACTAGGCTGACCAAACGTCCTCTTTTGCCCGGACATGTCCACTTTTCACGTCCTGTCCGGGGTGTCTGGGGGGTTTTTATAAACTGATGATAATGTCCCGTTTTCCGTGTGTTTGTGTGTGAGTGCGGCACGGGCCGCACATTTCTGTCCAAACCCGACCCGAGCCCAACATTATTTAATGACCAAAGCACTGAGTTTGTGTCACACAGTTGTTACTACAGGGTATTTAACAGGATGGGCGTGTGCTGTGGGTGCTCAGCCCGTGTTTGAGATGGGGGCGGGTGGTGGAAGGTCCGAGACTTCCAGCGAGGGGAGAGGTAGAAACAAACAGCCAGTGTGTGTCTGTGTGTGTTATGTTCAGGTGTTGTCACGTAAATAACAGTGCCCAAGCAATAAACAGGACAGACAATAGGATTTTATTTATTTTTACACTACATTTTCACTGAAAGCTGCCCGAATCTGACCCCAGCCCGAATACAATTTATAGCTACATTTTTGACCAAACCCGGCCGACCTGTAGGGTACCGTTGGGCTTGGATCGCCACACTCTAGTGTGTGTATGTGTCCCCTATTGGGGCCTATCTGAATTTCTGTCTTTGAGAGATATTATTTTGTAATATAACTGAATTTTCTATCCATACATATAAATTTTAAATATATTAAAATGATAAGGCATCTTTGAGTAAACTGCGAGTATCATTTAAGTAGGCTATGTCGTGGCCGGGCCGAGTGTCCTCTTTTTTGGAAATCAAAATATGGTCACCCTAGTTTCCACTAATTACTTGGACTGACCTGATGTTAGTAACGTTAATCCTTTCGCTCTCCAAAACAAATGCATGCGGTAATTGCGGGTTGCAGTCGAGATTTTACAACACCAGTCTGTGGGTGTCATACCGTTTCAAGCAAAGGGGGCACTATAATCAATGAAAACGTAAAGTTCCGCACAGCTGCTCTAAACACAAAAACGTGAAAGTAGTGTCCAAGTTGAAAAATACTTAAGTCTTTAATATCTCTGGACTGGGTCATTTCCTCTCTGACATGATGTTCTCAGAATCATTTTATTCTATGAAAGCAACTCTTGCCTTTCTTGCATTTCACACAGCACTTAGAAAAAGTTGGAACATCCACAACTCCTGCCTCCCTCCAAAGTCCCATCCCCCTCCTCCTGCAACTCCACCTCCCTCCAAAGGCCTACTCCCCCCACCTCCATTATGTCTTCATTACGTCTATGATCGACATAGGTGTTGTCATGGTAACGTTAGATACACGGAAGAGGAGAGCGAGTGTAACGTTACAACCAAGACAGTCTAAGGCAACCCCTGAGTTTCAAAACTCAACCGGAGTCAGTGATGACTGATGAGTTTTACAATAAGGTTACAGTGCTAACGTTAGATAGCAGTGTTAACGTTACTAGTAAGTGGAAATGCACAAGGAAGATAACGTTAATGTTTCAGAGGCTATACTACAGTAGGCTAACGTTAGCCATTAGCAACTGGATGATGTGTTGTCATATAACGTTTTGAACTGAACTTCTTTATTTTTCTTATGCATAGCACAAAAACAAAATGGCATTTTGCATATCCCAGGCAAAAAGAAACAAATCATTTAAAAACAATTTGTACATATAAGAAAGAACATAAAGTGCAATAGTAAGATGAAAAGGGTCGACATTTCACAGTCAAAAACTCCACATCCTGAGAGCATTATAATATAAGCTTTTTAATTAGAAAGACTCAAGAGTACACAGGAGGAGGTCGCGTATGTGACGTCATGGCTTTCGCTCGCTTCCTGTAGCTTGGCCTCCCCGCTGAAATTCCACTGTTTTATGATTAATCAATTTACGATTGAAGATGTCTGTGTGTTTTGTGCCAGGCTACAGTCACTCCAAGCCGCAGGGAGCAAGCGAAAGCTATGGCGTCACATACGCGACCGCCTCCTGTGTCGTTTTTCTAATTACGTTTTTTTCAAAAGCTTATATCTCAACAGTGTTACCCCATAGTATGACTTTCTTGACCTTAAAATTTATGTTTTGAATTCATTCATCAACGACATATTTGGATTTCATGTCACAACTCAGACTGGACCAAAAGATAATGTTTTTCTCCTCATTCACTGCCATTCATATTTTTTCCGATCTAAGGTCCCATGAGCTTCACCGGAAGGGGCATGACTTCGGCACTCTATCCGCCTGCAGTTACACGTGCAGCCTCTGGCTATCTGATGTCATGGCTACTGCTAATGCTACAGCTAGCGAGAAACCAGAGCTTGAAGACCTTCCCTTGTCGTCAAGCTCTTGTTTCTCGCTAGCTGTAGCATTAGCAGTAGCCATGACATCAGATAGCCAGAGGCTGCACGTGTAACTGCAGCCTTGTCGTCAAAGTCTCCAGCTTGGGAACACTTAGGCTTCCTGGTTAAATATTTCAACGGACAAAGACAAGTGGATACAACGACAGCAGCGTGCCGACATTGTTCTGAGATCGGATACGTTTCTGGCAACATTCCAAACATGCTAACTCATTTGAAAGCCCACCACCCAAGTGTGAATATCTCTGCTACAAGAAAAAAACAACCTTAGTGCAAACACTGCTGACTTTGGCATTCAAGCAGCCTCTCCCTAGTAATTCAGATCGGGCCAAAGCTATAACAACTGCCTTCTGAGTTTTTATAGCAGTGGATCTAAGACCATATTCAGTTGTTGAGAATGCTGGATTTAAACACATGCTGAAGGTGATTGAGCCCTGGTATGAAGTACCCACTCACCCGCACTTCCGCCAGAAAATAATACCAGGCATTTATGAACAAGCAAAATCTGCTGTTGTCCAAGACTTGTCAAAGTCATATGCAGTAGCACTCGCGACTGATGGATGGACATCCAGAGCTAACGACAACTACATAACAGTGACTGCTCATCACATCACTTCTGAGTGGAATATGGTAAGCCGTGTTCTGCAAATGCGGTCCATATACATACCAGCGCAAATCTGGAAGAGGGACTAAAAGAGACAGTGTTGGAGTGGAAATTGGAGAGGCCAGGAACAACAATTACAGTCACAACAGACAATGCAAGGAATATTGTCAATGCAGTGAGTGAAGCTGGACTGGGCCCCCAAATTGGGTGTTTTGCTCACACTATTAATACAGCTTAACAGAAAGCAACAGGTCTCAACCAAATGTCCAGACTGCTTGGTAATGAGAATGAGAAGGATTGTGTCTTTCTTTCATTGTAGCCCAACAGCTGCGCACATATTGGAGAGCAAACAGGAGATGCTTAATGTACCAAAACACACCCTTATTCAGGACGTCACCACCCGCTGGAACTCAAATTATGATATGCTTGAGAGGTACCTTGAGCAGCAAGCAGCAGTGTACTCAGCAGAAAGATATCACCACATTGTCTGACCAGGATGTGAGGATGGCAGAGGAGGTAAGTGAGGTCCTTAAGCCACTAAAACTCTCACAACACTGATAAGCACAGAAGCTACACCTTCAGCATCTATGATCCTGCCCCTCAAAGCCACAGTTCTCCACTCTATGGAACCCAATGAGGGAGACAGTGCAAGTGTGACCCAAGTCAAGGCTGCCATCAGAGGAAACCTGGAGGACAGGTACTCTTCTTCCTCCACAAATGCACAGCGCTTGACCCGAGGTTCAAAGCCCTTCTAATGCCTGTCGTGACAGGATCTACAACAGCCTCACCACAGAGATTGTGGACATGGAAGAAGATAATTTCCATGTGCTTAAAATGTCTTTTTCACTGATCATTTCGAAACAACTAATTGCTAGTGTCAGTAGTATTCATATTAAATATCTATACGTTTTTGGGGTATTTTATTTTACAGAGTGAGGAGGCCACAGGGACAACAGCAGCCGGTTCATCCTCAGAGACAGGACACCCAGAGGCATCTGAATCATCTCCTCCTGTCAAGAAGTCAGCGATGGCTGAACTGTTTGGTGAGCTCTTCAAAGTAGTACTTTGCAGCTAGTGGAAGAGGAAGAGGAAGAGGAAGAGGTTGCCGCATAAAAGGCAGCAAGCTGTATTTCGGTAGACTCTGACCCACTTCTGTGGTGGAAGACCAATGAGCCCATATATCTCCTAACTGCCAAGTTAGCAATGCGCTACTTCACCGTACCAGCTACCTCTGTCCCTAGCGAGAGGGTATTTTCAACCGCTGGGGACATTGTAACTGCCAGCAGATCTGTCCTTACTGCAGACAATGTGGACAAGTTAATCTTTCCGGCAAAAACCATTAAGGTTGAATTAAACTGAACAGGGCTAAATGATGGAACTGTTAATGCTGCACTTTGGACAATATGGAAGAATTAATGTCATTCTTAAGGAACAACTTCAGTATTTTTCAACCTGGGCCCTATTTCCCCATGTGTATGTGTGCGTATGATTCATAGGCTACAACTCGTTCTAAAATTGGTTCAGTATTGAGGGAGGCGGATTCAACCGGAGTTGCGAAACGAGCTAAAACGGTAACGGGGGCAAATGCGTCCCGTATAAGTTTGCGCATTAAAAGTACTTTTTTTCGCCACTGACTGGTTCAGATCGCCAGCGTTATGAGTGCTATGAGTGGAGTCAGCTGTCAGTCAGTGTTGGAGCAGAGAGGGGGAGGGCTGCCCCGCTGGGTACTGTAAGTGAGTATGTGTGTATGAAGTGTGTGTGTGTTACACTAGAAGAGTCAGAGGACAGAGTCTTTTACGTGCTACCCCTTGAAGTGTTACCGGAGTTTTTGGCATGCTCAAATAAACGGGCCTTTTTCCTGAACACAAGAACAGGATCGCGCAACACCCCATACAGCTTTCATAGGCTGCCTTTGTCGGACGGCGAGATGCTGAAGGTGTGGCTAGTTGTACTACAACTGGATGCTAACACTCCTGTCCAGATACCACCATCGAGTCTGCAGTGCTCATGTCTCCCAAGATGACTACTGCCAGCCGAAGAAGAGAAGACATCCCGAAACACCTCTTCCTCAAGAAAACGGCTGCCCCAGGAGTAGAGAGAGCTACAGACACAGTGGAGCAAAGTTCGTGACATCACACAGCCCAGAGGTAAGGGAAACGCTTAGTATGCTATTTACAGAAACAGCACTGGCGATCTGAACCAGTCAGTGGCGAAAAAACACACACTTCATACACACATATTCACTTACAGTACCCAGCGGGGCAGCCCCCCCCCCTCTTTGCTCCAACACTGACTGACAGCTGACTCCACTCATAGCACTCATAGCACTGGCGATCTGAACCGAAGTTATCTTTTAAAAAAGGAAAGGAAATCTGATCACACTAATATGCATGAGCTGTTTGTGCTGCACTTTACACATGGAAAAGTTTTGTTAATCTGCGCTAACAAGCTGTGAGAAATTTATTTTTATAAGATTTTATATATTTTTTGTTTATTTGAGAATATTTTATTTATTGGAAAGCTTATTTTATATATAATTTGTTTATCTGATAATATTTTATTTAACTTATTACCAGCACTTTGCAGCAGTATTCTATTTTTTATATTATTTTTATATTTTGTATAATGTTACAATTACATTTGACTAAAAAATGTTGATGTTTACAAATGTCCCTAATAAACAACAAGCAAATTTATGTTTTGCATTTTGTTTCCATACTGTACCGAAAATTAACCAAAACATGACCTCAAAACTGAGGTACGTATCAAACCGTGATTTTTGTGTACCGTTACACCCCTAGTATATTACCAGACCATCACCACGGAGCTTATCAGATGATGCAGCCTCCCTGTCTGCCCTATGTAGTGTTAGCTCGTTAGCTCAACACCGGAGTCTCATCAGATCTGTGGGCCAAGAAGTGTTTTGTTAGTTGTGAACTGATTGATTGAATGAATTAATTCTGCCACAAAATGTCACCTTGTCCAATGTCTTCTCATAGAACTCATATGATCCCATCCCATGAATTTGCATCCCACGAATGATGTTATGTCCTTAACATACAGTTATGTAATTAATATAAAGTTACAGATATTAGGTTTAGAAAAAGAAACATGGTGAGGACGTCTCTGAGCATGCTGTCAGACCTAGAGTTGTCTTGCTTTGGTCTGAATCAGGGACTAAATTTGTTTTCTCAATTTTCTCACCGCAGAATTTACAAGCTGAACAGATAAGATGCCTTGCTCGAGAAAGCTGCTCTTGATTGGTCAGGATTTCCATGCAGGAAAGGAAGTAAACAAAATGTTGAAGAGTACACTTGCAAAATGAACTTTCTAATGTCACAATGGGGACACAACTACATGGGTTGATTTTAGCTTTGGTCAACTTGTAATATATCGCATGCATTGTTCATTTTAGGCAAACCATACAGTTTGAAAACCAGATGCGGCTCCAACTAGAAAACAATGTTTTGATGCATGGGATGTGCTGAATGTGCATATTAAGGCAGTGCAGGAGGAGGCGCACATTAAAAATCCTCCAGGACTGTAACATGCACATGCTTGTTTAACCCAAACAATGCGTAATGCGACTGCAGTTGGTTCAAGCATCTGGACCGAAACCACCCCTGCAGGAAGGTCTCAGTCCAGTTGTTTTGGTGCGCACCCTAGTGCGATTGCTGTGTTCACACCTGCCCAAACGAACTGCACTTAGAGGGCAAACAAACTTGAGTTCGATTGAACCGAACCAAACAGGGCAGGTGTGAAAGCACCCTTAAAATTATTCAGTGTTCATTTGGGGTTCACACAGATCCGAACACATGATTCTACGGGAAAGTCCTGGGCGTAAGTTCTGTGTTTTGTGACCATCCACCACCCCAACCTGCCTCCGTACAACCACTTGGGACTGCTTTCGTATTTAACTGCCATTAGGGCATTGGTCACATGATTTCAATCTTTCAAAATACGTGGTGTATGTACGTATTTGTGTGCATTGCCTTTAGAAGGAAAACATACAAAAAAATTGTGACAACAGCCTGTCTTGTTAAATGCTGATGACAGCAAGCCTCCTGTGCTTCCTGTTCTGATCTCTTACTGGGCAGAAAAACATCTCACAAAGTGAAAAGAGCTCCTGCACAGAGCTGAGCGTTACGTCCTGCTGGAGTTTCAGGAGTTAACAATCAACAAAATAACTTTTTTGATTTAAGCTTGTCATTAGGCTCATAGCTCCCTGCTGTTAACATGCAAACCTGTCGTCCTGGAGACACTTCATCTGTACATGAGTCAGTTTGTCAGGTTTTCTCTCCGTTTACTGCCTTGTGTTTAAGGAAGTATAAAGTCTTCAATTGTTTCCTGCAGTGATTCTGATTAATTGAGTGCAATTTACAGACTTCACACTGGTTCTTGCAACTCTTACAAAGTGAACTTTAACTCTAGAAAAAAAACAGAATCTAATAAACATTAAAGGCTGATTTGTGAAAATTACAGCCATTCATGTCAACTTATAGCTGAACCAGTGCTACAGGGCAGAGCTGTGTCCTTGCTAAATGTCATTTTACTTACAATGCATAAACCTCACAGCTCTGTTAGAAACACGCATCACTGCAGTGATAAATAATAATAACCTTCATATAAAAACATGAACTCGGGGTCAACTTCCTGGCTCTTTGTGGATTTAACTTTTGATTAAAAAAACACTTGGATCTATCGTTTATATCCACTTCAGTCTGTCTCACAGTAAAATATTTTAGCTTTTTCACTGATTATCTGTGAACCCACAGCTTCTTGAGTGTTTGAAAAAGACCCAAAATCACTTCCTGTTCTTTCAAAAGTGCGAGCTGATTTTATTTTGTGCGATCAATCAGTGAAATGAGAGCACTGTTTTTTGTTTTTTTTCTAAGTGCTGCTTATCTCGTTTTGGATCCAAAGCTCCCCATCTTCAGGTAAACTTGTTGTTTTTCTCGCCGCCAGAGGTTTGAAAGAGCGGGAAGCTTCT
The DNA here is from genome assembly GCA_035609425.1 of Epinephelus awoara. Taxonomy (NCBI): domain Eukaryota; kingdom Metazoa; phylum Chordata; class Actinopteri; order Perciformes; family Serranidae; genus Epinephelus; species Epinephelus awoara. The sequence goes on along the minus strand of CM069310.1, from coordinate 36,333,744 downwards.
GCTAAACGGGGCCAGCGCCTGTCAATCAAACCTGCAATGCCACAGCATTGTGAAAGAAAGGAACGCGCCTCTGGATTGACACCTGAAATTGTGGCTTTTGTGAAGGTGTTGTGTTTGGTCCTGACGAGCTGTCTTGAGCTGCCTGACACTTTTAATTAGGAGCTGAACGAGGAGGAGGAACGCCGCTGGAATAAAAGTCATCTCATCCCCCGCGCCCCGTCTCTCTGCTCATTAACCCGACGCTGCTGCTTAAGATGTGTTTGAAAATTCAACAGCTGAGAGGATAATGGGCAGGTTAGTGCACGCACAGACACAGACACACACACACACACACACACACACACACACACACACACACACACACAATGTTGTTATGAAATTGTGTTCAGTGAAGGTTTTATTTACATTGTAGGTACTTAATTTGCTGTTTGTGCAAAATACCCAGATAGCACACATGCATCTGGCCAACGTCGGCCCAAGGACGACACATCGGCACATAATTTATAACGTCTGACAAACGTCGGCCGACTGGGTGGATATCTTCAAATTTAATACTCTTTTGTCCCAGCTCATCAAACGTCTCTGTTATGTCAGCTTTGGGTCGGCCCATACCTGTCCACATACGGAAGTCACCACGGAAGGCAGAATTTCATCTCTGCGGTCTTTGTTTGGAACTGAGGTCGCGGGACACAGCATCTCATCGCAGTTAGTTTCAGGTAAGCTAACTGGAATAAAATGGCAGAAAATAGCTATATTTTTTAATTCTGTGACCGTTAAAAGAGGTTCCTGGTGAGTGGTGAGGCACTACTGGTGTATATAGCTTAGCACAGGTCCCCACCAGCTAACATTATCTTTTGTTAACTGTTAGCTAGTTTAGCTCATGTTAGCTAACACGCTACAACTGTGGTGTTTTCATTTTATTTTCCCTAGTTGATGTTATCTGCTTATTTAGTTATCGTGAGCACTCGTTTTAGGGTTAAAAGTGGAAGTGCCTGGAGCTGCCACCCGAAGCCTTCAATCTGGCTAAAAGACAGCTAAAATGCTAAAAAAAATATATAAAAATACAGTGGTGAAGTTGGGATTTTTTTCTTGAAGTTATGTGCTTATCGTCTTTTCTGTCTATTGCAGGCTGCCAGGAGAAGTGGACTGGCCATCAGATATTGTTTTGTGGAAATTTTAAAATAAAGTTTCTCAAATTGACTTTTGTCTCTTCATTGTGCACACTTACACACGAAATAGGGTTACAGTTAGCTATTTTTGAATGTTAGCATTGATTTCTCACATTGAATGGTGAAATATTTGTAGTTTGAAAGGGCCGACCTAAATGAATAAAAGTCGTAGTTAACGAAGCATATGAATATTAATATAGAAGGAGCACCCACTGAGCGCAGCTTCTTTTATTGATCTTTTGAACGTCGTCTGGTGGTCATTTTTGATTAAAGGCCGACGTCTCTGTGATGTATTGCCAATGAGCAAACGCTCTCCCTGCCACGTCTTAACGATCTAAACTTGATACATCAGGCTGACGTCGGCCAGATGTATGTGTGCTGTCTGGGGAGCAAACGTTTCCCCTTATTAAAATTGATTATAATCTAAAGCAGAAGGTAAATACTTGAATTCAGTGTGCTATAAATGCACCCAAAAAATATCCTGATATAAATTAGATAGGGGGAAATGTCAGTATATTTGTGTGTGTTATTTACAACAAGTCTTTCAACCGAAACAACCGCATAGTTCATATGTTCCTACCCTCCCAGCACGATTAGGGCTGAATGTCGGTACTCGATAACTTTAAGGTATCGACTGAAATAACCCAGTACCAGGTAGCAACAAAACCTCTCCAGTCAACCAATACCTGCATTCAGTCCTTTTTGTGGTGTGGGTCTGATCCTAGAGCGTCCTCACTGCCTGTCACATAAGCAAAATTTCTGTTGCTGCCATCTCCGGAGCCGCTCTACTGTTGGTGAATGGTCAGTTCAACATCTTCCTGTTTAGCTAACAGGGCTAACATCCAACACTGAGCCATGTAACAGTCTCAAAAAACTCACACTAAATGGCTTGACTCTGTCCTTAATCCTCATGATAACATCAGCCATGTGATGCTAACAGTTAGCTCTGTATGTGTGCAGCAAGCAGGCCAGCTGTTAGGTGTTCCCTGGCCGGATGAGATATATAATCCCTCCAGCGTGTTCTGGGTTCGCCCTGGGGGCCTCCTACCAATGGGACGAACTCATAACACCTCCAGCAGGAGGCACCTAGGAAGGTCCTGATCAGATGTCTGAACCACCTCATCCGACCCCTTTCGACATGAAGGAGCAGCAGCTCTACTCTGAGCTCCCTCCAGATGTCTGAGCTTCTCACCCTATTTCTAAAGATCCTGACACACCAAAGCGGACGGCTGGCTGTCGGTCAAAGTTGGGCTGTCGCCCTAGTTTTTGCAGTGTGTGCCGCACCGTCGGCACTTCTGCGGCTTTTAGGCCGATTGAGCATGTTGAATCAGCGGGTTTGTCGGGCAGCTGAGTGAAGCTGAGTGAAGTGGAGCCTGCGGAGGACACACTGGGACCGTCTGGATGTAATTGTCCGTGGAGGTGCTGCGGTGCTCAGCTGCATAGATAGGAAACCCCTCGGCTGACAGGATGTACCACTCTCTCACTCCACTACTTTGTTTATCTCATGCATTCCTCAGACTTCTGGTTTCCCTTTTTGCGTTATTTCCTCTCACGCAGGTGCAGAACGTATGTGCTACTTGGCCATCGGATGTAGTGTTGTGTGTTCAAATGCAACTGAAACAGGGCGACGTGAGGTGACATAGACAAATCAACAGTTGGCTTTCATCGCTGCTAATTCTTTGATGTTGGTTTGGTGTGTCAGTACCTTAAGGCTGAGCCCAGACACCCCACAGAGGAAACTCATTTCAGCTGCTTGTATCCATGACCTCGTTCTTTTGGTCATTAACCATAGCTCATGACCACAGGAGAGGGCTGGGATGTTGATGGACCAGTAAGTCAGTGGTCTTTTCTTTAGGGGGACATAAAGTCAGTCCAGCTCCCACACAAGACAGGACAGGAACAGGAGTAAGTGTGTGTTTACCTTGTAGTTTCTGCAGGTGGGGTTGAAGGCGTTGGTGCCACAGGCGAACAGTGTCTCGTCGTTTCTGGGCACCAGCACTTTGACGTAGTTGTAACACTCGTCCTGAAACACAAACAAAAAGAAATGTCTTCACAGAAAGAAACGTATTCAGTGTGCTTGTTTTACTGAAGCTGTGAGAGTTTTTCTAATTTTATCTTTAGTGTCACTGAACTTTAAAGAAAAAAATTCACTCATTTATCATGTCTGTCAGGGATGAAATGTTTCCGAAAATAGTTTAGAATGACTGCTTGTCACTAATCTAACAAAATGTGTTTGAAAATATCCACATATGTGATTCTGTATTTTTAAACCATCCATAAAAATAAGCCACAAATGAAACAAAGAGTAAGAGCATAGGAAAAGAAAAGGATATAAGGTAAAGGAAAAGGAGCAGAGACACAATGTGGAAACAGAAGAAGGAACTCACGCTGTTCTTCCCTCTGACCGTACACTTGCCGACATCTTTGGAGCGCCACGTCAGCTTCTGAAACACAGGAAGATGCTGGATGTAATCTGGTGTGACACTTGCTCGTGAAAGGTGTAATTTACTGAGAGCATGCTCACATTAAGAGCTTTGATGATGAGATATAAATACAATCACTCAGATTAGGAGGAGTATGAGTCATAACTGACTGCACAAACACCTGAAGATAATTAGTGAGCAGTTACTAACGACAGGGTTAAAATAAACAGAGTCATAATGAACCTAATGAGATGTCAGACAATAAGAGATTAAGGGCTCTAGTTTCGCAGACCGGGCAAGGAGGGGGCGCAGCGCACCTGCGCTTCGGCAACTGGGTGTGGCCAGGCGGATTTTGCAAGTTTGGCACACTGTGCACGCTGGCGCAGCTACTCGTCTGTCCCACCTCCGTCCCTCCTACCTGCGCAAGTCGGAAAGAGGGAGGAGAGAAGGCGTGGAGTGGGTTTTACACACATTACACCAATCAAATGAGCCCCTCTTCTCGCCCTTAAATGCGCCGCACGAAGGTGTATCGAGAGTTTACTCAATTCGCCATGGCAGAGGAGAGCAGCAGCGTCAGACAGCCAAACTTCTCCCAGGAGGAAACTGATGTTTTGGTCTTAGAGGTCCAAGCTCGCAGTGTCCGAATATACAGAACTGCGAGCAGACCTCCACGGGCTGATGATGCAAAGGTAGCCTGGGAGGAGGTCACCACAATTGTAAATCAATGTTGTGTTTCTCTCGTGTGTGTGCGCGTGCGCTCTCTCTTTCTCTCTCGCACTCTCACTCTGTTTCTTTTCTTTTGGCTTTTCTACAATGACAGATGCTGAATATATACTCCCTATCTGATGGCTGTGGCTGTTTGTGGTTGCCTGAGAGGGATGTGAACTCATTAGTTTGCAGCTGTGTTAATCAAATCAGGCTGGGTTTCCATTACGTGTGCCAAACGTGCCAAACAGTGATCTGACATCAGATGTGACAGGACAGTCAATATAGAGATACATTTATGTGCTGATTGCAGATAGTTGCATTGAATAGTGGTGTTTGTGGCTATTTATTGCATTGTTAATGTGCCTGACATTCTGGAAACCTGCCTGTGAGGTTTTGGTGATGTGTGTGCACTGTCCGCCAGTCAGCCAGGCGGCTTACACCGTTGTGCTTCACCTGCGCTGACAGTAGACATGTTTTCAGTTGGCGAGCTTTTAGCGCACCTTCGGCGAAGCCTTTTGGCACAAAACTCACTGCGCCAAGCTCGATCTGTCGACACCTCCCCCTGCTGCGCCGCCACACCCATCTCAGCGCACTTCGGTCTGCCAAACTACCAACCTGAGCGCACCTTGGGTTGCGCTGCTCGAAACTAGCTCTAAGCAGGGTTCGCCACCCTGCGCTGCGCCAGGAAAACTAGAGACCTAAAACTAATTTTTTTAAACATTTCACAGAGTCAGCTGGGAAGCTCAACATGTTTGTTTCTAAACACATAAAAATAATCATGTTGAAACTAGGAAGCCTTCTTCACTTTCAATGTGCTTGTTGGTCATTGGCTGTAGTCTTCATGGTATGTTCAAGTGCCACTTTTTGGCAGAGACATGGGCAACGGTAAGCCTCTGTCACCACTAGTTTTTTGTCAGTTTAATGTGGACGCCTCGTAACAGCCAGTCATTTGAGGTAATTACTCCAACATTTCATGGATGTAGTGTTATAATGTTAATGCACAGTATTTTAAACCCTCACATGACTGTAACTGTACAAGTATTGCCAGTTGGTCAACGATCTGAACGCCTGTGAGTGATGAACATTTCTACCATACATCTGACATGAAATGAATGTGGCATTGGCCGATAATGTGCTCTGACATTCAGGAAAAATATAAGTTCCGGAACATTTTGTGATACACCTTCATGAGGATAATAGTGAAGAGTATTTCCATCTGAGAGAGAACATATGCAGAACTAAGACCACAGTCTATCTTAGTTTGGAAGGGAGAGATGTTCATTTTGATGAGAACATGAGTTCATTATAAAATCAAATATCCTTAAAGAAAAACATACAGACAGACAGAGCCACTGAAAGGCAGAGGATGTGATGTGGCCGAATCACTCATAAGGAGAGTAACATCTCACATCAAAGAGCTGCTGTAGGCCATCCCACAATGCACCGGGAGGCCCATTACTGTCAGGGTCCACCCTGTAACCTCCTCACTTTGATGAGGACGAGGTGTGCAGATCAAAGGAAGCGTGTCCTTTGTGCCGGAACATTATGAGCTGCTGGAGTTTTTGATATTTACGGAGTCTAAAAAGTAAAGAGGATCTTTTGCTGCACTGTCAGCCGCCATGTTTGATGCTGCTCTCGATGCTTTGAGGGAAAGAGTCTTATGTAAAACCAAATCACAGAGAGGAGCTGCAGCACAAACAACTCTCTGTGAGGTTCAGTCAATATAGTGACATTATTAAAAAGAAGCTCCAAACTAAATCTGAAGCCGTATTTTTATATTAACTTTGGACAATGTCTGCAGAATCAGGTCCTGTCGCACATGTAGCACTTTGTGAGACTTGTTCTCTACAAAGTTACACTCTACCCACTGGAAAATGTGTGGATTGCCCCTTCGTGGCTGTATTAAACATCATAAACCCTCCTCCATGTTAGCGGATGGGACATGAACCAAGCAAAAAAAAATTGAAGTAGACATTGAAGAAATTTCTCCCAAAGATGATTTTAGTCATTTTAGGTCATTCTTATCACGCTGATGTTTGCTTTTCTAATAAGTTTGTTTTTAATTACTTGATGCTAAAAAGACTGGGGTTTGATATCATGACTGACAGCTCTGGAAGCCAATCAGCATGTGTTCACTGGCGCTGCTCACAATAGGTCAGGCAGTGTATGGGCGGGAACTCAGTAGACCCTTTTAGAGCCGACCTCACAATGATGTAATTTTATTAACTGGAGGCAAAACCTGCCTCTAAACCACAGGGCTGTAGGCTACATATCATGATCACTCGTGGCCAAAAAAGACGTCATAGCCCGCGGGCTCTGGGCTTTCTGGCTAACCTTTAAGTGGTTCTGCTAGTTCTCGAGTCTTGCCCGAGTTGCCATGTAAACACAGCAGGCTGCAGGGCAGGCAAACTGACCATGGTGAGAAATAATGCTATAAAAGTGTAGGGGATTCATAGCAAGATCAGCTGCCTCGCTCCTGGGGGAACTCGGAGTGCGGGGACAGAGTTTGAGGAAGACAGTGAGGGAAATGTCAGATGAAGCAGTTAAATGTAGCCAGTGAATCTACAAGAGATGAAATAATGTCAGTTGGGGGCCAGCAGGGGGAACTACTAAGCAGGGCACATAACTCCTTGAGATCAAGTGGAGAGATCCACTTCCTCTCAGGAGGAAATCCAGGAAGAGGAAGTATTTAAGTGTGGGAGTGGCCTATTTGAATCCATTTTGTTTGAGGCCATGCGGCAAGGTGAGTGTGTTTGCTGATCCTGTAAGTTTATTTAGCTCCTTTAACTTTAGCTTATATTGTAGTTATGCGATGTAGCGTGTGAAATAGAGTATAGTGAATGTGCTAAGAAAGGTAGTATCAGCCCTGTTTCTACCAGGAGCTTGCATGTACAGAGCCTGGGTTTGGTTGAACATGGCAGTGCTGTTTAGGCCGAGAAAGCCATGTGTAAGTAAGGAGGAAGTCCAGGAAGAGGAAGATTATTTAAGTGTGGGAGTGGCCTATTTGAAGCCATTTTATTTGAGGCCATGCGGCAAGGTGAGTGTGTTTGCTGATCCTGTAAGTTTATTTAGCTCCTTTAACTTTAGCTTACATTGTAGTTATGCTATGTAGCGTGTGAAATAGAGTATGGTGAATGTGCTAGGAAAGGTAGTATCAGCACTGTTTCTACCTCAAGCTCGCATGTACGGAGCCTGGGTTTGTTGAAGGTGGCAGTGATGTTTGGGCTGAGAAAGCCATGTGTAAGTAAGGTAAAGGAGGTTGTTGGGTTGGTGCGGGGAGGGAAGCAGTGAGACCTGGCATTAGGGGAGTGTCTCTGGGATGCCAGAGATCACTGTCTAGCCTCCTGGAGGTGTTGTGGGACCAACTGGACGAAACACTGGTGAAAGGAGGTTCCCACCTGATGACCCCAAAGACATTTTAGTTGTCACCGTCACTGGTTTGTATAGTTAAGCCTTGCCATATTAGCTTATCATAGGGCTTAGGAGGTTATTCACTGAGTGTTGATCCTTTCTCTAGAGCACAAACTTCTTGTGTTTATTTGAACTACTTTTTTTTTTGGGCTTTTGCCTTTATTAGATAGGGCAGATTCAGCGTGAAGGGGGGAGAAAGAGAGGGGATGACACGCAGCGAAGGAGAGAGTTGAGCCTTCGGCCCCTACGGCTGGGGCATAGCCTTTGTACATGGGGTGCCCTGCATAAATTCTAGCCTGGGTGTGATTACTGTTAAGTAATAATATATAAAATGGCAGAGTGAGAACAATGTGGAATAGGTCTCTGGTATTGCTGTATACTTGTGATTTCACCAAACTAATTGACTCTTTGCCAAACCCTTCACCCTAAAGGCAGATTTATACTTGTGTGTCAGCTCTTACGCAGGTGGCATACACCGTTGTGAGCATTTATACTTGTGCAGTTGTGTGTCTGTGTCACTATGCAGTTACACCTCCAAAACACTAGTTGGGTTCCTGTTAAGAGCTGTAAAGTGTAACCGATTCAAAACACACATTAAACATGGCTTAATAGAGACAATTCTAAACACAAGTACACAAATCGGCTTTATTATAACTTGCAGCATTCACAGACGAGGCACTTACATTTTCCCAGCAAACACAACATGCTAATGTTATTAGCACAGGCCTATGGTATTTTACATTACATAAATTAGCCTTGTGGCTAGTGGAGATTCTCCGCAGCTCCGCTCCGCTCAGCTGTCTACTGCTGCTGCGAGAGATCAAATTTCATTGGGGGCAGGGAAAAGTGCGAGGGAGTCAGCAGTCATTCAGTTTGTTGCCCTAGTAACCCGTTTCCACTGAAGAAGTTCCTGGTACTATTTTTTTGGGGGGCTGGAACTACTACAGGAACTTCCTCTCGCTTGGCCCTCTCAACCGCCATGTCTCCACTGAGAGAGCGGAGTCGGAGGAAGGTTCCTTGGTGTCCTTCTGCGTCTTCTTCTTCTTGTGTAATCTTGTGTGTAGTGGCGGTTAATACAGCATTACCGCCACCTAGTGGATTGGAAGCACATTACACCTATAATGGGCTTTTATTGGGAAAAATAGCTCCAATGCAACCCCCAGTGGTAAATTAGGTATATAATTCGATATATCGGTTCGGTTAGATATTTGGCTTTCAATCAAACTGGTTTGAAAATTTTCAAACCGACACAAGCCTAATAGGGATATATTCCTCTATCTCTGTGGTTCAGAGGTTGGCAAGGTTTAGCAGTTTGTAAGGATTTTTTGTTCAAAGCTCAGCTGAGGGGACTACCCATCGCTCTGAAGCCCATGATTCTGGAGCTCGAAGAGTCCACAAAATGTTCCAGAAAAAGTTCCATTTCTTCAATGGATCTCTCCCAAACCAAAGCAGAATGGCATCACCAGATTTGCTCTGTCTTTTTTTGGACTACAGGGGCTTTAAAAATATGAGCCGTTGGAACAGTGGCGTGCTATCAGAGCTGTGTCCCATCTGTCTACCTGGAATTGACATTTATGTTTTCTAGAAGCAACAAACCAAAAATAAACAGTTTAGTATAAAATTTCACCTACCAGCTGAGGTACGAACTCCTCCGAAGCTGTCGTCAGGTTCACTGCAAACACATGATCCCTGAAGAGTTCAAAGCACAGAGTCAACATGCAGAGTCACACCTCAGGAGATATAATACATTACAACAAACGTTATGATCCATATGTGTCACTAATTGTATCTGTTGTCACAAGCTCGTCTGTGTCAAATCCAACATTTACCATCATGTCTGTCCACCAGTGTCAATTTTGACAGCTATTCTATATTTAGTCTTAATATTGAGATGAAAATTCTTATGAGTTATGTTTTCTGTAAGTTTTTATATTTGAACTAATCCAGTGATGCTAATTCATGTATCAGAAATTAGAATCAAGGTGACAGGTTGTATAAAAATTTAATTTAGACAATTTTTTCTACAACTCCAAATAATTTCTGCACACTTCCAAACTGTCATTTCTCTAGCAGTTTTTGACAGGTTTAAGGCATGATTTACGAGCACACACTTACTGATCATCATTTAAAGAGCTCAACATCTCTCTATTTATGCTCTCAAAATTTGACACCAGTAATAACCAATGTGAGACGACTATGGTATGTACCCAGGTTGATTGTTAACTCTGACTTATCTATGTCACTGTTAAGAAGCAGAAAAATAACTTCATTAAAGCCTGAATTCTTTCCTCATCTGCAACATGTTAGTCTGGAGGTTTAAACTTGTGTCCTCTCACAGAGTTGGTGATTTAAACTAAACTTTCATCTCTGTCAGAGAAAACTGATCTGAGTTCAGAGTTCAGAGTTCAGTTTACTTACAGCGCAGCTACACTCACAGATAACTGAGCCTCCTACCTGCCTGTCAAACAGCATCAACCCAGAAACGTTCTCCAGTGCGGACTAAGTGGAGTCCTGCGGGGATCAGCTGTGAAGTCTGGTAGCCAGTGGGTGCTCACTCTGCTGCCGTTCAGCGGCTAACAAGCAGAGCTAACCGCTAACAGCCACAGCTGCAACTAACACAAAGTCATTCAGCAGCTCCACCATCCACAGACACACATGGCTGATTATTTACTGCTTAATTAGTCAACATCTTTTACAAATTTAGGGTACAGACTTAATTTACTTCTTATGAGATAAGTGATTTACAAGGCTTTAACACCAATGAGCTTCATTCCTGCAACAGAGCAATTTAAATAAGATCTAATTAGCTGATTTACTGTTAAAATACCATCCCAAAACAGCAAAAATCCTGTGAATTCAAACACTGATCCAGACCTTGTAATTTCAGCCTTAAAACTAAATTGATAATGTAGTGTTAATCATGGATTTCAAGAGACACAAGAGGATGTAAAATGTACAATATCTGCAAGAAGACCTGAAAGAAAGTTATATGATTTTCTTTCACCGTTTATGTTGATATTTGTAATATTTCCTCCAATTTGCATGATTAATAAAAGACTTGTTCCTGGCCCTTAAAGGAGCAATAAGTGAAATCGTTTCACCGCTAGGTTTGCTGTTGTGCCCTGCCTGTAGACCAAAACAAAGTGTGTCATGAGCCCTCTACCTCTGCTCTCCATCCCCCTCATCTAGCAGTTAGCGGTCTCTGCTGCGTTTAGCTATTCCCCTGCCTACTTCAATGATGATGGTACCTGTAATAAATGTAATATATTTGCTGAGATGGAGGCAAGGCTCAGTGACTAGAGGAGCTGGTAGAAGCGCTCCATAGCAGTAAGTTACTCCAGTAGCCGGTGGCAACCGACTCGGCTAGTGCTAACACCGGGAGCTAATGCTAACGTTCTCTTCTCCGTGAGTGAGAGTGATGTAGTGATTTAGCCTAGCGGGCAGCTGGCTCGCGGGCTGCCCACTAGGCTAAAACGTTGCTTCAGGTTAAAGTGGGAAGAAGCAGCGAGACGGCTAGAGTCTGCCAGGCTGCCAGCCTGGCTCGCGGGCTGCTCAAGCTCCAGACATTAACCCATCCCGTTGGTTCCTCCGCAGCCTCCACTCCTCCACCCAGCTTCACTCAGCTGCCCGATAAACCCGCTGCTTCTTCCTACATTAACCTGAATAACAAACCAGGGCTTGGTGCTCCGGTTAGATCCAAACAGAGAGCCGGGGCTAGTTGGGAAGCTAGTGGAGGCTAACCGGCTGTGCTTCCCTCCGGTCATGTTGTGGCTAACGCCTTGCAATGTTATTGAGGTTAAAGTGGGAGAGGCAGCGGATCTGTGGGGCAGCTGAATGAAGTGGAGCCTGAGGAGGAAGCGCCGGTTAGCCCCGGTTTCGTTCTGCTCTCTGCCATTGCTCACTGGCTGTAGCCTTTTATAGGGAGGGAGGGCCAAGGGCTTCGAGGGGGTGGGGGATTCACACGAACGTATATGAACGCGCAGCCAGACCGGCTTGTAAACAATGGGCTGGAGATCAACACAGAGAGAGGTTGTGTGAGGTCATGCTATACTACAGATGAAATTACACCTCTAGTTCTTCATATAGCATTTTTTCAATTCCTTCAATCTAGAAATGATGAATTTCACTTACTGCTCCTTTAAATAATAAAAAATGTCCAAACATCATAAGGAAACAATTAAGTTCTGTGTTGTGCTTTTTTGGTGTGTTTATTTCTCTACAGTGGATTTCTTTCTGTATGATTATTGAACAAGGCTGAACATCTAAATTGTGTGTTGATACAAAAGGGCTAACTTAAACCTTTGGATCCAGCATTTGTGCACTTCACTCTGTGTGTGTGTGTGTGTGTGTGTGTGTTGACTGACCTGGCAGCGATGTACAACATGTGGTTGATGCGTAGCAACCTCTGAAAGTCCAGGCCCAGACGCAGCGTGTCATTGTCGTGAAGCAAACCCTGAAAACTTGGAAACTGATACGACTCTGCAGAGAGAGACACAGAGAAGATGAGGAAATGAGAGAACAGGCAGGAGAGTTTAGGGACATGAGAAACGTGTCAAAGGGATTCTCTGACCCTCAGTTACATCAGAAAATTGGTCAGTTATGACAGGTGCAGATTTTCTCCTACATCCTTCCCACACTCATTCTGTCTGGGTCTTAAGTTGCCCACTAACTGAAGTTTGATCTTCAAAACACTATCAGATATTTTTAAAATGAAAATTCACTCAACCCCTTTGACAGCTACTTTTGGCATTGCAGGAGTGGAAAATAAGAATCTTTCAAGACCTAAACTCTGTCACTTCATTAGCACAGAGATTCTCCACTGGAAGAACCCTGAGGGCAGTAATGCAACATCTCAAATTTGGGACACTAAGATTGAGGGATGCACAATATTGGATTTTTTGCCAATATATGACATGCCAATATGCAACAACTAATTTGACCAATAACCAACACTTGGCTTAACACTAAACACCCACCTTTTTGTTAATAACTTCCCCTAAAGTAAGTCACATGTACTTACTGTTTTACATCTTGTAGGAGATCATAATACATGCAATTGACCTTTCACTTAGCCCCACCCCTTTGTGATGGTCCAACAAGCTGTCAGAGTAAGCATGGAGCCCACACTGTAACTAACTGCACTCCCTGAAGAAATATTATCATATCTTTGAAAAAAATGAAACTGTGTTTCCAGAGAGAAGCAGACAAAGGGGTCTACAAACTGCACTTGAAGGATATATCATAGATGTCAGACTCACTCAGCAGCAAAAACTGGTTAAAAAGACAAAGATATCTAGAATCTAAAGCCAAACTATAGGCTACAGATCACAGTGTCTTCTGTGGCAATCATCACATCACTGGTCATCGCCACAGAGGACAATGAATATAAAGGGAAACTTTGCCGATATTGAACGAGCTGTGTGGCATCGCAGTGTGTGCAGATGAACGGTGCTTGGCTTCGCCCCCATGCCACTGCCAGCAGCACTCGTACCTCCGCCACTCGACAGGCAGGGATCTGCGCAAAACACAATGAGACACAGCTGGTTCAATATCAACCAATTTTCCCTGCTTCCCTTCACTGGCTTCTGTACAGCAGTGTAGGTATTTTTTTCAGTTATAATCATTAAAAAGCAAAAAGCAGCATGTGTATACATTCAGTAGGCTATAGCTTCAGTAGCCAGCTGGCGAGCCCTACACCTTTCAGGGTTTGATTTTTGGTTTTCGAACAGGGAAGAAACATATCTTTTCCCAACCTCTCTAGGTAATGAGTATCATTAATACACTACGAGCACCAGGCACAACCTTTAGCTCCAAATCCACAAAACCAGCCTGAAAATGAAGGAAATCTGAAACGACTACATTAGAGTCAATGCAGCACAGCTGTATTATTGTTGGACCCTGGTCTGAGCTGGCCCGATAATTGGCCAGTTTGCATCCAGGGGCGGGCCTTAGCAAAGGGACAACTGTCTGTTCCTTTAATGTTTGTGTATGTAAGTAGGTATCTGTATATGTGTGTACCTGTGCATATGTATACATAGTTATGTTAATGTGTATCTTGAAATGCTGTATAGCAGTTTATATGTTGTTTAAAAAAACAAACAAACAATAAAAACGTGTAAGAAAGGTTGATCATCATGTGTCACACCTGCTGTGCTGCCTTGTCTGTTTGGATAAATAAACTAAGCACAAAAAGTAAGGAGATTTGTGTTTGGCAGATTATTCCTTTGTTGTAACAATGCTTCTTTGGCAATACATTTTATACCACTGGAAAGTCTGTTTATTTCCCTTTAAAATGGTGCCACATTTGTGAGGAACATGCATTTGTGGGATGAGCAGCAGAACTGAGTATGTGGGTTGCACCAATGCCAAACAGCTTTTTTTTTTTTTTTTTTTTGCTGTTGACTTTGTTTGGTGGATTGGATGATTGAAGTCTGAAAAAAGAAAAAAAAAACACTGGTAATTTAAAAATGTATTCATTTAACAAATAGAAACCTCAGTAGTGTGTAGAAGAATCATACACAGCCACAACAGCCTGGCACCTCCTCCTCATGCTGGTCACCAGCCTGGTCACACACTGCTGTGGGATGGAATCCCATTCTTCAGCCAGCATTTGTTGCAAGTCAGCCAACGTGGTTGTGTTGGTCACTCTGGCACAAACAGCACGCCCAAGCTGATCCCACAAGTGTTCAGTGGGGTTGAGGTCAGGACTGCTGGCAGGCCATTCCATCCTCTCCACTCCCAAATTCTGGAGGTAGTCTCTGATAAACCCTGCTGTGTGGGGGCAAGCGTTGTCATCTTGGAGAATAGAGATTGGTCCCAGACTGTGGAGACATGGGACTGCCAATGGCTGCAGAATTTCATCTCGATATCTCTCTGCATTGAGATTGCCTCCAATGGTGACAAGCCTGGTTTTTCCAGTGAGGGAGATGCCACCCCACACCATCACACTGCCTCCACCAAAAGATGTTACTGCAGCAATCAGCAAAAGCGTTCTCTGCGTCTTCTCCACACTTTTACCCTAGGATCCAACTGCCATAGGCAGAATCTGGACTCATTGCTGAACATAACGTTCCTCCACATGTTCAGGTTCCAGTGCACGTGTTGCAGACACCGGCGCAAACAGGCCTTATGGTGAAGGGCAGTCATGGCAGGACTCCTAGCAGCCCTATGAGACCAGAGATTGGCTGCGCGCAGTCGGTTCTGGATTGTCTGGGCAGAGAGCCGTTGGCCATATCGTCCTGCAAACCTTGACTGCAAATCTGTAGGTGACTGCTTATGGTTCCTAAGTGCTGACAGGATGAGGAAACGGTCCTCTTGGTGTGCTGTCTTCTTGGGACGCTCACTTCGCAGCCTGTCTCTGACATCCCCCGCTATATAGAGGTATCAGAAGCTCAAAACAAGAGTCAATAGCAACAGAAAGAAAAAAAATTGCTGTTTGGCATTGGCAGAGAAGTTTTGGCAAATTTTTCATGGGAGCAACCCACATACTCAGCTCTCCTGCTCATCCCACAATTGCATGTTCCTTACAAATGTGCCACCATTTAAAAGGGATGTTATGTTTTGAGCTCAGTTCCTGAAAGAGACATGAGCTGCCAACAAAACATAATTTGTAAAATTTTTATTTTTCAGTTACAGTTAAATACAATCATTTTTGGTGCTGCTTACGAAAGAAATCACACTGACTTTGCAACTGTGAACATTTTTCTGTGTCTTTGTTGTTGAAGGCTAAATAGTCTCTGTCTCTGTATCTCTCTTGTATACGCATGAATGTGTACAGTATCCTTCCATTCCCATAAAATAGAGCTCCCTGAGAACCAGGGTGTAATTCAAACACATGCTTTAAGTTATGCATACAGAGAGTATAATGTTCTAAGTTTTAACTGTATTCTTTTATATTTTTGGTAAATTAGAACCATGAAAATCTATCGAACAGAAATTATTATGCATTTAAACAAAGAAAAAGAAAATAGTAGTATTAAAAACTTCTGGAAGAAAAGATTGATGAAGGAAACACGTCTGGCTTAAATTTCTGGAGGCAACAAGGGACCTTTTTAATTAAGCAGCTATTCATTCATTCATTCGTTATTTCTGTGTCGTGCCATATATTTGGCTCATCCCTCATGGGATTACAAGACACCACTTTTTACAAAACATACATCTTCTGGTCTTGCATACAAAACATGTGGCGAAAGAAAAAGAAACACAGACAATACAGAGGTATATATATATATATTTAACATAACTATCACAAATCTATAAATTATCTTGATGAAGATTTTTTTTTTCCTCTTCTCCCAGGCTTTCTCCACATACCTGGCTAATTTATATGTTTCATATGTGAACAGCCAACTCAGTCTTTGTGCATCATCCATAGGCTTGTCGCGATATGCAGTGGTCGAATTGAGGGGGGATGAGGGGGGATGGCATCCCCTTTGTTAATCTAGAATCTGTGCGTGCAGGCCGTAATTTGAGGGTGGGACACAGAGGACATGTCCCCCGCACTTCCTGTGTCTGTGTCCTCTGTCCCCCGCACTTTTTACAGACCGTTCAATTAGTTTTTTACATGTGGTAACATGTTTTTCCGAGCCGTCTTTAAACGCACCATGAGTAGACGGCGCTAGGTGTATTCACATGCTGTGATGTTGTGATCAGAATCAGTCGCACACAGACAAGAGGTGTGCTGCTGAGCAGTGCTGCTGTATGTTCAGCAAACCAGCCAGCAAGAAGAAAAAAAAAACTTGTACAGTTTCTTCCAAACAAACTGTGTAAGTTGAGGAATGCTGTTGCACTTAGATAATGTTAGCTAAATGATGACTAATTAATAGAGGCCTATATCAAGTTTAGCTAGTTAACAAGAATACTGTTATTATTGTTACCTATGTTAAATACCTTGCTAGCTAGTTTCATGCTTCATGTTTCATAGGAATAAACCCACTCCTACTTAATAAGAACTTGTGCTCACTATTGCTTTACACACACACACACACACTCACACACACACACACACACACACACACACATATATATATATATATATATATATATATATATATATATATATATATACATTTTAATCTTTACTGCCACAACAAAAAGAGCAGGGTCAGGGAGGAGAAAGTGGACCAGAGGCCAGCAAGGATGATCATGCAGGGTCTTCACTGGTGAGGAGATAATATAACTGGCTGATAGAAAATATCTAGAGTACAAAAGTGACTGTGTGATTCATTTCCACAGCTATGTCACCACTACTATTCTTAATTCTATTTATGAATTTTGCTTTGCACATTTTATATCTATATTATTGCTGTAGATAGAAGAGGGACAGGTAGAAACCAGGCAGGTATCAGGACAGGGAACTGAGAGCATCACCAATTATCAGCCCAAGGCTTCACAGGTAAGGAGAAATTATAACTGGCTAAAGAAATGTCTATAGGATAAGAGTGACTCTAAGATTAATTTTCACAGCTATTTCAGAACCACTCGTATTTATACTCTAAAATGTTTTTTGTCTGTATTGCAAAAGCAATACTATTGCATCATTTGTGTTTTAAAGGCAGCAGGTATTGGTCATGCCATTTTTCTTTATCTTGATTAATTCTGCACATCTGTGCTGTCATATTTGATGATGTATGCACACAAAAAAATCAAAGCTACATTGCATCCCCCTTGTTAAAAAATAACAATTCGACCACTGGCGATATGCAATAAGTTGGTTAATTGCACGGTAAATTAAAAGGTAACGGTAAACGGTAACTTTTCCAGCCATGATTAATTGCCATATTTATATGTGTTTGTTTTCCTCGTCTCTCTCCACCAAAGAGACTAGACGACAAGAGCGTTCACTGCCGTGCATTGTAATGAACAGAGGGAAAGCGCTTGTCATCGAGTGTCTTTGTCTCTGTGGGGGACGTAGGGCTATGGGCTACACACACACACACACATACACACACACACACACACACACACACACACACACAGTGTGAACTTCGTGAGGGGTAGACGAGGCAGAAAAAAAAACAGTTGAGTGTCAGAGAAAGACATTTAAAGGACAATTTCGGTATTTTTCAACCTGGACCCTATTTCCTCATGTGTATGTGTAGGTATGATTCATAGGTACAACTCGTTCTAAAATTGGTTCAGTATTGAGGGAGCCGAATGCAGAGGGCAAATGCATCCCGTATAAGTTTGCGCATTCAAAGTGCTTTTTTCGCCACTGACCGGTTCAGATCACCAGTGCTAACTCTGTAAATAGCACAGTAAACGTTTCCCTTACCTCTGGGCTGTGTGATGTCACAAGCTTTGCTCCACTGTGTCTGTAGCTCCCTCTACTCCTGGGGCAGCCATTTTCTTGAGGAAGAGGTGTTTCGGGATTGGATGTCTCCTCTTCTTCGGCTGGCAGCAGTCATTTTGGGAGAAGTGAGCACTGCAGACCCGATGGTCTGCAAGGCGCAGTGTCTGGACAGGAGTGTTAGCATCCATTTGTAGCACAACTAGCCACAACTTCAGCATCTCGCCGTCTGACAAAGGCAGCCTATGGAAGCTGTGCGGGGTGTTGCCATCCTGTTTTGCGATTCGGATAAGCACAAACACGAACCATTGTTTTCAATCGATGCAGTAGAACTCTCAGCTGTACTCCGGGACAACCAGTGCTACTCGGAGCGGCGCTCAGCATGGCTCCTCTGTTTTCTTCCAGCAACAAGCAAAGCTCTCGCGAGATGACGTCACAGCCCAGAGCAAGTGAAGGGTAAGGGAAACGCTTAGTATGCTATTTACAGAGATAGCACTGGCGATCTGAACCGGTCAGTGGCGAAAAAAGCACCTTTAATGCACAAATTTAAACGGGACTTATTTGCCCCCTGCATTCGGCTCCCTCAATACTGAACCAATTTTAGAATAAGTTGTACCTATGAATCATACCCACACATACACATGAGGAAATAGGGCCCAGGGTGAAAAATACCAAAGTTGTCCTATTTAACTTGTTCCTAAACCAAATGCCACAGCCCCTGTGTGGGAGTGTTTTGGATTTAAACCAAACAACAGAGGGGAGCCCAGTAATTTGGACGAGCCAGTATGCTGGGTTTGTTATAAAACCATCTCAACAAAAAGAGCGACTATGACCAACTAAACTGCACACCTGAGAGTGAGAGACGGAGAGTCTATTTTGTTGTATTTATTCATTAATTTCGATATTTTTACGTGTTATTTTGGATATTTAAATTTTCTTTTTTGCATTCCTAAATATTCTTGTTAAATAAATGTTTATTTCTCTTTAAAAGGGTGTCTTGCATCAGTATGCCTTTATTATTATTATATACGTTTAAAAAATGGTCAAAAATTACAACAATAATAAAAGTGGTCTTAAAAGCACAATATTATGCAATACTGTTGCTTGTCGCAATAATTTCTGACGCAATTAATCGCCCAGCAGAATCTGTTATCGTGACAGGCCTGATAGTCCATATTCATAAAATCAACGTCCATTCTTATCTTACTAAACATTCATTTTATTGTCTCCTTTATTGATAAGCAGTTTAATAACCACGAAGAAACGGCAACTGTCCAGTGAGTGACGAAGCCATCCAATCAGGAGGGGTTTGTTTATACTATGAGACACAATCATATACATTTGAAGGCAGAATAGAACCAGGATTAGAATCTGACATCATCATCAATCAGAGAGTCTCTACTCACGCTCTGAGCTGACCATGTTGATTGGCTCCAGGTCTTTGGGAAAGGGTGCGGTCAAGGCTGACTCAGACAGGAAACAGGAAGTGAAGATAAGGAGCAGCAGCAGCAGAGAACGAGGCAGTGGCTGCCACCACGGTGGCAGCCAACTGCTTGTAGCCATTTTGTAGGATTACAGAGAGAGAGGGGAGGAAGGGTGTGGTGACGTCAGCAGGTCATGGTGGGTGCTGGCTGTGAGGAGAGAGATAGATGGGTTAGAGGCAGGAAATACAAAAAATAAAGGTAGTGCAGTAAGTGTGTGTGTGTGTGTGTGTGTGTGTGTTTGTGTGTGTGGGTGGGTCCTCTCAGTCTGCAGCTATAAATGATGGGGGATTAGCATTTAGCCTCACAGTTAGCCCTGCATTAACCTGCAGTTCATAGAGCATAACCTACAATCAATTACTTGGATTAATATTAGTTTAGCCTGGGCGTGTTTGTGCTTATTTTGACAGCACACACACACACACACACACACACACACACACACACACACACACACACACACACACACACTCTGCCAGTTACAGCGTTGCCATAAAAGTGGTGGAGCAATATTTTTAGTGTTGAACCAGGTGTGCTGTTATGCTGACTTGAGCACATTCTAAATGTCCTGTTGACCAATCAGATTGCTTGGTCAGAACTACTTGTTGTATAATCACCAACCAATCATTTTCTGGAATACTTTAAACAATCAGCTAAATTCCAGAAAAAAAACCCAAACTTTTTTTTTAATTTCTAAATAGTTCTACAAATATTTTTCACATTGTTTTTTGCTCAAGCCCAGGTTAGTATCAGTTTGTGAGAGTGTGTGAATGGTTACTGAGCAGCAGGTGCCACTCTGTACATTAGCCTTGACCACAAGTGTGTGAATTTGTGTGAATGGGTGAATGTGACATGTAGGGTAAAAGTACTGAGGGGTCCAAAGACTAGTTTCTGATATGACTAACTGTGTGTTTCTGTGTCTCTGTAATGGAAGACAGGTAAGTGTTAACATGTAGCAGAGACAGCTTGACCTGACCACTGTAGTTTCTCCTGAGGAGGAGGACGAAAGACGCCACAGGAAGTAGAAATATTATATTTTGAGGAGGATTCAGAGGTGCAGCTTCTATATGGATTAAAGGAGCATTAATTCAAATCTCCATGTTTATAGCTGTGATTTTTATTTTGATGCTCATGATGAAAATTAGGAAGAAAAGATGAGGAGTGACACATCTGTTTTTTAGTTTATTTGTAGAGGAGCAAGCTGCAGGAGTGCCTCTCTCCTTTTCATTTGTCACCCCGCTTGACAATAGGAGGCAGGAGAAGTGAGGAGACGACGGGGAGGAGGCGATGAAAGAGGAGATGAGAGGAGATCGTGTCACCATCACGCCTCCTTCTTTTCTGCTTTGTCACCACATGACATAACAGGGAAGCAGGGAAGGAGTGAGGAGAGGAGGTAACAGGTAACACAGTTTAATGAAGAGGGATGGAAACAAATTCTCTATTCCCTGCAGCTCCCCTGTCTCCAACACAGACTCTGTATCCATCACTTTGTTTCTCCTGAACCTCCACAATCGTTATTCTGCAACAGTTTGGTTCAGAGAGGAGGGGAGAGGAGAAGAGAGACAAGGAGATATTCAGGCTTAAATAATCTTCAAACTGTTGGATTTTCAACAGCATCTGAACAATGGACACAACAATCAAAATGTTTCTCCCACAAACTGATTCTGAACTGGTCGACACAGAGAACCAATCAGATACCAATGCTATACTTTTCTTTCCTTTTTTAAGATATTTTTTTGGGCATTTTTGCCTTTATAGATAGGACAGTTGAGTGTGAGGGGGAGAGAGAGGGGGGGAAATGGCATGCAGCAGGGGGCCACAGGCTGGAGTTAAACCCGGGCCACTGTGGCAACAGCCTTGTGCATCCACGAAGCCACTGACGCCCCAACGCTATACTTTTCTTTAAAATTAATGTCATTCATTTTAGTTTGGTGCATCAATCTTGTTAAACAAGGTGACCTCTTGACTACAAGTGCTGAAAATCTTTAACTCTACACGAAAGTCGCCTGTCCACTGGCTGGCAGCACGGGGGAAAGACAAACACTGTGATGCCACACAGCTGTCTGAATAAAAATGTAGTTTCCCTTTCATTGTCTTCTGCCGCGATCGCCAGGTGATGAGGTGGTTCACTTTACACTGTCATTTGTGGCCTACAGTTAGGCTTTAGTCTTTATCTTTTTAACCTGTTTGTGCTTCAGAATCAGTTTCAAGTGAATTTTGTAGACCCTTCTGTCTTCTGCTCTCTGAAATAACCTTATTGTTTTTCCAAGAAAGTCATAATATTTCTTCAGTGTAGTTCGCCACACTTGGGGCTCCATGCCAGCTCCTACAGTTTGACAGACAATCACAAAGGGGCAAGGCTTAGTGAAGGGTCAATTATGTAACTTTACAGTCTTATACTTCAACAGTTTAACAACAAACTGCAACTTTCTGGACTTTCAAACTAGATTTACCACCCCGCGGCTGTGTGCCTCTATGCACCAGTCAAGTTTCTGTTAGAGTTTCCATTTATGTCTGTGAAAATATGGATGCTTCACACACAGATCAATACAATCAGCACAGTTCCAAGATTAAAGTCACCAATTCAGTATCTGACCAAATGTCTCCCCCCTTCTGATATAACGCTGAATAATGGACAGAAAAGTGTTTTATGCAAAACATTATGATGTCACAGTGATGCTGACCTTTGACCTTTTGGATATAAAATGTCATCACTTCAGTATTTTATCCTATTAGACAGTTGTGTGAAGTTTTGTCATAATTAGGATATGAATTCTTGAGTTACCACCAAAAACATACAGTATTTTGTCAGGTCACATTGTCCTTTGACCTTTGACCACAAATTCTTATCAGTTAGAGACAGACAAGGTCAACCTTGACCTATAAACAAAAACAAAAACTAATCAGTTCATCATTGAGTCTAAGAGGACATTTTTGCCAAATTTGTAGTAATTTCCTTGAGGTGTTCTTTAGATATCATCCTAGCAGCAGCCTCACCAGGCCAGCAGCAGCTACCGCCAGGCCGCCTCACCAGGCCAGCAGCAGCTACCACCAGGCCTAGCAGCAGCCTCACCAGGCCAGCAGCAGCTACCATCAGGCCCAGCAGCAGCCTCACCAGGCCAGCAGCAGCTACCACCAGGCCCAGCAGCAGCCTCACCAGGCCTAGACCTATCATGCCACCAAATGCTGGAAAAAGTGATGAGGACTTAATCACCACTTGTTCAAATGCCTATGGACTCTTTAAACAAAAAGCTAGATGGCGTCTTAAAGGAGCTTTGTGACATCAAATCAAGTCTACAATACACACAGAAGGATGTGGATGACCTAAAATCTCTAACAACCTATCAATCCAGTGTATAGAGCTGAACGACGACATCAAATCAACCAGTTCAAGCCTTAACAACATGGATGGTAAAGTTGATTACTTGGAGAATCAATCTCACCTAACAACTTAATTTTTGAAGGAATTCAAGAGACTGGCCATGAGAAGTGGTCCGACTCTGAGAAAAAGGTCAGAAAAATCTTATCAGAAAATTTGAAACTTGACCACAAGCACATTGAACTAGAGCGAGTACACCGCTCTGGAAAACCACCTGGCCAAGGAGATAAACCAAGACCAATAGTGGTTAAGTTTCTCAGACATAAGGACAGGCTTTCTGTACTGGAGAAAGTGAAATGCCTCAAGGGTACAAACATTTTTGTCGATGAAGACTTCTCTGAATCTGTTAGACAGAGGCGCAAGGAGTTGCTACCAGCAATGAAAGAAGCCAGAAAAAAGGGATACATTGCTTATCTGAGATATGATAAGCTGATCACTCATCGTCCCTCAAAAACACCCAAGAAACAAGGAAATGTTTCTCCTTAAATCTAGAGTGAATACAATGAAAGAAACTATTTTACATGGTTCTTATTTAAGACAGTTTTTATTAAATCTTACATGGATCAGGAAAACAAATGTCCAAAGTGTGAAAAGTTTATGGGTTCAGGTTTTCATTGTTCACTTTGTAATAAGAAATTTCATTTAAAATGTAGGCTACGCCTGTTCCTAAAATATTATCTTGTATTTGGATATCATTGATCCGTGAAAATTGTACCTTAATATTTCCTTTTAATCAGCTTAATGATGAAGAATTTCTTGTATCCCTGTTTAACAGTCTCATTACAAATCATAGGTTTACAATTGATAACAGTCTGGTATTCAATCCTTTTGACCTTAAAGGGACATTGTGTAACATTTTCAGTTGTTTATTGGCAAAAATTGATGTCTGCATTCATAAATATGTCATCACTGGTGTACTATTACCTCGCCTGTGGGGTTCCATTACGTTTCGCCATCTTGAGAATACACCCGCCAGCAAGGGACATACAGCACCGCCTTCGGCGTTTTCGTTGAGAGCCAGGCCAGCACTGCGTGACTGAGGAGCCGAAGGAGAGGAGCACGAGGTGCTTCGCTACTACCCTGGCACATTTGAAACAAAGTCCCACTCTTTGAGCATAATGCAGGATCATGCATATGCAGCATCATGGGAGACGGAATCCTTGTCGCCAAGAAAGCGCAAAAGGGAATAGAAAAGGCAGCATGACCGGCGAATTAAAAAAAAAAACGAAGGCCCACATCAGGGTAGCCTTTCCCAGGTAGAGAGAGCTGCTGAGGGAGGATGGTCATGCAATCACAGGCCAGCGCCGCTGTTGGCTGTTAGCCGCTGTTAGCGGCCAGTCGCTAACAGCCTCATCCCTCTCCTCGCATTACTGCGCCGCTGTTAACCGTTAGCCGATGTTAGCCGCTGTTAGCCGTTAGCCGATGTTAGCCGCTGTTAGTCGCTGGAAAAGTCCTCCAAAATTAAAAACAAACTACAGAAAATATATTTCTTTACCAACTCCCTTAAATTTGGCTACTTATAAATCTTTTAAAAATAAATACATCCATCTCCTTAGAGCTGCCAAGAAAAGGTTCTACACTGATCAGTTTACAAAGTCTGAAAGCAATATCAAGGCTACATGTAAAGTTATTAATCAGCTACTGCAAAGAAAAAAAGGCCTCCACACAACCTCCCTTCAACCTTTCAGGATGGAAGTTTTACTCTTAATAATCCTAATGACATAGCCTGCAAGTTTAATGATGTCTTTTCCAGTGTTGGTGCATCTCTTGCTACAAAGATAGCTGATACAAAATGCAACCCATTAGACAATATAAAAGGTTATTTCCCTTTGAGTTGCCTGACTCTAAAGAGGTAAAAGACATTATAATGGACTTAAAAATATCTGCACCTGGTCATGATGGAATTTGTGCCTTCTTAATTAAAAAAAACATTTCTCCTATTATTGAGCCTCTAACATTTATCTTTGCATTATTCATGAAAACTGGCACCATACCCCTGGATTTAAAAATAGCCAAAGTTATTCCATTGTTTAAAACAGGTGATCCTGCATATTTTACAAATTATCAACCAATTTCTATATTGCCATGTTTTTCAAAGATTCTAGAAAAAACTAGTGTATAAAAGAATCCTGGACAACTTAAATATACACAAAATATTCTTTATAGTCAACAATATGGGTTTTGTAAAAATCATTCAACTTATATGGCACTCTTAGAACTTACTGAGAGAATACATGCAGCATTAGATGATAATGAATTTGCAATAAGTGTATTTTTAGACCTTTCCAAAGCATTTGACACCGTAGACCACTCTATTTTGCTTTTGAAATTGTTTAGATATGGTTTTCATGGTAATGTTCATAGGTGGCTCAGTAATTATATTCACAACAGAATTCAATATGTTCTTATTAATGGTCATGAGTCAAAAAGAAATATAATGCAATATGGTGTAATTCAAGGGTCCATACTAGGACCTTTATTTTTTCTTATTTATATTAATGACGTTCCTGCAGTATCTAACACCACAATGCCATTCCTCATTGCAGATGATACCAGCATTTTTGTCTCAAATAGAAATTTAACAACTCGCATCAGAGACCTAAATCATGATCTTATGAATTATTCAACATGGTTTCAAACCAATAAACTTTCTCTAAATGTCAAAAAGTCCAACTTCATGCAATTTGCTGGGAACAGGAAATATGACAGTGAACAAGTTAAACTTCATATTCATAATGAAGAAAAGATTAAAGTTTCAACAACATCTTTTTTGGGTATTCTAATTGATAACAAACTCTCTTGGAGAGAACAGGTTGTCTGCAAAAAGGTCACAAAATCTCTTGGAATTTTAAGAAAAATAAGAGACTTTGTACACAGTTCATGTTTCCTTACATTATATTATACTTTAATTTATCCATATTTAACATACTGTAATATTGTGTGGGCAAGTACTTTTCCATGTTATTTGCACAAAATATTATTGTTTCAAAAACGTTTTGTTAGATCAGCAACTTTTTCGAAAGCTATTGTTCCAAGTGCACCTTTTTTTTTAAAATTGCAATCGCTGACTATCTTTGACATTAACATTCTTCAAGTCTGTACATTTGTCTTTCAAGTGAGACAAAAGACTGTTGATTTACCCCTTGGTTTTAGATATCACTTGTTAATAATTCTCAATTCCATAATTATTCATCTTGACAGACTAAGAATCTTCATCTACCATTGTATAAACATCTCATGGTCAATTTCTATCAAATACCATGGAGTTATTATGTGGAATAACTATATACATTTAATGGATTCATCTTTGTCATTGTCCATATACAAAAAGGAAACTTAAAAATACTCTGCTGTTTAAGTCTTTTGATTTGGAAAAATAGGACCACTCTAGTCTTTGTTCTGTTTTTTTTTTTTAAAATATAGGTTGCCGCCTAACCTAAATGTAAATATGCTGCGAGCGGTCAGAGGCCTCCACATGGGGAAGACGGACAAGATGCTCGGCCAATCATTGCATTCGGTCTGAATGCAATGATTGGTCGGAGTTTTCTTAGAACCATATGTGTAAGAGGAACAGCCTTTCCGAATTCTCCCAAAACCTAAAATAAATAGACAAGGGTGAGATGGGCCTCTCTGAGGGTCAAATGTTTATTGCTTTGGCCCTTTCACCTCATTCTTAAGGAACTCTTTCAATGTAATCCTGGAATCAAGAGTGGTAAAGGTGTCAAGTGGAAACCCTCCAGATCTGAAGTTGCGGATTAACATCCTGGGAAATCCAGTGTTTGACAACTCAGCAAGATTAACTGCCAGACCCGGGGTCATTAACTATGCTTTTAAATTGACCACATCCTCTCCCCTTTTTGTCACATTTGTGGGTGCCACCCCGGCTCTCACCCTTATGAAGAGGAGATAAGAAAAACAGATGTGTGAGATGTAAACTCAGTATGCATTCCTGAGCAGAGACAAAGTTTCTCTTGTAACCAACTTGAAATGTCTCTTGAAGGTAAAACTATACATTTTATCCACATTCTAACATTGTAACTGTGCACAATCCTTGAATTTTTGAGAGGGCAGAGCAGGGCAGGGCAGGGCAGAGTAGAGTGGAGCAGAGTATAGTAGAATAGAGGAAAGTAGAGCAGAGTATAGTACAGTGGAGTAGAGCAGAGCAGAGTAGAGCAGAGCAGAGCAGAATAGAGTAAAGCAGAGTGGAGTTTATCAGAGTAGAGCAGAGTAGAACAGAGCAGAGTAGAGAAGAACAGAGCAGGGTAGAGCAGAATAGAGTATAGAGTAGAGAGAAAGTACCCACAGATACAGGGTACTGGACTGGAAAAAGCCCATTTTAAAATAACTTTTGTCCCCTCAGCCATCACAGCCCTAAACAAAAACATGTAGATTTAATATTTCACCCCTGTACACTGTCTATGTCATGTTTATGTTTATATGTTTTTCTGTGGTATGTGTGGGAGAGCGTTATTTGTTATCTGGGAATATGTGGGAAGAAGGTCTGTTATCTGTTATATGTTGTGTATGCTGGCCTGAAACCAACCTGACTCATGATGTGTGAAAACAATCATCCCCATGGGGACATTAAAGAACCTAACCTAACCTAGAGAAGAGTAGAGTAGATTATAGAGTAGACCAGAGTATAGTAGAGTAGAGCAGATTATAGAATACAGCAGAGTATAGTAGAGTAGAGCAGAGCAGAATAGAGTAGAGCAGAGTAGAGGAGAGTATAGTAGAGCAGAGTAGTGCGAAGTAGAGCAAAGTAGAGCAGAGTAGAGTATAGCAGAACAGAACAGAGCAGAGTATGACAGAGCAGAATAGAGTAAAGCAGAGTAAAGTAGAGTAGAGAGTAAAGCAGAGTAGAGTAGAACAGAACAGAGCAGAGTGGAGCAGAGTATGACAGAGCAGAGTAGAGCAGAGTAGAATAGAGTAGAGTAGAGTATAGAGTAAAGCAGAGTAGAATAGACCAGGGTAGAGTAGAGCAGAGCAGAGAAGAGCAAGACTTTGGACCACAAAATTATGGGGTTTAACTACTGACCATTCCATTTTGTCACTACCGAAATGATCATGTAACTACCGAAACTTTACCATAGGTTTTGGTAGTGACTGTTTCGGTAGTGACAATCTTAGCTATTTTTCAGGATAAGTAAAGAATGCTAGCAGCCACATGGCTAACAAGCACATGTTTGAAGAGGTGTTCACACAGAAAAACATAATATTTTGCATAAACCCCCCAAATTTTTACATAATTGAAGAGAACATGTGTTCGGTTGTGACAGTTTTAAAAGTTACACACTGATTTTCAGACTTTGGAAGACATTTATTTAAAAAAATGATGGGAGTCAGGACCTTACCATGCAGCCATGTGGAACGGGGGTTGCAGTGCTACCCCCCTTCTCAGAAATTCAGGGGTGTGGCTAAAATCCAGACTCAACCAGTGCATTAAAACTCTTGTGTTTTGGTAGTGACATGAAAACAAGGGACACTATTTTTTTTTAGCATAGTTTCTTAGTTTAAAAATGAATCCCACAATACATCTAAATCTTTCAATTTATGTTTAAACTTAATCACAAAGATGTTTTAAATT
The DNA here is from genome assembly GCA_035609425.1 of Epinephelus awoara. Taxonomy (NCBI): domain Eukaryota; kingdom Metazoa; phylum Chordata; class Actinopteri; order Perciformes; family Serranidae; genus Epinephelus; species Epinephelus awoara. The sequence goes on along the minus strand of CM069310.1, from coordinate 36,305,298 downwards.
ACACTTTTGAAAAAAATATGAAAGATGTTTTAAGTGTTATTTACATGAACTGAATTTTAGAGGTCAGGGTTGGGGACAGCTACTTCCCAATAGAAAGTACCCTATAAATGGTATTATTTATTTATTTTTATCACTTTTTCATTTAATGTCCTGGGTTTAAATAGGTCATAACATAATCTTTGTAAATATCTGTGTCTGAATACTCAGTTTTATTATTTTTGTTGTTTGTTTGTTAAGGGACAGCACTTTGCACAAAATCGGTAGAATGCCCCATAAAGAAGTCTGTCATGATCTGACATCAGCTTGTCTTGTTGGAAACAATTTGAAACCTGAGGTTTTTACTTACAGGGATTGCCTTAACATATGTTTACCTCATTGTTTGAAGCTTTGGCCACAATTAACATGACGATCTGACAGTGTAGGTCCACTTGAATAGTCAATTTAACATGTTAATGTGTATGTGAATAGATTAGACTCCCACATTTTTTCTTTATTTCTGTGTTTCTCAGAATACACACTTGGTTGCAAAATACTCTACAGCTTCAAGTTAAGGCAAATTATAAAAAACGAATGATTTGAAAACATGCCTTCAAAGCCCTAAATTGATTAAGAAAAAAAACTGTATTTGTATCATGAAAGGTTCACCCATACAGCAGCACAAAATCAATATCAGCTGATGTCAGCAGTATCTGTGCAAAGAATATTGTACTCTCTTTGCTCATATCAATGAATACAACACACACGGGGCCGTGTTGTGGAGCATCATTTGATGAATGTAGAAAAAACAAAAGTCAAGTCACAGCAGTCGGGCTGTGGGGACTTGGATAATATGTTGCTTGTATTTGGGGGAATCTAAAATGTTGAATCTTTATTTGTCCTTTATTTTGGAGCAGCAGAGGTCTAACGAACAGAGAGGTTGGCTTGGTTTTACTGGCCAGCTTCTGGGTGTGAATGTACAATTATTAATTGCTGCAGAGAGTGCATCACAAGGAGTGAAAACTTTGCAGCAATCACTAATCCTGGCGTGACTGAAACATTCAAGTTCCTAAGATAAACTGGAAAAAACGCCCCAGGCCTGCAGGAGCTGATGGACAGCTTTCAGTCGAGTGAGTAATATTGCTTTATGATCGTCCGTGTCGTCTCTTTGTTTGCTTTTACCGAGTGACCTAGCGTACCTGTCCCAGAGTCAGCTGCAGTGGTTGCTCACTGGTGTATCCCTCCGCGGAGAGGGTAAACACACAATAGTTCCATATATCAAACTTCTTCTAAAACGACTAAAAAGGACTCTCGTTTTTCAAACTAATGTTTAAACATGTTTATTTTAAATGCACGTGCAGAAAAGCCAGCTTCAGGGTTTCTGTAATGTTTATTTGTTCACTTTTACCAAGTAGGCCACTGACACCCTATAGACTTCAATTGTATTCGCTAAGCTAAGTCGCAATGCTAACCGCTGAGACCCAGCCACTGGACATACAGACACAAAAAATATATCAATCATGTTGTCTCACTATGAAAATGATAGAGAAAGGGCATAACTCCCAAATCGTCCAGAGTATTCCTTTAAGGCTTTCCACGTAGGCATGTGGAAAGGACAGAGAGGCCCCAGAACAAAGCCATACCACCAAATATAATACTACAAATGTACATAAAGTTCTCTTTGACTAAAGTAGTCCTGACTGAACTTTTTTTTTTGCATCAGGCTGTTGACTGTCGACTTGCTCTTGGAGCCAGCTTCAAGTAGTTTTTGGCACTTAAGCACTGGCTTCATTTTTCAGCCTGGAGGATGCTTGTGGAGAGTCCAATCAAGCCAACAATGTGTAGCCTACCCATATGGAAAAAAGTTTTAACAGTTAACACTGTATTTTAATGGCTGATGCTTAGCCGTTTTAGGATTATATCTCAGTGGTGACCTCCTGAGATTTTAAAGAGATTTTAACATTCTGAAAGCAGACTTTCACTCTACCGTGTTACTACAAGTCTCATTCATAATTTCAGGGAGACACAGAGGGATGAAGGGATGTTGGCTGCCAGCTTGTCTTCATGCCTTTACGCTTTAAGCTTCTAAACTGTATTTATAAGAGTTTCATCTTCTGAAAGCAAAGACTTTATTTAAAACCAAGAAAAACCCTAAAATTTATCTGGAAATCAGCTTTTGTGACATCTGACTGATGTTGCATACCACATATTGTATTTGTATTGTTGTCTGAGCAGCTGAGTGTCCGAGCAGCTGAGTGTCCGAGCAGCTGAGTGTCTGCATATGTGACTTTAAGAGACGTCGGCCTTAACAAGTCCTGGTCAGCCTGATTCACTCTGTCCATCACTCTGCCTCTGCTCATCCTGATAAACTCAAACACCAAGTGGACCATCTGTGTTCTCTGTAACAAACTACATCCTGCCATCTGAATTATTGCTGCTGCTTTAATTTAGATAATTGATTGAGATCAACTTACTGTTTGTGTGCCAGACACTTACACACATCAGTGTCTGTGGCGGCAGGCGGTCGTTCACCTCTGCAGAATGTCAGAATGGCTTTGAGGTTTTAATGAGATTGGTGTTAGAGAGGTTGCCGTTGCTCGGCCAACTTGTTTATTATGAAGGCTGATAATTGGTAATGTGATTAAGGTCAGCAGCAGGAAGGCAAATTCACCCGTTTGGTCCGTTACAGCTTTCTGGGGGGGGGGCTTGGGTGGTAGGAAGGTGGAGGATAGAGGATACAGGTTGAAGGACGGACGTGTTGGTGGTTGGTCCCAGGCAGGGAGTGGCTAACAGGGAGAACCGGGACGGTGTTCAGTTATTTTATTTATTGGGCCGGTGTTCAGTCATGGCACTGGGTATCACGTATGCTGCTACCGCTGTCTCTGGGCCGCGGTGACGGACGCACCCTGACGTGTGTTTGCATGGGGGGCGTTCAGATGTAGCGTCTTTTGCGCGCACAAACCCATTACTTTCAATGTAGCTGTGCGTCATGCAACACAAAGCGATTCCGTAGCGGCGCGCATTCGGTGCGACGCGCTTGTTTTTTAGTCCGCCGCACAGCTCCACGGATCTGCTTCTCCCTCAGGTGTTGTATCAGATCCCGGTTCCCCCTCGGGGCTGTGTCTCTCAGACGGTTTCCCAAGGAGCTCTGCCCCATTTGAAAGGCGAAGGAAGGCGTGGAAAGACGTCGCTTCCGAGATGTAGAATGTGTATTGTAGAATAGGAACACATTTCAGGACCACTGTCTTGTATCATCGGAACAGACATGTCCTGTGATTTTCAGTCTACTTTCATGTTTAATAGAGGGGACCATATCTAAAAATATAGCTGTCAAGATGCCCCCCTGCTGCAGGCCTTTGCCACCTTGGTCTCGAAAAAATCCAGGGAAAACCCTGACAGATAGTGTTATGAGAGAGTGTAACACTCTTTATTTATTTTCAAATTTAATATTTAACATTTTTATTCCTATTCTTTTGTTTCATTTTTAAGGTTTGGATATCTGTGAACACTTATTGGAACAGAATATAGATTCTGATATTACTGAAAAGGATGTTGTGTTGTTAAGAATACTTTAGAAATATTTAAATAAATATTTTAGAAAAATACACTGAATTACAAGGCTTTAGAGAACAGTGTGCTATTGTAGAATGAACATGTAAGGTTATAATAGGTCGTGATCTAAAGTGGGACGGTTTGAGGCATGAAACTCCAGGGCTGAAAATGAGTCCCGCTCCGGCCCTGGTTGGTCCTCTCTGCTGAACAGGGATTTGAACCTTAAACTCCATTGAGTCAACATTATTTCTGCCCTTACTGTGTGGAGGTGGACAGTTACAGTATGCAGCGTGCTAAACACACTTCCAACAATGGTTTGAAACAGGAGCTAGACTTTTTATGTTTCTACTAGAAGCAAGTTTTGATATTAAAAAAGATGAGACATCAAAAAGTCCAAAGGCGCTGTATAAATAAATGAACGCACTAAAAAGAAAATGTTTACCAGCTCAAATCAGCATTAAGTCTATCTACACTCATTAAATTATTAAGTGTAAATACTAATAATAGGTCCAAAAGAGGACTGCAAGTAAAAAGAGTAAGAGTATTCTTTAACCAGCAGCTGGTTTGAGTTAAACTACTGCGACATAATTCCACAGTCGATTAACTTTCAGAAAATAATGAAAACAAAACATGAAAGATTGTTTGTTTCCATCCACTATATAGCCTACATATGAACAGCTGGTCTGTGCCATTAAAGCCTCTGGAAACCCAAACAGCCTTCTAACTATGTAATTTAGGGTCTTATGTACATAATATTAAACATGTAAAAACAATTAGAAATCAGTTTCCATCCAAATTTGAAATATCTGTCTTTGTACATTCTTGAAATTGGGTTTGATTTGGCTGCCCGTTGTCAGCTAACCAGGAAATAAACATTGCGATCACTTCGCGTCTGTATTTCATTCATTTAAAGCTGTCGTTTGCAACATTATGATACAGTATACTGGTCTGGACATCACTCACATTAATGAATCACCGTTTCCACTGATATCCTCCAAAGACACGTTGAGCCACGGAGATGTCAAGCCAAGACGAGAGCCAGGAGAGCACGATTCCCTGTGACACTCAGTAAATGCTTCACAATAATAAAAACCTGAATGCATCCAAAATGTGAGCGAGTTGATATGTTATAGTCACACGATATAAGTCTATAGGCTACAATACTGACGTAAGCCCGTGCCTCCTGTGCGCACCTGTGCATCCAAATTGCTTTAAAATTAGTCCACAGTCATGTGAAATGTTTATGAATGAGTTTAAATGAACTGTAAAGAATATCGTTGTGTTGAGCGAAATTAAAGTGTGTAGCATTTGGTGTAAAACATGATCGATGATAGTATCACAAGACAGCTCACACATCCACTTGATATGGAATTAATAATGATATATGATAAAGACTGATGACAGGAACATTTTGTAACCAACTTTTTGTAACTGCCCAGTCCGTTATCATTGCAATTCAATGTAAAGAGGCCTAGGCCTACATAAAATATGTAATAAATCCCACAAAGTTTTAAATTAACTGGTCGGTAGATGTTTGCGTGAGGCTGTGGTTTTGATGTAGATCTCAGAGAGGCATTTAGTCAAATTTATTAATGGATAACCCCTTGAGATGAACCATCTCGTTTTCAAGGGGGTCCAACATAAAACATACAATACAATACAATACAACACAACAACACAGTCACAAACAGCATACACAGGCTCTTCGTTACCACCCCACCCACACATCATTCCCACAAGCCCACAATACCCACACAAAGCACATAGTAGCCTATAGTACCAGCCACAGGAATAATGTCGACATTATCAGTATGAATAGTAGCGATACTATATAATAACATCAATGATATATCGCACCATTAATACACCGTCCACAGAACAGCAAAAGCAGTATGCAATAATATGCCACGGATGGTAACAACATCAGCAACCGCAGTAAAATACATCACAACCATTAAAAACAGTTACATGATGTTTTGAGAAGACAAAATATGGAATTCTTAAAAAAGCGAAATGAGTTGATTGAATGTATGTTGTTGGATAGAGTGTTCCAATCTGACGGGGCTTTAAATTTGAAAGCACGTCTGCCAAATTCTTTCTTAGTTTTAGGAACAAAGAAAAAAGGTTGCTGGGTGTGTCTGAGAGGGTATGGTGATGTGAATGGGATTAAATATTGTTTAAAATAAGAGGGACAGTTGAAGTGAATGCATTTAAAAATAAATTGGAGCCAGTGGTAATGTAATGTAATGTAATGTAATGTAATGATTCACACATGAAACAGTGATGAGTTCGATATGGGCACCTTAAAATAAATCTGCATAAACTATTGTAAATAATATTGAGAGGTTGGAGATGTGTTTCAAATGTGTTCTGATAAACAATGTCAGCATAGTCCAGAATAGGAAGTAATAACTGAGTGACAATTCTTTTTCTGATCTGAAGGGTAAAGCAGTTTATGGAACGGTAGAGTATGGCTAGGTTACCACTTAGTTTGTTTATGATAGATTCAATGTGACATTCAAAACAAAGCAAGGGATCAATCCAAAGGCCAAGATATTTAAAAGAGGTGACTTGTGCTAGAGGTGAGCCATCAGTTAAAAAAATGGTCAGATCTGAGGCGTCACCAAGACCTGGTCTGGTACCAAACAACATACAACATGATTTTTTTTTGTTCAGAATAAATTTGTTTGATGAAAACCACCTTTGAACTGAGGCAAACTCACATTGCAAAATATTTTTAATGCTAGATTTATTGACACTAGATGAGTATATGACGGTGTCATCAGCATATAAGTGTACTTGACAATTGGAGCATATTTTTGGAAGATCATTAATGAAAATAGAAAAGAAAAGTGGTCCTAGGGATGAACCTTGTGGTACTCCCTTCATGAGAATTGCAAAATCAGAATTATTTCCATTAAAACGTACACACTGTCGTCTATTGTGAAGATATGAGTCGAACCAGAGTAAGCTATTTTGAGAGACACCAATAGAATAGAGTTTAGAGTTTAGAGTAATAAGTAATGGTCAACAATATCAAATGCTTTAGTTAGGTCAAGGAATATTGTGCCAGTAAGTTTGCCGTTTTCAGAGGAAGTATACACATCATGAGTGAACTTTAACAGAGCTGTAGTTGTTGAAAAGTTGGGTCTGAAACCAGATTGGCATGGTGATAAAATACTGTAGTCAGTGATATATTGTGATAGCAAAAATTTTTGCTATGGAGTTAATAATAGAAATCGGACGGTAATTGTTGATATCATGTGGGTCTCCTCCCTTATAGAGTGGAGTGACTGTGGCACGTTTCCAGGCAGAAGGGAGGGCACAGGTTGAAAATGAAAGATTGAACAGATCACAAAGTGGATACATTAGAATATTTGCCGCGAGTTTAATAAATTTGATCTCAATGCCATCTGGTCCAGGTCCACAATCATCCTTGAGTTCATTAATTGTGCGATGAACTTCAGCAGGTAGTATTTTACAAAAGAAAATGAACTGTTACAGGAAGAGCTAGTAGAGGAAGCATATGCTGAAGGTGAGTCAAACACATGGGAGCTACCAGCAGATGTAAAGTGCTGGTTAAAAACGTTAGAAATATCTGATGGGTCCTGAATGATGTTATTATGAAAGCGAATCTGGCTACTGATGCTTTTGTTAGATTTGTTGAGGACATTATTCATATTTTTCCAGAACTGTTTTGGGTTATGGATATTTTCAGATAGTTGTTTTTTATAAAAGTCTGATTTAGCATTACGTGTTTTGGTTTTGCATAAATTCCTTAGTGATCTATATTTTTCCCAATCAGTAGCATCCTTACTTACTCTATAGCACTTCCAAACTTTATCCCGTTGTTTGAAGAGGTTGATCAGATCAGAGCTGATCTAGGGTAAATGTTTTCCTTTGACTTTTGTTTCTTTCCACGGGGCATGTTTATCAATAACTTGTGTGATTTCGGCATAAAAATAATTCCAGGCGTCTTCAACATACGGTATGAGTTGAAATCTGTCCCAATTTATTGCAATCAGATCATGAATGAAATTATCGAAATTCATATCCTTACTTTGTCTTACTTTGATACATTTTGGAGGGAGGCGAGGAGATTTCATTTTCCATACACAGAAGATGATTGAGTGATCACTGAAGCAGTCAGAGAGAACACCAGATCCAATAATTCTGTGAAGGTGGGTTACAAGGATCCAGTCTAGCAATGATTTCGATCTGGCGTCGACTCTGGTGGGCTCATTGATCAGCTGAGTTAAATGTATACTTTTGAGTAGGTTTTTATCATTAGATGAAGAGCGGTCAAGCCAGTTAGAGTTGAAGTCGCCTAGAATTATCATTTCATGTGGATGTTAGGCATATAATGACGAGGTATCGATCACGGTCCAAAACACGGCGAGCGTCAGCAAATCTTTTAGACTCAGACTCAGACAACTTTTTTAATCCCACACAGGGTAATTGGTTTGAGCAGCCCAGCACAACAACGTGAACACAACACATACAATAAGCACGTAGAATAAAAAATACAAAGAAGCTAGGAAAACAACTAACAACTATCTGCAACAGAGATAAAGTCTCATTCATTTAGGCAACGTAATGTGACTCACAGTTGGAGTTTAAAGCTCCAGTGTATAGGATTTAGAGGGGAAATACTGAAAGACATGGAACATAATATGATAAGTATGTTTTCATGCTCACGTCTATGTAGATCATTATGTTGAACTGCCATGTTTCTACAGTAGCCCAAAATGGACATACCAAACTGACTCTAGATAGGGACATTGACCTTTTTTTTTTTTTAAATTAACTGCTTTATTCAGTGTTTTTACTGGTTGAAGTCGCTTGGTTCAACTTTCTAAATCCGATTTGGACGGAGTTTGGTGGGATGAAACGGGATCTCCATGTAGGTGACAGTGACACACAGACAAGAAGACCACAGAGGAGAGGGAGACGACAGCATACTGAATGATCACTGAAGGGTACAACGTGTTCAGCTATACCTCAAAGAGAATATTATGTCCATTATTATTATTTTTATTTATACCATTCAAATTGACATAAAGAAAAAAAACAAAAAATGTAAATGTGAAATTGATTTTGCTCTTGAAAATGACCGCCTTTGACTAAAATGCAATTTTCTCAGCTTCTTGTCTGAAATACTTTTTTATTTAATGAATATGCACAAATGTAAGTGTTGATTTTTTAAAAAAAGTAATTAAATAAGGTAGAATAAAATGTTTGTTTGTGTTTAAAAACAGTAGGTCTCTTCTGTAGTTTGATGTATATACTGTTTACATAGTCAGAACAAATTATTCTGTGGGTCTTGAAAGATTAGTTAAGATGATCAAAAATGCTAGCGGTGGCTGGCAACGCAAAAATAATACTCTGGTGGGGAAAGTGTTAAAACCCTCTTCACGTCTAGATCTTAAGTTATCAGAGAAATAAGGTGAGCATACGTTGGCAGATGCTAAGCTAAAAGCCCATCTTCGACATGCCAAACAGCCTCAGAGAAACAGATTTGTAATGTGAAATCTGCATTATTCAGTATTGTTTTGAATATTGTATTGTATTGACTTAAATCTCCTTAACACTAAACACTAAAGGGATTCTAACCATAAGGGGTTCTGCTAGTTACAATCTGTGATCCTCACAGCTAGATACTAGGGGTGGGGGGAAAAATGATACAGCAAAGTACCTTTCACATATTTTTGTGTGGCAATATCGTACCTTCACACAGTGCCAAGAATTGTTTTTGTTTTTTTATTCGTTCATTCATTTTCCGTAACCCCTTATCCTGTTGGGGTCGGGGGCTGAAGCGGGGTACACCCTGAACAGGTTGTCAGACTATCACAGGGCTGACACATAGAGAAACCCATTCACACTCACATTCACACCAATGGACAATTTAGAGTCACCAATTAACTTGCATGTCTTCTGACTGTGGGAGGAGGCCAGAGCACCCTGAGAAAACACAGGGAGAACATGCAAATCCCACACAGATTTTGTTGTCATTTTGTTGTCAAATACATTTTTAATATGACAAATACAAATTAAGCCTTAGGTAGCATACTAGACCTTTAATTCATCCCAACATATGACCAAGAGCTGAAAATATGTTTATTTAATTAAAAAGTCAAAGGACATACAAAACTGGAGAGGAGAAATCAACCACGACTTCCAGGGTGCATCTACAGCTGCAATGCAGCTTTAATTAATTGATTTGATGTCTCAAACATTCTGGATAAATTCAGTAACCACAGGGATGTGATTTGTTCACAAATGTAACAATAGAGTGTTCATGTCCCAGGTGCTAATCCCAATCTCCACACTCACAAACTCATAGTCTAGAGGCGCATTCCTAGACAGTATGCGCTGTGATGTTAAAACATGACATTATCAGGGAAAGCCCAGTAGCATTTAATGGTAAACAAGTCGGACTGGCACATGTGTGCTCAGCCTGTCATATTAAATGTACACAGAAACACTAACATTAAGGGTTTAAGTTGGTCAATGATGTGAAATCAAAGGAATGCAAGCAAAGGTTACATATTACACTCCTCGATTACACATCAGCCATTCTTTTTAAATTTTGCTTAATGATGCTGTTTTGAAAACAATTACCTCTCATCCACTTTGTAAGATAAGAGGGTGGGAGATGTTTAAATCTGGGACAGACTCCTGAAGGGCCTCAGCCGTGAAGACCGTAAAAACATGAAATAAAAAGCCTCAGTCCCACAGTTGTACCATCCATAACATATTTGGCATCATCA